>JARWKJ010000013.1:3745173-4462673 GCA_029959095.1 Rhinichthys osculus | reverse complement strand
TTATGAGTTATCTGTAGATTATCGATTTTTAATACAAATTTAAACCTTTACCAGATTAACAATAAAGATTACGTTTAGATAATAGTTGTTTAAAAGGGAGAATTGTCTATATTTATATTTTTTATGAATTTTTACTTTATTTTACAATTTACTAATTCCCATAAACTCTTGTATTTGAATAGACCATTTGTATGGATGTAAACAGTGACAACAGCCTCACCTCACTTCCTGTTTAACAGGAATCTATTTTCTTCAACTCTGAGAATCTGAAAAGGTCCACATTTTCATAAATAAGAGCGTCATGTTGTATGACAAGCAGGAAGTGTTCATGGGCATTGACCCCACGGGTATCATTGTGTTTGCTGAATAATGATCGGTCCATACTGGAATCAACTCTGAATTAAAACTGCACATGCCTGCCATTCAACAGGGTTACAAGATATATTGCTATTTGTGTTTTTTCTTATTCGTCATCCTAAAAATGTGTCACGCACAGAAACCTATGAAGACCAATGAGTCCGATGTGTATTAATCCGTTGCAGAAAAATTTGCAAGAAAATACAAAATGGAGTCTTCAAGCTGTGAAGATGATTTTGTTGGCCTCTCTCTTCTTACAAAGAGATATAAATATTGGGTCCATCCAACAATCCTGAGATTGCGTAGAGTGGAAGGAGTTCGCTGCGGGATTATCCCCAACGATTCAAGGTTTACTTCAGGATGTCAGTGGCTCAGTTTGAAGCTTTGCTAGCGATACTGAAGACACATATTAAAAACAATACCACTAAGTTTTTTGATCCTGAATAGTTCTGGATGTTGGCGTTTGCTTGTACGGTGGCTGTGAATTGTCAAAACACCTCTACAATAGCTGCTACGAATGCGAAAAAGCAGAAAAATTAACCCTATCTAATTTTTGTTTTGACAGACAAAAGTTTCGGAGGCAGTGAGTAAATGTGATAGACACAACATGAGGGCATATTTATTTTTTTAATGAGCGAGAATTTCGGACTCATTAAAAACTCATGCAAAAATGTTTACTGTCTTTTAGTGAATCCTTAAAGCAGCACTATGCCGTTTTTTTAGCTTAACTGAACAGCTTCGGAGTAATTGGAATGGTTATATGACTCTTTTCGGGTTGAATGGTGGTTGTCTCGCCCCCCCCGGTGCCTGTGAGTGGAAAAACCGCACTTGCAACTTTGGGCCGGCGGACCGCCGTCACGAAGTATCGCGTGATTTCAGTTCTCGCGATGTAACGAATTGCTTTACGGCACTGCACACATTACACGCATACACGCCCCCATCCAGGATCCGGCTAGCTATAAGAACAACTATCGTCCCATGGCAAAGCCGGCATATAAGAAGCAGAAAGCTAGGAAAGCATTGTCGGAGGAACAGAGAAAGAGGAAACGGCAGACTGACCGAGCGAGGAGTCAGACACGAGTAAACATCGGACCTGCGTTTACAGAATGGCGAAAAAAAACGAAGAAAGCGCGGTCGGAAGAGTCTAGAAAAAGGAAACGAGAATCTGACAGCACGAGGAACCGGACAAGAGTCGCACTGCACAAGCTTTCACTGTTAAAGTTGATTCCTGCAATTATCATGAGAACAGTTGTCAATATCTCACATAATTATCAGGACATAAATAAGCCTACACGTTGTAAATAGTGTAAATGAGCGCAATTTGCACACTATTATGATAAATTGCAATAATCATGTCTAACAACATCATAACGGACATTGTTACGAAATAATGTGACGTACATGATACACTTTATTGGTGTCACCTGGCATTTAGGCTCAGGTAAGCCTAACGCGATAGGCTACTTTATTATTATGAAGTGCAGAGGTCGTGAGTGCAGAGACGCTCTGCGTGAGTGGTGTTTACGACAGTAACGTTAAATACAAGTACTCTACAGCGACTCTAGGGATCGCTGTTTGACAAAAACAGAAATCCTGCATAGTGCCGCTTTAAACTCAACACAAAACTATTATCTGTCTGTATTATCTATCAATCTCTAATCTGTATGTCTTTATATCTGTCTGTCTATCCATCTATATTTAAGTTTTTTTTTTTTATGCAAATGTGCCACAATTTTGGGACCACACTGAATTTCTTTGAGTAGAATAAATTTGATGTACAACCCCCATAAACTACCCCAAGAAAAGTTTGGACATTTGGGCAATTACAACAAAAACAAGAATCAATGATTTCTTAATGCTCTTGAACATTTATTTGACGTATCGTAGTGTTTACTTTGTTGCAGGCAACAAGTCAAAATGTGTTTCAAAACTCAACACAGGAAAAAGATCTAGGTAAAGGACCTTTTCTTTTACATTTTTCGCTTTAAGGCATCAATACGATTTTTAACATAAAATTTCACCCCCTCCCAACTTCTCCCCTTAAGTGCTGCTGGTGACCTTTCAATGCACTCCATGCATTGGGCTTTACCAGGAACCTTTCCAGAGTGGATGTAGTCCATCAGAGTTTTTTCCACAGCCTGGATTTCCTCTTTAGACCACTTTCTCCGTGGGTTTTGTGAAGATACTGAATAAAATAAAAATAAATATTAGTGATTGAGATAAAAGTGATTGTTATCCCACACAACATGATTGAATAACATATCAAATAAATACATGGTCTTCAGTTTTTCTCTCATTGTTTTATACACATTTTTGCTAAAATCTATTTTCTAGTTGCACCACATGCGCATTCACCGTAGCCTCGGCTACAGCAACGTTCACAGAACACTCTTCCCGCTGAACCAGCTCTCAGTTCATTTATACGAACACTTTTCCCACTGAATCAGCTCTCAGTTCATTTATACAAACACTTTTCCCGCTGAATCAGCTCTCAGTTCATTTATACGAACAGTTTTCCCGCTGAATCAGCTCAGTTCATTTATACGAACACTCTTCCCGCTGAACCAGCTCTCAGTTCATTTATACAAACTCTTCCCGCTGAACCAGCTCTGTTCATTTATACGAACACTTTTCCCGCTGAGCCAGCTCTCAGTTCATTTATACAAACTCTTCCCGCTGAGCCAGCTCTCAGTTCATTTATACGAAAACTTTTCCCGCTGAATCAGCTCTCAGTTCATTTATACGAAAACTTTTCCCGCTGAATCAGCTCTCAGTTCATTTATACGAACTCTTCCCGCTGAATCAGCTCTGTTAATTTATACGAACAGTTTTCCCGCTGAATCAGCTCAGTTCATTTATACGAACACTCTTCCCGCTGAATCAGCTCTGTTCATTTATACGAACACTCTTCCCGCTGAACCAGCTCTGTTCATTTATACAAACTCTTCCCGCTGAGCCAGCTCTCAGTTCATTTATACGAACACTTTTCCCGCTGAATCAGCTCTGTTCATTTATACAAACTCTTCCCGCTGAGCCAGCTCTCAGTTCATTTATACGAACACTCTTCCCGCTGAACCAGCTCTCAGTTCATTTATACAAACTCTTCCCGCTGAGCCAGCTCTGTTCATTTATACGAACACTCTTCCCGCTGAACCAGCTCTGTTCATTTATACGAACACTCTTCCCGCTGAACCAGCTCTCAGTTCATTTATACAAACACTTTTCCCGCTGAACCAGCTCTGTTCATTTATGCGAACAGTTTTCCCGCTGAACCAGCTCTCAGTTCATTTATACGAACACTCTTCCCGCTGATTCAGCTCTCAGTTCACATCAGACGAACAGTCTTCCCGCTGTAACAGACGAACACTCTTCCCTGTTACAGCGAACACTCTTCCCGCTGTAACAGACGATCACTCTTCCCGCTGTAACAGACGATCACTCCTCCCGCTGTAACAGACGATCACTCTTCCCGCTGTAACAGACGATCACTCTTCCCGCTGTAACAGACGAACACTCTTCCCGCTGTAACAGACGATCACTCTTCCCGCTGTAACAGACGAACACTCTTCCCGCTGTAACAGACGATCACTCTTCCCGCTGTAACAGACGATCACTCTTCCCGCTGTAACAGACGATCACTCTTCCCGCTGTAACAGACGATCACTCTTCCCGCTGTAACAGACGAACACTCTTCCCGCTGTAACAGACGATCACTCTTCCCGCTGTAACAGACGAACACTCTTCCCGCTGTAACAGACGATCACTCTTCCCGCTGTAACAGACGATCACTCTTCCCGCTGTAACAGACGATCACTCTTCCCGCTGTAACAGACGATCACTCTTCCCGCTGTAACAGACGAACACTCTTCCCGCTGTAACAGACGATCACTCTTCCCGCTGTAACAGACGATCACTCCTCCCGCTGTAACAGACGATCACTCTTCCCGCTGTAACAGACGATCACTCTTCCCGCTGTAACAGACGATCACTCTTCCCGCTGTAACAGACGAACACTCTTCCCGCTGTAACAGACGATCACTCTTCCCGCTGTAACAGACGATCACTCCTCCCGCTGTAACAGACGATCACTCTTCCCGCTGTAACAGACGATCACTCTTCCCGCTGTAACAGACGATCACTCTTCCCGCTGTAACAGACGATCACTCTTCCCGCTTTAACAGACGAACACTCTTCCCGCTGTAACAGACGATCACTCTTCCCGCTGTAACAGACGAACACTCTTCCCGCTGTAACAGACGATCACTCTTCCCGCTGTAACAGATGATCACTCTTCCCGCTGTAACAGACGATCACTCTTCCCGCTGTAACAGACGATCACTCTTCCCGCTGTAACAGACGAACACTCTTCCCGCTGTAACAGACGATCACTCTTCCCGCTGTAACAGATGATCACTCTTCCCGCTGTAACAGACGATCACTCTTCCCGCTGTAACAGACGATCACTCTTCCCGCTGTAACAGACGATCACTCTTCCCGCTGTAACAGACGAACACTCTTCCCGCTGTAACAGACGATCACTCTTCCCGCTGTAACAGACGATCACTCTTCCCGCTGTAACAGACGAACACTCTTCCCGCTGTAACAGACGATCACTCTTCCCGCTGTAACAGACGAACACTCTTCCCGCTGTAACAGACGATCACTCTTCCCGCTGTAACAGACGATCACTCTTCCCGCTGTAACAGACGATCACTCTTCCCGCTGTAACAGACGATCACTCTTCCCGCTTTAACAGACGAACACTCTTCCCGCTGTAACAGACGATCACTCTTCCCGCTGTAACAGACGATCACTCTTCCCGCTTTAACAGACGAACACTCTTCCTGCTGTAACAGACGATCACTCTTCCCGCTGTAACAGACGAACACTCTTCCCGCTGTAACAGACGAACACTCTTCCCGCTGTAACAGACGATCACTCTTCCCGCTGTAACAGATGATCTCTCACAGACGATCACTCTTCCCGCTGTAACAGACGATCACTCTTCCCGCTGTAACAGACGATCACTCTTCCCGCTGTAACAGACGATCACTCTTCCCGCTGTAACAGATGATCACTCTTCCCGCTTTAACAGACGAAAACTCCTCCCGCTGTAACAGACGATCACTCTTCCCGCTGTAACAGACGATCACTCTTCCCGCTGTAACAGACGATCACTCTTCCCGCTGTAACAGACGAACACTCTTCCCGCTGTAACAGACGATCACTCTTCCCGCTGTAACAGACGATCACTCTTCCCGCTGTAACAGACGATCACTCTTCCCGCTTTAACAGACGAACACTCCTCCCGCTGTAACAGACGATCACTCTTCCCGCTGTAACAGATGATCACTCTTCCCGCTGTAACAGATGATCACTCTTCCCGCTGTAACAGATGATCACTCTTCCCGCTGTAACAGATGATCACTCTTCCCGCTGTAACAGACGATCACTCTTCCCGCTGTAACAGACGATCACTCTTCCCGCTGTAACAGACGATCACTCTTCCCGCTGTAACAGATGATCACTCTTCCCGCTGTAACAGACGAACACTCTTCCCGCTGTAACAGACGATCACTCTTCCCGCTGTAACAGACGATCACTCTTCCCGCTGTAACAGACGAACACTCTTCCCGCTGTAACAGACGATCACTCTTCCCGCTGTAACAGACGAACACTCTTCCCGCTGTAACAGACGAACACTCTTCCCGCTGTAACAGATGATCAGTCTTCCCGCTGTAACAGACGATCACTCTTCCCGCTGTAACAGACGATCACTCTTCCCGCTGTAACAGACGAACACTCTTCCCGCTGTAACAGATGATCACTCTTCCCGCTGTAACAGACGATCACTCTTCCCGCTGTAACAGACGATCACTCTTCCCGCTGTAACAGACGATCACTCTTCCCGCTGTAACAGACGATCACTCTTCCCGCTGTAACAGACGATCACTCTTCCCGCTGTAACAGACGAACACTCTTCCCGCTGTAACAGACGATCACTCTTCCCGCTGTAACAGACGATCACTCTTCCCGCTGTAACAGACGAACACTCTTCCCGCTGTAACAGACGATCACTCTTCCCGCTGTAACAGACGAACACTCTTCCCGCTGTAACAGACGATCACTCTTCCCGCTGTAACAGACGATCACTCTTCCCGCTGTAACAGACGATCACTCTTCCCGCTGTAACAGACGATCACTCTTCCCACTTTAACAGACGAACACTCTTCCCGCTGTAACAGACGATCACTCTTCCCGCTGTAACAGACGAACACTCTTCCCGCTGTAACAGACGATCACTCTTCCCGCTGTAACAGATGATCTCTCACAGACGATCACTCTTCCCGCTGTAACAGACGATCACTCTTCCCGCTGTAACAGACGATCACTCTTCCCGCTGTAACAGATGATCACTCTTCCCGCTTTAACAGACGAAAACTCCTCCCGCTGTAACAGACGATCACTCTTCCCGCTGTAACAGACGATCACTCTTCCCGCTGTAACAGACGATCACTCTTCCCGCTGTAACAGACGAACACTCTTCCCGCTGTAACAGACGATCACTCTTCCCGCTGTAACAGACGATCACTCTTCCCGCTGTAACAGACGATCACTCTTCCCGCTGTAACAGACGAACACTCTTCCCGCTGTAACAGACGAACACTCTTCCCGCTGTAACAGACGAACACTCTTCCCGCTGTAACAGACGAACACTCTTCCCGCTGTAACAGACGATCACTCTTCCCGCTGTAACAGATGATCACTCTTCCCGCTGTAACAGACGATCACTCTTCCCGCTGTAACAGATGATCACTCTTCCCGCTTTAACAGACGAACACTCCTCCCGCTGTAACAGACGATCACTCCTCCCGCTGTAACAGATGATCACTCTTCCCGCTGTAACAGATGATCACTCTTCCCGCTGTAACAGATGATCACTCTTCCCGCTGTAACAGACGATCACTCTTCCCGCTGTAACAGACGATCACTCTTCCCGCTGTAACAGACGATCACTCTTCCCGCTGTAACAGATGATCACTCTTCCCGCTTTAACAGACGAACACTCTTCCCGCTGTAACAGATGATCACTCTTCCCGCTTTAACAGACGAACACTCTTCCCGCTGTAACAGATGATCACTCTTCCCGCTGTAACAGATGATCACTCTTCCCGCTGTAACAGACGATCACTCTTCCCGCTGTAACAGATGATCACTCTTCCCGCTGTAACAGATGATCACTCTTCCCGCTGTAACAGATGATCACTCTTCCCGCTGTAACAGATGATCACTCTTCCCGCTGTAACAGATGATCACTCTTCCCGCTGTAACAGATGATCACTCTTCCCGCTGTAACAGACGAACACTCTTCCCGCTGTAACAGACGATCACTCTTCCCGCTGTAACAGACGATCACTCTTCCCGCTGTAACAGCTCTCAGTCCGCTTGTTGTGTACAACTCCCGAGTCCCTCTCTCTCTCCCGCTCTCGTTTATGCAGTCTCTCCACGCCATTTTCTGCAATCAGACACAGGTGTTCATCATCTGCACTTGACCTACTTACTCACCGCGAGGCTCCCTGTTTTCTCTCCCACTACAGACTTCGCAAAACCACGCCCCCCTCGCCACAGCATCATTCCGTTCACAGAACGCTCCGTATCAAAGGTTTTTTTCTTTTTTGCAAAGCAAATCTAGCTAAACCACTGTCTGATCACGTGCCTCCATGAGCCACAGTGCACGAGAGAGACCGAGTGTGAGCACTAGTAAATTGTTACATACTACATAGTAATATATAATTACTATAAGAGGCATGGAAGTTTGATTAATGGACTCCAATAATCAGTACTACAAACGTCTTGTTTTGAACTATTGTTTAATAAATAGAAATAATTTGAGCACATAAACGTTCATATGGAGGATTAAATAAGATTCAATTTATGCAGTAAGATTTCACAACTAATCACTGACACTGTACCACAACCAGGTTTTAAGTTTATTAAGTTCTTCAGTTTCTCAAATAACAATGACTCTGAATTTTATCCATTAATCGAACTTCATAGTGCATAGTTCTGCCTTGAAATTTTCTCATTTGGTTACATTCTGTTATGGAATATTTGTTTTTTATTTATTGTATATTTTGAGTTTTATTCACATCCATTATGCAGGTACAATGCAAGTTTATATTTCGCTTCCTAAAACTATTTACACAATGTAAAATAGTGCCCTGTTGAAGTTTTGCTGCATTTTTTTATTTTTTTTAAGGAGATGCACTGAATTTTGGTGAATAAGAGGACCCGTTTTATTTTGATGTACATATTTGTACATTAGCAGGAATGTAGCACAATATGGATGTGGAAGCAGTTATAATTAGCCTATGTGACAATACAATTTGTTTTGGTTAAAATCAACAGATAATCGTGACAATTAATCGTGATCTCAATATTGATAAAAATAATCGTGTAGTTTAGTTTACAACTAATCGATAAAATCGATAATAATCGATTATGAAAATCGTCATTATGACGATTGTCATTATCATGTCATTATCGATTAGTTGGTCTGCTTACGTCAGGGAGCGTTTACTGGTGATTGGTTGAAACAGGCCAATCATGATGCTCTCTGTCTTACATGCGTTTCATGAGGCGAACACACACACACGCAAGGTCTCTCTCCATGCGCCGCTGTGCCACGTGCGCTACACGGTTTGGAGCAGTCTCTTCTGTCTCGCATGCGCACTCTTGCTCGCTCGCGCGCTCTAGATTCCGGGAGATTTGAACTAATTTGCGGGCATCAGGGAGCCGCTATCAATATGCGGGAGACTCCTAGAACTTCCGGGAGACTTGGGATGTCTCGAGCATCACGTTGCACAATCAGTTCGCTCGCAACATAAGTGATGGATTAAAATAGCTCTACTGCAGAAATAGGTTAAATTAAAACGGTGTTTATAAAGTGAAGCACTAAATATAAAGGCAGTTAATAACAGCAGCAGTTAAAGATTGTTTTTTTACTCACTGTAATAAGTGGTTTTCAGCGAATGCTTGTACACTAATGCATTTTTCCTGTCCTTTTAATCAAGCCTGTTAGCTTGCTGCGTCTCCATTCTGTTCTCTTTTTATAGCATTTGTCTACTATTAAGTTAATTGTTTTTCAAACGTGATCTACTGCGATCTACTTGGCCTCACACATCTGAGCGCTTTATTAAACAGAAATGTGCTGTTGGTGTATTAGCCTAAAACAACATGCTCGCCAGATTGTTTATCTAAATAGCCCTATGTTGTTAGAATTTACTGTTTACCAGGTTTTTGGTTTTTGGTAATTTCCTTGATTTAATTTTTTTTATTCTTTTTTTAAATGAAAACTAACATCATAAAGTATGATTGATATTTGTTTTACTTTGAGCAATTCTGGAGCTATAATTGACTCTTCTTATGAGCATATAAAACAAAACAGCTCCTTGTAAAAAATGCAATATTGTAGTAGTTATAAATAAAG
Source organism: Rhinichthys osculus (assembly GCA_029959095.1). Taxonomy (NCBI): domain Eukaryota; kingdom Metazoa; phylum Chordata; class Actinopteri; order Cypriniformes; family Leuciscidae; genus Rhinichthys; species Rhinichthys osculus. The sequence continues at coordinate 4,452,826 of JARWKJ010000013.1, read as the reverse complement.
GTTTATTTTAGTTCAGATTAGTTTGAGGGCAGCAATTGTATTCATAATGTCAAAATAAAACCAACGTAATATTACTTGAAGGCATTATAGCCTACTATTCCTGCCAAACTTCCATGGTTGCAGTGAGTGTTACTACAGTAAATCCATGGTGAATGTTGCTGATCTGTGGACACGGGATAGTTAATTCATGGCACAATGTTTCTTCCTGGTTTCCACGTCAGTGCTGTTTGATCCGTTAATAACGGAGAAATGTGAATGTTTCTCACTAGATCTCGCAGCAATGTTATTGCCTTCTGTGGCAAATTTAAACTCTTCCTTTACTTGATCTCTTATTAGCGCTGTGTAGTAACAGTGTCGCTTGATCAAGATCGGCTCGCGCTGGTTTGGTCCAAACTGATAAACGGTTCGTCAACCACATAATAACGAGCAGTTTCGTTCCACTTGCATTACGTTTGCCATTTGATGTTGGGCAATGTTGTGGTGGCTCCGGTGGATTGTGAGCGCGCTTACCACGCGCAACGCGGCTACATTTGAAATAACGAAATTTTGGTCGGAAGGAAAAATGGCTGGCTCTCCCCAACCCCGGCCCCCACCCCCCCCCGACACAAAGAAATAACTCTCCGGTTCTACGCGATTCACGTAAATGACCCAATTGGCCAAGAAAACGGCGATTGTCGCTGAAAAGCGACAAGTTTGCAGGTGTGTTTTATTTTTTTTTACATTTATCATGGTTGTCAACTTGCCATCAGCAATTATCATTAAAAACAATGCGAATATTTATATTAGTAAAACTCAATGTGTGGCTTTTGCACTTTTTAAAGTACACTTTTACACATAAATACCCTGATTTAGGGTTTTATTTAGTTATAAAAAAAAAAAAAAAAAAGATTTTTAAAATTGATTCATCGAAAAATAATTGTCAGATTAATCGATTCTCAAAATAGTCATTAGTTGCAGCCCTATAATCGTGATTATCATTTTGGCCATAATCGTGCAGCCTTATGTGTGATCAAAAATATTGGAAATTTATTTTCATACTGTAAGGGCATCTAGTCTCGAGTCTGACTTCTCAGACAGTTCAACACTTGCAGATTAAAAATGGTCTGTAAAAAGACACTGTATGGACAGACGTAGCCAGTAAAATGAGCACTTCCTCCTCTTTGGATCTGCCATGTGCTGTTACAGAGCTCGATCAACACAGATCACTGAAAAATAGACACTTTTCACCAAATTTGACCTCCACATGAAATTTTCAAGGGATAGTTCACCCAAAAATTAATCTTCTGTCAGTAATTACTCGCCCTCATGTCGTTCCAAACCCATAAGACCTTCGTTCATCCTCGAAACACAAATGAAGATATTCTTGACAAAATACAAGAGGTTTCTGTCCCTCCATATGCAGCGACGTCTTTGCAACTTCCAAGGCCCAGAAAAGTGGTAAAAACAATGTTAAAATAGTCCATGTGACTAGAGTGGTTCAACCTTAATGTTATGAAGTGATGAGAACTTTTTGTGCACAAAAACCCACGACTAAAAAAACTACTTAATTTAACAATTTCTTCTTTTCCACGTCATTTTCCTACGCTATTGACATAGTGTAAACAGTGCAGCGCTTCCGGGTTCTACATCAGAACGCTCCTGCGTCAGAATCACGCACGTATCGTGGAGCTCACATGAACAGCGTCGACCAATGGTGAGCTGGTGTTCTGATGTAAACCTGGAAGCGCTGCACTGTTTACACTACGTCAACAGCGTAGGAGAATGACATGGAAGAGAAGAAATGGTTGAATAAAGTCATTATTTTCTCTTCACTTCATAACAATAAGATTAAGGAACAACTGTAGTCACATGGACTATTTTAACAATGTCTTTACTACCTTTCTGGGCCTTGAAAGTTGCAATGACGTTGCTGCCTATGAATGGTTTAGAAACCTCTCGGATTTCGTCAAAAATATCTTAATTTGTGTTTCGAAGATGAACGAAGGTCTTATGAGTTTGGAACAACATGAGGGTGAGTAATTAATGACAGAAACTTAATTTTTGGGTAAACTAACCCTTTAAGGGAACTCTGTTGTCAATATAAATGGGTCTCTGTAGATTCCAATTGAAGTGACTTAATTCTGATGAACTTTCACAAAATAATGGAAAGTGTGACATTTCATAAGACATTTGAAAAACAACTTACCCTTTGTTGTGTGTGGTTCGTCCAAGTCCTTGCCAATTGGCTGCAGTTTTTTATCCTTGCCTGTTATAAAACATATGAGCACAACTGAGGAGACTTTCAATATAGGCAATATACAGTAATGGCACAGAATGCATACTAAATGGGTACCAGTAATTGTGCCACACATTTAATTTACCAAATATATTGGGGTTTATTTTGTTTTGTTTTTATAAAACTGTGTTGTGTTTGTAACTGTTAGATATCCATGAGAACAGGGGATTGTTTTTATATTTTTGAACAGAAGATCAAAAGCTGAAAGAACAAAAATGTCTTTTCACTCAGATTAACCAATAGTGCCAATTAGGGCTGCAACAACTAATCGATAAAATCGATAATAATCGATTATGAAAATCGTTGTCAACGAATGTCATTATCGATTAGTTGGTCTGCTTACGTCACAGGGAGCGTTTACTGGTGATTGGTTGAAACAGGCCAATCAGGATGCTCTCTGTCTTACACGCGCTTCATGAGGCACATACGCACACACGCACGGCCTCTCTCCCTCCGTTGCTCTGCCGCACTCGCGCGCTACACGGTTTGGAGCAAAGTCTCTTCTGGCTCGCATGCGCGCTCTTGCTTGCGCGCTCAAATCCCGGGAGTTTGAACTAATTTGCGGGTATCAGGGAGCCGCATAAGCCGCTATCAATATGCGGGTGACTCCCAGAACTTCCGGGAGACTTGGGATGTCTGTATTTTGTCTCGAGCATCAGGTTGCGCAATCAGTTCGCTCGCAACATAAGTGATGGATTAAAATAGCGCTACCGCAGAAATAGGTTAAATTAAAACGGTCTTTACAAAGCGAAGCACTAAATATAAAGGCAGTTAATAACAGCAGCAGTAAAAGATTGTTTTAGTCACTGTACTCAGTGGTTTTCAGCGAATGTTTGTGCACTAATGCATCATTTTTCCTGTCTTTTTAATCAAGCCTGTTAGCTTGCTATGTACCTCCATTACGTTCTCTTTTTATAGCATTTGTCTACTATTAAGTTTTAATTGTTTTTCAAACGCGATCGACTGCGGCTCTACGTTCACACGCTTGTTTTCAGTCTTTCTATATTTATTTTATCAATGTATCCTTATAATTCAATTAATTTTAAATAAAAATTAAATGAATTATATATTTTAGATGTTTTTAGTTTATATCTTCACATCTGAACAACATGTCTGTGTAAATTTGTTTTAACAAAAATTGTGTTAAAACAATATGTTGGATATAAATGTTTTTTTTTTTTTTTGCATTAATCATGGTTGTCAACTTGCCATCAGCAATTATCATTAAAAACAATGCAAATATTGATATTACTAAAACTCAATGTGTGGCTTTTGCACTTTTTAAAGTACACTTTTACACATAAATATCCTAATTTAGGGTTTTAGGTAACACTTTATTTTACGGTGTCCTTGTTACATATGTTACATGTACTTACTGTAGTAATAACAGTAAATTATGCATAATTACATGCAACTAACCCTCAACCAAATCCTAATCATACCCTATTCCTATAGTAAGTACATGTAGTTACTTAATATTACTCTGTTCTTAAATATATAATTACACTGTAACAAGGACACGTTAAAATAAAGTGTAACCGGGTTTTATTTAGTCATAATAAACATAAAAATCGAATTGAATTTTTTATCCGATTAATCGATTAATCGAAAAAAATAATCGTCCGATTAATCGATTATCAAAATAATCGTTAGTTGCAGCCCTAGTGCCAATATTAGCAAGGGGTACTGTGTGCAATTAAGTACTCTTTTTTTCTGTTGGTACACACAGAATTAACAATACTATTTTCAGAAAACTATATAAGAGAAAATTATATGAAATTATCTAAAGGATATATATTATCTAGGATATAAAAAATAATAAAAGCAAGTTAAAAATGCATGCAAATCATAAAGCACTGGTTCTTTAAAAGTAAAACAATAAAGTCTTCATAACCCTCCTGTTTAATTTAAATCATATTACCTTTGGCTGGTTGTTGATTTTTGTGTTGTTCAACTTCATTAGTGGACTTCATTGATTTATCTGGACACATAATAGCTCTCTTTTAGTAAAAGAATATTCAACAAGAACTCCTAAATATCAGTAAGCACACTTACATTTTTCTTCCAGTAATATTCAGCCTTTTCTAGCTTTCCCATCATTCCCTTTCAGTGGCTGACTACATACCTGCTGAACTTGAAGGTGAAGCACCATTCCCAATCTCATCTTCAGAGTCTGATCCATCACTGTCCATCAGTACTCTCTCTAGAAAACACAATAACCATATAGAAAAAAATAATAGGTAGCAAACTAACAGCTACATTCAACCAATGCCTATAAGCAACAATGGAGGTCCAGCTCATAGCATGGTTTTTTGAGAATTTTCAATCTGCTAGTTTATTTATTTAAATTAATCAATTGATAAAATTTCACTGGCATTTGACAAAAAAAATCTATGGAGGAATATTTGTAAATGAATTTACTTAGTTATTAACTCAAGCCTGTTGTACCTTGTGGATCAATCTGGATCTCATCAAGATTCCTTCCTTTGAATTCAGATAGCTGTCCTCGTTCCATGGCCATAAGTACTTTACTTATTTTGGCAAGCTGTAATGTGCCTTCGGGTAACCTATAATACTGCCGATGGACCCTGATGTCATGTCCAAGGAAGTCAGCAAGGTCATCCATTTCATTGTCCTTTAAGTTGAGGACCTTGGACATAGTGGCCATGTGCTTTCTGAGTCTAGTGGAGGATAATGCCTCTGGGTGTTTTGCTCCACAGCTTCGAGCAATCTTACGAATTACATCTGATCCTCTGAAGTGACTGAGTGCTTGTGGTCTTCCAAACATGAACATATTCTCATCAGGCACTTCACAGTTACGGCGAGTCTTGACAAGTAACTCCATCGATGTCAGCATATCTGGTGTGAGAAGAATGGGGACCTTTCGTCCTCGTTTGCCTCTTATCTCAATTCTTTGGAAGTGGTTACAAAGTTTCTTCTCAAGGTCTGACAAAGCAAGCTCTACATCTGGATGAGTCGACGAGGTATCCCTCAATGTAAAAGCATTAAGGGACATCTTGGATACTTCTCCTTCTCTTCTGCGATTAAAAAGGATCACCTGACAAAGTGTCATTTTTGCAAGTTCTGCCCAGTTCTTGTTACTTGGTTCTTCTTCAAGTTTTGTTTGGTACTCCTTACTCTGTCTGTCAAGATACTGCTGCATTTTTTTCACATCTTCAGCAAAGGGAAGAAGTTGCGGAGAGTTCCATTTTGCCTCACTCAAATTTCGGAGGGCCTGGGATGACACACACTCACTCCATTTAGTGTCACAGATTTGTTTGAAGGCCTGCACATTGTTAAGAGAGTTCTTGTCACCTGACATCATTGCCTCGCATTCAATAATGTTGGCCAATTTCTTGAGGTTGTGCCCTAACTTTAGTGCCAAAGATGGTGCTTTGTATGTGTTTGTTTCCTCATTTAAGCCAGACACACTGTGAACTGCTTCAATCACATGAGGAAAATTAGCCGGTACAAAGAAATCTGACACCTCCTTCAACTTGCCAGTCTGTCTTCCTTGGAGAACTAGCCGCCCTGTCTCGCGCATCTTTTGTCTGATATATTCATGTTTTGTGACGTCATGGCCATGCTTATTAAAGAGATGTTGCCCTAATTTTAATATGATTTTCTCTTTGCGGACAACATGTGTTATCTTATCCTCATGCATTTCAAGGACCATTTTCCAAAATCGTGCATTCACACTCTCTGGAACTGGTTCAGTATACGAGCAAAGGGACTGAACTCGAGTTTTTCCTGGCTTCATTCCTTTGACTTTTTTGCTTAGATGGCATCTCTGCATGTGCCTCCATAATGATCTCCTCTTCAAGTAGGCCTCACAGTTTACGCAGTGCAAGTAATCACTTGCTGTTACTGGTGCAATGGATTGCTGTCGGGGTATCACCACTCCCTTTCCTTCTTTAAGCACCTGACTATTATGACAACGGTTCCCTTTATTTCTCAATAAACTCAGCTGTAATCTTCGCTCTTTAGACCCTTTCGGAAAAGCAACTGCTCTTGCCACCTCTGGCTTATCTTTGTGCTTTGATTCCAAATGGCGTGCCATTTTACTGAATGGTTTAGAGCAGAACAAGCAGAAGTATTTTTTGTTGTATAGTCTGCTGCCATCTCTTTTCTTCTTCAGCATCATGACCTTCACATTAGAATTATCAGGTGAAGAGGATTCGCCGCTGATATGTTTATCAGGTGAAGAGGATTCGCCGCTGATATGTTTATCCGATGAAGAGTATTCGCCGTTGTCATTTTCGTCAGATGAAGAGGATTGTCCGGTGTCATTTTCAACAGATGAAGAGGATTCTTTGGTTCCACAGGTAGCCAAGGAACTAGAACGTGTCACACGCTTTCTTTTACATGGTTTAGATCTTTTTGACTGAACCTTTCGTCTCTTTTGCTGTTTGACATTTTTTGCAAAACTCTCTTCCTTTGCTGACCTGTCACTCTCTGATTGATCCTCTGTTTCTGGTATATAATCGCTGAACTCTGAACTTGATTCTTCTGTTTCATATCCAAGCTTTTTCCTGTTAGGCTGTGAATAAAACGTATGAGTTAGAAGTCTTGATCAGGAATGCCAAGACAAACAACATACTGCAATTATGAATGCCTGTCCAAAGTGAAACATTCAGTGTGCAGATTTATAAATAACAATGCAACTATTAATTTCCAGACTGTAGTAGCAATAGTAGTAGTAGTGGCATTAGCGATGCATGAATATAGCAAAAATCGAGTAGAGTCATTGCTGATAGAGATATATGTCAAGAAATCCCATCAGATATGAAGATGTGAACTTAAAGAAACACAAGATTATAATATGAACAGAAGAAAAAAGAAAGCAACACAGGTTTCTCATTTGCTCTGCATTCAGATGTTATTGTCGCTTTTTTCGCAGACACACATAGCACGAGCATGATCATCTGAGGAGGGAATAACTGTTTTTTCTGACGGACATCTAAGAATGGGGGGAGGAGGGCGGGTTGGAGGAGCATCCCTATTGGACGAATCTATTGGTAATGACCACGAGCATAGTCTGTATTTGCATCAAGGCAGGCAAGAGCCTGAGAGGTCTGATGATTCCCAAAACACCGGTAGCATGCTTGAGGATGGGACGAGTGGAGCCATGCAGTATCAAGCATTTCAAGTTTCAAGGTGCCGACTACAGAACCTGGTCAGACGGAGGAGGACTCACCCCATAACCTCCATGCAACATGAGTCCCTATACAAATCAGGAAGTCTGAACGACATCAGGTTACGTGACCTGCCGCTAAGTAAAAGGAGTGGCTTTAGTGGGATGAGGATGTAGAGAATATCCTGGAGAAGACATCAAAGGGCAATGGGAAACTCCAGACCATGTGCACACTCATAATGAAGATAGGCACAGAATGTTTTGGTGTCATTGAAGAGCAGGTCAGAAGTGATCCAGCTGGACCTATCAGAAGTATCCAGCTCTGCTCCTCAGGGAGGACTGCTCCCCACAGCACGGGACTGGCAGCGCCAGGCTGACCTAGGACGGCAGCTTAAGTTCCCAGAGAACATCACAAGTCACACGGCTCCGCCCAAACGTGGTGTTGACATCGGTAGCGAAACCAAGTGGTTTTGATAGAACTAACTGTCCTCTAAAGACAGGATTGAGGAAGCCAACAAGTGCAAAAAGGCCAAATATGAAGAGCTCGTCTCAATGTGTTGGAGCAATGGCGGGAGATCTCGTGTGAGCCAGTTGAAGTTGGATGTCAGAGCTTTGGTGGGAAACTCTAAAACTTCTTGGTTTTAAAGGGAAGAAGAGCTATCAAGAACCTTCATGAGGCTTCTGAAGAGGCCCTGAGATGACTGGTTCCGCAGGGGCAGATGCGTGACTTAGTGCTGCACTTGGACACAAGTCAGGGCTGCATCATCCAAGCAAGGGTGTATGATGGTTAAAGACCAAAACACCATATGACCCCCAGGTTCATCATTGATGACATGTCCAAGTAGCATAGAAAGATTTACTCTAAAACTGACTGGAAAATCAGTTTTACAAGCACACATATCATATAATTAAAAATTAAATATGTAAAAAAATGTCAGTGTCCGATGCAAAGTGCTGCAATGTGGTACTCAAAAAAAAATCCAAATGTTAGCATGTCTGAAATTGGATTACGGTACAATGATTACTTTAATCTTAATTGGGATTTCTTGTTTTGTTTTTTTAATATTGGAATTCTGCTGTTAGTTTTTATTTTTTGTGTTCTTTGCCATATGTGCAGGAAAAAGGGCCTCCCAGAACTCCCTATCATTTTGTTTTAAATCAGAACAAGTATAAGATTAAAGATCACCATGCAGCCTATTAAATCTTTATTTTGGGGGGAACCCTGTGGCTCACTGTCTAGGGTGCACACTGAGCACTGTGACCTGGGCTCAAAATCTAACCCAGGCCCTCTACTGCATGCCAACACATTACCAATTTGTGGGCCAGCTGCTGACTAGAAGAGCCTGCTGACTGAAACAAGCTCAATGTTATGATGTTGAAAAATGCCCTAAAGTTGCCTTTTTTTATGAACATAATACTGACCTAGCAACCGAAACCATTTAGTACAACTAACCTTTGTTTTCATGCTCTGATGTAACAACATGGTCTTCTCCCGTTCATCATTTACAGTTTTTGTGTACGCCTTCATGTATCGTTCTTCACAAGCATTGTGATGTGCTCTAAATTTCTGGAGGCGACTCAAGTGACAGCTTTGAACCTACAAAACAAACAAACAAAAATGTTTTTTGGAAGCTTTTCTTTTGCCATTTATGCTACCTCCAGAACTAAACCTTTAAATAAGGATTTATTGTTGACAGCAAACACTCTACCAGATGAGCCACAGAGGATCCCCTATATTCCACTGAACAACTCATAAAGAGCAGGAAAATAAAAGGATAAAATAAAAATAAAAAAGTCAAATTAGAAAAGTCTTAGTTATGGATACAGTGTCCTGTGACACAATTGTGTTTGTACGGTAGGGTCCGGTAGGGTTCAGTTGGTTGCCTGACACATACTTTTGCAGGCTTGGTGGTGCAGATTGCCTTTTGTAATGGCTTGGTTGAGGCCTACTTTGAACCCAGACTGATTTAACCATTTAATCTATAACTGATTCTTGAGATAAGGGACAAAACATGTCATACACACAAAAGCCCTCTTTATGTTTAAAATAAAGAAATTCATCAAAATTAAAATACTTAAAGTTCAACCTAAATGAAATCTGGATACTCAGGACATTCATTGGTTTCATTTTTAAATAATTTATTTAGTTTTATTTTAAATACATGCTCTATGTTTAAAAAAACACATGTAAATGTAAAACTGCCAAACAAAGTGTTTAAAAATGTAACAAATTCTAAAATATGCATTTAAATTGAAAGGCAGAGATCTGTAATATATCAAACAATACAAAAAGTAAATCTTGAATTATATTTTCCATAAAAAAATCTGTTGTGTTCTCAAAAAGTGTTCTCACTTTGCGTCAACATTTTTTATAATTCTGAATAAATCAGGCAATGCCATCAATGTCAGGTTATCTTTAATAGGACCCCTTTCCTATTTCTTGCTCATTGTGGATCTTACAGTAGGACAAATAGTCCTGAATGTTTTAGCTTTTTTTATATTTTATACAAACATTTTGTTGTTTTATACAAAAAAGTTGTTTTGTCTACTCCATCAGATGTTGGATGTTGACATGTAAGCTGATGGAGTTGACGAAACTCTTTATATAGTGATATTATATTTTTGATAACACTTTATTTAATGGCGATGTAGTTACACGTTACTACATGTACTTACTAATGATCTTCACCACGGAAGTGAATCAATCAAAACTAACTTTAGCTGGACAATAACTTTATCCTAATGCTGTTGTAAAGCCTAAACAATCTGTTACGGTAATTTCTATTATAACTGTAAAGCCGCTTTGAAACAATCCAGACTGTTAAAATCGCTTTATAAATGAAGACACACACACACACACACACACACACTGATGTGTTTTCTCTCCTCAGATCTCCATCAGTTCACACACACACACACACACACACACCCACACACTGATGTGTTTTCTCTCCTCAGATCTCCATCAGTTCACACACACACACACACACACACACACACACACACACACACACACACACACACACACACACACACACACACACACTGATGTGTTTTCTCTCCATCAGATCATCATCAGTTCACACACACACACACACACACACAGACACACACACACACACACACACACACACACACACACACACACACTGATGTGTTTTCTCTCCTCAGATCTCCATCAGTTCACACACACACACACACACACACACACACACACACACACACACACACACACACACACTGATGTGTTTTCTCTCCTCAGATCTCCATCAGTTCACACACACACACACACACACACACACACACACACTGATGTGTTTTCTCTCCTCAGATCTCCATCAGTTCACACACACACACACACACACACACACACACTGATGTGTTTTCTCTCCTCAGATCTCCATCAGTTCACACACACACACACACACACACACACACACACACACACACACACACACACACACACACACACACACACAGACACACACACACTGATGTGTTTTCTCTCCATCAGATCATCATCAGTTCACACACACACACACACACACACACACACACACACACACACACACACACACACTGATGTGTTTTCTCTCCTCAGATCTCCATCAGTTCACACACACACACACACACACACACACACACACACACACACACACACACTGATGTGTTTTCTCTCCATCAGATCATCATCAGTTCACACACACACACACACACACACACACACACACACACACACACACACACACTGATGTGTTTTCTCTCCTCAGATCTCCATCAGTTCACACACACACACACACACACACACACACACACACACACACTGATGTGTTTTCTCTCCATCAGATCATCATCAGTTCACACACACACACACACACACACACACTGATGTGTTTTCTCTCCTCAGATCATCATCAGTTCACACACACACACACACACACACACTGATGTGTTTTCTCTCCTCAGATCTCCATCAGTTCACACACACACACACACACACACACACACACACACACACACACACACACACACACACACTGATGTGTTTTCTCTCCTCAGATCTCCATCAGTTCACACACACACACACACACACACACACACACACACACACACACACACACACTGATGTGTTTTCTCTCCTCAGATCTCCATCAGTTCACACACACACACACACACACACACACACACACACACACACACACACACAGACACACACACACTGATGTGTTTTCTCTCCATCAGATCATCATCAGTTCACACACACACACACACACACACACACACACACACACACACTGATGTGTTTTCTCTCCTCAGATCTCCATCGTTCACACACACACACACACACACACACACACACACACACACACACACACACACACACTGATGTGTTTTCTCTCCATCAGATCATCATCAGTTCACACACACACACACACACACACACACACACACACACACACTGATGTGTTTTCTCTCCTCAGATCTCCATCAGTTCACACACACACACACACACACACACACACACACACACACACACACAGACACACACACACTGATGTGTTTTCTCTCCATCAGATCATCATCAGTTCACACACACACACACACACACACACACACACACACACACACACACACTGATGTGTTTTCTCTCCTCAGATCTCCATCAGTTCACACACACACACACACACACACACACACACACACACACACACACTGATGTGTTTTCTCTCCTCAGATCTCCATCAGTTCACACACACACACACACACACACACACACACACACACACACACACACACACTCACTCCAACATTAATATTCAGGGAAGACGATTAGACAATATTTTATTAAGAGAGGGACATGATGATTTGCAGAGGATATTAGATATATCTGACAGATTCATAATTCCTGATTCTGATGTGTTTTCTCTCCATCAGATCTTCTTCCGCTCACTCTGGATCCGAACACAGTTAATAAACTCCTCCGTCTGTTTGAGAGGAACAGAGTGATTACTGGCACTTTCCCAGTCCAGCCGTATCCTGATCATCCAGACAGATTTAATTATGAGCGGCAGGTGTTGTGTAGTGAGAGTGTGTGTGGACGCTGTTACTGGGAGATTGAGTGGAGTGGGAAGTTTGGTGTGTTTATATCAGTGTCATATAAGAGCATCAGCAGAAAGGGATTGGGAGATGAGTGTCTGTTTGGACGTAATGATCAGTCCTGGAGTTTTTTCTGCTCTTCCTCCAGATACTCATTCTGGCACAATAACAGAGAGACTGAACTCCCTGTAAAGCCCATCATCAGGAGAATAGGAGTGTATGTGGATCACAGTGCAGGAACTCTGTCCTTCTACAGCGTCGACAGAGACACAATGAGCCTCATACACACAGTCCAGACCACATTCACACACACACTCTATCCTGGGTTTGGGGTTTATCATGGTTCATCAGTGAAACTGTGTTGATGAGTGAGAACAGACTGTAGAGAGATTCTACCCATAATGCTTTGGGCCGCATGATAAACCAGTAACAGTGAGATGTTCTAGAGTCTCTTATTGTCTCTTCATTACATTAATACTACAGTAAAATAACATGTCAGAATAAATGTGTAATGAATCCTCATACAGACAGAAAGATCAGTGTGTGTGTGTGTGTGTGTGTGTGTGTGTGTGTGTGTGTGTGTGTGTGAGTCACGATGAGTGACGGTGTGTATCTGTGCTTTTCTCAAACTATATTCAGTTCTTATTGTACTGTCACATAAATCATTTGTATTATTACCGGTACTATCAAAATTACCTTTCAATGAAATGTATCATTCAATAAAACATGTTATTTGTTGTAAAATTGATAATTGTCAATGTATTAATAAATGTGAAATATATAAGCCCAGATCATCTGATCATACTGTAAACACTTGATCAATTATTGTAATATAATCCAGTTTACTTTAAATAAACCTGAACAGAACTGCATTTACACACCTGGTGTTATTGTTAAAATGTCTCATCTTGAAATATGATTTTGCTCATATTGCCAATCCCACAATGACACATTATATGAACTTTTCTTTATTAAATCATACACTGTTTAACATGTATTTTTAACTTGTAACAACATTTGTAGCTATTGCATATTAATACTGTAATATCTGGTATAAATGGTTTCTGCACACAAACATCACAGTTTTGCCTATTAGACAGAATCTCATACTCTCTCATTGCCAGTTATTAATATTTTCTTGGATGCAAAAGAAAAACGCATCGTGTGAACAGGACTTTTATTTTGGTCTGGTGTGTGACGTCATCAGGCTGCGCCGCGCTCCCGCGTCTGTTGTGCTTCGCTGCAGAAAGGTTAGAGTTTTTACACATTTAAAGTGTCTAAATCAATAAAACCGTTCAGTCAATTCAACTGTTTTTATACAAGCTATGAACAATAAATGATCCATTCTTGAAACATTGCAATGCTTTATTTAACAATATGATGAGTGTTATTTTGGGGAGTAAATCGCATTCCCTCACGAGTAACAGAAAAGGAGCGTCGCCAGCAACACACTACACACCAGTTACGTCATTACTCGTACTTTCTGGTAATTTCATGATTTATCAACTGACAGTGTAGTCTCGACGTCACATGTCTGTAATTTCATTACCATTAAATGACCAACTGAACGTCGTCAGACCAAGCGTGCCGCACAAGCCCTCAAAAGTGAAGCCAAAACGTCTCGATCGCCCCCCGGTGACCGGTCCTAGTATAGGTCATAAGCCCCGCCTCCCCATGTTATTCAACGGGGCGTGAGACCAACAAAAATAATTAAATTACACTTCACATATCTTTTTTCAAAATATAGTTTCTGTCATTTACTGTTGTTTCTATCACGTTGATGTAATTTCAAGTATTTGTTTTTAAAATAGTTATTTGATGCTATAAAAACGGTGCTGTGACATCATGATTGACAGCTGTGATTGACAGGTTCTCTGTGCGAAGTAGTCACTGAAGTACTAACGGACTTTTTTTCATAATGTTGACTATGTGGTTAGTAGTTGTATTTACCTTATTTTAACAAGGTACTGCAATCAGCAGACATCATTGGAGAGGAACGGAGCAGACAAGGCCACTTTTAAGAAAAGTGCAGGGGCGTGTGCTTGCGATTGATTCAACGAGCGCGAGGGCGGGGCCTTGATTTCGCGGCTTTACTTCCTGCTCGCGACTGCGCATGACTGGTCCTGAAAACGCTACTGCGCAGACTCAAGTTCCAATATGTCAGCGCCATATCGGGACTCTGGCGGCTTCAGTTCTCTCCAATGGAAAAGAGCGAAGGGGCGTCGTCCATCTTTTTTTACAGTCTATGCGTCAGACACAAGACATTACTACAATCTCATTTAGAAAGTCACCTTTATTTATAGCACTTTTTACAATACAGTGTTTCAAAGCAGCTTTACAGAGATAACAGGAAAATGCAGTTTGGCGGCAATTCTAGAATATTATACGGCAGACGTACACAATAAAGTACACGGCCCGATTCGAGATACCCCTCGCTGCAGACTGTAGCGCGGTGACGTCACGAAGGTACGTCACGTATGTGTTACTATGCATGCGCAAGGTATACGCATGTGCGCACGCGCAATTCATTGTAATCAATTCCGGCGATGGATTCGATAGCAGTAAGTCAATAAGCATTATTTATGCTGTTTTAACAATTGTGCTTTTGTGTTAACGGCTTTTAATTGTGAGATGCCATAGAGCGCGTCATAAATGTTTTAGATTTAAAAATAACAAGTAATGATATGTTTTATGATGTTATATTATCAAAATGACCGGGTTTCAGCGAGTCTTAAAATGATATGTAGAAGTCTTAATTCGCCTTTAAACAAATTAAGCCTTGAAAGATGTTTTCAAATAGAGCAGAAAGACTTAAATTAATTAATTCATGTAGTTGATTGTTGCATCCATTGCAAAATAATTGTTGTTCAGTATCAGATCGTACTGTAAAAGTTACATTCCTGAATGTAGTGAATATACTGTAAGTTAGTTATTGAACATTGTATTTTGCTAAAATAAAATTCTTTGTGATTCTCCTTAGTTGTTTTTATCATTTAGATAGCAAAATAATGTATTGAGTTCCCTTAGATTTATTCAATACATTTTCGTTACTCTTAAAAAGGTATTAAAGGAAATCTTAAATTGACCCTCATGTGACTGGCAGAAACCCTGTAATCTCAGATATCGAAGCAAACCTTACATTGATTGTTGATGTTCTTTTCTAGATGCATGTTAGTGTCCTTAAAAAAAGGTGAAAGCATTCAAATAAATCAATGCAGCTCATGTTGTGACAAATATCACTGTCCATTCTGTGAGACCTGGGTTTACAAACCAAAGGATTTTAACAGTGTTGTCAAACATGTGGAGCATCATCTGCAGACAGCTATACGGGAAGATGGTTTGTGAAGTGCTTTAACATCAATACAACATATTATTTTGTTATTTTATTTGCATCTTACAATGGTTTTGCTTACCTTTTTTAGATTTCATTATCATCAGGTGCAACCTAAGATGCAGAGATAATTCACATTTTCATTGCTCATACTGTTCCACCACTGTTTTACGTAAAGCACAATTAGAAATTCACCTCTCAAATTGCAAACAAAAGATTCAATCTCTGCAAAAACGGCAGCACCAACGGTTCTGAGTATTCATACACCTCAACCCTCAGGGTCTGCTCAGACAGCACCCCTACTTCAACTGCAACCTCAGCCTTTACCAAGCGGACCACACACGTCTGTGTCTGCTAAAGATCATGTCCCAAGTGGTTCAAAACGAATCAGAGTGAAATGTATTCACTGTGGAATTGAACTTAACAAGAAGAACCTACGCCTCCACATTCAAAGAAAACATACAGATGTGAAACAAACAATTACAAATGAACGACACTTCCTTAGCCAGTGCATTGACAGTGAGAATGGTATTTTTGCTGTTCAAAAATCTTTCTTTGGTCCTTCACTGCCAATACATGTGCAGAAGAGGGCATGGGGGGCAAACCACAGAATCATGTTTGAAAAGAAAAGAAAAAAGACTTCCTGCAGACCTTCCAAAGGAACTGATCAATGGCCTTCAACCTAAGTGTGAATTCCCACGCAGCCTAATTCAACAGGAGACTTTCTGCTCACAATGCAAGGGGAATCAGTTGCTAAGCGAGCCGATTCTCATAACATCCAGAGCGAAGATTTTGACCTTCACAGGAGTTGTGGAAGGTAAGTAAAATCTTTTTTTTTTAAATAACAATGTTGGTAGTAACTGCAGTTTGAAAAGCAAAACCCTCTCTTTTAAGGGATTTCCACCTACTACAAAGTCTGCATCAATTGCAGAATGATGTTTCGTTATCAAGAGTTCACAGATGGGATCCATAATTTTAATGACCACCTGCTGATTTCTTTGCATTTATGCATGATTCTTCGTAATGCTATTCAGGTATGTTACCCATTATAGTCCTGATAATGCTGCTGAAATAAATTATTGAAATTAGAAACATTAAATGTATTGCATTTGAAATCCTTTAACCTTAAGATTCCAATTTGCCTTTAAAATGTTTGATTTGTTCTTGTAGAATCACACTGCTGTTAGCAGAATCCTGAGCCTGCTTGAAGCCACTGAAAATGCCAAATTTCCCAGCCATGACACTGTGCTTCATGCTTACATTCACTTTGAAGCACTGACAAACCATGATTACATGTACTCCTGCATCAACTGTGGATGCTACCCTAAAGTGGTAATCATGGACCTCCACAAAAAAGGAGTATTCAGTGTTCCTTGTAAGTTACTTCACTCTACATCACCTAGAAATTATATCTTTATGCTAGTTTTTCTCATGAATTCCATTTGTGTCTTTTCAGTCAGTGAAATAAAATCTCCCCCTGATGACTTTGAGGGACACACCAACAGTGTGTCCTTCTGGGAGCTAGTGACACAAGAGATGGTTGGACGGGGATTTCTTCAAAGTAAGTTGTTATTTTCATTATTATTATGGTGGATTCATTGTTTTTGTTATTAATAGTGTTGCTTGTTAACTTGTCTGCTGCACAATATGGTTGTTAATATGGAGACACTTTATAAATGCAAGGTGGCAGGAAAAACCCCTTCGTAGTTCCTCCAAGTTACGATTGTTGGGCTCCATGGATTGGTGTCAACACAAGGAAATCTGAAATGGTGTTGAACACTGAATTTGCAAAAATTCAGAAAACCAAGCCGTGTGACATGCTTGATCTTCATATAACTGAAGAACGACTTGGAGATGAGCTCTTCAAGATGAAGGTGAGATTCCTAGATAATACTGTTTAATAAAGTAGTAGTCGATGCTCTTT
Source organism: Rhinichthys osculus (assembly GCA_029959095.1). Classification (NCBI taxonomy): domain Eukaryota; kingdom Metazoa; phylum Chordata; class Actinopteri; order Cypriniformes; family Leuciscidae; genus Rhinichthys; species Rhinichthys osculus. Next base: position 4,435,065 of record JARWKJ010000013.1, on the reverse strand, counting down.
ATTTATGTCAATGATGGTGTAGGTTGAAGCCATACGGAAACTCTGCAAAGAGTGTGGTTTGGAGTCGAAAGGATCTAAGATGGACCTTGTGTTAAGGTTAAGAGATGAGATGCAAAACCGCTCCTCATATGACAAAGTGTTCCAACAAATATGGGGTGCTTCTGGTAAGTTATATTATTATATATATTATTATGTATCATTGATTTAATGTTGTATTCATTACAATAGATGGATAGCAATAAAGGGTGCAGTATGCTTGATACAAGCCTTTACAACATGAAACATTGCAAACAACAGTTATATTTCTAAAAGTTGAAGTTTCAACTACCTAACACTTAATTGAACATTATACTAATTATTTCTTTTTTTAGGTGGATGGGCAGTAATTACTTGTCCCTGTGGAGTAGTTTACTCAATAAAATGTAACATTAGAGTAGAGTCTCCAAGAGACTTTGCTGATTTGCTCTTGTCATGGAAGCACTTACCTAATGTGTCGATATATGATTTTGCCAGAGGACTAGCAACACACACTAACCTCCGGGACCCAGAGACTTTACCTTTTAGCCCTCACGAAGGCAGACTTGCAGAGCCAAGCGCTGAAAATATTCAGTTGGCTAAAGATAGCAAGTTGACAGTGAATTTGCCCTGGTTAAAAGTCAAACAGGTGGAAAAGGATCCCACCTGCCATCCTTTAACTGGGTCTTCTGAGCATTATGTTCTGTACGACCGCTTTCACGAGTGTAACACAAAAGACCCAAAAGATGTCCTCAGAAGAGTTGACTTAGTCCCAGAACTAAGTGGATGGTTAAATACCCAAACTGCTGAACAACTCTTTGGTGGCATGTGGAAGAATAATTACTTCATGAACATGCTCACACCTTCAGCAAATGTTTTCTTAATGCGCAACATAATCCACCTCTACAACAAATCACAAAATGAAAGTGTGAAAGAAAACCTCAGAAAAATTGTGTCACCAAATGATCAGCTGACCTTGAATGATAATGGTCAGGTTATTGTAGGTAAGATTTCTCTTATTACTATGTTTTGTGTTAGAGCATTACTTCATATATAATGCATCAACTTTTATTCCATCTTTTAAAGGCACACCTCCAGAACCTGTTCAAATTGACGAGAAACCCTCTGGAGACAAAACACAAAGATACAACCAATGTAAGCATGTACTTTAAATTTTTTTTATTTTTTTTTTGATGTTAAACCAGATGGGTTTTTTTTTAATCAATTTATTCCCACTTTTATGTGCTCCTCAATCCTTATATAAAAGTATATAATGCATCAACTTTCACTCTTTCTAAAGGCACACCTCCAGAACCTGTTCAAATTAATGAGAAACCCTCTGGAGACAAAACACAAAAAGACGACCAATGTATTTTTTTAAAATAAATTGTAATTTGATGTTAAACCAGATATTTTTTTAATCAATTTATTCCCACTTTTATGTGCTCCTCAGTCCTTAAGTGTTCCACGGTGGGTATTACTGCTTTGCGACATGTGCAACCAAACAAGGTATGCTGGAAACAGTCACCCAGTACAGTCCAGTTGAACCAGGTTAGTTAGTTTTTTTTATTACTGTTAGGTTTCTATTATTGTTTTAAAGGTGACCTATAGTTCAAAATTGAATTTACCTTGGTATAGTCAAATAACAAGAGTTCAGTGCATGGACATGACATAGAGTGAATCTCAAACTGGACTGTTTTCGCGTTCTCATTTAATTCACGTTTATGAAAAACACCCCTGAAAAACGGTCGGTTCTCCACACAATACCGACTGTGACGCAATAGTCGGGATCATTAATATGTACGCCTACAAATATTTGCATAATGCCAGCCCTCAATGCCAGGCGGAACTGCGCAGCCGAAGCATGGCAGTTGCTCAGTGTGGATGTACACATGAACACAAAAGTATTGTTTAGTTCCTTCATCTGAGCCTCTGAAGAAACAATGGGTTAATTTTATTTTCTCTGTAAATTTTCAAACATTTCACCGACTGTTTCCTCAACTTGGGCCAATACAGAGCTGGCCTCGGATCGAGCTACCAAGCAACACTTTCTGATGTGTAATTGTTCAAGTTCAGACAGGTAATCTTTCTCTCAAAATCGTTCAATACTGTTTATGCATCAGTAAGTCAAGACAGTGACTAAAATATCAGCTTCACATTGTTTCTTTTAGTAGGATGAAAATAATCGTATTTAAATTGTGAACAAATTATATACAGAAAGCGATCAAAGAACAATCTTTCCACACAGCGCGAGTTTATCTGGACACTTGCCAAACTCGTTATGAAATCAATGACGCACGTTACTGCACAACGAAGCTCTTACTGTATTTACATCATCGTGTTTGCATTGGGGAAAGCATTAGAGAGAGTGCAGAAACTGCTTTGCAATGATAAAATCTTCATTCTCGCGATCAACACACTGTCATCTGCTCAATGCTCATCACGGCAACTCTTTATGTGATGGGAATAGATCTAAATACTTTAAAAACATCTCACGATTCGTTAATCTCGATAGCTGTTATAGTAAAAACGTATAATAGCAGTAGTAAAAGTATTCGGGAGAGAGTTTCACATGTGATGCGTAGCTATTTCATATGCAAGCATGTCAGCCAATCACAGCAGTGGCCGCGGTTACACTGAATCCCACAGCCAATCACAGCAGTGGCCGCGGTTACACTGAATCCCACAGCAGACACGCCCCTTCAAACAGAGTGTTCAAATCAGAGGCTAAAAGCAGGCTAGGAAAAATGCCATTTATTTCTAAATTATGATTATTTTTTATCTAAAAAACATACTAACATTATAAGGGTAACCCAGGAAACATTATAAAATAATAAAAAAAAACATTCTAGGGCACCTTTAAGACAACAACAAAAAAGAGATACATATTGTGTTCTTCACTTTCCTTTTTATAGCTAAACTATGCCTTGATGGAGACGAGACCATCAAGGGAGTTTTTGCCTTCTGTTGGAAACACAGTCCTCACAAGGAAGGATTTCCTTGCTTTAGGATACCTTCGTTGTGTTGAAGCAACAGTGAGAAGCAGCATTAAGCATACTGTATTTTAACATTTAACCCATACAGTACAGTACAGTAGTAGGGTCTAATAAATATGTCCCTGAATGTTAACAGATTTTAAATGCATTTCTTTTAACGTTAACAGATTTTGAATGCCTGTCTTTCAGTTTTGAAGGATATTGCTGACCTTCAGGTAATGCAAATAATTACTTTGATCAAATATTCTGTATGCATAATGTGTGTAAAATAGGAATGTGGTTCCTTTTTTAATTGTTGCACTTTTACTTAACAGGGCATAATGGTCCATGTCTTTACTTCGTATGTGACCGTGACTTGGTTGCCACCCTTGTGTGAAGGGCAGAAGGGGGGTCCTGCGTGGATTTTATTCTGATAAGGATGTGGAGGGCTATTGCTCAGTTGATTGTTTTTTCAATGATGGAGGGGAATTTCAAGCTGAGTAGGTGTGTGTGTGTGTGTGTCTGTCTCTGTCTGTGTGTGTGTGTGTGTGTCTGTGTCTGTCTCTCTGTGTGTGTGTGTGTCTGTCTGTCTGTCTGTGTGTGTGTGTGTCTGTCTGTCTGTCTTTGTGTGTGTCTCTGTGCTCGTGTCTGTCTTTGTGCTTGTGTGTGTGTGTGTGTGTGTGTGTGTCTGTGTGTGTGTCTGTCTCTGTCTGTGTGTGTGTGTCTGTCTCTCTGTGTGTGTGTGTGTGTGTGTGTCTGTCTGTCTGTGTGTGTGTGTGTGTGTGTGTGTGTGTGTGTGTCTGTCTGTCTGTCTCTGTGTGTGTCTCTGTGCTCGTGTTTGTCTTTGTGCTTGTGTGTGTGTGTGTGTGTGTGTGTGTGTGTCTGTGTGTGTGTGTGTGTCTGTCTGTGTACAGATGTATGTAATTATCTGTATTTGTACACTTGTTTTGAAATAAAAGTTATCACTGTTATGAGTTTGGTTTTTTGAGTTGGCATGCATAATATCGGATACAGAGATTGACAATGTACGCTATGTAGTTGGTTTAACTTCAAACTACTTTATTGGAATACATGTTTTATGATAGCCTATATAATGCACAAAAAAATAAAAAATTATTAACTATTAAAGGGGAATGATTAAAATAATATATAAGGTGCCATCAATGTTTACAGTAATTTTGTAATTTACAAAGTGAAGTGCAACAGAATGTGAAAATAAACTTTAAATAAAATATTACACAGATATTACACAATATATACTCTGAAAGTTTACCTTAAATCAGGCATAGTTAAAACTATGGATGTGCACTGTACTCCTTTTTGCTGCTTTCATTATTACTTTAGAGTTTTTTTTAATACATTAACATTTTAAAAAAATATTATGTCAAATTTGCGCATGCGTTTCGCATTTTCGCATTTTCAAAACACGTGACGTAACCGCGCATGCGCTGTCACCGCGATATGGCGCAAGCGTGGTAACACATACGTGACGTACGTACGTGACGTATTGTATATACGTGACGTCACCGCGCTACAGTCTGCAGCGAGGAGTACTTGCCCGAAGGGGGCTCAAGATGGCGCCGTGAGCGGTTGTGGTTTTGCAAGCTGAGAAGCAATGTCGGGTATTTCCCCACAAATGAAGATACGGTTTTCGTAAAGTTGCTAACTAATAATTATAGGTTTTTACGGGTTGCAACTGTAAGGACTGGGCTAAAAGGGTGAATCTGAATAACTAAATGCATCCTGCTAAAGACCCAAAAAGACTGAATGTAACACACACACACACACGAGCCCTTCCCTCCCCCAACACACGAGTGAAGCTCCTGTTACAAAGTTTATAACCCATTGGAATGTCGCAGAATGTCTCTGAACAAAGAGACGGACATTTCTGTTGGGTAAAGACATAAAAACCATTGAATATATTTTGTTAAATGTATATGTGTTTTTCCCCATGTCACAGTGAAATATCTTTGTTTGGCCACGCCATAAATAGACATTAGAAATACCTTCTTTATGCATATTAAATACCTCTGTATTTTTCCTTTGACTTTCAGTTGATGTGTTTGACACCTCTAAAATGCTCATGGAACGGGCTATCTGAATATGCAAAGAGGTATAAAGTAAAGTGTATTTTTAATAGGTTTTACCGCCATTGAAGATTCAAACTGTTAAACTATACACCCTCCTTGAACACACCCCTCTACCACGAGGGGCACGTTCTTCCAAACAAAGGACAATAAACCAAGGGTTCCCGCGTGCAACATCCATTCCCCGATTGGCCCAGTGAACAGGAAGGGGATGGATTCCTCCGAGGTGATAAATGTAGGAGCGCGGCTCCGCCCAACGCTCTCTTGCAGTCTGACCGTCTCAGAGAAACATGTGATGCTAGCGATCTCCTCATGGAGATCTGATCCCACCATGGATCTTTTCTTTTGTTCGTCTAAAGTTCGTCTCTTCTTTAACTTACTCCCGAGTTCGTCTCCCAGGAAAGGAAATGGACTTTGCCGAACTATTTCCTCGGGTAACGTCACCTCAAAGACTTTAAGCCTTTCAAACACTCGCGCCGAATGCCAACGAACGCCACGTGATCCCCCATGGAACAAAGGGGCCACGCGCAAGCGGCCAACCATGCACGCGCTGGGACGGGCCGTGCAAAAACGCTGCGGCCGCGCTCCACACGACGCGCGCAAGCAGGACAGGACCTTCGTTCAACATGCGGGCCGACCGGACCGCGCAAGGAGCCCGCGACACACACACAGACCTCACGTTTGCAAGTATCATTCCCGTTACAGCTTCTAAGAAGCCTTACAATGGTGTTTTCGTGTGGTTTCAGAAAGGTTGATGTCGAGGTGAAATTGTACCAGCTCTGTCTCTCTCCCTTGCTCTCTCTCACCAACTTTCTCCCTTTCTCTCTCTCCAACTCATGTTTACATGGGTACCAATTGTCTAAACGCCCCGCGTCGTCTTAGTTTGTGTTTAATGTTTGTAAATACATGTATCATTGTAGTAAATGCTTAAGTAGTTCAGCTTCATTAAATACATTATATCCTTTTGATTGACTCATTGCCTGTTGCTCATAACCCGAGTCACTGATATGCTTCGATAACGTTACGAGCTCTTTACAGAAATACCTCAGACGGGTATGTGTAAACTTTATAGAGCAAGAAAACTAATTCTTGTGGCCACAGAATTTGTTTTCACAACTCTATAAAGTAATTGAGCTAATTAATTTTACCTAATTGTGGGGATACACATGTATGCACGCAGGTACAATGACAAAGCCTCCCTTAATGGGAGATTTATTAACATGTAAGACTGGGCTGATCCAAATCTGTATGAATAATTATTAGTTATTAATTATTAATTATGAGATGCAAATTCCCCATTGATCAGACCCAAGCAGAGTCTTTACACAGCAATTGATTAAATTTTGATTTTGGAGGGGTGCGAGCAGTATTTAATTACCAGAGCATCAGCACGTTTGGAAAAATGGCTGAGGATGCTAACGTTAATCTTGGTGCAGAGATGGCACCAAGATCTCTTATTAAGAAACCGCAATTAGATCAAAATAACTTAGCAAATTACAGACCCATTTCAAATCTTTCATTTATGTCTAAAATACTAGAAAAAATTGTGTCCGCTCAATTGTGCTCTTTCTTGCAAGAAAATGAGATATATGAAAAATTTCAGTCAGGATTCAGGCCGCATCATAGCACAGAAACTGCGCTAGTTAAAATTACAAATGATTTACTTTTAGCTTCTGACCAAGGCTGTATCTCAATACTAGTTCTACTCGATCTTAGCGCTGCGTTCGACACTATAGCTCATAAAATACTCTTGGATCGACTACAAAACTACACTGGTGTTCAGGGTCAGGCATTAAGCTGGTTCAGATCGTACTTATCTGACCGTTACCATTTTGTCTGTTTAAATGGGGAAAAATCGAAGATAACGTCAGTAGACTATGGAGTGTCTACTGCGTTCTTTAAGATCCCTAAATTCGAGGCTTCTGGTCATTCCTAGGATATCTAAGTCCACTAAAGGAGGGAGGGCGTTTTCACATTTAGCTCCTAAACTCTGGAATAGCCTTCCTGATACTGATCGTTGCTCAGACTCGCTCTCCCAGTTCAAAACTAGATTAAAGACGCATCTCTTCAGCCAAGCATTCACATAATCCTTACCTTCTATTGTTGAATCAGATCGAATGCATTAATACTATGAACAGCAGCTACGCTAATTATTTCCCATCTGCTTTTCTGCTGTTATCTCGGGACGCTAGTTTGTATCCAGCCTCGCACGGAGACTTCTGATGCCCCAACGCCTGCGAAGAGACGACTCGACGCCTGCGAAGAGACGACTCGACGCCTGCGAAGAGACGACTCGACGCCTGCGAAGAGACGACTCGACGCCTGCGAAGAGACGAATCGACGCCTGCGAAGAGACGACTCGACGCCTGCGAAGAGACGACTCGACGCCTGCGAAGAGACGACTCGACGCCTGCGAAGAGACGACTCGACGCCTGCGAAGAGACGACTCGACGCCTGCGAAGAGACTCGACGCCTGCGAAGAGACGACTCGACGCCTGCGAAGAGACGACTCGACACCTGCGGAGAGACGACTCGACGCCTGCGGAGAGACGAATCGACGCCTGCGGAGAGACGAATCGACGCCTGCGAAGAGACGACTCGACGCCTGCGAAGAGACGACTCGACGCCTGCGAAGAGACGACTCGACGCCTGCGAAGAGACGACTCGACGCCTGCGAAGAGACGACTCGACGCCTGCGAAGAGACGAATCGACGCCTGCGAAGAGACGACTCGACGCCTGTGAAGAGACGACTCGACGCCTGCGAAGAGACGACTCGACGCCTGCGAAGAGACGACTCGACGCCTGCGAAGAGACGACTCACGCCTGCGAAGAGACGACTCGACGCCTGCGAAGAGACGACTCGACGCCTGCGAAGAGACGACTCGACGCCTGCGAAGAGACGACTCACGCCTGAGAAGAGACGACTCACGCCTGAGAAGAGACGACTCGACGCCTGCGAAGAGACGACTCGACGCCTGCGAAGAGACGAATCGACGCCTGCGAAGAGACGACTCGACGCCTGCGAAGAGACGACTCGACGCCTGAGAAGAGACGACTCGACGCCTGCGAAGAGACGACTCACGCCTGAGAAGAGACGACTCGACGCCTGCGAAGAGACGACTCGACGCCTGCGAAGAGACGAATCGACGCCTGCGAAGAGACGAATCGACGCCTGCGAAGAGACGACTCGACGCCTGCGAAGAGACGACTCGACGCCTGCGAAGAGACGACTCGACGCCTGCGAAGAGACGACTCGACGCCTGCGAAGAGACTCGACGCCTGCGAAGAGACGACTCGACGCCTGCGGAGAGACGAATCGACGCCTGCGAAGAGACGACTCGACGCCTGCGAAGAGACGACTCACGCCTGCGAAGAGACGACTCGACGCCTGCGAAGAGACGACTCGACGCCTGCGAAGAGACGACTCGACGCCTATGAAGAGACGAATCGACGCCTGCGAAGAGACGACTCGACGCCTGCGAAGAGACGACTCGACGCCTGCGAAGAGACGAATCGACGCCTGCGAAGAGACGAATCGACGCCTGCGAAGAGACGACTCGACGCCTGCGAAGAGACGACTCGACGCCTGAGAAGAGACGACTCGACGCCTGCGAAGAGACGACTCATGCCTGAGAAGAGACGACTCGACGCCTGCGAAGAGACGACTCGACGCCTATGAAGAGACGAATCGACGCCTGCGAAGAGACGACTCGACGCCTGAGAAGAGACGACTCGACGCCTGCGAAGAGACGACTCGACGCCTGCGAAGAGACGAATCGACGCCTGCGAAGAGACGACTCGACGCCTGCGAAGAGACGACTCGACGCCTGAGAAGAGACGACTCGACGCCTGCGAAGAGACGACTCACGCCTGAGAAGAGACGACTCGACGCCTGCACATCGTCTTGGCAGACTTAAAACCTCGGATGATGGCAGAAAAGTTCTACCAAGACCGGTGATCATGAGATTCATTTCTAGCACAGCCAGAAATTTGATCTGGAAAAATTTAAAAAACAACGAGTATCTGACCACCAAAGGGCTGCGGTTTAAGGAGGACTTGACTGCTTTTGACATTGAAGCACGGAATCGTCTTTGGCCGGCTGTGGAGAGGGCGAGGAAGGAGGGCAAAAGCGCATACTTCAGCGGAGCGAGGGCGTTCGTTGATGGTAAAGAGATTTATCCCGAAGAGAGCAACGGATCTTCATAGACTTGTGGTCGTTTGGTAGGGTTCTGCAGTTGGTGGTGTCCTGAAAAAGTCAAGGTTAATCATCTCTATTAACGTTAGAGACAAGAAGTGGTTGCTTCTAAGTTCTTAATCGGATGGTTAAATAACGGATGCACTTTAAGGTTTATTTAAATGTTTGCAACTGTTATCATTTTTGAAGATCGTTTGTGGGAATCCCATTATGTTAAAATTTAAAGTTTAGGCTATTTACCTACTCTTGTGGTTTATTTGTCAGTTATTGGTTACTTTTGACAAGTTATGTCTCTTTCTTTATTTTCTATCAATGCCAGAGGTATTCGTGATATTCTAAAGAGAAAAGCTTTATTTTTGTATTGCAAAGGGAAATGTGTAGATTTATGTTTAATTCAGGAAACGCATGCATGTTCTTCAGATGCTAAGTTCTGGAAAAATCAGTGGGGAAAAGAAATTTGGTTGTCATTTGGCAGTAATCGATCAGCGGGGGTCACTATTTTACAGGATAAATTTACAGGGCGGATACTAAATTATGAAAAAGATGATTGTGGTAGATGGATATTACTTGTGATAGATAAGGATAACGAAATATTTGTAGTAGTTAATTGTTATGCCACCAATAACAACAGGAACAATGAAACACTCTTTTTGCATATTGAATCTAGAATTCAGCATTTTATTTTATCATATCCTTTAGCTAAAGTTATTTGGGGAGGAGATTTCAATACTGTGTTTGATGCAACCATTGATAGATGGCCTCCTAAAAGCAGGCCTGGCCCTTCGAGTGAACTAGTTAATGTATGTTTAAGATTGGGCCTCACCGATGTATGGAGAGATAAGAATCCAGACAGGGAGGAATATACATGGAGTAATAAGAACTCATCTCTTCATTCTCGTATCGACTATTGGTTAGTGTCCAATGATTTAGCTCATAATGTGGCCTCTGTACTGATAGAACCTTGCATAATGACAGATCATAAAGGAATATTCATAAGAATAAATATGGTGAAAGATAAATTGGTCAAAAAAATTAATAGTTACTGGAAATTAAATAATAAATTGCTTGAAAGTGAATGCCTAAAGAAAAAAATCAAACACATTATTGAAAAATATAGAACAATTGCAGCAATGGAAAAGACGTATGGAAAGTACTGGGAATTAATGAAGTTTGATATCAGAACGGCATCAGTTAACCAAGGAAAATTGGAAGCAAAAAATAAAAAAAGGAAAGAAAATTCAATTATTGAGGAAATATTAAATTTGAATAAAAAGAAAAAAGAAGCATTGACTGATTTTGAATTAAGTAAATTAAATGTATTACATACTGAACTAGATCATATCTATGAGGATAAAGCAAAAGGAGCATTTATTCGATCTAGACTTAAATGGTTAGAAAAAGGGGTAAAAAAATAAAAAATATTTTTTTGGCCTTGAAAAAAGAAACAGTGATTTTGCCTCAGTCTCAAAACTAATGATTAACAACAAAATAGTAGATAATTCTTTAGATATTTCAAAATATGTTTCTCAGTTTTTTAGTAATTTGTATTCTTCCACAATGGCTACTTCCAATATTGATATTTTTTTAAATAACTTTATGAGTGATACCAAAAAAATAGATCAAAACTTCCAAAATGTGTGTGATAAAGAAATAGTTATTGAGGAGTTGAGAGAGTGCATTAACTTGCTAAAAAATAACAAATCTCCAGGCAATGACGGGCTAACAGGAGAGTTTTATAAGACATTTTCTAAAGAACTTTCACCCTTTTTATTATTAGTATTTATAGAAGCTATAGAAAAAGGCGAATTGCCTGCTTCATTAAAACAAGGGGTTATAACACTGATTCCCAAACCTAGCAAGGACAAGTTACTTATTGAAAATTGGAGGCCTATTAGTTTGCTTAATAATGACAGTAAGTTGTTTGCAATGATTTTTGCTAGAAGAATGAAACAAGGTTTAGATCAAATAATGGATATGGAACAGTCTGGTTTTATGCAAGGCCGTCATATTAGGAATAATATTAGACTGATCTTAGATATGGTAGACTATAATAATTTTATTGAAGATGAAAGTTTTATTTTATTTATTGATTTCTATAAAGCATTTGATACTGTAAATCATGATTTTATTTTCAAAGTTATTAAATTGTTAGGTTTTGGAGATGTATTTTTGAAAGCAGTCAAAACATTGTACAATGGTTGTAATAGTTCTGTCAAACTTGCATTTGGTACTTCACAAAGGTTTGATATTCATCGTGGCATTAGGCAAGGATGCCCCCTCTCTCCTTCTTTATTTTTGTTGGTCACCCAGGTTTTGGCAATGCATGTAAAAAGAAATAAGTATAATGGTATCACAGCTTTAGGATTAGAATTTAAACTTAGCCAGTTTGCTGATGACACTGCAATATTTTTGAAAAACAAATTCGAGGTACCAAAAATAATTAGATGTATTGAGGCATTCACTGCTGTATCTGGCCTTAAAATGAATTGTGATAAATCTGTATTGTTTCCCCTTAAAGATTGCTCCTATACAGAAATAGAGAACATCCCAGTTAAACACCAATTAACATATCTAGGTATAGTAATCTGTAAAAATGAGAAACAAAGGAGTCAGTTAAATTTTGAACCAATTATTGAGAGAACAAAAAATAAATTTAATTGGTGGTTAATGAGGGATATATCAATAATTGGGAGGGTATTATTGTCAAAGGCGGAAGGTATATCAGTATATACATCTTTATCATTAGATGTGCCTCCTAAGGTGATTAAGGAATTAGATAAGATACTTTATGACTTTATATGGAGAAAAAACCCACATTATTTAAAAAAAGGAGGTAATATGTAACACCAAAGAACAAGGGGGACTTGAGGTTTTAGATTATAATACACTTAATGACACTTTTAAAATTAAATGGTTGATAGAGTTTTTGAAGAATAGAGAAAGTCTTTGGAACGTATTTCCAAATTATATATTTAATACTCTTGGAGGCATAGATTTTTTGTTGAAATGTAATTTTTCTGCTGACAAAATTCCTGTAAAATTGGCCAGTTTTCACAGACAAGCCCTGCTAGCATGGAAATTGGTATATAAACACAATTTTTCACCACACAACTATTTCATATGGAATAACAAAGACATACTTTTTAAAAACAAATCACTATTCTATCACACTTGGTTCAATGAAGGGATTATATTAGTGAGACAATTGGTTAATTCCAATGGATATTTGTTATCATATACTGAATTTCTACAAAAATTTAAATTACCAGTTAAACCAAGAGAGTTTGCTATTGTTCTTGACGCGATTCCAAAGAATGTGATTTTACTCTTAAAAAACGCTGATTCAGTGGAAATCAACATGGACAATATTTGTGGTAAAATTTTCATTGATAATGTTGATGTTTTACAACAAAAATGTAGCAATATGATTATAAGGAAAGCTCTTGGCTCAGTGTCTTTTCCTGCAGCAAGATTCTTTTGGTCTTCTTTATTTGGTGATATCTCTTGGGTTAAAGCATGGAAATTACCAAATAAGTTTTGTGTCAATAACAAAATTAAGGAAGTGTCTTACAAAATACTTCACAGAATTTATCCTGCTAAGCATGTTGTGGAAAGATTTAATCTTAATATTTCGTATACTTGTGAATTTTGTGGACTAGAGAAAGAAACAATTTTGCATCTGTTTTTTCACTGCATCTACTCAAGATTGTTTTGGAAAGATTTAGAAACCTTTATTAATAGAAAACTGAAGTGTATGATGGAAATTTGTGTTTTTGATGTGCTTTTTTATACTCAGGAAGACAATTTAGAATGTAAAGAACAGCATATTATACAGCTATTTATTTTATTAGGAAAATACCATATTCATAAAAAGAAGTGGGCTCAAGGTAAACCAAATTTTCCACATTTTATAATTGACTTTAAATTATATGTACATCTATTGGAACTAACTAAAAACAAAAAAGCAATGAAAACATGTAATGCTTTGAAAACATTGGATTTTATGTAAAAAATATTATTATTATTATTATTATTATTTTTTTTTTTTTTTTTGGCAGTTAATGTAATATTGTGAATATGTGATACCTCTGTTCTTGTGGCATTGAATAAAAAAAATAAAAAAATGCCCGATTCTGCTGAGCGACTATCGGCCCACTTGCTGTGGAACGGCCACAGTACGACTGTCATCATCGATGTGAATCCTGCAACGCGCGAAACTTGCTCACTTGGACATCATCAGAGGTAAGTGGAACATTGATTGAATTTTGAGATGTTAAACTTACACAATCAAAATGTTTGGAAATGTAATTTTTTTGCTATCTAGTTAAAAGATTTAATTCTCCAGTAAGTTACTCGCTAGGTATTAGTAAGTTAAGCACATTTTAATGGTGATGGACCAAAGCAAGCTAACGTTACGTTAGTCGAGACAGGAACAGTTAGCAATTATTTGACATCAAAACAAACAATTCAGCAAGGAATAACGTTAACGTTACACTGCTTAGCAGGTATTTTTATTCACTCATTTAGGCCTAATTAAAGCTACACTGTGTGATTTTTACCTCCATCTTGCGGTGAAAAGGTATATGACCATCCAGTGAATATTAGTTTCTGTTCCTCTCAATTCCGATTTCGTTTTAACTCCTACGGTGGCCAATGTAGTCCAAGATTAACATGGCTTCCAGTTCGACCTCTGGCGTTGCCGTCTTAATTCTCTTTTTCGCTTCCTTGGCGACTCTGATACGTGTAATAGTCACTTATTCTGCCTTCATGTACAGCTTTTAATGTGTGGGTAAACAAAAATCATCAGTATTAAAACAATAAAAGACCTGAAATATTTCAGTTGGTGTGCAATGAATCTAAAATATATGAAAGTTTAATTTTTATCATTACATTATGGAAAATAATGAACTTTATCACAATATGCTGATTTTTTGAGAAGGACCTGTATACACTAGGATTTGTTCACTCAACATCTCTTCGCTTTGTGCCATGAACTTTTTAAACGCGCACTTGTGCAGCGCTGCGCACAGTGACTCCATATTGCTTTAAGCACATCATTCTGCACCTGGGCTGTGGAATATTAATATAAACTGTGTGTGCCGGTCTGTTTTCAAGCGTTTCATCATAGTTTTGCACAGTTTTGAACGATTATTCACAGCCTGTCTTGTTCTTGTTGTATCTATCATATACCGTTGCCCCATTAAATACCTGCACAATACTTTTAAAATAAACATCTTTTAATGTTATATTAATGTGTGTGTAAATCTTTACATTCATAATAATATTTTTTGATGAATGTATTTTATAAGAATACAATTAGTAATTTTTATTAACATTTTAGATTTGATAAAATTACTGTGCACTAAAGACTTCTCAAGAATTATTTTTCTGCTCTATTATACTCGCCTAGTTTAATAAATTAATTTGCCATAGCTTATGATGATATTTTTTTATTCATTTGTTGTTTTTCTTTATAATAAAGTATTGTATATTATTGTATATTATTTGGATTCTGGATCGTGTAACAAATAAAAGAGACCATTAGTCCCACAAACACAGATGTAGATATTCTATAGTGATGTTAAATTTGTGTGTGTATATATTTATATATATATGTGTATGTATGTATGTTCACGCACACACCAACACACACACAGACACACACACGCACCAACACACGCACGCACGCACCAACACGCACACACCACCAACACACACACACACACGCACCAACACACACACACGCGCGCACCAACACACACGCGCGCCAACACACACACACGCACGCACCAACACACACACACGCACGCACCAACACACACACGCACGCACCAACACACACACACACGCACGCACCAACACACACACGCACGCACCAACACGCACACACCACCAACACACACACACACGCACCAACACACGCACACACGCA
The DNA here is from genome assembly GCA_029959095.1 of Rhinichthys osculus. Classification (NCBI taxonomy): domain Eukaryota; kingdom Metazoa; phylum Chordata; class Actinopteri; order Cypriniformes; family Leuciscidae; genus Rhinichthys; species Rhinichthys osculus. The sequence continues at coordinate 4,419,860 of JARWKJ010000013.1, read as the reverse complement.
CCAACACACACACACACACGCACGCACCAACACACACGCACGCACCAACACACACACACACACACGCACCAACACGCACGCACCAACACACACACGCACCAACACACACACACGCACGCACCAACACACAAGCACCAACACACACACGCACGCACGCACCAACACACACACACGCACCAACACACACACACGCACCAACACACACACGCACGCACCAACACACACGCACGCACCAACACACACGCACGCACCAACACACACACACACACGCACGCACGCACCAACACACACGCACGCACCAACACACACACACACACACACGCACGCACCAACACACACACACACCAACACACACGCACGCACCAACACACACACACACCAACACACACGCACACACCAACACACACGCACCAACACACACACACGCACCAACACACACACACGCACCAACACACACACACACGCACACACACACGCACACACCAACACACACGCACCAACACACACACGCACACACACACACACACACGCACCAACACACACACACGCACCAACACACACACGCATAAATCTGAATGATACATTTATGGTCTTTTCTGTAATTTGCCAGTATGTTGTGATTGTTTCAGTTAGTATGAATTAATATGAGAGACAGAAAGAGATTGTTATACTAGTGCAACATTTGTACTGTAGATTTCTCATTTATCTGTTTCCCTAGGTTGGAGAAAGAAAAACTCAGGTGAAAACATGGATAGACGCAATCTTCGAAAACGAGCAGTGAAACGTGTGAGTTCTCTGCTTGATTCGTTTCAAGATGAGTTGCAGGACTGTGGAGCTGCAGAGAGCGCTACAGTGAATATCTGTAATTCAGCTGAATACCAAGATCAGGGCGATCAGGGAGAAATCTCTGACATTGAAGATGATTCTCATAGTGATGATGACGCTAACTGAGTCTTTGTGTGACTGGGCAGTTCATTTCAGGGTATCTTTAGTAGCTTTGACTGCACTTCTGGCTATCTTGAGAGTTCATCATCCTTTTCTACCAAAGGATGCTAGAACTCTTCTCAATACCACTACTTCTTACAACATCCAAACTGTTGCTGGTGGTACTTACCACTACATTGGCATTTTGAAAGCTTTTTCAAAAAGCATGGAACGGATCTGGCCTCACATTCCAAGCAGACATGAATTCAAATTGCAGCTGCATGTAGATGGTTTGCCTTTGTTTAAGAGTTCTTCGGTTCAGTTCTGGCCAATTCTTGGCTTGCTACAGGGTGTTGTGAAGAAGCCAGTTGTCCAGGGCTCGAGACTAACGGCGTCCTATCGTCCTGGGGACGATAGAAAATGTGTTTAGGACGAACAGAAATATTCTCCAGGACGCCTATAGGACGAAAGATATTTTTGTATGTGTGTTCATTTATTTCTAGCCTATGGGCTAACTTACTTAGAAAATGTCAAAATTAACCGACCAAGTGCTGACTACAACGGAGCGCGTCTTCTCATAGGCTAATATATAGCCTAACGTTACTATCACCGGCTACTCACCCGGAGACTTGTTCCGCGGTACATCTATCAAATGGCTTAATGACATCGTAAATATGTTGCGCTGGTTAAACAACAGATATTCAACGAATAAAAACTAGACAAAAATGTTAGATAGTGACGATTTGGGAAGCGATCCAGTCATAACGGATGTCCTGCGTGTAGATGCGCACATTTGTACGGTAACGTGCTGATCTACCCAGCGGGACACGGGTTGACATGCGCTGCATGTTTCATAAAACGTTAAAATATGTAAACGTCTGAGAGAATGAGTAAATCTGAATACGAGTGACGACGCAAAAAATAGCTCTATTTGGTTTTCTGTGCGCACATAGACGCCTATACAGCGCGCGAGGACTGATTGAGCTCTCTTTCGTGTCTGAGTGGACAAATACACACAACATTATGTCTAAATGTCCGTTTTGGAGAGTATTCATGTAAACTATGTTGGTTATGTCTTAAACAGTTGTGAGAGAATCGGATGTGCATCAGTGCAATTGTATCCGCATGTCATTAGACATGATCCGACGTCTTAAAGTGACAGTGGGCAATAAACCTAATGCGGTCCGTGTCCTTAATATTGATCAAGCAACAAAAGAAAAAGAGAAAAGCATTCACTGCTCGTTAATAGCTTTAATGTTATATTTAATATAATTAGTTCATACAAATAACTGTCTGCTGCTTCAAAGAATAAAGAATTATGTATGCAAGTAGTTATAAAGAATGCATATATCATTAATTGAAAAGAAGACTGTTCTATTTTAGGAAAAGTGGTTTTATTTAATTTTAAGATATTTTAAGCAGTTAAATCTGTATCTGTATTGCATGTTCAAACTTTAAAATCATTCATATTAACAGGTTAATAGATGTTTTCTCCGGCACGAAGATCTCAGTACAAAGACTGAGATGAAAACAGAATTTCCCCCAAATTCTGTGTTCTAGGGAAGTCATATTACACTTTTTAAAGCCCTTTCTCTTATTAACACGTTTCCAGATGATCAGCTATGACACATTACCACTTTGAGATATTTAGTCACCAGTATTTATTTGTTATTGTTTAATCCAACCAACTCAACCAACTCAAAAACGTTTTGAGCTGTATGTATTTTTCTCTTAATTTTCGTAGCCTATATGTAAAAAAAATATATATATTATTCTGCATGAATACAAAAAAACTACCAACAACTATAACTATAGATCATAATAACAAAGTAGAGAAACAACAGTTTTATTTTGGGACGGTTGACATTCACTTTAGGACGGTTCAAATTGGTTTTCAGGACGGTTCCAGGACGGAGGTGAAAAAAGTTAGTCTGGAGCCCTGCAGTTGTCATTGCTCTATTTTGTGGTACATCAAAGCCAAGTTGTCTGGTTGAGTATCTAAAAGATCTTGTCAATGAGTTACAAGTGCTAAGCAAAGGATTCCTTATAAAGGGGAAACAGTGCTTCTTGAAGGTCACCTCGGTCATCTGCGATGCTCCAGCAAGAGCTTTCACCAAAGGAACAAAACATCACAATGGTTACTCAGGTTGTGACAAGTGTGTCCAAACAGGCATTTATCTTAAACATAGGATGACATTTCCAGAAGTCAACAGCCCACTCCGAACTGATCTGTCTTTTGAAGTGATGTCTGATGAGGACCATCATGTCACAAAGTCCCCATTAATTGATGTATGTATAGGCATGGTGTCATGCTTTCCTCATGATTACATGCATCTAGTATGTCTTGGAGTGGTACGCCGACTGTTGGATTTGCGGATTGCATCAGAGCCCTGAGACGTTTCATTCCCATGGATTTTGCTCGTAAACCCAGAGGGCTTTCAGAAAGGCTCAGGTGGAAAGCCACAGAGTTACGACAGTTCTTGTTGTACACGGGGCCAGTGGTTCTCCAAAATGTGTTGTTGGCTTCAGTCTATAACAACTTCATGTTGTTATCTGTTGCCATTTTCATCCTTGCAAGTCCTTCATTGTCTGCACATCTTCAAGACTTTGCACACACATTGCTTGTGTCATTTGTGACACATTTTGGTGAATTATATGGTCCTGAATTTGTTACTTACAATGTTCATGGGGTTACCCATCTTTCTGGGGATGTTCGAATACATGGGAATCTGGACCTAATATCTGGATTTCCATTCGAGGATTATTTAGGTAAGTTGAAAAAGATGATAAGAACCCCGCACCATCCACTGGCCCAGGTTATTCGGCGAATCTCTGAAATGGATCCTTTTACAGGAAAGGATGAATCGTCTCATGGAAAGAGAAGGTTGCAAAAGGAGCATAACCGTGGCCCAGTTCCACCCTCCGTGATGGGCACACCCGTACTTCAATTCCAGGAGCTTGTCATAGGTGGTACCAAAATTAATGTATCAAGCGAGGGAGACAGATGTGTCAAGATTGATGGCTCCATTGCTTTGATTGACAATGTCCTTCAGTCTCAGGGTAAGATATATGTTGTCTTCAGGGAATATGAATTAATGGAACCGTTTTTTGAGTATCCTCTGAATTCTTGTGAGCTGGGTATCTACCTGGTTGGCAAAATCTCATCAAACCTGAAAATCATTCAGTTGTTTGATCATGTTGAGAAATACGTGAGGCTACCAAAACACAGACTGATCTCATGAAATGGCGTATGTATGACACGCCAATTCGTATTTTCATTTTTGGCGTGCTATCAACACGCATAATCGCTTTTCAGCGTGTTTATCAACGCCTTTGACTTAACGTTATATTACTGTATTATGTATATATAAATATATGACCTACCCCAACCCCGTCCCTAAACCTACCCGTCACTGGGGTTAATACCATTTATGAGTCTTCTCCTACCATCCTAGGAAAAGAAATATCGCTCCACAGATGTAGATCTACATTTTGCTTCGTTTCTCTCGGACATTTAACGGCGTACACATATACGCAAAAGATTTCGGCGTGGACATACACGCGGATAGCTCAAAATGCATATAGATAACACGCCACTTGAATTAAAAGTGTCGTGTATGTTTACGCAAAGTCATGATGTCATGTTACAAAACAAGATAAATGTGTTGCAGTGCCACTACTTCACTTGTGTCAATGATTTAATTTAGCACTTTTTTCTTGGCCAGCTTTGAAGTGAAAGGAGAAACTGAATAATAGCTGCTGGTTCCAGTGTTCCTGTCATCATAATTATTATTATATTCAGTTTTTTATCAGTTTCCTTTGTTCTTAGTTTGTCTGTCTTGACCTAGATGCTCAGTTCTTTTGATTAGTCATTTCATTCACCTGTTGTCCTTTAATTAGCTAAGTTCTCTGGTGTATAAATACTGCAGCAACATCTCCTCCTCTGACATCTGTGCCACCGGTGCCGTCCTGCTCCTCTGCTCTGCCCCCGCCACTTGCTCCGTGCAGCTATCCAGCACTGCTTCGGGCTTCACGTCAGGCCTCTAGGCCCATTTCTCCACCTCAGCCTGACAGCCTGGCGGCTCTGCACTCCCTCGACTCCACCATGTTCAGTCAGCCCTGGGACTCATACCGGCTCCCTCTTCCCTCCGGATCTGCCTCGGACTGTCATTGCTCTGCCTACAGCTGCGCCTCAACCCTCCACGCCTTCGGCTACACTGTGCTTCTCCTTCCCTTCAGCTTCTTTGTTGTCCTCGCACCCTCCGCCTGTCTTGCGAGCCAGCAGCTCCATGGGCTTCCAGGCCGTGGATATTGCCAAATTTGATCCAATCTTACTTCTCACTGCAAAGTGACAGTGTTCCCTTTACCAGAACTTTCTCCATCTAGAGTATTGTAGTTTAGCAATCTCTCCAGATTATATTCTATTCTATTCTAGAAAGATTGCGAATAACAATGCCCTTGCCACATATGCATTTACAAATATATTTGGTGTTGATTTAAAAAAAAAAAAACTCCTAAAAGGAAATTTGGGCATAAAATGGGTGGAAAACATGCATATGCGCCAAAATATGTTTATATTTGTGCATATGCTTATATAAACTAGATTTTGTTCTAACAGTTATGTTCAAGGTTGTTGAGTTTGCGGAAACTCGGGAGGTGGAGCTGGTCCCAGGCATTTGGGTGGAGAATGGCCAGTGCTGTTAGCCTAAAACCTTAAGAGGCATGGCCCTTTACCAGGCCATTAAAAACAATTTACTAACAGCCTGCACCAGTGCAAACTCTCTTTTGAGGTTAAAAAAAACACTTTCAGGATTTACTAAATGACATTGAAAAATTAGTGCTGAAAAGGCATGGACAGGGTATTTTTGCAGCTGATGCAATATTGTTATATTCTTAATATTAAATAAATAAATATTCGTATGCAATAAGTTGCATATGCATTTGTAGGAGTTTCACTATCAGATGCTAAATTTATGGGAGGAGAGTTTTTAAATTAATCACAACGTGATTTACTAAGACTTGTGCTTGTCGGTTTACTGGTATTTGCACCATTATTTAGCGGCCAAAAAAAGCATGTGTTAAACCAGCTGACAATTTTGCGCTGCTCTTGGTAGATTACTTTGCTCATTTTGGAAATTAATGGAAGAATAACTGGTGAATTTCAGCAAAATTCAGAAAAAAATGTCATTTACACAGGTTTATATTTTTGGAATGTAGACATGTTCTAAATTTCCACTTCGATATGTTCCCTTTTTTTGTGGAATTGTGCTCTCACACTAATTTGTCCTGTTTAGTAAATCTGGCCCTAAGGATGCAGATGTATATTTTTTGTTACTTTTATGTTTTTCAAAATCATGAACTTCTTTATCATAGCCATGCTAAAGGAGGTGTTGACGAAAGTAGAGATGGTGCTGGACCAACAAACCACTATCTTAAGACTGTTGCAACAGCGGGACGTCCAGGTGCAGCCTTTACATATTGAGGAAGGGTTACTGCCCCTGCAAGACCTCTCCCAATTGCTCAGTCTGGAGCAAAGGATGCAGCACAACCCAGATTTCAAGCTAACATTGGTGAGAATTTCTTTCTTTCTAGTTAATTAATTATGAATTACTAATTAATAGTTAGTTATTATTTAATTAGTTATTAATTATTTGTTTGATCATTTCTAGGACATTCAATGCTTGGGTCACTTTTTCCAAAACTCTTCATACAGTTCTCCTTCCCAGCTTGACACAGCAATAAATGTTACATTTAAAATGGACTACAACTACCAAATCACTTAATATGTGTCCCAGACAGGGTTTCTGCTAGGGATGCACTGATACCATTTTAGACTGTTTTTGTGCTCACTGTGTGAAGAGGTTTGAAAAACTGACATTAGTCTTGAATAATTGGTCCTAGTGACTGTAAAAAGAAATAATTACTTGTAAAATTACATAGATACTGAAAGTGTTTTTTACATGCACCACCACTTTTGAAACAACATGAACATGAGGAAACAACTATGACCTAATTTTGGTAGAGGTGAAAAACATAGACAGGATGGCTGACACAGATAATTTTTATATTGTTTTTTTAAAATTGGTTTCAGGTAAACTGGTTGGTGCTTATTGGTGGGGCTGCACCTGGCGCATATTGAAGAAGGTGATTGCCAACCCCCTGGCGAAGAAGATCAATTGGATGGGAGTGAATGGAAAAACGTCACTGGCCACTCTCCAACTCAGAGAAGTAGTGATTTGTAAGTATATCTGTTTACATGAATTGGCTGTTTCCCTTACCAGCTTGGCACGGCAGTCAATTTCACATTCAAAAAGCACTTATAACTACCAAATGACTTTATACATGTCCCAAATCAACTCACTCTTCCATAATACTAGCAAAGATTGTCAACCTAAACAGAGAGTCACTCAGTCACATAAAACAATGACCTAAAAAACACAAACCGGTAGTATTACATAATGATTTTGTAAAAAAATTATTCACAATACAAGGACAATCTCAGTTGATTAGGAGAATTGTGTGAAGAGTAAAAAAAAAAAAAAAAAAAAACTATAGAGAAATGTGACCTAGCGATCATAAAAAAAAAACAAAAAAAAAAACAACGAACCGGCTTGAAACGAGTGGAAATTGACCCGTAGTAGTGTTTGTGTCTGGGTGACAAAGGAGTTCATGTAATTTGAAAGATGTAGTCACTGAATTGTTTTTTGTACATACTTAAAGTTACATGTGTATTGAATAACTGCTATGTTTTGTATTATATTGTAATGCTTAAGCTTTAATAGTGACCGTACAATAGTTATCCCTTTATTTTAAAGCTGCAGTTCGGAAGAACCCCCTCACGGCTAATGCTGCTGAGATGGTGGTTGAGGGGGCCATGAAGAGGTGGTATGAAGGTAAATCAGTGGCTAAACTCGAGAGCACGTAGATGTGAATTTGAGAACTTGTACAATAAATATTCGTACTTGTATGTGAACATTTACACTCACAGCTCCGATGTGAAAACCTGTAAAATAAAAATCTGAAGTTGAACGCTGAGATTTGCACTCGCAGACAATAGTCACAAACCTGTATTCTGAATCTGAAGCTGCAGACAAGCAGTCACAAATGTGTAAAATGCCATTCACAGAAATACAATGACAATCACAAACATGTAAAATATATTTGCACTTCTTCTAACATTCAAATTCGCAGTACAACCTCAAATTGGCACTTGCAACTTCTCAAATCTGTCACTGCAAGTTAAAATTTCGCGCCTTGACTTTTGCTACTCTTTTCGCGATATATGAGGTGCAAAACTGATTTGTGGACTTGTAACTCAGTGGCGGTGAGAGCGGAAGGGGGGCGGGAGCAGGGGTGTTTGAAGGAGCCGTTTTATTGGTTGGCGCCTAGCCAATGAAATGGGACTTCTATTGTACGCGATGATGTCACGAAACCCGCCTCCTCGTGGATGTTCTGAAACGCTAACTTGGCTTAATGCATTAGACTAATTTAAAAGACATAAATGATATTATCAAACTTAGTAAACACAATAATGCATACTACAGAAAAGCAGATGAGCACAGAATATGAACGCAACACGTTAACTTAAGACAGTGGTATTAAAAGACCAAACTCAGGACACACCATAAATAAAGCATACAGAAAAGCAATTGAGCAGAATATGAACACAACTCGTTTAATTGTACGTTAAGCATTTTCCTCTCATAGAAAACCAAGAAAACGCTTAATGAGGCTTAATGGACCAACAGTTATATACAGGGTGCGATTTGTGAAAAAAAAACAGGGGGGGATGATGTTTTGAAAAAGTTTTATTCATAAAAATAAATCATGAGAACATGAACTTCATCACTGCATTTGCAGGAATTGTAAAATCTTTTTTCTTATTAACTCATGAAGTAGCTAGCCTAACGCAATATTTTTACTCTAATAGCTTATATGAACTGTGATCACGCACTACGAAAAAACACGCAAGAATTAAATCCCCCTCCCAGTACCATGGATAGTGCCACTCGGCTTGACATGTAAAAACACTTATTTATGAATGGCAAAATTAAATGGCACAACGTAGTGTCAACTTAAACATAAATAGGCTATAGTGTAGGCCTTTGCATCATACTAGGAAAACAGTCTTTTTCTGCTTTCCTGTGGGAAAATCCGCAGCTTTCCAGTGGGTGGTCCATTTCGGATTTTATTGTTCTATCGCACTGACAGTTCACATTACAGCGCTTTACTTAGTTTAGGCTAGCCTACTTCTATCAGTCTGCTGAACCATGGATTGATTGCAAATTTAAACCATCACAGTAGAAACAGTTGTACTGCTGTTAAAACAACAACGTTAACGTTACATCGCGATGCTGAGCTACAGTGAAATGATAGAAAAGACAGATGCATCATCTGTGTCAGTTCGCGTCTACCGCGCCGCGCTAAACGCCTCCGACACACAGCTCTACTGCCCATTCTCGCAAGTGTTGATAGGCTATTACTCGTGAGGAGTAACCAATCAGATAGCGCCGTGGGCGGGACATGGAGCATATAGTTATAGAGAGGCTGCGGCCGCTATACCAGAGCCAGCCAGAAGGAGCGCATTTTAAAATAAAATTGACTTTAATCAAACCACGGACCCGTGATAAGTTTTGTGATCCGTCTCTCCACTACTGTAGTAGCACTGATCACTTTGAGGGGGGGATAAATTTATCCCCACCGGGGATAAAAATAATTAAGCAGAGGTAGGGATACTTTGACCAGAAAGGGGGAAATCCCACGCATCTCCCCTTATATATATATATATATATATATAAAGAATTCGTTATAGATTATGAATTAAACACAGGCAGCTGGTTTATTTGCACTGAACACAAATTTGCTTTCTTTCGTCATATTCTGTGCTCATCTGCTTTTCTGTAGTAGGCTATGCATTATTAGTATGGTGTTAATATCACTAAGTTTGATAATATAATTTATGTCTTTTAAATCAGTCTAATGCATTAAGCCATGTTAGTGTGACGGGATAAAAATTATAGGTTGCGAGGTCTTTAAATAAATCCTGCAATAATGGGATTGCGTTTCCTATTGGCTGCGCCGGTGGCGCTATAGGCCACTGTGTTCGTATGATCTGCAGCAGAGCTAAAGAGAACTGCTGTGGGTGAGTCGTTTCTGTGGTCGCTCCACACTAAAAGCTAAAAATATATAATTTCATATCAAATGTTTGACACTTTATAAAAGGATTGTTCACAGTAGACACTGATTGATTTGTAGAGAGTGTTTTCTGTTTATATTGATGGGTATTTTTATCGTTTTATGTCTGTTTGGATGCACTCTATGATCTTTCTAACTGCGTCATTTTCCATGTGCTTTCTAACGAGGTGCAATGTATTTTTAATAGGTGGAGTTTAAACCGTACGACTTACGATCTTCTTTTCTCTTTCACTGCTCTGTGTGCAGGTAAATGTTTTAATCATATAGTGTGATTTTAATCTCATGACAAAGACACTGACAGGTTATGATGTATTGTTTTATGTCAGGGTGTCATAACAAACACATCTCAAACAATGTCATATTTGCATTAAAAATGTCATAATTGAGCGAATGACACTTAATGACAGTTGTCACAAACATGCATAAAACTTCCTTCATATTCATAACATCTGTCATGTCATGATTATGAAGGTGTCATGTTAGTCTTAGTCTTTACCCCTTCAAGTAAAGTGTTACCAAGATGTCTAAGCAAACAGCCAAATACTGTTCTGTGTCAGCAATCATAGGCAGCTTGCGTGTTTGGAGAAGGCGATGTCACCTCTATCCATAGTCTATTTATTTATATATTCATGTGGTTGTGACTATTGTCGGTATGTGTATTGTCATGTAAAACATAACAGGGTCTTTGTGAATATTTGGATGCTGTGTTGTTTTAATCAGTATTGGTCATTCCAAATAAAATAATCAAATGTGTGAGTGAGTGCGCGTGTGTGATTGCGTGCGTGAGCGTGTGTGTGAGAAAGAGTGAAACTGTGCATTTGTTGTTGTTTTTTGCTATGCATAGGAAATATTCCTATTTCGCAATATGTTCTTGCAAATAATTGTTTTAATTTGTTTTTACAAATAAGATTAATGTTAACTTGCATATTTAAAATGTTTGTTTTAAATTAAATGTTAAAATGTTTGTTTTATATTAAATGTTTACCATGTTGTTAACAAAATGTTCATGTGGTGTTGTTTATTTTGAATAAACATTTAATTGCTTAAACCTTTTCAATTATTGATTGTCTTTCCCTGATAAAATGAATTACATTTAGCAGTTTTTGGGCCACATCTGGACCAAGCCGTCTCTCAGCCAGATCTGCTTACTGTGTGTGGGCCAGACCTGGGCCATATCAATGAATAAGAGTCATGTTACTGTGTGTGGGCCAGACCTGGGCCATATCAATGAATAAGGGTGTACTCACACTAGGCACGGTTGCCATGAACCGGGCCCGAGTACGATTGTCCCCCCTCCCCACTCCCCCTCTGGCCTGCACTCACATAGGGTTTCAGCATTCGTGCCGGAGCACGCTTACGTCATTATGGTGCGTGCGACGGTTTCGGGATAAACAAGAAGAGCGGCGCTCTCTGAACACAATGGAGTCCATCGCTCTGTTTTCTTTGTGGATAATTTTGTGTCGTTTGGTCCACGGTGGTCCACAGCCTGTTGTTAAACAGATGCGTCGCCTTAGTGGCGCGAAAATTTTCACGTAATCGTGCTGCTCGTATGAGGAGGTTTGCAAGGTACCAGCTGAAGTGAGGCAAGGACTTTGCAGCTTTGATTACGGACTGTGTTGGTTTTGGAGCGTCGCAAAACCATGATGCCACGCGTCCTGTTCCGTGCTCCAGCACGGTTAGCGCTCACACTGCATGCGAACCGCGCCCGAGTCCAACTGAACCGTGCTCTGGCCCACCTCTTCCAAGCGGGCCAGGGCCGGCTAATCGAGCCGCGCCCGGGCACGGTTCGCAGCACTCACACTAGTCAAACGAACCGCGCTTTGGTGGTCAAACGCACTCGGGCACGGTTCAAACTGGCTAGTGTGAGTACACTAGGGGTGGAACGGTACGCATGAGTCACGGTTCGGTTCGTACCTCGGTTCAGACGTCACGGTTCGGTACGATTTCGGTACAATGGAGGGAAAAGCAAAACAAAAATGCAGAAGGCAATTTTTTTATTGTACATGTCTCAGCTGTATCACCTAGTGGTCATACAGTCTCTCCCCTGAGCTATAGATACAACAGCCTTAAGTGTGTAAGATGATGTACACGGTAAACAATAACTACCTCACATCATCTCCAGACTCCATCAGTAACTTGTAAACAAACTAGGACAATCAGCTATAAAACAGAAAATACAGCATCTCTTATTTCTGAAAGTGTAAAATACTTAACAAGAAAAAAATAAGTGTGACGACAGGCATACCTGTGCCAAATGCCAACTGGCAAATTTGGTAACTTCAGAATAAAGATTAAGGAGTAAAAAAAAAAATTAAAATATGACCACATTATAGTTAAATGCATTTACACCATGGCTTGCTGTGGTAAACATAAACTGTCCCATAGTCCATATTTCTAATGGGTGAAGTAAAAATAAATATGTGGTCCATCTCCTATAAAATATAAAAGAAAAGAACAATATGTGCTGTATCACAAAATGTACCTCTTAAAAGGTAGCTTCATTGTATTTTTAAGTTTTTTTTCAGAAACACAAGTATGTCCACACTTTCACTAGTGAGGGTAGATCTTGTGGCAGTGACTATGTCACCTGCCGTTGAGAAAACCCTCTCACTTGGGACGGAGGTGGCAGGTACTGCCAGGTAACATTTGGCCAACTTGGCTAGGTTTGGAAATATTGTTTCATTGGACCTCCACCAGTCAAGTGGGTCAGATTCCAAAGAAGTGCTTTCCTTGGCTATGTAGGCATGTACCTCCTCCTTCACCTTCTGCTTCAAATCAGTATGGTCCATCTGACTAGTTGCAAAGAGGGAGCCAAAGACTTCTGCCATGGCTGACTTCTTTGGAGGAGGTGGGGAGGATGATGTCTCAGACTCTGGCATCTCTGCAAAGGAAGTAGCCTGTGATGTTGATGGCCTGTCCTGTGTTGTCTCTGTCTCAATCTGAAGTATTATAAAACAAAGACAATGATTGGGTTTTATCAGTGACTGAACACTGTAACAGCAATATATTCAGTTTAAGACATGACAGAAGTGAGAGATTTTTTTTATAAAAAAAACAACAACCTTAGCATTAAAGTTTCAAGTTTAATTAATTTATATAGCACATTTAAAACAGCCACAAGACTGACCAAAGTGCTGTACAACACAACTAAATGCAGATCCTAAATATACACACTTTAATACACACAAATATAATATACACATTTAAGAAAAATGTGTGTAACAAATTATTTTAAAAAAAATCAATACGCCAAAGAAAACATACGTTTTTAAAAAAGACTTAGAAATATGCATTAAATACATACCTGCTCTGTTCTGCTCATAACTTCTGTGATGAAAGCATCGAAGACATTCTGGTGATGGGCAGGATCCAAATGAGGGAGCGATTTGAACCTGGGGTCCAATGCAGTACATTTATTAAAGAAATCTTGAAGATCTGGGTCAATGTATCGGATTTGCAAGTTCTCTCTGATGGCATTTTTAATTTCCCTGACGATGGGAGCATCGTCGTCATTTTGCTCCATAGACTTCATTATCATAGTTTTGAGTGGTAGGATCATTGAAACCGACGGAGTTGTTTCTGTGCTCAAAATTGTTGTGATGGTCTTCAAAGGTTTCATAATCCTAACCACACTCTCTGCGAAGCTCACCTCCTGATCTGACAGACGTGAGCCTTCCTGCTTGTTCTTTACGGAGTTGTCTGTTAATGCTGAGTAAATTGCAACTTGTTGTTCCAAATAGCGCTCGACCATTTCGTAGCTGGAGTTCCAGCGTGTCGACACATCATGTATGAGGCTGTGTTTTGGCAAGTCGAGGGCCAGCTGTTTACGCTCCAAAACATACGCAGCCGTTGTGCTACGATGAAAAAAAGTAACAATCTTTCTGATTTTTCCTAATAATCTAGATACCTGGTTGACTGCCAGTGCTTTTTGTGCGGCTAAATATAGGGTATGGGCAAAGCATGCTACATGCGGACCCAGCCCTGCTTCTCTGACGGCATTAACAATGTTTTTTGCATTGTCTGTGGTCACTGAAATAGTTTTTCCAGGCCTCTCTAGTTTCCACTCTGCCACGACCTCCTGTAGCTTCTCAGCTAGGTGAGTGCTTGTGTGCTGCTCATACAGGGGTCGCGTCTGTAGAACTGATGCTTTCATTTTCCAATCAGAGTCAATAAAATGAGCAGTCACCGTTAAATAGCTTTCCGTAGCACGAGAAGTCCAACCATCAGTTGTTAGTGAAACGGAGGGTGCAGCTGACAACTCGTGCTCCATCAACGTACGTGTTTGGTTGTATATGGAAGGGACTACAGTTTGCCTCATATGTGTACGGGATGGCATGTTGTAACGAGGTTCGAGTACGTGCAGCAAATACTTGAAGCCAGGTTCCTCTACGAGTGAATACGGGCGCATTGAAGATGACATGTAAATTCCGATTGCTTCAGTGATTTTTTTGGCCTTATTTGTATGTGAGTCTAAAGGCTGGTTAAGCACTGTAGGGAGGAGGAGTTGAACAGTTTTTTTTTGTCTCGTTCCAGTGATGTTCAAATCTGGGTGATGGCGTCGGATATGCGTTAGCATGTTAGATGTATTTCCATTCACATACCCAACAACCGCTGAACAACGCCGACACACAGTCCTCGTCTTTTCCACCACTCTCTCGCCTGTACTACTGTAACTGACTGGGAAACCGAAGTTTTCCCAAACTTGCGATCTCAAAGAAGCCGGCGGATCCTCTAACTCTTGTGGAACACCGCCACTTGCCATTCTCGCTGTCGCTGATATCTCTCTCACTCACTCAAAAACGGCAGAGTGCCAGAGAATGCAGACGGGCTCTGATAGAGCGCATAGATAGGCGGAGCTCGGCTGCATCGGCGCCAATCAGAGCTTCAGAGCTAAAGCGGGGTTACAGTTGAGGTGTCCCTAAAGAACCCGCGTATTTAACGGTAGTTCCGCATTACATTAATTATTTTGCACGCACGTTTTTTTTTTCTCCGTACCGTGTATTCTGCGTTTAAATGTATGCACCGAACCGTGACCCCCGTACCGATTCGGTTCGGTACGAGTACATGTACCGTTCCACCCCTAGAGTACACCCTAAGAGTCATTTTACTGTGTGTGGGCCAGACCTGGGCCATATCAATGAATAAGAGTCATTTTACTGTGTGTGGGCCAGACCTGGGCCATATCAATGAATAAGAGTCATTTTACTGTGTGTGGGCCAGACCTGGGCCATATCAATGAATAAGAGTCATTTTACTGTGTGCGGGCCAGACCTGGGCCATATCAATGAATAAGAGTCATTTTACTGTGTGTGGGCCAGACCTGGGCCATATCAATGAATAATATAGCTGCGAGCAGCGATTACGGGCCCAAGCCGGTGGCACCGCAACCCTGGTGCACCAGGGTGGCGGTACCGCCGGCTTTGGCCCTTCATCGCTGCTCGCAGCTATATTTATATATATATATATATATATATATATATATATATATATAAAGCCGGTGGCTCGCCACCCTGGTGCCATTAGGGTTATTGTGCACGACGTGAAACAAAATATCTGCTCGCTATCTGTCGAACGGCTCTGGTAGTTCCGCTTCAGCACTGATGATGTTGTAGAAATAGTGTGCTCCGCTTGGTCTGGATTATTCGGGATTTTTTATTTTATACAGAAATAAGTTAGTGTTGATTAAAATGAAGGAAAACAAATATATTGATCTGAAATATAGCACATTAATTTTACATTTATTAAGGTTCAATTACCAAACATACAATCTTAATTTAATTTAAAGCAAACAATACATTTAAAATACATGGGTTGTATGAAAATAAAAAATAATGAAAATAGAGACTAGTAGGTTAAAATGATTAAATGTTAAAACGGCTTGCCATATTGGCTCAGAGAGAGAGAGAGAAAATGACATTTTAGATACAAGTAGCTATTAATAGATACTAGTATTTATTCAATAAATACTACTACTAAGTCATTAGATACTAGTACCTATTAAATCATAGGTTCTCAAAGTGCGGCCCGCGGGCCAATGGCTGCCCGCCGAAACATTTCTGGCGGCCCGCGATAACATCTGATAACATCTGTAAAACTGTTAAAACTATTGCTTTGAAAAAATGAATATCTCCGTTTAGTGGTGTTTAGCGGCATCTATAGGCATAAGCGGTAATTACATGGTCCGACCGACCGATCGCACTTGACCTCACTCCCAAGGCCACCAGGAACAGTGGTTGTCTACACAGGAATAGGAATCGTGGCCAACCGAAACCAGCACCACAAATCCCATTGCAATTTAAAAGGGTATGTTGACCAAGTAATCAATATTCAATGTGACTTAATAATAATCTTAACAATGTCAAGCTTATTAATAGCCGCGTTTCCATTACCTTTCAAATTTTTCGCGGGCGCGAACACTTGCATTTTCCTATCAACAGTGGAAACAACTTAAACTAGTCTATCATTTCTGGTCATACAGAACATAATAATGCATTATTCGCAACTACTTTTATTTGTGTAAACTCATAACAAGAAAACGTGCTTTTGTAAAATAAAATAAAACAATCAGTAGCCTAGGCTACGCGCTTTCATGATCTCCGTGAACTGGAGCGCGAGAACTGAAACAAAATATAGCCTATGTAGGCTAAAGCTTAAAATGTGCACTTTTAAACAAACAAACTCGAATCGAAAGCAAATACCTGATTATGTAATCCGTATGAAAGGTGGATTTCTCTCTAAAAGCGCATCTGCTTAACAGCGGAGATGGAGATATGTTTTTAGCCGACACTTAGAAAACAATAGTTTATTAATAAACAATTAAAATGCCTCGCTGTTTTTTCAGACGCATTTATTATCATTAGTCTATAACTCACCTATAAATCAGGCTAGATCAGACACAGGCTATATGGCTCTTCTCATTCATCACTGCTGGAAAAATATAAATTCCAGGTTCTAATTTGGCCTTAGAAAACCAGCAAAATCGACATGCTTTCCATATTAATTTGTGAATATTTAAAATGTTTAATAAAGGGGCAAAAAGTCATTTAAACAAAAATCTGAAAAAGTCTGTCGATATTTACTTTTTTTGCGCAGTTGGTGTAGCCAGTTCAAATTAAAATTGTGTTCAACTTTGCGTTTTAAAAAGACAACAACCGTTCATTTTTCGTTTTTCAGTTACGGGTTAAAAAAGATAGATAATAATATGCAAATCTGCAATAATGGAAATGCGACTGACAAGCAATGATAGATATGAATGATGATGATGACTTGTTTGGTAGCCTAAGCTTCTATTTTAAAAGTTTCTTTCTCTCCCCCCCAAGATTTTCACAAGTTTTGCCAGGTTTAGCCTCAGTTACGAATTAAAATGTGTTTATTGCAACTAATGTAAACTGTAGAGATGCAACCTGGTCATTAAAATAATTTCAAATGGGATTTTCTTTTCAGTTTTTTTTTTCTTCGTTTTCTCCCCTGCCCCTTTGGCGGCCCTCAGTTCAATGTTGGGTTCCTAAATTGGCCCTCACCTATCAAAACTTTGAGAACCCCTGTATTAAAGAGATACCAGTACTTATTCATTAGCTACTAATACGTACAAGGGTTAAACAATCACTGTAACAGACACAATCACACACACACACGTCAAATCACTTAAATTTTAGATGCAATATTGACTTTTTTTTCTGTTTCAGCAGCGAAAATAGTTAAACAAAGATCACAGCAGAACCATCGAGCATCTCACAGCAACGCGTTCTCATTACTGAATGATTCAGCATTTTGAACGAATCGGTTGACTCAAAGATTCAACGACCAATCCATAATCTGTCTCATTCATGAATGACTCAGCCGTTCGAACGAATCGTTTGAACGAATGAATCAATGACTCGCTCATTAAGACGGTCGCCTGGCGACACCTAATGACGGTTTAGTGATATTAAAAGTATCATTCTTTCCAACGATTGTTAATTAACTCATATTTGAAACATAAGCTATATATATATATATATATACACACACATATATATACACACACATATATATATACACAAAAATAAAATAAAAACACATTTGAAGCGTGTTTGCTTACTAAAGCGGAACGAAAGTTGCAGCAAATATCAGCAACAGGAGTCAAATTTCATTAATCACGAGAGTGAAGAGCTGACTGAAAAGATGATGACGGAATAGGCTATTTTATGTAAAAGCCCCTATTTAAGCGAATCTATCATTGTACTCTTTTGTTGTTGTGTTGTCCGTGAAAAATAATAGACTATTGAACTCACAATTCAAGCAATCGGCCCCGTTATTGCACTAATTTTAAAGTGACACTAAAAAGTATGCGGCTGCACTGGCATTCATAATGGTGCGCGTCCATGGCGACGAGCGAGCAGAACAGAGCGAACGTTTTTTAGTTCATTCCTACTTCCATAGGAATTCCCTCAAGCGCTCTGCAAGCGCAACCCTTATCAATGTCCGTGTGGACGTCCGTATTTAAAAGCTCTCGGTCCTCAGTCACATGCTTGCCAAATATATGTATAAATATCATTTTGGACACAAGAGGGCAGTATGGCCCTATGTATAATTTTGTATAATAACTATCACTCGAAGAGCCCCTCCCCACACAGACACACACACACACACACACACAGTTCGCCCGCGCCTCTCTCTCACACGCACACACACACACACACACACACACACACACACACACACACTCCAGCATTGCAATCTTGAGATCGCAGCTTGTTCATTATGCTGCGTTCACACCAAACTTTTATACTCTTTTGTTGTTGTGGTTTCCATGAAGAATAATAGGCTATTGAACTCACAATTCAAGCAATCGGCCCCAGAAAAGGCGCTAATTTTAAAATGAAACTAACGGCTGACCGGGCATTCATAACGGTGCGCGTCCACGGCGATGAGCGAGCAGAACTTCCATAGGAATTCCCTCGAGCGCTCTGCACGTGGCCATTATCAATGTCCCGTATTTAAAAGCTCTCGGTCCTCAGTCACATACCAAATATATGTATAATGTATATATAAATATAATTTTGGACACAAGAGGGCAGTATGGCCCTATGTATAATTTTGTGTTTAAACTAAAAGAGCCCCTCCCCCCCTCCCCACACAGACACACACGAATGGCAGGGTGCATTCTCTCTGTCAGAGGGAGAGGGAGAGAAAATTCTCAGAAACATCCACATTCAAACCAAAATATCTAACTTCCTCTTGGTCTGAGCTAATGACAGTTAATTAGAAAGTTGTCCGGCTTGATCTGAACCATATGCATACCTGTGTCTGTCGAGTTTCATGCAATTTCAAGCATGCTAAGAGTCTCAAAAGCATCAAACAAGAATATTAAAGTTTGATGTGTTGCCACGGCAACAGTAAAAAAAAAAGTAAAAAATAAGAGGGTGATTTCAAAGCATTTAGGAAGTGACACACTTCCTGCTGCCAGTTGGTGGCGCTATAACTTTGACTCACAATAGTCACATCCATGTGATCGGGCTCTTACAACGAACACACTGTTGAAGTTTCATCAAGATCAGTTAATGTATGCAGTAGTTATGACACACTTCCTGTTTCACGTTTCTCGCCATAATTTTGTTTCCTCGCCACGGCCAAACCGCTCGAGATATCAAAAATCCCCTCGCAAACTTTCATCCTCAATGTCTTGACTTCATGCTGACCGAGTTTCGTGCCGTTTGTTTGAATTCTCTAGGAGGAGTATTTCACATTCCATTGCGTGTGTTTTACCAACAACCCTAAATAGCCCACTTCCTGTTGGGCTGGGGTAAAAAGTAAGAGTGTGAAGTATATATGAAACGAGGAGATCTACATGTGTACCGAGTTTCATATTATTACATGCAAGCGTGTTTGAGTTATGGACCATGTTTTCGGACCCCGTTCCAGGGGGCGCTGTCGAGCCCCCCTGCCACGCCCGGGTACCATCTTCAGCCCGGCCCTGATGGCCGCGGGTTCTGACATGTGTGCAAAGTTTCAGGAGTTTTTGAGCATGTTAAGGCCTCCAAAAGTGTCCAAAAGGTAGTAAAAAAAAAATAATAATAATAATAAATATAGCTGCGAGCAGCGATTACGGGCCCAAGCCGGTGGCACCGCAACCCCGGTGCCTTTAGTTACCTAAAGGCACCGGAGTGGCGGTGCCACCGGCTTTGGCCCTTCATCGCTGCTCGCAGCTATATTTATATATATATATATATATAAACAAGCCGGTGGCACCGCCACCCTGGTGCCTTTAGGGTTACTATGCATGACGGGCAATAACTTAACCCCGCTTTGACTGTTGAGAAGATGTGTACTGTAGAGCTTGCATTGGTGTGGGCTCTGCAAAAGTGTGCATTGAGGGCACATATCATATGCGTGAGCAACCTTCTGAAACCTAAAATGAAAAATGAGACACCCTACGGTCTCATGGACTTAATGGACACATGAAATAAGTACACAAGATTGAAAGTTAAATCAAGTGTGCCAAGACAGAATATTACTTGCCTGATCTGATTAGAAAAAAGTTTGTGTGTGTGTGTGTGTGTGTGTGTGTGTGTGTGTGTGTGTGTGTGTGTGTGTGTGTGTGTGTGTGAAACGTGATTGAACAATGTAGACATAAAAACATACTCCGTCCTTTTGTTCATACAGGACATTATTAAAACTGCAAAGTGTTTACTTATATTTGTGTACAATCGCAATAAAACACAACATTGTGCTTTTGTCAAACTGTAAACTACAACTGTCACCCAACCAAAATCTCTTTTTTATTTTATACAAAAATAAATAGTCTATCATTCAGATGAGAATAAAGTTAGTTAAAATTTTAAGGAAAACTCTGAAATATAGCACATTCATTTAAAATTCATTCAGGTTCAATTACCAAACATACAAATCTTAATGTAATTTAAAGCAAACGATACATTTAAAATATATGGGTTGTATGCCTATTTTTTTTTTTATAAAAAGATATATATCCAAAAAGACAAGGCCTAAACTTTAACAAGGGTTAAACAATCACTGTAGCAGACACAATCATACACACACACACACACACACACACACACACACAGACACAGACACAGACACACACACACACAAGTCAAATCACTTACATTTTAGATGCAATATTGACTTTTTTCTGTTTCAGCAGTGAAACTAGTTAAACAAAGATCACAGCAGAACCATCGAGCATCTCACAGCAACGTGTTTTCTCATTACTGAATGATTCAGCATTTTGAACGAATCGGTTGACTCAAAGATTCAATGACCAATCCATAATCTGTCTCATTCATGAATGACTCAGCCGTTCGAACGAATCGTTCGAACAAATGAATCAATGACTCGCTCATTAAGACGGTCGCCTGGCGACACCTAATGACGGTTTAGTGATATGTTAAAAAGTATCATTCTTTCAAACGATTGTTAATTAACTCATATTTGAAACATAAGCTATATATATATATATATATATATACACACATATATATACACACATATATATACACAAAAATAAAATAAAAACACATTTGAAGCGTGTTTGCTTACTAAATTGTGAGCAGAACGAAAGTTGCAGCAAATATCAGCAACAGGAGTCAAATTTCATTAATCACGAGAGTGAAGAGCTGACTGGAAAAATTATGACGGAATATTTTGTGTAAAAGCACCTATTTAAGCGAATCTGTCATTTACTCTTTTGTTGTTGTGTTTTCCCTGAAAACCGGAAGCAATCGGTCCCCGATATGGCGCTAATTTTAAAGTGACACTAAAAAGTATGCGGCTGCACTGGCATTCATAACGGTGCGCGTCCATGGCGACGAGCGAGCAAAACAGAGCGAACGTTTTTTCATTTCTACTTCCATAGAAATTCATTCGAGCGCACTGTGAGCGCCACCACTATAAATGTCCATGCGGACGTCCTTACTTTACTTTCACTTTTAACTTAGCGATTTAAAAGCCCCCGGTGTTACACGTCAAATAACCGGTGAGAAAATATTCTCGGAGTCACATAGGCTACCTAATATATTTAAATACAACAGGCCTACCTGATTTTGAACACAAGAGGGCAGTATAGCCCTATGTATTATTTGATATATTTATTTTTTTAACTGAATAGTGCATTCTGGCTGTTTTTAAACTTGTACATTATTCTTAAATTGAAAACAAGAATAAAATGGGTTTAGTTGTGATATTTGTATAATTTTATCTAGAAATAAATGGTGTATAATTAAATTTTTAGAAGATATGAGGCTTTTAGTGTTTATTTTTTTTACATGACTTCAATCCCTCGCCATAGCAAAACAATTAGAGATATTCAATAGATATTCACAATTATGCTTCTTTAATGTATTTTCATCATGTTGAAAACATTTGGTGGGAACAAAATAAACCACTTAAGAGGAGTGGGTAAAAATGTAGAGGCTGGTTTTGCAAAACATTCACATTCAGACCAAAATAGCCCACTTCCTTTTGGGCTAGCTTAAAGTTGTTTGGCCCGATGAGATCTATATACCGAGTTTCATAATATTACATGCAAGTGTGTTTGATTTATGGACCAAATTTTCAGACCAAGTTTATGGACCAAGTTAATTTAATTAATAAACTAATTATATAAAACTATTTTCAATGCACTACAATTAATTTGGTTATATGCCTTTACTTATTAATAAAACCTATTTAAAAAATACAAGGCATAAGCCATTTATTTTCCTTTTTAATGCAGGCAAAACCACACAGCAGTGAAATGGTTAATCTAGCCCCCCTCCCCCTCCCCACACTCACAGACACACACACACACACACACACACACACACAGAGACGTAGGCTCAGAGAGAGACACATAAAATGACAATTTTCAAACCAAAATATCTAACTTCCTGTTGGTCGTAGCTAATTACGGTAAATTAGAAAGTTGTCCGGCTCGAAGAGTACAATATACATATCGAGTTTTGTTACTGTAGATAAAACTAACCCCCCCACTTTTGTCAAAAGCATTTAGAAAGTGACACACTTCCTGCTGCCAGTTGGTGGCGCTATAACTTTGACTCACAATAGTTACATCCATCTGAATGGCCTCTTACCACGAACACACTGCTGAAGTTTCATCAAGATCAGTTAATGTATGCAGAAGTTATAACACTTCGTGTTTCTCTTTTCTCGCCATAAATTAGTTTCCTCGCCACGGCCAAAGCGTTCGAGATATCAAAAATCCGTCCGCAATTTAGCATCTTCAAAGTGTTGACCTCAAGCTGACCGAGTTTGGCGGTAAACGGATGCAATCTCTAGGAGAAGTACTTCAAATTCCTGAGCAAGCGTTCTCCAAATAACCCATAATAGCCGACTTCCTGTTGGGCTGGCGTAAAACTTGACCGAGGGTAAGTTGTTCGGCCCGATGAGATCTAAATGTGTATTGAGTTTCAGATTAATTCATGCAAGCGTGTTTGATCTATGGACCAAGTTTTGGGGACCCCGTTCAAGGGGGCGCTGTTGAGCCCCCCTGCCACGCCCGGGTACCAGCTTCAGCCCGGGCCTGATGGCTGTGGGCGCTGACCTGTGTGCAAAGTTTCAAGAGTTTTCAAGCACGTTAAGGGCCCCAAAAGCCCCTGAAACCTTGAACACCATTAAAATAATAGTCAAATTCCCCAACCCCCCCACACACAGAGACAGGGGGAGAAAATTCTCCTGAAAATCATATTCAAACCAAAATATCTGACTTTGTGTTGTTCGGAGCTAATGACTGTCAATTAGAAAGTTGTCCGGCTCGAGGAGACGAATATCCATACCGATTTTTGTTACTGTAGGTAAAACTAATACCCCATTTTTGACTAAAGGTGGCGCTACTGAGCCCCTCACCACGCCCGTTTCTGAAACTTTGCACATGTCTACTAGCTAATAAATGAGATGTGTCTGTCGAGTTTCCTGCAATTTCAAGCATGCTAAGAGTCTCAAAAGCATCAAAAAAGAATATTAAAGTTTGATGCGTTGCCATGGCAACATTATCTTAGATATTAAACAATCCTTTCACATCTGGCGTGTTTTTACATTATACAGATGAAGTTTGAAGCAAATCGGGTTAAAATAAGAGGGTGATTTCAAAGCATTTTGAAAGTGACACACTTCCTGCTGCCAGTTGGTGGCGCTATAACTTTGACTCACAATAGTCACATCCATGTGATCTGCCTCTTACAGCGAACACACTGCTGAAGTTTCATCGAGATCAGTTAATGTATGAAGAAGTTATAACACACTTCCTGTTTCTTGTTTCTCGCCATAAATTCGTTTCCTCGCCACGGCCAAACCGTTCGAGATATCAAAAATCCCCTGGCAATTTTTCATCCTCAGTGTCTTGACTTCATGCTGACCGAGTTTCGTGCCGTGTGTTTGAATTCTCTAGGAGGAGTATTTCGAATTCCTGAGCATGGGTTTTCCAAACAACCCTAAATAGCCGACATCCTGTCGGGCTGGGGTAAAAAATCAGAGCATGAAGTATATATGAACCGATGAGATCTATAAGTGTACCGAGTTTCATATTATTCCATGCAAGCGTGTTTGATTTATGGACCAAGTTTTCGGACCGCGTTCCAGGGGGCGCTGTCAAGCCCCCCTGCCACGCCCGGGTACCAGCTTCAGCCCGGCCCTGATGGCCGCGGGTTCTGACCCGCGTGCAAAGTTTCAAGAGTTTTCGGGCACGTTAAGGGCCCCAAAAGTGCCCGAATAGTCGTAAGAAAAATAGAAAAAAAAAAAAAAAAAAAAAAAAAAAAAAAAAAAATAATCCTAAGGAAAACAATAGGGCTCTTCGCCCTTTCAGGGCTTGGGCCCTAATAATAAATAATCCTAAGGAAAACAATAGGGCCTTCGCCCTTTGGGCTTGGGCCCTAATAATAATAATAATAATAATAATAAAATATATATATATATATATATATATATATATATATATATAAATATAGCTGCGAGCAGCGATTACGGGCCCAAGCCGGTGGCACCGCAACCCCGGTGCCTTTAGTTACCTAAAGGCACCGGAGTGGCGGTGCCGCCGGCTTTGGCCCTTCATCGCTGCTCGCAGCTATATTTATATATATATATATATATATATATATATATAAACAAGCCGGTGGCACCGCCACCCCGGTGCCTTTAGGGTTACTGTGCATGACGGGCAATATCGTAACTCCGCTTTGACCTTTGAGAAGATGTGTGCTGTAGAGCTTGCATTGGTGTGGGCTCTGCAAAAGTGTGCATTGAGGGCACATATCAACCACAAAGTATGCGTGAGCAACCTTCTGAAACCTAAAATGAAAAATGAGACACCCTACGGTCTCATGGACTTAATGCACACATGAAATAAGTACACAAGTTTGAAAGTTATATGAAGTGTGCCAAGACAGAATATTACTTGCCTGATCTGATTAGAAAAATAGTTGGTGTGTGTGTGTGTGTGTGTGTGTGTGTGTGTGTGTGTGTGTGTGTGTGTGTGTGAGGCGTGATTGAACAATGTAGACATAAAAACATACCCCGTCCTTTTGTTCATACAGGACATTATTCAAACTGCAAAGTGTTTACTTATATTTGTGTACAATCACAATAAAACACAACATTGTGCTTTTGTCAAACTGTAAACTACAACTGTCACCCAACCGAAATCTCTTACACACACACACACACACACACACACACACACACACACACACACACACACACACACACACACACACATAGTTTAAAAGCAAAAAAAATCTTTTGGACATTCATCATATTGCATTGGTTTTCATTTATTGTCCTCGATCAGAGCCCTAATCTGTTTATTTTTTCAGTTACACATTCTACATTGATTAAAAAAGAAAAATCAAATGTGTTTTTATTTTATACATAAATAAATAATCTATCATTCAGATGAGAATAAAGTTAGTGTTAGTTCAAATTTTAAGGAAAACAAATATATGATCTGAAATATAGCACATTCATTTATAATTCATTCAGGTTCAATTACCAAACATACAAATCTCAATGTAATTTAAAGCAAACAATACATTTAAAATACATGGGTTGTATGCTATTTTTTTTTTATATAAAAAGATATATATCCAAAAAGACAAGGCCTAAACTTTAACAAGGGTTAAACAATCACTGTAACAGACACAATTACACACACACACACACACACACACGTCAAATCACTTACATTTTAGATGCAATATTGACTTTTTTTTCTGTTTCAGCAGCGAAAATAGTTAAACAAAGATCACAGCAGAACCATCGAGCATCTCACAGCAACGCGTTCTCATTACTGAATGATTCAGCATTTTGAACGAATCGGTTGACTCAAAGATTCAACGACCAATCCATAATCTGTCTCATTCATGAATGACTCAGCCGTTCGAACGAATCGTTTGAACGAATGAATCAATGACTCGCTCATTAAGACGGTCGCCTGGCGGCACCTAATGACGGTTTAGTGATATTAAAAGTATCATTCTTTCCAACGATTGTTAATTAACTCATATTTGAAACATAAGCTATATATATATATATATATATATATATATATATATATATATACACACACATATATATACACACACATATATATATACACAAAAATAAAATAAAAACACATTTGAAGCGTGTTTGCTTACTAAATTGTGAGCGGAACGAAAGTTGCAGCAAATATCAGCAACAGGAGTCAAATTTCATTAATCACGAGAGTGAAGAGCTGACTGAAAAGATGATGACGGAATAGGCTATTTTATGTAAAAGCCCCTATTTAAGCGAATCTATCATTGTACTCTTTTGTTGTTGTGTTTTCCGTGAAAAATAATAGACTATTGAACTCACAATTCAAGCAATCGGCCCCGTTATTGCACTAATTTTAAAGTGACACTAAAAAGTATGCGGCTGCACTGGCATTCATAACGGTGCGCGTCCATGGCGACGAGCGAGCAGAACAGAGCGAACGTTTTTTAGTTCATTCCTACTTCCATAGGAATTCCCTCAAGCGCTCTGCAAGCGCAACCCTTATCAATGTCTGTGTGGACGTCCGTATTTAAAAGCTCTCGGTCCTCAGTCACATGCTTGCCAAATATATGTATAAATATCATTTTGGACACAAGAGGGCAGTATGGCCCTATGTATAATTTTGTATAATAACTATCACTCGAAGAGCCCCTCCCCACACAGACACACACACACACACACAGTTCGCCCGCGCCTCTCTCTCACACGCACACACACACACACACACACACACACACACACTCCAGCATTGCAATCTTGAGATCGCAGCTTGTTCATTATGCTGCGTTCACACCAAACTTTTATACTCTTTTGTTGTTGTGGTTTCCATGAAGAATAATAGGCTATTGAACTCACAATTCAAGCAATCGGCCCCAGAAAAGGCGCTAATTTTAAAATGAAACTAACGGCTGACCGGGCATTCATAACGGTGCGCGTCCACGGCGATGAGCGAGCAGAACTTCCATAGGAATTCCCTCGAGCGCTCTGCACGTGGCCATTATCAATGTCCCGTATTTAAAAGCTCTCGGTCCTCAGTCACATACCAAATATATGTATAATGTATATATAAATATAATTTTGGACACAAGAGGGCAGTATGGCCCTATGTATAATTTTGTGTTTAAACTAAAAGAGCCCCTCCCCCCCTCCCCACACAGACACAGACACAGACACACACGAATGGCAGGGTGCATTCTCTCTGTCAGAGGGAGAGGGAGAGAAAATTCTCAGAAACATCCACATTCAAACCAAAATATCTAACTTCCTCTTGGTCTGAGCTAATGACAGTTAATTAGAAAGTTGTCCGGCTTGATCTGAACCATATGCATACCTGTGTCTGTCGAGTTTCATGCAATTTCAAGCATGCTAAGAGTCTCAAAAGCATCAAACAAGAATATTAAAGTTTGATGTGTTGCCACGGCAACAGTATCTAAGATATCAATAATCCTTTCACAGGTCTACATCTGCCGTGTGTTTACATTATACACATAAAGTTTGAAGCAAATCGGGTAAAAATAAGAGGGTGATTTCAAAGCATTTAGGAAGTGACACACTTCCTGCTGCCAGTTGGTGGCGCTATAACTTTGACTCACAATAGTCACATCCATGTGATCGGGCTCTTACAACGAACACACTGTTGAAGTTTCATCAAGATCAGTTAATGTATGGAGTAGTTATGACACACTTCCTGTTTCACGTTTCTCGCCATAATTTTGTTTCCTCGCCACGGCCAAACCGCTCGAGATATCAAAAATCCCCTCGCAAACTTTCATCCTCAATGTCTTGACTTCATGCTGACCGAGTTTCGTGCCGTTTGTTTGAATTCTCTAGGAGGAGTATTTCACATTCCATTGCGTGTGTTTTACCAACAACCCTAAATAGCCGACTTCCTGTTGGGCTGGGGTAAAAAGTAAGAGTGTGAAGTATATATGAAACGAGGAGATCTACATGTGTACCGAGTTTCATATTATTACATGCAAGCGTGTTTGATTTATGGACCATGTTTTCGGACCCCGTTCCAGGGGGCGCTGTCGAGCCCCCCTGCCACGCCCGGGTACCATCTTCAGCCCGGCCCTGATGGCCGCGGGTTCTGACATGTGTGCAAAGTTTCAGGAGTTTTTGAGCATGTTAAGGCCTCCAAAAGTGTCCAAAAGGTAGTAAAAAAATAATAATAATAATAATAATAATAATAATAATAATAATAATTTTAAATAATCCTAAGGAAAACAATAGGGCCTTCGCCCTTTGGGCTTGGGCCCTAATAATCCTAAGGAAAACAATAGGGCCTTCGCCCTTTGGGCTTGGGCCCTAAAGAGTCATTTTACTGTGTGCGGGCCAGACCTGGGCCAGAGGAAGTTGTTTGAGTCCGTTTTCAGTGTGTTGGGCCAGTTTTGGGCCGAGGACCCAGCCAGAACTGGGCCAGAATTGAAGCAAGGATGAGGCCCAGGGGTGGGCCAGACACATTTTGCTATCTGGGGAGTGTTTCAAAGCAGCTTTACAGAGATAACAGGAAAATAAGTCCAGTTCAGTTCAGTTCTCAAATCTGGTGTCAATGCAGGCAGATCAATAATAATGTTGAATATTATTAAATGTCCCCAACTAAGCAAGCCAAAAGCCAAAGGCATATGTATATTTGTATATTGTATGAAATTATAAATGAAAGAGTGAAACTGTTGATGGTTAATGTTTATCAGACCCGCGGTGTATAACACAGTGGGGGATGAAATGAAGAAGTGGCCTGACATCTTATGAGAACATTTTCAGTTATTTGTGTTGTGACTCGAGTAGACGGTCTTCGATGCGTGTCTCAGCGGCTCGTTTAACAATGCCTTCTCCGCATATGCTGTGAGTTCGGGTTGCTTCCCAGCTAACACAGTACGTTGTGACGACGTCGTCAGTTAGTCGTGATTTGGTCAGTGTGACATTACTTTATGGCAACGTTGTGGTGACTGTGACGAGTCTCTTCTCTTCCTGTTACGGCGAGCTAGTGGGTGTGGCTAGGAGACTCATCAACGGAACGATGTCCACCTGTTCATCCCTCTATAAATGTTTAGACTGACTGGTGTACAGACAAGTCTTTCCTCCGGTTTACTTTGTGTTCGATTTATGTTTGATTTGGGCTCGGTTAGTTTCTTTGGTTATAGGGTACCCGCGGGTCTTAAAAGCCTTGAAAAAGTCTTGAATTTGATCATCTCAAATTAAGGCCTTAAAAGCCTTGAATTTTGTATACCAAGTCTTGGATTTCGTTACAAAGGTCTTATTTATGTTTTTGCCTTTGCTAGGATTAAGTTCATACCGTAACTAAATTAACTGTTACTAATGTAGGCTAATTCAAAATGTATGCAACGTTGAGTCAGAGACAATTTTGGTTGAGTGCACCTCGCGCTCCACGTCATAGCAGAAAAAGCGATCGCGTGCGCACCCGTTACTATGTTTACTAGGCAAGTGAGGTACAGAACAAGATAGTACCTAGCCTAGTTTAATCCGCTGTGGCCACAAATGACAGAATTTAAACCCCAAATACGAGCTTTTCTGTTAAAAGAAAACACACTGCTGAAGCGCGGATTATCTGAAAACACAGACAAGCTGGTTGGCAACAGTTGGCATTCAGCGATCTTTATTTAAAATGTTGTACTTAAATTAAAGTGTCATTCAGTCGGTGTGTGTTCTGTCACGAGCCGCTTGCGCTGTTTGTGCAACTAAATCTGCGATCAAAATGCAGGCTGATATATCCACCAGTGTTCATACGAGCAAGAATGCAATGTTTCCCGAATATCCACACGATTTCAAATGTGACATTGATTTTATTCAACAGTAAAAAAGAAAAGAAAAAAGGGTAACATTAAGTGATGTACTACATTTAAAACAGCATTGTCAGGCTTATTGCTCTGTTTTGCAACGAAATATGTGGCTTTGAACGAATCGTGAGATTCAATGAATGAACGACTCAAAGACTCACTCATAAAGATAGGGAGTTACCGCCACCTACTGGCGATTTTAATGTTTTTTAACATTGCAAATTTAATGAACATTGTTTTATTTAAAGCATTATTTCTGTCTTTTTTTAAGGTATTATAAAGGTAAAAAAGGGATAATTATGTAGAACTGCACAAGTGCTACTGCTAAAGTCGTGCAATGTCAATAATTTCTCATAAGCTTAATTGAATTGGTCTAGAGAGAATAATTATTATGACATTTTCTGTCTAAAGACTACATATAAAATAACTACCAAAAGTAAAGTAACTGCAGTTTGACTAAAAGTGGACAAAAAATGCAAAGACTTTTCGTCAACTACAACTATAAAAAAACTGGATGACTCAAATGTGATTAAGACCAATAAACATTTTCGTCTTAAGACTAAATAAAAAATGGCTGCCAAAATTACACTGGCCTACATACACGTGTGCGCTACAATGCTGTTGCGTATGTATTAAATGAATTAAATAAAACATTTTACTTAAATTATCAGTCAAGTAGCCTCCTTGTACATAATTATTTTCTAGGGTTTAAAATGTATACAGATTTGACATTTTCCCCTCATACTTCTGTCGGAATGGGTACGAAGTTGGCATTGAATTTCATTTGAAATGGTATTAAAAAGGTCTTAAAAAGCCTTGAATTTAAGTTGGAGGATCCTGGGGGTACCCTGGGTTAGTATTTTGGTTTGTTGTGGCTGATACATTTACACCTATGCCCATTGTCAGGCATTACAGACGACCACGTTTTATTGTTTTATACATTTTTCTAATTATGTGAATAAAAGTTATTTTCTTTTGCAATCCAATCACTGTGTCTATCCAATCACATTTTATTTGCCACGGCTTTGAGCCGGTCGTGACATGACGTCGTCAGTTAGTCGTCATTTGGTCAGTGTGACATTACTTTATGGCAGCGTTGTGAGGACGTCGTGGTAAAGTTCCATTTTTTATAATCTTGGCTAACGTTCCAGAAACGTCGTGGGCACGTCATCAAAAGACGTCGCTAGTTTATCCCATGGAAAACGTTGTAAAGACGTGGTCAACTGGTCACCAGATCATTTAATAAAATCTTTGATTAATTAATTACATTTCCCATATAATATCCAAATGGCATCACTAGGATAATACTTGTAACGCAATTTTCTGGAAAGTTATCTGGAGACCAGTTGACCACGTCTCTACAACGTTCTCCATGGGATAAACTAGCGACGTCTTTTGAGAACGTGCCCACGACGTTTCTGGAACGTTAGCCAAGATTATAAAAAATAGAACTTTACCACGACGTCCCGCAACGTGTCCTAATGACAAAATAAAACAATGCAACTGCACAAACAGGCTTTAAAAGTTTTATTAAAATAGGAAAAACAGGACAAAGATTTTTACAGCATTATAAAAATAAATAACTGCGCAAATAGTAGCCTATTAAAAGCAGGACCAATAAAAGAGGAAGAGAAGGAGGGGAGGGGGATAAACTATTTGAGCATCTTACATCTTACACCAATCTGTGTCTTTCCTGTAATGCTGACACTTGGTCCTTCCAAACCAGCCAAACGAGGACATCTTTAAACATAATAATGAACACCTGTAAAATAATGATCGGAGATTAAATTAATAAAGACAATCATAATCATGCGCAAAATACATGCACTTCACCAGTCCGAAGATATCGACTAAAGTTTTTTTTCTGGTAAGTTTCACTTCACTGTATCTTAATTATTTTTTTTTAAATTCATTAACCAATTGCCTGGATTTAATAAATAAGAAGCAAATATAGCAGACAATATAATCATGACATGGAGGCGCCGGCGCGGTCACTTGCATTGCACACATCTCATCATAAATTAACCGAAATATGCCTTACAGACAAATATATCTACAGAAAGCTTGCAACTAAATCTTTAAATGAAACTATTCCAAACGAAAAGAAATAGGCTATGAGAGTTGTGACAGTATTTCAGCATTGATGACTTGCATTCACATTTATTAATAAACTAGGCTAGTGTTTTCTGTCAGTTTTCAGTTCATTTATGAGACGCGCTCCAGTTCACGTGCCGGCGCCTCCGTGTCCTGATTATATTGTCTATATATTTGCTTCTTATTTATTAATCCAGTCAATTTGTTGATGAAACATTGAATAAAATGAAGATACAATTTATACAAAAACGAAATTCACTTAAAACAAAACTTAATAAGTGGTAAAAATTATGTCTGACCCATTCCAAATGTTTTCCGATATATTGGGCATCTTATGATCCTACACTCATCTCATGCGGTTCCCTATTCATATAATCAACATAGATGTAATAAATAAAAAAATAACATTATATAATTTAAACATATGCTTTAGATGAAACGTATGTTTAAGTTTTTTAACTTATATTTTAGCGTCACACGTACAGACTCCATGTACTGTAGGCCTATGATTCGCTCTTTTGTTGTTTTCTATCAGGATCAAAAATACAACAAATGAAAGCGTTTATCTGTATTTCCGGCTGATGAGAACTATGCATATACATTCATAAATCAGTCAATTTTGTATTTTATTATGAGATATTTTATTCTAATGTGATCAGTGACTCGAGCACTGATGGACCAAAGAGAGCGCGCATTTCGACATTTGCAGTAAAAACTTGAAATATAAATTCTCAGAAAATGCATTTAATACCAATATATTGAAACGTCTGTTTATATACTCCATTAATAAAGGAGTCTAGGCTAAAAGGAGTCCAGACATTGGACAAATATCAGTCCACATGCGTTTTATATTTAATATGAGGGAAATAAACATGCATGCATGCGTGACACAAAAAATCTTTAACTTTTAGGTAGCAAAATATTTTTAGAAAATTCTACTAGACTAACGTCACTCATAAATCATGAAATTTCACACATCGACCATCTCTTGAGTTTTATTAAAAATCTTTAACTTTTAGGTTGCAAAATATTTTTTAGTAATTCTGTAAAAAAATGATTTCCATTACACGAGAGTAGATGTTAAAACTTCATGCTGATTTGTACTCGGCTTTCGCCAAGATAAGCAACACTAAGACGTAGCTTTACAGTAAACTATGCTTCTCCATCCATTTACGCTTCTTTCCATAAGGTAGTGTGACACCCCTTCTGTCCGGCGTTAACGGCAGCAGTGTACTTGGCATGTTAGCGCACGCGACGGCTGCAACTACAGGACCAGCACGACAACCGTCTGGATTGAACCGAGTAGGGGACATCTCTAGGGTCTTCAAGTGGGCACCTTCCGTCCTCAGTGTTTCGTCGACTAGCCCACGACACCTCAAGAGGGCTCGACAGTGACTCTGGCGTCCCAGAGTCACCCCCCTCCGTCCCCCACTCAACTCAGCCCAGCTTACTGACCTCTACATCCCTCCTGCTGCTGAGACCTAACCACAATATCACAATCTCTCCGCGACCCAACCATACGCGCCAACCCGTTGACTAAGGCTGTCGAGCCCCACTGGTGCGTTAATATGCAGTTTCAGTGGACAACGGTTCCGTATGGCATACCACCTACCGCAAAACACAATATCTACCCAACCACCCCTCATTCACGCAATATCCACAGGAACGTATACAAACAAACCAACAGACTCTTCAAGTTTTCAAGAACTCTACGAAACCGTAGCGTGGCGGCCTGTACACAGCCAGCTAGAATCTTTCCGTCTCAACCACAGCCAGTTGCTGCTCCTTTCTGCTGCTTCAGATAAGTTCTTTACTGTGCGACGCAACTCTTGGCCACTGAATCCGACGTCTCTGAGGAACCGGGTTGTAGAGTGTGCCACAAAACCTCGACAACCCACTTCCACTGGATAAACCTGGACTCTCCATCCTCGCTGTTCTGCTTCAGTGGCCAGATGAGCATACCGCTGTTTCTTCCTCTCATATGCCTCATCTACCGCATCCTCCCATGGCACTGTTAACTCTATCAGTTGAACAATGCGTGCTGATCCAGACCACAAAACAATATCTGGTCGTAGGTTAGTGGTGGCAATCTCAGGTGGAAAAATAAGCCGTTGGTCAAGATCAGCCAGCATCTTCCAGTCCCTAGCAGCTTCCAGTTGTCCTGGGCGAGAATTGGTGTTAACACCTTTTCTTGGTGGTTGCTCGCCTGGGCGGAGGAATATTGTCTTCTGCGTGTAATGTTTTGCTAGAACAGGTGGCAACTTATTGGTCATGTTACGCTTGCCTTCTAATGCTAAAGCCAAACATCGTAGTACTTGGTCATGGCGCCAAGTAAACCGGCCTTGGCTAAGAGCCACCTTACATCCTGTCAAAATGTGCCTTAATGTGGCAGGTGATGAACACAAAGGACAAGAGGGATCCTCTCCTACCCAGAGGTTTAGGTTCTGCGGTGATGGGAGAACATCATATGTTGACCTAATAAGGAAACTGATCCTACTCTCTTCCATTGACCAAAGGTCTTGCCAGCCCATCTTACGTTGTTCCACACTCTCCCATCTCATCCACTCTCCCTGCTTGGCCTGTGAAATGGCCTTTATACACCTTATCCTCTCCTCCTGCTGTCGCACCTCGTTGACTACCAGCTTCCTCCTTTGAGCTGGGCCTGCCTTGTGCCATTTAGGAGGAGCTAAACTGAGCCCAAAACCCCCTCTTCCATGCTGTACCTGTCCCACGATATCCCTAATTTGAAGGGCAGCCTTTGCCTCTACTACAGATTTCTTTGCTGACCACTTTCTACCAGTTTTTAACACAGGGGCTGCCTCCCTTACACATTTGTCGCGTGACTCTACTAAGGTCATTTCCAGTCTGACCTTGGCACACTTGAACTCCTCGGTTAAAGCAGAGACTGGCAGCTGCAATATTCCTTTACTATAAAGTCCTACTCTGCTGAGGCAGCGTGGAACTCCCAACCATTTCCTGATGTATGAACTTACCAACGCTTCCAGCTTCTCCACTGTTGTCAAAGAAACCTCGTACACGGTCAGTGGCCACAGCAACCTCGGCAGTAGACCAAACTGAAAGCACCAGAGTTTTAGTTTACCAGGTAGAGCACAGCTGTTTATGCTCTTCAACCCTTCCACTGCTTGTCGTCTAACTTCTCCCACCCGAACTGTGTCCTTTAGATCCCCATCGTACCATCTCCCAAGACTCTTCACTGGCTTCTCAGAAACTGTTGGTATTGCCTCACCATTAATGAAGAATGTTTTATCTACTACCTTTCCTTTAACTATCGAGATGCTCCTTGATTTAGAGGGCTTAAATTTCATTCGTGCCCATTCAATATTATCTGTTAACTTCCCCAATAACCGATTAGTGCAGGCTACTGTTGTAGTCATGGTTGTCATGTCATCCATGTATGCTCTGATTGGTGGTAGTCGCATCCCAGAAGCCAAGCGCTCTCCTCCTACTACCCATCTTGATGCCCTCATGATTACTTCCATCGCCATGGTAAAAGCCAGTGGAGAAATGGTGCATCCTGCCATTATTCCAACCTCTAGGCATTGCCATGCAGTGCTGAATTTTGGAGTTGAGAAACTGAATTGCAAATCTCCAAAATAGGCTTTCACTAACTTTGTTATTGACATTGGTACTCTGAAAAAATCAAATGCTGCCCAAAGAAGCTCATGTGGCACTGAACCATATGCATTAGCCAAATCCAGGAATGTCACATGGAGCTCCTTCCTCTCCTTTTTAGCTGACTGTATTCGTTGCCAGATAACAT
The DNA here is from genome assembly GCA_029959095.1 of Rhinichthys osculus. NCBI lineage: Eukaryota > Metazoa > Chordata > Actinopteri > Cypriniformes > Leuciscidae > Rhinichthys > Rhinichthys osculus. The sequence goes on along the minus strand of JARWKJ010000013.1, from coordinate 4,383,563 downwards.
TGATGTGTTCTAAGCATCCTGAGAACCCTGGAATACCCGCTTTTTGAACTGAGGTGTCAATAAAGCCATTCTTTAACAGGTAGGTGGACAATCTCTGGGCAATAATGCTGAAGAAAATCTTACCCTCAACGTTTAATAGTGAAATAGGACGAAACTGACTGATGCTTGTAGCATCTTTTTCTTTAGGTATAAAGACTCCACCTGCTCTGCGCCATGCTCTAGGTACAACCTGTTTTTCCCATGCCACTTTCATCAATTTCCACAGAATTCGCAGAACTCCTGAAGCACTCTTGTACACTCTGTACGGAACTCCATTAGGCCCTGGAGCTGATGAAGCCCTTGCCTTTCTCACAGCCTGCTCTACCTCTTTCCACTTAGGTGCACAGACCTCCATTTGGTATTCTGGTGGGTTGATAGGTGGTATGTCTGATGGAATTGACATAGGCTCATGCCTTTTTGCATCTGTATGCGTGTCCTCCAAATATCTCTCTAGCTCAATCCTAGATGTTTTTAAAGTGCCATTCTTCTCACTGGTGAATAACTTCTTTACGAATTTGAATGGGTCTTTATAGAAATTAGCCCTCGCACGTTCCTTCTTTTTGTAGCGTTTCCGTAGGCGCTCAGCTCTGCGTAATGTTGCCAGCTTATCTTTTATGGCCCTTTGTAAGAGATTGAGTCCCTCCTTCTGACTTTGTTCTGCTCTGTTCCATTGCTTCCTCAGCTGTCTCCTTTCTCTAACTAACCCTTCAATTTTCTGCTGCCGTCTAGACATTCCAGGAGTAGTTTGTACTTTTTCCTTCCTTTTTTCCACACCAAACCTCTCACTTCCATATGCGTAAATGATGTCCCCAAATTTATCCAGCTTCTTTTCAACTGTACCAGTTAATCTTTCCAATGCAAAGCATAGATCTGTGTTTACCGTGTCCCATGCAGTTTTCTCACAAGCTCTTGGCCATCTTACTCCAGGCCTATGCCCGTTGAGGTTCTTTTCTCTCTTATGCTGGTTAGCCTGACCGGGTTCACAAGTATGAATATGTTCATCACTAACTGTGCAAGCCCTCCTTTCGTCAATGACAGGGGTGCTGATATCCTGCGAGCTGTGGTTTGCTTCCTGTCGCTGGATTTCATTCGACTGACTTGACTGACTTCGTAAGAAGTACTGATCAATGCGAGGCCCTTGTCCCTTCTCCCTCAAGCATTTCATTTTCCCTTGATGAACCTTCAAACCCCTGACCGTTGTCACCTTGCTCCAGCCACAGACACAAACTTGGAGTTCAATGACTTTACTTACTGCAGATCTTGAACTAGTCTTACTCTCCATACTCATATCCGTTTCCATTCCTAAGTCGTTAACCATGTTGTCCAACATTGAGTCATCTTCCGCCCCCGCTCTCGCAGACTCTAGGGGTATTTTTCTCTTTAATTTCTCAGAAGCATTGGGCGGGTGTCTCCAGCATCCTGTAAACACGGAGCTGGATACTGCCGACAAGGGTAGCTAACCCTTTCCAGCCCTATTGGGGTCTCTTTCCTCCTGTCAGCTGTCTCTCCAGGCTGTCACAAGGTCTTTCCCTGGTTGCCAGCAGCACTATTCACCGCAGTCACTGGATGTATCCAGATCTTCATGATTTCCATTACACGAGAGTAGATGTTAAAACTTCATGCTGATTTGTACTCGGCTTTCGCCAAGATAAGCAACACTAAGACGTAGCTTTACAGTAAACTATGCTTCTCCATCCATTTACGCTTCTTTCCATAAGGTAGTGTGACACCCCTTCTGTCCGGCGTTAACGGCAGCAGTGTACTTGGCATGTTAGCGCACGCGACGGCTGCAACTACAGGACCAGCACGACAACCGTCTGGATTGAACCGAGTAGGGGACATCTCTAGGGTCTTCAAGTGGGCACCTTCCGTCCTCAGTGTTTCGTCGACTAGCCCACGACACCTCAAGAGGGCTCGACAGTGACTCTGGCGTCCCAGAGTCACCCCCCTCCGTCCCCCACTCAACTCAGCCCAGCTTACTGACCTCTACATCCCTCCTGCTGCTGAGACCTAACCACAATATCACAATCTCTCCGCGACCCAACCATACGCGTAAATTACACTAAGGTTAGATTTCATTGAAGGTAAATTGGAGCGGCCACACTGAGCTGTGCGTAACACCCACAGACGTGAAGTGAACGAGACAGAGGCTGTCCGGTACTGTCTGAAATGGTTAACTCTGTGGCGATGCATGTGCAAAATAGATTTAACTAATCATAAAGTCAATCAGGATACATAACACAGCCTACTATAGGCCTACACTATAGACTTTTTTTTTTATTTTTTTTTTTACAAAATTATGATTGAATGATTGCTGATTTATTTAGTTATTAATTGTAGCGGATCAACTAATATATGTTAATTAAAACAACTAATCTCACCTCCTTTCAAGGAATTCATAATTTTTCTGGACTGAATGGGTGTGAGCAGATGTTTGATGTCATCTTCTTGAATAAACTGCAGATCATCTGGTCCTTCAACACCTACTTTCACCAACTCATTGACTAAAGTTTCAAGCTTTGCTTCATCTAGCTGTGGTAGCACGGCCTGTATTGCCTTCTCAATGGAGTCCATTACTCATTCTTCTGAAACACAGAATGATGCAGAGCAACAAGATTAAGACCAAATTGATTATATACAGAAAGAGGGTAATAATCTGCAAGCTTCTCTACAGTAAACACCAAGATCCACAACAGGCACAGACTGATACTGCTGGACAACAAAATGCACGTTTGCCTCATTTACCAGTATCAACAGTATTATCCCAAGTAGATACCCTGTGTCATTTTTGTCCACTACAACAGGCATGCCTCTTTTGTGCGTTTGAAAGCGACAGAGGGTGTTTCAATAGTGTGTTCTGGGCGGAGACCCTTGAGCCTGACAGCTCTCTGAATGTCAATCTGGTACAGTTGGTCATCAAATTTACTTGGCCCATTTGCAGAGTTGGAGGAAATAAGTTACCAGAATGTAAATATGCTTGTAGCAACTGGTGTCTTTCTGCTAAGGTAGTGCAAAGGTTTTTAAAGTCATGCGGTTTCCTTGCACACTGCTTAAAATATGAGTGCTTGCTTTCAAGGCGCAATGTCCACAACCTAATGAGGGGACCAAACTGAAGAATGAGTTCTGGGTAATGGACAAGATAGCGGTGTTTGGGTTTAAGTGTCTTTTCTGGGAATGTGGCAGTTCTTAGGTGGATGTATTCCTCAATGAGAATCTTAAGGTATGCTACTTGGTTGGTATGGATCTTGGGTGCACATATCAAATCCGCAATTTCTCTGAGCTTTAAACACAGCTGCCACACCTCATCATCAAGTGGATTTTTGATTCTGTCTCCAACCAGAATAGGAAAGAGAGACACCAGTTTTGAGCAGCATGCCCTCCCAGCTTCTCCGCATTAGTTTTAACCTCACATGGCTTGTTATTTGCATCACTGCCTAAGTATGTGAACTGTGATATAGTCCGATTCAGTTGACCATAGGTGAAGCGTTTGCCCACTGTCACTAAGTGCTTAATGTACACAGCAAGATCAAATGAAACAACCCCTTCAAACAGGTCATGACCCAGGCATGGAGGCTGGCAAACATGAAAATATTTCAACTGATTGAAAATTGAATCAAATTTACTCCACTGTTAATTTCCAGATCTACCTGTGCTGCCACACTGTTTTTGTAACTCTCTATGGTTCTTTTAGGACCAGATTAGCAGGGACCTGTTTGAAAAGACTTTTTCTTATCCACAAAATTAGAAATCCTCCTCTCTGCACAACATAACAAGTTGCATCGGATCAATGGAAGACCTGTTGTGTGGTGCAATCTCTGCAAGTGTCATGTACATGGCCAGTATTTTGTGTGTTTTTTTTCTGCCTGAGGCCAGTGGGTTCGCAACTTCGAAAGAATCCTGATACAAGATGAGAGACAATGAAGATGGTGAATCTCGTAAAAGTATATTCTCTTTAAAGTTTCTACCATCTCTTACATCTTCCAGAACATTAGGATTTGTTTCTGTGTCAGCTTTAGCTTGGGCATACTGCTCTTTAACAGAGTTCTGAGAGAGGAGTGATTTTATTGTATCCTTGATGGGCACGTACTGGTAGAACCTCTCTTTGCCTTTAGCATCAATGCCCAAATAAGTCTTGACTGGCTCAACATAGCTAAATCTTTTTTTTTTTCAATTTATTTATTTATTTAACAGGGACCATACAGTCAAACATAGTTACAATACAAAGACTGTAACTGATGCGCAAAATATCGAGTTTGTAGCTAATGCTAATTTTCAACTCCTGTCCCTGGTTGGGCATTTCTAAGTACATTATAAATAGATACATACAAATAGAAAACATTCACATTTCTTCAAACACACACACACACACACACACAGAAAAATAACAATAGTTAAAAATGGTTACAGTTTTGGTTTGCCTTTAGCCACAACTTAATCCTGAAGTAAACTTTTTCAAGTCAGATATGACCTTAATGTCAGATGGTAACGAATTCCAGAGTCTAGAGCTCTTAAAGAAGGTTTTACGGGTTTGATCTGTTCTAAACACTCATTCGTTGCCCATTTTCAGAAGGTTATCTTTTGAGAGATTATCAAGGAGTTTCTTAATATCACTTTCAGGCACATTCAGATTTGTTAACTCACTTCATGCATCCTAGACAATAGAAGAGTCAAACCAGTGTTGTGCACCTCTTGTATTTCCTCTATTAAGGTCTGAATTGTACTGGCTGGAAACAGCATTTTAGCCTGCATTCGGAGATAAAACATGGCCAGATTGTTCATAAAATCATCTGTGTCCACTTCATCATTTGTGTTGTCATTATCATCGTCAAAGGTTGTCTCAAAAGTGTGATCTAGTTCATTGTCTCACGCAATTGACCCTTTTCACACGCTCTCACGCCACACATCCATTTTCTCACGCAGAGAAAAATCGCAGACAAAGAGGACACTGAGACCGACAGACAAGACAGAGAAGGTTACTTTTAACCACTGGTCTTCTCTCAAACCCTTCAAGGTCTGTGAAATCAACTGTTATAGTTTTGTCTATAAACAATTCTGATCCTGTACAAAATCTCAGAAACAGAGAAAGTCGTTTTGCATCACACTCCCGCAAGTAAGCTGTCAAATGCTTTGACATGTTCTTTTGCTGTGCATTCATTGCTTCAGGGAATTTGAGAGATCGCACAATTATCCTCACTGTTGGTTGTAGAGCACAATACACATTTTCAATTTCCTGAAGGTCCTTGCTCAGAGGTCCAAATATGCTCATCCACTGTCCAAGAACATAAGCAGGCTCTTGAATGAGAGTCTTGTGTGCCAGTTCTTTCAAAACTTGCATGAAGTTTTCTGCTGTTGGAATTCTGCGACAACTGTAGTTGTCCAAGATCTCGATCAATTCCTCCTGGTCTGCACTACAGAAGTCTGTTCTGCAGCTTTCTGACGCAGCACACTCATTTTCTGAGACATACTTCAAAAAGTTGTCAATCAGATCACTTTTGACAGATCCTTGTATTGCTTGCTCCAAGATGACAGGTGCAAGTTTTATTGGGAGATGCTTCTCTTTCTTCCAGCCAAATAGAATTATTCGGGCAACACTTTCCCACTTTTCTTTCCCAAAATCATGCCGAAGAAAGGGAACTTTAAAAATGTTCCCCAGTATGCATTGATCATAAAATTCCTGCCAAAATTCTGATAGGCAATCCCTGAACACTCCACTGAAGTCATGGCCCATCTCAAACTGTCCATTTGGGAGGATTTCATCACAGAAATGTGCAATAAGTTCAGAATATATCTTTCCGCGATGAACAACAAGAATTCTATTGTGAGGAACTATGGGTTCTGGGCTCAGAGGCAAAGTGTCATCTAAGGTTTGTTCATCTATTCCAGTGATGTCTTCGGTGAAAACTGTCACTACATCGCTTGCATCCAAAGTGCAGGTCATTGATGAACTTTGAAAGGGGACATTCAGATCATCTGCAACGTTCTGATCCTCCGTGGAATGTAAGGGAGACACGTCATTCTTAGCTGTACTTTCCACAAAAACTACATCCGTGTCTGAAGCTTGAAAGAAGTCATTCATTCTTCTGGAAGAAGTGGGAAGACTTTGATCCTGGTTATTTCTGTGCAAGTCCTCTAATGTGTCTGAATCTGATATTTCCACTCCACTTTCTGTTTCCACTTCCCTCTCGATCTTTTTTGTTGTGAGGTAGAACCTCATCATTGTGAGTTTGGATTTATAGCTGCTTTCCGACCAAGTAGTTACAGGAACTTAGTTATAGGAACTGTCCACATCTAAACAGTTCTAAGAACTACTCTCCCCCAAACTCGGTTTTGCTGTTTGCGTTCGCACTGGCCAAGTGGCCATAGGAACTGGTAGGAGGGGTAAGGGAGTGACGCAAGCACGGCGGCGGCGGCGCCACATACAACAACAACAAACCAGCATGGAGGAGGCTATCGGAATGTTCCTGTTCTGCCTTGCTGGGACCTTAAAGCTGCAGTCGGCAAGTCTGGCAGATTGAGTGGACTTAGGCAAAATTTTGAATGTTTACAACTCTCATGGCCCTCCCCCACTATCAACGGATACCCTCCCACCGAGTTCATGCTCGTCAGTGCGTGTGCACCAGATTTTCACTGAACGCGCCCGTCTCATCAGCATCCATCAACACCATGGAGTATTTGGAGGTATGCTGTCCTGGCTAATCTACCAATAGATTGCAATTGCTAACGTCATTTATACTCTAAATGAGCTTACTTGATTTTCCGCCATCACTCTTCGTTACTGCGTGAACTTCCGTGAACTTCAGGCGTGTGCATGTGATTGTAACGTGCGCGAGGGGTGGCGTGTACCCGATCTGTGATTGACAGTCAGATCTCACACACCCCTGCGCTGATTGGACCGATGATCCGGGAGCTGTGGATTTTTGCAAAACAAATAACACGCTCCAGGTGGAGTAAGAAGCACGGGATTTTTTCTAAGACCACTTTATTTATGTTGTTCTGTCGGATTATAGTGTCGATTTCACTGAATATGATCAAAAAAATGTTGCCGACGGCAGCTTTAATAAAGAGTACGAACGGCGGCGTTTAAAGACTATGCTTGAGTTCTGTACAGAGAAACACAGAAGAGGAAGGCTCCAGCGTAATATGATCTTAAGTAATATAATGGAAGAAGATAGAAGAGCAGAGCGCAGGAGGCAAACAAAACGATGGGTAAGTTTAGCAAGCATTAGCAATTAGCTGGTTGAATGCGTTATGTTTGTCTTAAGTTATGAGTTAGCATAGCATACATAGGCGAATTGCAACAGACAGTGAAGAAAATGTGTTGACAGTGGACGTGACTTATAAGTTGAACCAATCAACGTAGACCTAGGGAAGTCCTCGCTCTAGACTAGGTACTGAAAGAGTTATAGGAACTACGGTCTTAGGAACTAAAAAATTCCCAACTTAGTCCGGTCAGAACTCGCGAAAAAAAGGGTTATAGTAAAGCTGCAGTCGGCAAGTCTGCCAGATTGAGTGGACTTAGGCAAAATTTTGAATGTTTACAACTCTCATGGCCCTCCCCCACTATCAACGGATACCCTCCCACCGAGTTCATGCTCGTCAGTGCGTGTGCACCAGATTTTCAGTGAACGCGCCCGTCTCATCAGCATCCATCAACACCATGGATTATTTGGAGGTATGCTGTCCTGGCTAATCTACCGATTGATTGCAATTGCTAACGTCATTTATACTCTAAATGAGCTTACTTGATTTTCCACCATCACTCTTCGTTACTGCGTGAACTTCCGTGAACTTCAGGCGTGTGCATGTGATTGTAACGTGCGCGAGGGGTGGCGTGTGCCCGATCTGTGATTGACAGTCAGATCTCACACACCCCTGCGCTGATTGGACCCGATGATCGGGGAGCGGTGGATTTTTGCAAAATAAATAACACGCTCCAGGTGGAGTTAGAAGCTCGGTTTTTTTCTAAAACCACTTTATTTATGTTGTTCTGTCGGATTATAGTGTCGATTTCACTGAATATGATAAAAAAAAAATTGCCGACGGCAGCTTTAATAACGAGTACGAACGGCGGCGTTTAAAGACTATGCTTGAGTTCTGTACAGAGAAACACAGAAGATGAAGGCTCCAGCGTAATATGATCTTAACCCTCTGGGGTTCAAGGTGTTTTTGGGGTCCTTGAGATGTTTTGACATACTCTGACATTTGTGCTTTTTTCAGTTGCTTATAAACATATTACTGGCAAAGGTGTAATTACACTCTATTTAGCACACACAGCGCTACCATAATGTGTTATCAACATGTATGTACATTTTTGTATTTTTGAGAGAATATTGTTTATGCGTGGTTATTGAAAAAACTAAAACTTAAAGTTTCTGAAATAAGGCCACAAAACACATACTAAATATCTGTCCACAAGACTTTTGACTAATGGATGTTGTCGCCTAGAGTTTTTTCTTCAAAATGATCTGAAAATCTTCCTGCCTTATCATTCACATAAAACAATAGATTGGTTTAAATTTAAAAATGACACTTTTTGTTTGGAAAGGCAATATGCGCAGGGGTGTGACCTGCTGTGATTCACACCTGAGAAGACAATGGGCCCGCATAATGAGCGCATAATGGGGCTGCATACTAATGACCCTTTCATTCAGGTGTGTCACTGAGCCACAAGAATGCAATGACAATATATATATATATATATATATATATATATATATATATATGCCTATATAATACAAAATTGGTTCACAGTTCCAATTATTTATTTATTTTTCAAATTGTGCTTGCAAATTGTATAATATCAAATGTAAAAATTTCTAGTAATTGTGCAGTTAATTATCATACTGTTTTTACAGAAAGTTTGGGAATGTATCCCAAATGTGTCACTAATAATTTAAAGAGGAGGCTTATATTGAGCTTTTAAGATTTACCTAAGATTTATTTATATGTAGCCTACATATATTTTTGCTATTTTAATAAAAAGGTTACAATTACAACAACAATAAAAATTTTAACTATATTTCAAATGTAATCTTTCTTTGTATTATATACTAAAGTATACATTTTATCATACATATTTCACAGTTGCGGATTAATTAGTTTGAATATAGCTTACAATCGAACAAACACTATAGTAACATCTTAGCAAACAAGCTTATTTGATGTGGCAGTATTTTACAGTAAAAACGACATCTTGTCTTTCATATGTAACATATCGTTTTTATGATTAGGACATATAAATGTTAATTTGCAGTTTAATACGTTGCTTATACAAAAATATTTTATTTCAACATATTTCAGTCGATTTTTACTCATCTCAGTATTGGAATATAGTTAGGTAAAAGCAGGGGCGTAGCCATCATTTCAAAAGTGAGGGGGACAGAATGTCAAGTTTTTTTCTTGAGACTTTTGTTGACAGGTTTTTGCTTAATTGGTTTAATATGCAATTTATTTTTAAAGCAATAAAACAGAAAGAAAGAAATGCAGATGTTCAGTACTTTCTATTGCACATGCAGGGTTTTTGGTTGAAAACGAGGCGGAGGTGGTAAAATCCCGACCATGTATTTAAATTAGATAATAAAATGTATATTTTTCGTAGATCACCATATAGCCTGTGTTACCCACATTATTTTTGTAGGTGGATCTCGGTACTTCTAGGGGGGTCCGGGGGCATGCCCCCCCGGAAGAAAATTTTGTAATTTTTAAAGATAAATTCATTAATCTGGTGCACTTTGAGTCCCCCGAATCCACTGTTAAAAATAAATAATCCACCCGTCAACCGCCCAAACATATGATATTCTCTGATTTATATTTGATCATCGCATTTCAATTATTAAAATTATCAGTGTTAAACATGATAATATGGTTAAATATCACACTGAAGTAGACTGATTTAAAAATAACATTTAGGTTACTTAGAATAAAAGTTCTTCTTTTGGCAAAATTAAATTTCCTTAAAAGCCTAAACAATGTCTGTCTTACTAAACTTTCCAATTGAAAACCTTCAAACTTCAAGCTTTTAAAACTTTCTAGTTAGGCTTTTTCAAGAGAACTTAAAGTTTGTCTATAACTTTTTTATCTAATGGCGCTTTTCCATTACCAGTACCAGCTCGACTCGACTCGACTCGCCTAGGCTCGCCTCGACTCGGCTCGCTTTTCGCTCCGTTTTCCATTGCAGAAAGTACCGCCACAAATAGTACCCGGTCGTCATAGCGACGCATTTCGTTCCTCGTTGCCCCATCAAGCTCTCGCTGGATCCTCTCTTCGGCAACCAAACAAAGGAATGTCTGCACCTCCTCGTTTGACCACGGCGTATTCTTCCGAGTTGCCATAATAATAGTAGTAAGTTTAGTAACTATCTCTGGCCAAACTATTTAAAATACTCCATCTGGCGCGTGCAATGATGACGCAGATTCTCTGTGACCAATCAGCAGTCGGCATTGTTTTCACGTCACATTTTAGTATCGGCTTAGCTCGCCTCAGCTCGCTTGGAACCTCGCCGGAGGTGGTACGAAAAAAAGTACCCGAAAGCAGGTACAGGTACAACTTTTACACAGTGGAAAACCAAACAAAGGCGAGTCGAGTCGAGCCGAGCCGAGCCGAGCCGAGGCGAGCTGGTACTGTGTAGTGGAAAAGCGCCATAAATGTAAAGTGTTACCGAATCATGGTAAACATCATGTAAATGTTACAACGCTGCCTGATTCAAGCAGATCGTGGCTGTTATTGCATGAAAATACAAATTCAGCATTAACAATCACCATGTTTATTCTAATTTGAAGGGCTTTGATAACATATCTGTGAAAATAAAAGACATTACGAATAAAGAAAAATTGAAAATAGTGCACGTTTTTGCGGGTAGTGAATATTTTCAATTTACAACACAACTTCTTAATTCAACAAGAGAAATAGGCAGAGTTATTCATCATTGTGCAACACAATTCGGATACCACATGACAACTTACTTACAGTGCTTGACTTTTTCGTGAAAAACGAGTGAAGAGTTTTTGTCGTTTTGAACTGATACTGATGGATTCGGCGCAGGTGCGAGCATGGGCGTGTCGTAGCCTAATGCACGAGTGAATGATTACCATGGAAACGTGAAAGTCACGTATGTAGATAGACTATCCTTGACTCTTTGGATTTTAAATCTCGATGTAGGCTACACACACCCGCGAAAACCTCAGCTTGTTGTATACACACTTGCCCTATGAAAAAGTGCAGGGGACGAATTTACATTTTATAAAAAGTGGGGGGGACACGTCCCCCCCGTCCCCCGCGTAATCTACGCCCATGGGTAAAAGCTGTTCATTCATTCACACACAAAAACGCGATTCAAACAGTCTTTTTGTTTACAGACACTATTCCATATCGCGATTAGCACAAAGCACTTGAAAATAAAGAATGTACCTATTTCCTCGGCTGGATCCGTTGCTCCTCCAAATGAAACTACCTGTAGCCTACTTCTGAGGTAATTTTTTCCAGGATTATTATTAAGATAGTACTATTATTCCTCACAGCATCGTAATATGAGTCTCTTTCGGTGGGTTATCCAGCTGATGTGGGCGTGGATCGCCTCAGAGCATTTGTGTTTGAATAGAGCGCGCGCTCCGTGGGCGTGGTCAAATTAACTTTAATGAGCTGAGACGAGAACGACTATCATCTCTCTCTTTTCGTACAGATTACATAAAATGAGAAAAAAAATGTTTTTATATAAATTACTTCATTTAAAAGAAGATAATTCAGGCTTCATGCCTGTGTGCCTGTATACCTGTTTGACTGAGTATTTGCAGAGTTACAGATGATTTTTCGGACGCGTTTCAGAATGGACTTCACTGACAGAGAGAACGCAGAACGCGCATCATGTTTATTTTTCTTTATTAGGCGAAAAGCACAACACTTTGTTTTTATTATGAGGTTCCACAAAAAAATACAAACTTAACAGGATCGAATGATGTACAACACTTATATGTAAGATCAAAATTAACAGAGTAATTTGAGTCTCTTTTGCACTGATAAGGAAAAAAGTGAGCTGGTATCGCCGGCGAGACCGCCGACCCCAGAGAGTTAAGTAATATAATGGAAGAAGATAGAAGAGCAGAGCGCAGGAGGCAAACAAAACGACGGGTAAGTTTAGCAAGCATTAGCAATTAGCTGGTTGAATGCGTTATGTTTGTCTTAAGTTAAGAGTTAGCATAGCATACATAGGCGAATTGCAACAGACAGTGAAGAAAATGTGTTGACAGTGGGCGTGACTTATAAGTTGAACCAATCAACGTAGACCTAGGGAATGGGAACTAAAAAAGTCCTCGCTCTAGACTAGGTACTGAAAGAGTTATAGGAACTACGGTCTGAGGAACTAAAAAATCCCCAACTTAGTCCGGTCGGAACTCGCGAAAAAAAGGGTTATAGGAACGTTAGGTTCTAGGAACTGCAAAAGTCCCTCCGGTCGGAAAGCGGCTTATTAAACATTTCCCCCACTGTAGTTTCATCATCTAGTGACACTTCCTGATAATTTGTAAGATCCAATTCAAACTCAGAAACACTGCCATGAGAATTTTTTTCATTTGGGAAAAATAGACCAATTGCCTCCTCAATCAGTTCTTTCCTTTTCCAGTGTTTTGGCACACTTAACTTCCTTGTTCCCCCTCCTTTTTTTGCTCTCATTTGAACAAAGCCCTGTCCATCATAGTGCATCCACCCAATCTCAACTTTTCTTGCAGTACGCTGAGAAATGTTTGTTCTAGTTGTTTGGATTTCAGTTTGTGAATTGTTAATTTTTTGTCTTTTGCTCAGTTTTGATTTGAGGCACTCAAACAGCTTTGACTTCCTGCAAGTTGGCTCAGTTTCTTGCCTCCTACAAAATCCCAAAACTGCCAGTCTGTCTCCATATGAAGGAAAATAGCTTCTCATCTGGTCATCAGTCATTAGCAGTAGGACGCTGACATCAATCTGTAAAAAAACAAATTTTTCAGTATTGTGCAATACCTAAACCAAAAGTTGCTTATATTCATACAATTCATACATGCATCTAGGTCTGGGTTAATCCTACTTATCATATACCTTCATTCAAGAAATTGTTCGAACAAAGGGAAAATTTTATAATTTACTAAAAAGAAAAAAAATGTCTGAGCTGTTGTTTTCCAAAAAATAAAAATCAGTTATAAAAGGCAACGGTTATCTTCGTAATTTTTGCCACACACAATTGAGCATTCAAGTCTTTCTGAGCAGAACATGCTATAGGCTTGTTAGTATCAGTAGAAAAAAAAATCTTAGAATTTTTATCAGTGCTTTTACATTAGATTAACCTCCCCATTTTTTAATGTAAGAACGGCTCTGCCTTTAGTAACTTTAATGTGTTGTGTTGTCCACTTCCAGTTATTTTAGCTGTACAAAAACATTACGTTATGTTGCTTGATATAGCAAACTGGTATTTACAATCATATTATTTAAATTAATTATCATAATCATAAACAAACAGGCAGCCTGCAGGAAGAGCCGTAAGGGGCCGGTGCAGAGAGGATCGGGCGGCAGTCGAAGGCGGGGGCCTCGACGACCCGATCCCTGGACACGGAAACTAGCCTTAGGGACGTGGAACATCACCTCGCTGGCGGGGAAGGAGCCTGAGATCGTGCGTGAGGTTGAGAGGTTCCGACTAGAGATAGTCGGGATCACCTCTACGCATGGCTTGGGCTCTGGAACCACACTCCTTGAGAGAGGATGGACTCTTCACCACTCTGGAGTTGTCCATGGTGAGAGGCGACGGGCTGGTGTGGGTTTGCTTATAGCCCCCCAGCTCAGCCGCCATGTGTTGGAGTTTACCCCGGTGAACGAGAGGGTCGTTTCCCTGCGCCTACGGGTCGGGGATAGGTCTACCTACCTGTCGAGGCGGTAATCCCCGAACCCGGTGGTGGACACCGGAAGTAAAGGATGCCGTCAAGCTGAAGAAGGAGTCCTATCGGGCCTGGTTGGTTTGTGGGACTCCTGAGGCAGCTGACAGGTACCGGCAGGCCAAGCGGATACAGGCGGCCGAAATTAGCTTTCTCCGCAGGGTGGCTGGGCAATCCCTTAGAGATAGGGTGAGAAGCTCGGTCACTCGAGAGGAGCTCAGAGTAGAGCCGCTGCTCCTCCACATCGAGAGGGGTCAGCTGAGGTGGCTCGGGCATCTGTTTCGGATGCCTCCTGGACGCCTTCCCGGGGAGGTGTTCCGGGCACGTCCCACTGGGAGGAGACCCCGGGGAAGACCTAGGACACGCTGGAGAGACTATGTCTCCCGGCTGGCATGGGAACGCCTCAGTGTCCCCCCGGAAGAGCTGGAGGAAGTGTCTAGGGAGAGGGAAGTCTGGGCATCTCTGCTTAGACTGCTGCCCCCGCGACCCGGCCCCGGATAAGCGGAAGAAAATGGATGGATGGATAAACAAACAGGTTTCTAGTACAAGTAGTTTTACCATTTACTGAGCTTTGTTATTCTTCTAGTTATTTCCCTGTAGCGGCTAATGCATTTGAAGTTTCACACATTCATAGAAAATAGCGTACTTCCATGTTGCAAAATAAGGTGTATAGTTCCTCACACGAGTTCTCTCTCATCTTATTCAATAATCTTAATTTGACATTTCTCTGCTTGCATGCTTCCTGGCTGCACTTGTGCTGAAATGGTCAATACACTTACTGTAATTGTGAGAAATATAAAGAGCATTTTAAGATTTTTCAATTCTTGATCCCTCAATTTGTCTGTTCTATTGACAAAATAACAGTACAGGTTTGAAACAGTGGAAGTAACCCTATTAAGCCGAAATCTAGGTTTTCCATGTTGTCTTCCAGATGTCTGAATAGTCATCCATTAAACCAGTAAGTATTAAAGGGGTCATTAAATGGGTCATTTTCGTTCAAAAGCTAATAAAGTAGTAAAAAAAAGCTAATAAAGTAATAAAGAGCTGCTTCATCGCAAACAAATGATAGACATTTGAAAGTTTTATTTCCTACAAGGTATAATAGTATATTGAACGATTAGATTAATGGTGATTAATTCACACATCTGGCATCACTTTTGTTAATCTGAACAGCCGATAAGAAAAAAAACACATAACATGACTGATGAAATGTTATCAGGGAAAATTATTCTCAGGACAATATTTTACTGGGCCACAGCGGTATTTCACCTGGGCTTGCCCCAGTAACAAGTGTGCAGGGATGCCCCTAAAGGACGTTAAAGGGATAGTTCACTTTGAAATTAATTTTTGGTATGTTTTAGCTTACCTCAAGGGCATCCAAGATGAAGGTGTCTTTGTTTCCGCAGTAGTTTCAATTTGGATATTTTTAGGTCAAACCGTTCTTGTCTGTCAGTCATATAATGCAGGTCTATGGTCACTTCCTCAAAGAGCATAAAGAGAGAAGTCCAAATTAAACATGATTTAATGACTCGTAAATGGAAGTACACATTGATGGCCTAATTGATGGTTGATTGATGGTGTGTGGGTGTGTGTGGGGTGTGTGTGGTGTGCATGTGTGTGGGGTGTGCATGTGTGTGGTCTGCGTGTGTGTGGGGTCTGTGTGGTGTGCATGTGTGTTGGGTGTGTGGTGTGCGTGCGTGTGTGTGGGGTGCGTGTGGGGTGTGCGTTGTGTGGTGTGCATGTGTGTGGGGTGTGTGGAGTGCGTGTGTGTGGGGTGTGCATGTGTGTGTGGTGTGCATGTGTGTGGGGTTTGTGGTGTGCGTGTGTGTGGGGTTTGTGGTGTGCGTGTGTGTGGGGTGTGTGGTGTGCGTGGGGTGTGTGGTGTGCATGTGTGTGGGGTGTGTGTGGGGTGTGCGTGTGTGTGGGGTGTGTGGAGTGCATGTGTGTGTGGTGTGCATGTGTGTGGTGTGCATGTGTGTGGGGTGTGTGGTGTGCGTGTGGGTGGGGTATGTGGTGTGTGTGTGGGGTGTGTGGAGTGCGTGTGTGGTGTGCATGTGTGTGGGGTGTGTGTGGTGTGCGTGTGTGTGGGGTCTGTGTGCTGTGCATGTGTGTGGGGTGTGTGTGGTGTGCGTGTGTGTGGTGTGTGTGTGTGTGGTGTGCGTGTGTGTGAGGTCTGTGTGCTGTGCATGTGTGTGGGTTGTGCATGTGTGTGGGGTGTGTGGTGTGCGTGTGTGTGGTGTGCATGCGTGTGGGGTGTGTGGTGTGCGTGTGTGTGGTGTGCATGTGTGTGGGGTGTCAAGTCAAGTCAAATATATTTATATTGCGCTTTTCACAATACAGATTGTATCAAAGCTGCTTCACAGTATCAATCAAAACAACTTAACAGTGTTTGTTTATTACTGGAAAAGACATCCAAGTTTGGTAGAGCTGATCAGTGGTATGATGGGTCATTTAATTTGTATATCCCCAACTGAGCAAGCCAAAGGCAACAGTGGTGTGTGGTGTGCGTGTGTGTGGGGTGTGTGGTGTGCGTGTGTCCCCTCTCAGGCAGCTCTAAACAGGAGTTATGGCCTATTCTGGTTAAGATCAAGGAACTTCCCAGAGCTAATGTTGGTGTCATTGGTCTGTTTGCAGGCCCAACAAATGTTTGTTGTTCGATGTAACAATTTTGTATTAATGTATTTTTTGGAGAGATGGGTTTTTTCAGAGATTTTTAAAAGATATATATTTTTGATTTGTATGTTGTGAAATTTAAATCGTTTTTTAAAGATAATTTTGTTCAATTTAACAATATATATTCTTGCAGTTCAAAGCGTCAATTGTCTTGTATTTATCTTGGACTTATATTCAATCTTCGTTTTTAGTTTTTCTTAGATTGTTTCCTTAAACCATTTGGCATGGTTGGGCTTAGATAGGCCTTGCATGAATTGCCCAGTTAGGACCCACATAAGATCCTTACAGAGCCCACTTTAAGCCAATAGGGGCATTCACGGTTGAATACTGGTGCAAGACCACTTTAAACCCCTTTAGGCAGGTGGGGCCCAAATGGGTCTGACATGAATTACCCAGTTAAGACCCACATAAGACCCTTACAGGTTTCACTTAAAACCCATCTGGGCATCCACGGCTGGCCCCCTGTGTGGATCCCAGGTGCAAGCCCATTTTAAACGCCCTTTAAGCAGGTGGGGCCCAAATGGGTCTGTCACTATTTGCCCCGTTAAGATCCCACATAATACCCTTATAGATCCCTTTTAAAGCCCATCTGGGCATCCACGGCTGGATCCTGGGTGCAAACCCACTTTAAACCCCTTTGGGCAGGTGGGGCCCCAATGGGTCTGGCATGAATTGCCCAGTTAGGACCCACATAAGACTCTTACAGAGCCCATTTAAAGCCCATCTGGGTAGCCATGGTTGGATCCCGGGTGCAAGCCCACTTTAGACCCATTTGGGCAGGTTGGGCCCAAATGGGTCTGACATGAATTGCCCAATTAAGACCCATGCAGTACCCTTATAGGTCCCACTTTTAGTACGTCTGGGCTTCCACGGCTTGCCCCAATGTGGATCCCGGGTGCAAGCCCATAATGGGGCCCACATTTGCCGCCCATGAAGCCCTCATCTGGGCCCCACATGTCATTGCTGGCTGGGTGCCAGTCAATTTAAAGTACACGCTTACTGCAGAGTTTAGCTCCAACCCTAATCAAACACACCTAAACCAGCTAATCAAATGTTACTAGAAAGCTTGTGGTTTGATCAGGGTTGGAGCTAAACTCTGCAGGAACGAAGTTACCCATCCCTGATCCAAAGCATTTGATTTGTGAACACCACACACTGTTTAAAGAACTTTACAGAAGAAATCTCATTCCTAAGCATCACAATGGGCCAGTTGTTCAAAACATTTAATCTGGATTTGGAAATCCCATTTTTTCCTATTCAGGATCAGGTAATCCGTCTTACTTTTAAGCCGGTTTTTCAAAGCAACATTGGACTGGATCACCCTGATCCAGATACACAGTTTTCAAGATTACCAAATCTGGATTACCAGTGCTCTAAATGGGACAACATATCACAATGTGGGCAACCAGCTATGTAAAGATCAGGTAGAAGAGCCAACATGGGGTAAGTGTTTCTTATTTTGAAACAAAACACAAGAATTACAAACATCCACTTCCATTCATAATTTCTTTTATGACCCCTCATCTGAGCCACAACAAATAAAAAACAAATATACATTAACAAATACATTGTGGATATTTTGAAAATGTCGTAAAAAAAGAAATGGCTTAATGTCCAATAGTTAACAAAATAAAGAATGTTCAGGGTTCTTCTTCATGTGAGGAGGAGAGACCAGCATTTCCAAGCCCTGCTTTTAGAAGGCGGATCTGAAGTTTCGCTTTGGTTTGCTGCAGTTTGGTCAGCTTGATTTGTTCCTCTGCCAGGAGTATCTGTGCTTCTGCTCTTTCAGTTTCTCGCTTAAGAAGTGATTCATAGGCATCATCATTATTATTCGGCAAAGGGCGCTTCAAGCTTCTTTTCTGAGCTCCTGTGACTGCTGGCTCTACCAGTGAGGATCCAGGTTGTTCTTCAATAATAGGGCTGAGATCCAGATTGAATGTTTCCTCTGCATTAGGAGGAACTGGCTAACTTTCCTCTACAATCGTAGGCTCACCATCCCCTACAACACCTTGAATCCCGTGCAGAGCTTTAGAGATCTCACCTCCAATAATGTCCAGAACCACATCTGTGTATTCACCTTTCTTAAAGGGTTTGTTGCCTGTTTGGGTGTTTTTTGCTTCAGCAAGGTCCTTTGTTCCTCTGGCCCTCAGATTCTTCCATCTAAAATTCACTTGCTCCAAGGTCCTCTTCTGGCCAGACCCCATTGCATTCACATTCTAGGTGATTTCAACCCAAATGTCTTTCTTCCTTTTGTCAGTCACCATTCCACCCACAACAGAGCTTCATACTATTGAGGCATAATGGCACTTAACACCCTCCAGCAGTGCATGGGTTTCTGCAACAGTGAAATTGGGTCCTTTTGAGTCCATGGTTCCACCTCATCTGTTGTAGTGAACATGGTATTTATAAGCCTTGGGCATGATTGATTTAATTGAACACAAGCCACAGCACGTCAGCCAATTGGTGTGTGGGCATTTGACAGCCATCTTATATTTAGCCTTTCTCAGAGGACTTAGAGAGAGGCACTGACATGGCAGGTATTGTCCATCGCTACCACCGTTTTGGTGGAAGAGGATACCGTCAAAGGGTGTATGTTGAGCGTGCACAACCACTGGAGCAATACACCACTGAAGAACTGTATGCTCGCTTTCCCTTTGGGAATGCTGATATTAAGTACAGACCTTGTCAGGCCAAAACTTCAACGGAGAACCCGAAGGAGTCACAGTCTGTCTGTGGAAGAACAGGTCCTCATAGGTCTGCGCTTCTATGCATCTGGGACTTTCTACCAAGTTGTTGGTGACAATATAGGAGTGGACAAATGTCCAGATTGCCCAGACCAAGCACAAGTTTTTTTCTTTTGGGGAACATGCCCAATACTATTGGGGTTATTGACTGCACTCATGTCATCAACCGAAAGGGGAGGCGCAGCATCAACATCCAACTTGTGGGTGATGCTGACCTCATCATCACAAATTATGTCATAAAGTGGCCTGGGTCTGTTCATGATGCACATATCCTGAGAGAGAGTGCTTTAAACAGAGAGCTCCAAACCAACCGACATAATATTAGGAGACAGTGCCTATCCACTCCTACCATGGCTGATGACTCCTTTTTTTGCAGCAACCACACCTGCGCAGGTATGCTTCAACACTGCTCATTGCAAAACAAGATGAGCAACTGAGCGTTTAAATGGAGCTCTGAAGAGACGCTTTGCATTGCGAGTGCAACCACAGGGAGCATGCAACATAATACTTGCATGTATCATCCTACACAACGTCGCTACCAGGCGCAATTCCCTTTCTGTGATGTTTATGATGCACCTGAGCCTGTTGAAGAACCAGACCAACCTCTGGCGTTCCAGACTGATCTCATGAAATTGCGTATGTATGACACGCCAATTCGTATTTCCATTTTTGGCGTGCTATCAACACGCATAATCGCTTTTCAGCGTGTTTATCAAACGCCGTTGACTTAACGTTACATTACTGTATATATAAATATATGACCTACCCCAACCCCGTCCCTAAACCTACCCGTCACTGGGGTTAATACCATTTATGAGTCTTCTCCTACCATCCTAGGAAAAAAAATATCGCTCCACGGATGTAGATCTACATTTTGCTTCGTTTCTCTCGGACATTTAACGGCGTGTACATACACGTGGAATCACTCGGACATTTAACGGCGTAGACATACACGCGGATAGCTCAAAATGCGTATAGATAACACGCCACTTGACTTGAAAGTGGCGTGTATGTTTACGCAAAGTCATGATGTCATGTTGGGCGTTCTGTCAGAATGAGGGACTGACTGGACGTATAGTAAGGGATGCAATTGTTAAAAATGATTTTTGACAGGCTCATCTCTGATGATTGTTTCTTTGAAATTAATATACGGTGATGAATGACAGAAAAATGGAATATATTATTTTAGTGTTATTGAAATCTGTTTGGGGGATCATTTTTATTTTTACTTTACTATATTGAATAGCTTAATTCGTAGCCTATATCTACTTTATCACTGTTACAATGGTTACACAAGTCAAGTGCAAAATATAAATAAAAGTATATACACTAAATGATACAAATTTATCATTTATGTATACAAAGGAATCCACCTTGAAATCCTACCCCCTGTTGGGATCAGGATAATCCTGCTTTTTTGGATCAAAGTTATCCAAATCCTACTGACAAGTTTTGAACAACACAAACTGAAGGTTTGATACAGATTAAAACTAGGATTAGATTCCATGATCTAATCTGATTTCAGATTCCTTCTTTCCCTTTTGAACAACCTATTTTCAAGATTTGATCCAATCCGATAACCAAAATCCAATCAGCTTACCTTTGAACAACTGGCCTGTCATGACTTGTTTTCCCAGATGCATCAGGAAGATAAGTCTGCTGGTTCAGTTCATGTCTGGGGATGCATTATGAGGCAAGTAATCCAGAATACTCAGAGTGGTCTTTAATGAGCCAAAGAGAGCACACGTCACTCCTCTCCTCACAAAATTGCACTGGTTGCCAGTTGCCGCTCACATTAAATTCAAGTCACTGACATTGGTCTACAGAACAACCACTGGCACTTCTCCCTTTTACCTAAACTCATTACTTCAGACTTATGTGCCATCCAGAAACCTGCGCTCTGCAAGCGAATGTCATCTTGTGGTACCATCTCAAAGAGGCACAAAATCTCTTTCTCTGACCTTTACCATGTCTGTTCCTTGCTGGTGGAATGATCTAACTCAACCAGAGCTGCGGAGTCAGTAGCCACTTTCAAGAAATAGCTGAAGACGCTTCTTTTTCGACAGCACTTGATCCTGTAACACTAACACTTTCTCTTCTATTCTATCTAAAAAAAAAAGAAGAAGATTGTGTGACAAATACTTGTGTGAGGGGGTTAAGCTGCAATAACTAATTACTTTTGACTAATTAATAGGCTAGAAACACCTTGGATCAGTGATGAGACTGCTAGCTGGAACCACCTTCTAGAGGTCACCACCAGTGGCCATATTCAAATCCGGATTGCCAATTTATGCATTCTCTCACTGAATGAAATAATGACTATTGCACTCCATTATTTGATTGCATTTTAAAGTGTATATAATTCTATGTATAATTTGTCATTTACATTGTATCGTTTCCAGGGCCGGTTATAGACATTTGCATCAATATCTTTGACTTTGTATACAAACTTCCTTGCTTTTAATTCAGTATTTTGCTAGTCAGCTCCCGATGCGATGCCATTCTCTGTACGTGCAAATTCAAAGTGTCTGCTGACTGTGCTCGCACCATTTTAAACTCGTAATAAACCAGCAAAAGATCCTGATCGACAGAACAAGTTTATTTTTAGAATACATAACTCAAAAAGAGACAACTTTTCATACAAATATTTCATATATTCTGAAAGTGGGACCCACTTCCATATGGTGAAAATACTTGGTTTCATTACAGGTGACAATTCATCTATATCCAATGGACAAAGAGCCTAGTATTTTGCTGCCCGTCTTGTAGGGCTGCACGATATTGGAAAAACAGAAAAAAAATATAAAATTAACTTTACTGTATAAATTAAATAATAAATTAAAATGTATCTTTGTTAAAAGCTACAAAAGTGATTTTCCCTTTCTCTTTTGATGTTTGACTAACATTGGTGACAAACAGCTGCGAATATTAGGCTGTTGTCCCTTTAAGACGAATGCACGGATCCAATATAATGATACGCATCCGTTTTCTTTCTCAGTTGTTTACAACACATGACCAACTGTTTACAGGGACACTCGCAGAGACGGGCATTTTGACTTAATTTTGCGTGCACGTGTCTGTTCAAGCTCAAAAAGAAGAGAAAGAGAACTGAATTTGGCGTTCATGTGCTGTGTGTGGACAGACAACAGCGTGTGAGTTCCAGTCTTCTTGCGCTTGATGCTTAAAACTGACAGAACTTCAAAGTACATGCATTAAACTTTGCAAGTAATGCACGAATCACAATGCGTTGCAATCCGGGGAGCAGCTGGCCAGTACGAATCATAGATCAACTACAATCCCTTTAACTTCAGTTGCGACATGAGTTGTAGCCTAAGTGTTCTAGTGCCAATTTAAACACTTCCCACAAAATTAACAAAAATGGGGTCTCGTTTTTTTTATTACACGGATCAAAAATGTGAATCAAGGTTTACTTTACATGCAAAACTCTTTTCCACACTAATCACATGTGAAAAGCTTCTCTCCAGTGTGAATTCTCATGTGTTTTTTAAGGTTTCCTTTTGCAGTGAAACTCTTTCCACACTGTTGGCAGGTGAACGGCTTCTCTCCAGTGTGAACTCTCATGTGGGTATTAAAAGTTGTTTTTTGTCTAAAACTTCTTCCACATGTAGGGCAGGTGTAAGGCTGTTCTCCAGTATGAATTCTCATGTGGGCATTAAAGGTTGGTTTTTGTCTAAAACTCCTTCCACATTTAGGGCAGGTGTAAGGCTGTTCTCCAGTATGAATTCGCATGTGAGCATTAAAGGTTGTTTTATATGTAAAACCTCTCCCACATTGAGGGCATGTGAAAGGCTGCTCTCCAGTATGAGTCCTCACATGGTTTTTAAGGCTTGCTTTTCGAATGAAACCCTTTCCACACAGTTGGCAGCAGAAAGGCTTCTCTCCGGAGTGAATTCTCATGTGGTTATTAAAAGTTGGTTTGTGTGTAAAACTCTTTCCACATTGAGGGCATGTGAAAGGCTGCTCTCCAGTGTGAATTCGCATGTGGCTTTTAAGGCTTGCTTTTCGATTGAAACTATTTTCACACAGTTTGCAGGTGAACGGCTTCTCTCCAGTGTGAATTCTCATGTGGCTTTCGAGGCTTCCTTTTTGAATAAAACTATTTCCACACAGTTTGCAGGTAAAAGGCTTCTCTCCGGTGTGACTTCTCATGTGGCTTTCAAGGTGTCCTTTTTGAGTGAAACGTTTCCCACACTGAGGGCATATGTAAGGCTTCTCTCCAGTGTGAATTCTCATGTGGCTTTTGAGGCTTCCTTCCCTACTGAAACTATTTCCACACAGTTTGCAGGTAAAAGGCTTCTCTCCAGTGTGAATTCTAACGTGCCTGTTAAGGATTACTTCTTGAGTGAAACTTAATCCACACTGTTTGCAGGTGTGAGGCTTCTCTCCAGTGTGAATTCTCATGTGGACTTTAAGATGTCCTTTTCTGTTGAAACTTTTTCCACACTGTTGGCAGGTCAAATAACTTCCATTTGCTCTTTTTAGTGAAGTATATTCAGAATGTGAGCAACTTAATGACTTTTCTTCAGTAATAAGATCATTCTGTTTGTCACACTGGTCTTTCTCTTCTATTTCATTCAGTTCTTGACTCTCCTTTTTCAGTGCCATCAGGTCTAAGGCAAAAAAAGAGAAATACAAATTAAGCCCAGTTTAATGGTACAAAGCAACACACATCAAAATCAACAGTATCAAAGCAACATGTATGTTAGATACTATACGCACTAAGCTACTAAGATAGGTGTTACATGCAATCTCAAAACCTCTTAACAATATTGTTAACTCTTAACTAAAAAATTTCAAACTGTCAGTTATCAAAAAACAAACACAAACTTGCCCAGAACTAAAATATTAAAAAAAATACAATTATGGAGTACCACAGGGCTCAGTATTAGTCCTCTGCTTTTCTCCCTGCTTCCCCTGAGAGATATTATAATTATTTGTTATGCCAGTGATACTCAAGTTTTGTATTTCCTCACAGCCCGACAAAACTTCTTAATTCTCCAAGATAGTGTCACCACTAGGGCCGAGAACAACCACCACTCCGGAGGAGCTACACCAAAGTACACCAACGAGGCCAGACAACGATGTGATAGAAAACTTGATTCTTTTTATTGAATGTAAAAAAAGCTTTAAGAAAATGTCACTGACGCAGGACTCCTCGCAGGGGCCGCTCGTTGAAACAGGTCAAAGGAGTCTTCAATGGAGGAAGACTCAGGCCAGCCGGCAGTTGGTCATCTCCTTGTACAGAACAGCAGTGTGGAGGAACGAGGGCGTTAGCTTTCAGGTAAGTAGCAGCGGATGACTGAGTATCTCCGCTTGTAGGACCAAAGTGGGGGGGTTTGGACAGAGGACCAGGACTCTCCAATGAAGAGCGGCAGACAACAGTAAGTGGTGGGCAGGACACGGGGGACTACAGTTAGGTAGCGGCAGTCAGTGGACTTTCTCTTTTCACAGGACAGCATCAGACAACTGAGTGTCACCTTTCTTTCGAGGGCAGCAGGAGGCGGAATGCAGCGGCGGATGACAGGATCTCTCTGTTCACAGAACGGCAGTGGTGAGTACAGAATCCAGCAGTTAATAACTGAGTCTTCTCTTCCCACAGGACAGTAATGGCAGCATGCAGATCTTCACAACGACACACAGAGCTGAACTTCTCCTTTCTTTACCACAGCGGCATGAACTGGGACACCTGTACGAAGCTTTACCCCCAGCAGTTCAAATTGTTTCCTGATGCACCGCCGGGCTAGACGATCCCCGACAAAGATTTCAGAGTGCTGATAGGATTTAATTTTCCCCTACTCGTGCATGCATCAAACCACTGTAAATCTTCACACGTGGTCACGTCAATCTTCAGACACTGCAATGACACACCACTTCACAGTGAAAAGTATACCTTCACTCCACCTCGTCGGGGCCGGCCAATCCACCGTCGTGATCTTCAAAAGGGGGACATCAGGTTTGACGAACGATCCGAAGATCGGGGCCCACTCGTTTCTCTCACGATAACAACCTGTACATCCAACAATGCTTTCACTCGTTCTGTTCTCAATCTCAATCATGCCCCGCGCCTCGACCGCACTTTATCCTTCCCGTCTCTGCTTCTGTTGCTGCCCCACCGCTTTTGCCTCTCTTCCTCTCGTGCCTCACACTTTGATCGCGACCGCTCTGCTCCTCTAGCCTCTTCAAGCCGCCGCTTTTAAATCCCCCGTTGGAGACACGCGCTCCAATGGCTGCTTGATTAGCCGCCTGACCAGCCTGGTGTCGCACCGGAAGTCTCCCCCAGGGCAACTCGTTCCGCTCCCAAAGTTCCTTCTATGTCACCCGGTGACAGAGTGTATAAATGAAACAAAAGAAGGGATAACTAGTAATTTTCTTTAATTACATTCTGCCAAAACAGAAGAGTTAAAGGACCAAAACTTTCTGAACATAAGATGCTTGATCTCAAGGCATGTACTGTTACAATGTAACTGTGTTAGAATGCTTATTACACAAAGCTTTGAATGGCTGAAAATCATGAGTACTTAGCTCTTTCCCCACCAGCGTTAAAAAAAAATTACAGCCTTTTTGATCGTTTTCACAAAGTTTTCATGTACCCCAGAATATTTTGTTGTATGAATTTCTGAACATGCAATGTGTCCAAAAAAAAAAAAAAAGAACATTCCCTTTGCTTTAAAAAAAAAAGTTTATTCTAGCTTCATGCTTTTTTTTTTATCAACACTGGAATGTGGGTAAATTTTGACATTGGTTTGGAACACACCAGCTTATTCATAACCTTAAGGCTAACATCTTCATGATAAAAGCTTTAAAAAATGATTTCAGGGGGCCTTTAAATGTTAATGATCGCATTATTTTACATATGCATGTGATTAAATATGATATCGCTTGTTTCTTCACCTTCGCATAACAGTGAAAACACAGACAGATCGAGCACAGCTGGAAGAAAACAAAACTAGAGGTTTTTCGCATCTCATGGAAAGAAAGCATTATTGTATACAGAAAGGCCTCGTAAACTGCTAGGCCTGCTTATTTTCCGATTTTCTTAGAAGAAAGCAAACACAACCCTAGGTATTTGAAACAGTGGCTAAATTAAATAAAATTTATTTAAAATAAAGCTTAAGATTCAGACGTTTCCCAACAGCACAGCAGTAATGAGTATGAAGAAGTAGTATGAACTTCTTTACTTGCAAGATTGATAATATTAGAGAGAAATTTAAAACCATGCAACTGTTTATTACAGTATTGCATCAGGGAGTGGATTGTAGTTTCCCTGAGGAAAAATTCCATTCATTCATTGCTATAGGAGAGGAAGAATTGTCTAAACTCGTTAAATCATCAAAATCAACAACATGTATGTTAGACCCTATACCAACTAAGCTTTCATAGATTCTCTTTCTTAAAAGGTACAATATGTAAGATTTTTGTAATTAAATTTGCAAAAACCACTTGCACTTGTGATATATTTTGTGTACTTAGTTGTGTACTTACATTATCCCAAAAGTTCCCGTGGATTTGTAAATCCAGAGAAATTCCAGTTTTAAATAATGGCTCGTCCCTTGTCATTGTTGCATATCAGTGGCATAATATCAGCTGGTTCTCAGACTTACTAACTCTACTAACACTAACCAGTCTCCAGAGGTGGGAAGTAACGAAGTACACTAGTACTACTTTTAAGAGTAGATTTAAATGTGGATACTTTTACTTCAACTCGAGTAATGAAAAAAAACAACTATTTTTTTCTTTGTTACATTGGGCGACGTTCGGCTCGTTACTTTATTTTAATGTTCAATGTTGTTAAAAGCGTAGTTCATATGCATCATATTGTTTGCCAGCAATGAAGATCTTTATTACTTGACCATCTCTGTGAATTAATGATTCCACAGGACGATACATTCGATTTAATCTCATTCAGTTAATACATTTTACAACCAAACAGATTATTACGCCACGATAGCAATACTACAAAGTATGACATTACCCGTTTTTTGGAAATATATCCTTAATCTATACATTAAATAAGCTACCATTGTCCACAGTTTATGAAACGAACACCCGCCATCCCGCAGTAATTTGTCTGTATTGCGCAGTGGCGTGCAAACTCGTGTTGAAAACGAATGCCTTTTTCCTTCCTTAGTTTACCAGTTTAAACATGCTGCAGAAATATACATTTGATTACATTTTGGAGAACAGTCGGAAGAAGATCCGTCGATGTGCATTTGATCGTTGTTTGTGTTCAGATGTTCAGTAGCGGCCATGAACACGAGCACATGTGAAGAGTTTTAACTCTTTCTCCTCTGTGTCAATGGTTCCCTGCCTTTAAATGCCTTTGACTGCAAAACTCTGCAGAGTAACTCCCAATGTAGTTGTATAAGTTACTATTATACAAACCATAGGACAGGCAATGATTTTTGGGCAACAGATGGCAGAAATAATGCATATCTAATTATGATAATAAAAATCATTTAAATTAAAATATCTAAATAATATCATGTTTATATATATATATATATATATATATATATATATATATATATATATATATATATACATACTAGGGGTGGAGCCGAACCCGAATACGGTATTCGGAAAGGCACAAATAACGTGGTTTTTACGAATACTTATTTCGAACAAATACTTTTAAAAATATTTGTATTCGGGAACAAGAAAACCGTTATATCAAAAAGCTGCGTTTCCTCACGAGACCGCAGTGCATGCCCGGATGAGTGAGTGAGTGACGTTCAGAAAGAGGTGACTGACGGCTGCTCCACACAGCAACAGAGGGGGCTCGGCTGAGCGAGAAAAAAACTTAACTGCGTCACTAACTATTTTTGTATAACTGGGTTACGGAGGCAGTTTATAACTTTCGGGAAGCGGAGTTTGATCGGGAGATTATTCCATTACGCTGCATTATTTACGTCTGCAGTCGGGTGCTCTCATGTTCGCTCTGTTTACGTAGCTCTGTTAGCTCGGTAATATAGACAATAGGCTGTTGACAGAGTAACGTTAGGTTAAAATTTAAAAAGGTTTAAAAAAAATGCTTGTGTAACTTAGTTGTGTCGAATTGTATGCACTTGTGGGAGTTATATGGTACGTTAAGTTGCTCTGTCTTTTGCAGACAGCAAGATGTAGGCTAGTTAACCTTAGCATAGCTTCTAGTCACATTTATTAACTTAGCTGAAACATGGATTTGGTCAACCAAATAGAAAATAGTGTGGCTGCTGCTGAGCCATCTCTTGGTCCTCCACCAGCCAAAAAAACTTGCTCAAGTTCTGTGTGGAAGCATTTTACAGTCAGTGCTGCAGATAAAACCAAAGTGATATGTAATGTGTGCAAAAGTCAAATCAGCAGAGGCAGAGATATCAAACATCTGTCAACATCTGCTATGCATAATCACATGCACTTGGTCACCGTGATTTTGCCAAGTAAGACATGGTCCTGGATCAACATATTTTGTTGATCCTGGATCAACATTCCTGTCCCAAAATCTAGTCCTTACCCAATCCCTACCCCTACACCTAACCCTACCCATAACTTTTCCCTAAAATCAGAGGGTAATGATAGGTGAATAACACTGATGTTTAAGTACTTCACCCTGGTTCTAAGCCTAAACTTGACATAAACTGTAAACTTGTCCCTCAAATCTGATTGGTTGATTGGAAAGTTGATCCAGGATCAACAAAGATGTTGATCCAGGAACATGTGGTACTTGGTGAAATCACGGTCACCACATGGGTGAAATCACGGTCACCACATGCACTTAACCCTTGTGTTCTGTTCGATTTCTGTGTACTCCCCTTATGGACCGGGTCAAATTGACCCTAATTGGATTCAATACAATTCCTCAAAAATCACACTATGAAAAACCACAAAGATTTAGATACAAACTGTAAACTTTTAATATCAACATTTGTCAAACATTACAAAAACATTATATCTGAAAATATGATTTATGAAAATGTTTTTAAAACATTTTTTAAAACAGTTTTGTTTTGACAAAATTGGAAAATAAACAGTATACTGATTTTTTTTGCATATATATATATATATATTTTTTTTTTACATTTTATGCTTTGAACATCGTAACTGAACAAAAAAAAATTGCTGTATAATGAAATTTTTTTATTTTCCTAAGTTAACTTTCCCTAGTTTCCTAAGACCTATTTTCCTAGTTTCATTATTCACTCACTGGGAAGTGAGAAACCACACATAACAAAAACATACATCAAATAAATGTTTTTTTATTTATTTTTTGGCTCTGTGAAGCTGCCTTTGAAAATCCTACATAAAAGTTTTGGTTAAAGCTAGGTATTTTAGATATTTTGAATATTGAAATGAGAGCTTATTTTACTATCTGTGTCTGACAAAGATTTTCATCTGTAATTTGCAAATAATTATGAACACTGTGATTTTAGCTTTTTCAAGTGTGTTTGGTTAGGGTTAGATCACTTTTAGATGCACTTGCACGTTAGAACTGGAGTTGAAGTGCCCTGACATACAGAAAATAAATGTTTTTATTTTGTGTCTGTACAGTTGCTTCTGAATGGCTGCCTATGAGGGTTAAATTGACCCGCGAACATCACGAACGTAACAGTAATTTTGTTTGTATATGTCAAAACACATCAGCATGTTGAAACTTTGCATGCATGTTCATCATGATAAATGAGAAAAAGTCACAAAATATCAAGAAAAAAAACAAAGGTTAACCAGTATTTCCAACAACTTGAAAATCGAAACGGGTCAAATTGACCCGCAACATAACACAAGGTTTAAAGCATCCTCTCCTGGTACTGTCTGCCAACCCCCCCACAAGCACCAAATCATCATCACAGCCATGTTCTGCCCCTGCAAGTCAGTTTCAATCACCTTTATTAGCTGCATTTAATGCAAAACAGGCTTATCCACCCAACAACCCCCCTGCAAAGCAAATAACAAACACAATGGGAGAAATGATTTGCCTTGACCTGATGCCCTACTCAGTAGTGGAGAATAAAGGTTTTCGCAAGCTTCTCAATGTGGTTGCACCTCGATACCAACTACCATCTCGTTGGCATTTCTCTCGCACAGTTATACCACAACTTTACCAAGATGCGAAAACAAAAGTAAAAGAAACTCTCTCAAAAATTGAAGGGAAATTTGTGCACTGCACGTCTGACATCTGGACGAGCAAATTTTCCACAAATGCATATCTTTCTCTCACTGGCCACTGGATAGAATGCAAACAGAGTCCACAAGGAATAGATGAACATAAACGTGTGACAGCACTTCTCAAGATGGAGGTTCGTAATGAAGATCACACAGCAGCCAACATTCTACATCACCTCCAGGCCGTTGTGAAACAATGGCAAGATGATGTTGGAGCGAAATTTTCTGTTGAGTATTTTGTCACAGATAATGCCACTAACATGGTTAAGGCAATGGCTGATGGTAACTATGTGCACATTAGGTGTATGGCTCACAATTTACACCTAG
This sequence comes from Rhinichthys osculus, assembly GCA_029959095.1. NCBI lineage: Eukaryota > Metazoa > Chordata > Actinopteri > Cypriniformes > Leuciscidae > Rhinichthys > Rhinichthys osculus. The sequence continues at coordinate 4,352,737 of JARWKJ010000013.1, read as the reverse complement.
TGGTAACAGCTGCTCTAAAGGAGTGCCGGGGAGTGACCAATGTGATATTGATAGCTCGCAAGATCACTGGGTTTGTACACAGATCAAACAAAGCTGTGAACAAACTTCACAAAATCCAGGAAGAGCTTGGCCTTCCCAAGAACACTTTGGTGCATGATGTGTCAACCAGGTGGAATTCCTTCTTCCACATGCTCCAGCGGCTGTTGGAGCAGAGACGACCACTGACTACCATGTGTGCAGAGATGGATCTGGGAGGTGTAATGTCACACCATCAATGGGAACTAGTGCAGGCCATTGTGGAAATACTACAACCATTTGAGGAGGCAACACGCACTGTGTGCGAGGATGTGGCTTCTCTGTCTTCTGTTATCCCTTGTGTGCAGGCTCTCAAGACTGCATTAACAAACTTAAAGGTGGATGCGGATGTACTGGCTCTTCCAGAGGCAATTAAAATGGTGACCACATTGCAGTTTTAGTCGGCTCAGCGCTTCCAGGCTGTCTTTGATGACTCCTCGGGTCATTACTTTAAAGCCACCCTACTGGATCCCCGATTTAAGAGCTTGCCCATGTCACTACTTAGTACATCAGAGTTTGACAGGCTCAAGGCAGAAGTGGCTGCAGAGGTGGATGCAGAACTCCAAGCGGATGCTGTTTCTGGGGTACCTGAAGCTGCCAGTTCATCCTCAGTTGAGAGTGAGACCAGTGGGCAAAAAAGCATGTTTTGGGGGGCAATGCACAATCTTGCTAAATCAAAAGCCAAACCTGCCTCATCTGGTGCTATGACCACCCTCAAGATAGTTGAGAGCTACTTAGCTGAGGACAGCACTGAATCACTGACCTCAGATCCTGCAGTGGCATTCTGGTCAAAAATGATGCAGCCACAGTCAGCCCTGGCTCATGTGGCAATGAAATATTTCACCTGTCCCCCAACAAGTGTCTCCTCTGAGAGGATCTTTAGCACAGCAGGAGATATTGTGTCCCCACATCGCTCCAGACTGCTCCCCTCACATGTGGAGGAGCTTGTGTTCACAAAATACAACATGGAGAAATTTAACTGAGTATGTTGGCAGAAGATATCTTCTTCCAAGTGAAAAATGGTTAAGTTATGGTTAACAATTTTTTTTTTTAAACAAAAAACATAAAAAAACAAAAACAAAAAAAAAATAAAAAAAAAACTTTTGTGTCTGTTTTTTGGCACACAGTTGACAATAGCAGGGCTTTATCTTTTAGTTTATAAGAGTATTATATAGAATACAACTTTTGTTCTGCCAGATCTCCCAGTCAGGGGTTGATAAAGTTTAGTTCTTGGAATTCTGTGCATTAGAGTTCTTTCAGAAGAACAGTTCTTTGAAGCATTATTTGTTTTTATTCTGTCTGTTCAGCGTCCTCCAACAAGGACGGGTGGTGGTGGGGTTCATAATGTTCACAATTGTATTTTATCAGTTGTTGGTTTAACCATGGATGAGGACGGTAATGGCTGTTATGTTATTTTCTTTTCAATGACGTTCCTTGTTACATGTTCATTGCTGGATTTATGGAAAAACATCAACCAATATTGCATATCCATAATTATTATAATGGATATTATTAAAGAATACTTACACTATAACATAAATTAGAAGTGTAACGCAAAAAAAATTTGATTTTTAAGCCTATTTAGAATTGTACTTTTCCCCCCTCAACAAATACAAATACAGATACAAATACCGGCTGCTTTGCACACCCCTAATATATACACACACACACACACATACATACATACATGCACCTATATATGATCCAAAGTAACTAGTAACTAGCTACTTGAGTAGTTTTTTCATTGGATACTTTTTACTCTTACTCAAGCAACTAATACGATTATTACTTTTACTTCGAGGAAATATTTCTATAAGTACTTGTACTTTTAGTTGAGTACAGTTTTTGGATTCTCTACCCACCTCTGTATCCGCACTATCCTCGGCTTCCGCTTGTAGAAATCATAGATATAATACATGGATGCATTAATTAGTGACCGCTTCAATGGGCCATTAATGTAAGGCGCTAATGAGGGATCTATGTGTGTGTATATATAAATTAGGGCCGGGACTCGATTAAAAAAATTAATCTAATTAATTAGAGGCTTTGTAATTAATTAATCGAAATTAATCGCATTTTAATTGCATAAATATTTGACCTGAGAACAGTGAGAAGTCATTTTTTTCACATGGATTTTTAGTATACCATTGAATAATGACAATACATAAGCTTAATCAACAACATAGTTTATTTTTGTTCAACCAAGTCCAGCAGACCAGTGCAATTTTTGCCATTAATCAACAACATAGTTTATTTTTGTTCAACCAAGTCCAGCAGACCAGTGCAATTTTTGCCATTAAGTGTAGCAATAGCTACACTAATAGCAATAGCGAATTCCTTGTTGCATAGCTTGCACACAACCATGCTCTTATCGACGCTTCCATCCGTTCGTTTTTTATAACAAAATTTCTCATCCACGGGGCCAACCAAAGCGATCTAGGCGATCTATGAAGCGCGATCTCATCAGCTTCTTCATCATGAACGCTAGTTGGTGCTCCAGTATAATCGGTCCGCCGAAACTCATCCAGTGAGAAACGTTCCGCGGTGCAAAAATAAGTGCGATTAAAATGATTTGTGTAAATTAACGCGTTCAAGTCTGTAATTAATTAATCTTAATTAATGCGTTAAAGTCCCGCCCCTAATTATATATATATATATAAATCTCACAAAAAAAAAAACTTAAAAGTAGATCCACAGAGGCAAGCAGGCTTTGGGAGAAACAGAGAAATAAAACAAGGATCAATGGTGTTTTCAGGCTGGAGAGACGATCTTTTTTTTTTTTTTTTTTTTTTTTTTTTTTTTTATCAGAACAAGGTACATTGAAAGTATTCAGTGACATAACACTATTAAAAGGTTTTGCTTTTTCAAAATTTCCACCCACCAATTCCCATCCCAACACAACAACCCCAACAACTAATAGCCCACGACATCTAAGGGGCCCTGGGCACCAGGGGCGGAGTGGCAATCGGGAGAGTCGGGAGTTTCCCCGGTGGGCCGGTAGTGTTTCGAGGCCGCGAGGGCCGGTCTGATAAAATGTATTCATTGCAAGTTCGCCATGCGCACTTGTGGCCCAAGCGAGGGGAAGAAAAAAAATAATTTTAGATAACGGAGCGTATATTTAGATCACTAAGCCATGATGACATATTAGGTGGATTGTGTGATTTCCACTCTAGAAGAATTCTTCTTCTAGCTATTAATGTGGCAAAAGCCAGAGCATTCTCTTTATTTTTGGCTATTTGAAGGTTGTCACCTCTGACTCCAAACAGAGCCATTATTGGGTTAGGGTGAATTCTTTGTCTCAGTTTAGGACAAGACCAAAACATATGGGTTAGATCTCCTTTTGATGCATTACAGCGGTCACATGTTTCATCTATATTTGGGTATAGTTTAGCCAACTTTGTTTTAATATAATGAATACGGTAGAGAACTTTCATCTGAATCAAATTGAGTCTTGCACAAGATGAAGTCCCATTTACTCGATCAACAGCTCTATCCCAGGTGTCTTCAGATATGTAGATTCCTAACTCTCTTATCCATTCTGTTTTGATCTTTTCTATTGACACATTTTGGAACGACATGATCAGGTTGTATATTTTAGAAATGAATCCCTTAAGGTGTGAAGGGACCCTCAGAACTAAATCTAAACTGTGGAAACACAGAGCAGAGGGCTTGGATAAAGTAGCGAACCTGAAGAAATCGAAAAAAATCTTTGGAAGTTTGGAAGACTAAATTTTTTAATGGAGAGACCATCTTGGACTTGACAGATACTCAGTGTGAAATAGTGTAATCAAACGTACAGGTAATAAAATTAAGCAATAAGCCCCACGAAGCGGTGTTTAACAGTGGATTTAGAACAGCTAAGGGGCACGACGCGGAGCAAAACCCCCTTAAGGAATAAGTCCCTTAAGGGACTTGAACAAAGAATCACAAACGGCAGTTGCGCAGTAATACTAATGTAATACGCTCACAGGTGTATGTTTGTTGAGTAATTTACAACAGCTTGGCTCAACCAATCAGAATCAAGGACTGGAACTATCCATTTAATAAAAACTAATTTATTAGCTGATATATAATTTATATTAATTTATCGTTCCACTCTACTTCATAGCGTCATCAAGCTTCGTCTTTGTTATTGTTTTGAAAATGTGACCTCTGGCTGCGAAAAAATTACATATTGTACCTTTAATGTCAATAATTTATCTTTTTCATTAGGATACCGAAAACTTAACTAAGTTGTCTATTATTAAACCTCTTATTAAAAAATGCAACTTGATCCTAAAGAATGTCAATTACTGGTCGATCCTGAATCTACCTTTTCTGTCAATTATGCTAGAAAAAGGCAATCTCCTCACAACTTTAAATCTTTTTACAAAAAATAAACATAAATGGTATCTGCGAGGACTACCAGTCAGGATTTAGGCAGTATCACAGTATTGAGACAGCTCTCCTTAGAGTCACAAATGATTTTCTCTTATCATCCGATCGTGGTTGTATCGCTCTATCAGTGTTACAGGATCTTAGTGCTGCATTTGAGAATATCCACAACATTCATTTGAATAGATTTTATTATTATGAGTATGATGATGATGATATTGGCATTAGTGGAATTAAATGTGCATGGTTCAAATCATTTATATTATTGTTATCAGTTTGTAGCAGTAAATGAAGAGATGTGATATGGCTGCTTGCCAGCAGCCATATCACCCTGTAGCCCAAGACTGGTTGCCCACTGAAGCTAAGCAGGGTTGAGCCTGGTTAGTACCTGGATGGGAGACCTTCTGAGAAAACCAGGTTGCTGCTGGAAGAGGTGTTAGTGAGGCCAGCAGGGGGTGCTCACCCTGTGGTCTGTGTGGGTCCTAACGCCCCAGTATAGTGACGGGGACACTATACTGTCAAAGAGCACCGTCCTTCGGATGAGACGTTAAACCGAGGTCCTGACTCTCTGTGGTCATTAAAAATCCCAGGATGTCTTTCGAAAGAGTAGGGGTGTAACCCCGGCATCCTGGCCAAATTTGCCCAGTGGCCTCTGTCCATCATGGCCTCCTAATAATCCCCATATATATATATATACACTGATTGGCTTCATCACTCTGTCTCCTCTCCATCAATAAGCTGGTGTGTGGTGGGCGTTCTGGCGCAATATGGCTGCCGTCGCATCATCCAAGTGGATGCTGCACATTGGTGGTGGTTGAGGAGATTCCCCCTTCCATGTGAAGCGCTTTGAGTGCCTAAAAAAGCGCTATATAAATGTAATGAATTATTATTATTATTATTATTATTATGTCTTATCGATCAAAAGTTCAGTATGGCGTACCACAAGGCTCAGTACTAGGACCGCTGCTGTTCACTCTGTACATGCTACCATTAGGAGATATCATTAGGAAACATGGAGTTAGTTTTCACTGTTATGCCGATGATACTAAGCTGTATATTTCTTCATGCCCTGACAAAACTTACCAATTAACAGATTGCAAAGCTGATATAAAAAAATTGGATGACTAGTAATTTCCTATTTTTCCTATTACAAAAACCTCAGCACATAATAACCTAGAACGGTGTTTCCCAACCTTTTTTCAGTCATGATACCCTTTGAATTTTAAAAGAAAATTGTGGTGTTGTCACGATACTACTTTGATACGATACCTTGAAATATATAAATTTTCAATACCACAGGGAAGAACCGCCTACTGTCATATAGATACTTTTAATAAAATCAAAAAAATGTTGTCCATCCATTGAAAGCCTAGGAACTTCTTCTGAAAAGATCACTGTATACGATTACATATTTGATCAAGGCTTTTATACAGATATAAACATTGTTCAGTTACCATTGCAAATCTCACCTAAATGTTTGCATGATTTCTACACCCTGTCATGAAAATCAAGCTTTTAAATGTTAATGCGTCTATAGCCCTATTCGGACGGGACTAGTTCAACATGGAGAGGTGGGGTAAAGTAATAATTAGCAGAGCTTCTCAGGGATTTTAGTCCCGTCCGAATGTGCATCTCAGTATTAATTACGGACAATGTCAGTAAAGATTACAGCGACTTTTACCTTCTGTAAAAAAGTCCTGAAAAATTACCTCAGGTAATACTAATCCTGTGCGAATAGACACGCTGTAAAAGATTTCTGTGATACATAAGATTTCATTCAACATGTTATGGAATACAATGTAAATTTGCTCTTAGTGATTCTTCAAAAATATCATTCATTTCTGTAGAGCCGGACTTCCCAATAAGGATCAAATGACAGTTCAGCTTTGAGAATGAAACCAACCTGTGTGTTCCTCAGTCTCTTCATGTTTGACTCTGAATGTTTCTTCAATCTTCACTTCTTCAATCTCCTCTTTAATAAACGCCATCTTTATAATAGTGTCACATGGATCTCAGTCGCTTCACTGGGAGTTTTTCTGTGTGTTTGGACACTCTGTCCTGTTTTAGATGAGAAAAAATAAAAGGAAGAAAAATAAACACTAAACTAAATCTCTGAGAGCGTCTCAATCAGATCTAGTTCAGTTCACTGGTAAGAGAGTCAGTCAGAGAGAGAGTTAATGGACTTAAATGACCTGATTAGACTAAAAACACTCTAAACTAAATCTCTGAGAGCGTCTCAATCAGATCTAGTTCAGTAGTTCAGTTCACTGGTAAGAGAGTCAGTCAGAGAGAGAGAGTTAATGGACTTAAATGATCTGATTAGACTAAAAACACTCTAAACTAAATCTCTGAGAGCGTCTCAATCAGATCTAGTTCAGTAGTTCAGTTCACTGGTAAGAGAGTCAGTCAGAGAGAGAGAGTTAATGGACTTAAATGATCTGATTAGACTAAAAACACTCTAAACTAAATCTCTGAGAGCGTCTCAATCAGATCTAGTTCAGTAGTTCAGTTCACTGGTAAGAGAGTCAGTCAGAGAGAGTTAATGCAGTTAAATGACCTGATTAGACTAAAAACACTCTAAACTAAATCTCTGAGAGCGTCTCAATCAGATCTAGTTCAGTAGTTCAGTTCACTGGTAAGAGAGTCAGTCAGAGAGAGAGTTAATGGACTTAAATTATCTGATTAGACTAAAAACACTCTAAACTAAATCTCTGAGAGCGTCTCAATCAGATCTAGTTCAGTAGTTCAGTTCACTGGTAAGAGAGTCAGTCAGAGAGAGAGAGTTAATGGACTTAAATGACCTGATTAGACTAAAAACAATCTAAACTAAATCTCTGAGAGCGTCTCAATCAGATCTAGTTCAGTTCACTGGTAAGAGAGTCAGTCAGAGAGAGAGTTAATGGACTTAAATGATCTGATTAGACTAAAAACACTCTAAACTAAATCTCTGAGAGCGTCTCAATCAGATCTAGTTCAGTAGTTCAGTTCACTGGTAAGAGAGTCAGTCAGAGAGAGAGTTAATGGACTTAAATGACCTGATTAGACTAAAAACACTCTAAACTAAATCTCTGAGAGCGTCTCAATCAGATATAGTTCAGTAGTTCAGTTCACTGGTAAGAGAGTCAGTCAGAGAGAGAGTTAATGGACTTAAATGATCTGATTGGACTAAAAACACTCTAAACTAAATCTCTGAGAGCGTCTCAATCAGATCTAGTTCAGTAGTTCAGTTCACTGGTAAGAGAGTCAGTCAGAGAGAGTTAATGGACTTAAATGACCTGATTAGACTAAAAACACTCTAAACTAAATCTCTGAGAGCGTCTCAATCAGATCTAGTTCAGTAGTTCAGTTCACTGGTAAGAGAGTCAGTCAGAGAGAGAGAGTTAATGGACTTAAATCACCCGATTAGACCAAAAACAATCTAAACTAAATCTCTGAGAGCGTCTCACTCAGATCTAGTTCAGTAGTTCAGTTCACTGGTAAGAGAGTCAGTCAGAGAGAGAGTTAATGGACTTAAATGATCTGATTAGACTAAAAACACTCTAAACTAAATCTCTGAGAGCGTCTCAATCAGATCTAGTTCAGTAGTTCAGTTCACTGGTAAGAGAGTCAGTCAGAGAGAGAGAGTTAATGGACTTAAATGACCTGATTAGACTAAAAACAATCTAAACTAAATCTCTGAGAGCGTCTCAATCAGATCTAGTTCAGTAGTTCAGTTCACTGGTAAGAGAGTCAGTCAGAGAGAGAGAGTTAATGGACTTAAATGACCTGATTAGACTAAAAACACTCTAAACTAAATCTCTGAGAGCGTCTCAATCAGATCTAGTTCAGTAGTTCAGTTCACTGGTAAGAGAGTCAGTCAGAGAGAGAGAGTTAATGGACTTAAATCACCCGATTAGACCAAAAACAATCTAAACTAAATCTCTGAGAGCGTCTCACTCAGATCTAGTTCAGTAGTTCAGTTCACTGGTAAGAGAGTCAGTCAGAGAGAGAGTTAATGGACTTAAATGATCTGATTAGACTAAAAACACTCTAAACTAAATCTCTGAGAGCGTCTCAATCAGATCTAGTTCAGTAGTTCAGTCCACTGTTAAGAGAGTCAGAGAGAGAGAGTTAATGGACTTAAATGATCTGATTAGACTAAAAACACTCTAAACTAAATCTCTGAGAGCGTCTCAATCAGATCTAGTTCAGTAGTTCAGTTCACTGGTAAGAGAGTCAGTCAGAGAGAGAGTTAATGGACTTAAATGACCTGATTAGACTAAAAACACTCTAAACTAAATCTCTGAGAGCGTCTCAATCAGATCTAGTTCAGTAGTTCAGTTCACTGGTAAGAGAGTCAGTCAGAGAGAGAGTTAATGGACTTAAATGACCTGATTGGACTAAAAACACTCTAAACTAAATCTCTGAGAGCGTCTCAATCAGATCTAGTTCAGTAGTTCAGTTCACTGGTAAGAGAGTCAGTCAGAGAGAGAGTTAATGGACTTAAATGATCTGATTGGACTAAAAACACTCTAAACTAAATCTCTGAGAGTGTCTCAATCAGATCTAGTTCAGTAGTTCAGTTCACTGGTAAGAGAGTCAGTCAGAGAGAGAGAGTTAATGGACTTACATGACCTGATTAGACTAAAAACACTCAAAACTAGCACTACAAATTAAGAACATAAAATATACAAAATCTTTGTTTAGTTATTCTTTATATTATTGAATTTTGTACATTACATGTAATACATTACACAAATAATCAATGTAAAAGTTGTCATTATTCATGTTTGTTATTCATGTTTGTTGCATTCACACTGTTTTGACCGAATCACTGAATCATTTTGCGAAGCATTTGGTTCAAATGACTCAGGTTTGTAAAGCTCTGTTTCTCCATCGTTACATCTCAGTTAGTCATGTTCCCAATTAGTTTTTACGCCGTTTTGTTATTGACAAAGTAAATATGCGCAAAAAAAGTTTAAGAAATTTGCTGTCTCCAGCCTGTTTCCATCTAGTTGGCCTTTTACCAATTAAATGGTGTGCGATGACGTCATCCCTAAAAAACTAATTGTTGCATTGCTAAAAAAAAAAGCTGCTTTTGAGCCATAAATAATTTCCCGTATCGCAAATTATATCGTTTCTTTAGCATTCTAAATATTTGTAAACTGCACAGAGAAATGAGAGGATTGAAATTAGGCTACTGGTTACCATTTCTATAATGTTGGGGAACGTCAGAAGACGACGGGGAAGTGGAGCAGCTCGTTACGGTCTATGAAAAGATTGGCATGGGAAATGTTCAGTCCTTTAATGCCTTGACCATGCAGTCAAGCCAGTCGTGGTTTGAGAACGCAATGCAGGGCTCGACATTAACGCTTGTCCAGGACAAGTGGATCTTTTGAAGGGGCAAGAGAAAGAGAAATGCACTTGCCCGACTGGACAAGTAGCCCGATAAAAATGTCAATAACAACAAATTAAAGTTGAAGTGTGACCAGTTTAACGGGGTCCCAGGGAAGTATATTTGTTTGTTTATTTTTTGGAGATGTTTTATCATCCAAATCTTTTCAAATTAAATTTCTCTAATTTTAGTCTTCAATTAAAACTCATACTGAACATGTACATTTCCTGTCATCTCTTGGAATATCTGAATCATGTCTTTCCTAATTAGCAGAAAACATTTTACACATTGGGGAAAACCAATTCGGTCAATAAATCAAGAAGCTCCATCATTTTAAGCTCTTGATTCTAACTTACTTGGCCTTATAAGTAACATTGTTTAACGATAGCATATGGCAAATCCAGAGTGGGTCTGGGCAGATCCAATAGATTTTAGACTTCAACAGAGTACCCACCTACAAGTTAACGCTTGTCAATGTAGCATCCCACAATCGTGATATAAATCTTTATTGAAAAACAGGGGCGTCGCTAGGCCCTAAACTTCTGCCTAGCCCCCCTAAAAATGTGCGATTAATGTAGGCTACACAAATTCGTGTTCGCTTCAGTCTTGTTATAATCAGATTCAGCGCCTTCTTCATCTTCAATCCGCAGCGGCGCCGAGCAGAGAGCACGTCAGAAACAGAGGACAGGGTGTGTGTGTGTGTTCATCTGAGCCTCATTGGTCTGTCACTGCTTGTCAATGTCAGAATATTTGAGATGACCAATCAAATCAAAGTAGGCGGGCTTTATGTTCACAGACGCAGCTGAGCGCGAATTTTAACAGTGCGACTCGACGCGTACGGTCAAGTGCGAGATAAGATGTAAGTAGCTAAACTTAACATTTCATATTTTACTTTTTTTAGGTCATAAATGTTAAACGAATGACGAAAAATAATCAGGCAAACTAATATAGTTTTGTCTAATTTCGCCATTTTGAACTGAAAATAGGCCTTTGTAACGTGACTCATGTAATGTAATAATTAGTTTACAAGAAACATTAACAAAGCCGTTTTCATCATGTTAGGCACAAGATTAATAATGAATGTGTACATATTGAGAATATAATACAAATTGTAGCCTTTAGTAAATTAAAAAAGCTCAGCTTTAGGAGGGGAAGAGAAAGGGATGAAGAGACTGAGAAAAAAGAAAGAGTGATGGAGATGAGAAGAGAGCAGGTATTGACAAATAATCTGCCCACTGACATGGTTTTAAAGCTATTTCTTATCTTTTTTTTTGGTCTTCAAACGTCTTGAAATGCACATATCAGAGAAATAAAACATTTGAACCCCCTAACAACCTCAAATTTAGGACCTCTGTGATTTAAAGCCCTGTCTACGGCCCTGTATTAGGCATTAGATCAATAATAAATGTGTAGCCTACATATTGTGAATGCATTTAATAAACTTAATTACCTTTAGTAGCTTTCAGTAAATAAACGCGTCTGAGAAAATGATTCATAGGCAAAATCAACCTATCAGTTGACCCTATGTTTACTTTCTTCACTGACAGACAAAAATGAAAAGCCTATATCAGTCAAAGCTCAGCTTTAGGAGGGGAAGAGACAGGGCAAGATAAAAACAAAGAGAAAAAGAGTGTGATGCTGATGAGGAGAGAAAAATAATCAGCTGCCCACTATCCAAGTTTTTTGGCCTTCAGAACATCTTAAAATGCACATATGTAGATCAGAGAAATCAAAATTTTCTCGGGGAGACCCCCAACCCCCCTATTTGCCCTACCTCACATTTGGGACCACAGTTATTATAAAACCGTGCCTTTGCATGGTAATGAAAATGGTTAATAGTGAGCTTTAGATCCTAAACTAAAGTGTTAAATTTTTTAATAATTTTTAAAAAAAATCATATTGGGGGCTTAGCCCCCCTAAAATGAAAATCCTAGTGACGCCCCTGGTGAAAGATCTATTCCCCCTAACAGATTATCTATTATAAATTACACCAGTTAGTAAAAACTGACCACATTAAAACAATATAACGTGATCAATTCCAGTAAAGAGTCTTTTTAGTGGCTGTTTTAGATCATGTTCAACTTTCTCTTTAGCTTTAGTTTCACTACATTCTCAATAGAATTTAAATGGGTTGCACATTTAATCATCAGTGACACAATAGGAACGGCTCGTGCAAACCTTATCACACTTTTGGAGCGCGCTGGTGAACACGCCTTACGGGGATTCGTGCGCCACTCTTACAAAATTAAACAATTGGGCTTCAGTCACAGTCATATTTCGCAGATAAATGATCCGTTCAGTTCATAAAGCTTATAAAAGCTTCGAACATGTGATGTACAATTAATTAACCTGATTCAATGTTTCGGTGGGCGCTCAGAGTACAGGCGACATGTGAGAAGTGGCGGTACGAAAGAAAAGGTGAGGGTACACTTCAGATTAAAATATAGAAGTGCCGGTGTTTCCCAAATTCTGACCCCTGGCATATTATTACCCCCCTAGTATAGATAAGGGGGAGGTAATAATTTGGCAGTAAGTCGAAGTTCGGCACAACACCGTCCCACATTGAGCACTGTGTATATTAAATATATTTCAGGGCTCTAGAGTGCGACCAAAATTTGTAAGGGTGCGACGACAATTTTTCCTAGGTCGCACCAGTGCACCTAACACCAGTGCACTTTTGTTCTCCTTGCACGCATGGTGGGATCATATCGTGGTCTAAACCAATCAGAGATAGAGATTGGGCGGGTCTTTGCCTCTGATTGGCTGTGGTTCAGATATTCCTGTAGGACTAAAATGCTCCGTGCTGACTGTGTGGTTGAAATAAATTGCGACCTGTCACCTGAGCACCAGAGAATCAGTTACGGCAATCAGCAGCATCAGCTAAATATTCGCAGGAAAACAGACGACGAAGAAACTTTTAAAAACGTAGGCTACTTGAACTAGGGCTAGGTGAAAAATATTGATTTCTCGATTTTAATCGATTCTCATTGTTACGAACCGTTGGGCTATGCTGTTTTCAGTTGATGAATGAATGGAACATTGTAGCGCGCATCCCATCCAATAAAGCGCAATAATCTTTGTGCTTTGTTACTATTGATATGAAACAAAGTCTTAGATTTCAAATTAGGTCCATTTTCTTACGAAATTCAAAAACATAAATAGTGTATTGACGCTGTGGCGTGAGATCGCTCTGCTCAAGAGAAGCAGCAGCGGAGCGCACATGATCTCCTCTTCCGCCTTAATAATACCAGTTACAGCGCAAAATAAACATGAACGAGCATCTGAAAGTGTGTTAAAAGATAGAGTACAACTTATCGAAATCCGTATCTTTCACATGGAATCGCTCAATCAGTGTTTCAACCGTGGAAAGACGTCAACAATGTAATGTAACGTCACATTTACCTCAGAAAAAAACATATCCAGTGACCATAAACTCGTTAGCTAGCTAGAAAAATTAACTATAGAGGAGCATTTTGCCAAATATATGCACCATATTACATAGTCATTATCATTTTTAATGTTTTTCAATATTTAATGCATGTTGTTTGAAAAAATCTGGCAAGTTTTTATGCAGCCACCATTTAAATGTTTATATTTCATAAAACTTTATTATTATTATTATTATTTAAAAAAAAAGGTGTAATTTAAGTGTTTGTGTACAAATCAGGTAATTTTTACCTTCAATATTATAGTAGGCTAATGAAGCATAGTGGGCTACAACTGACTCCCAGTTTACAGCATTAGTTGAGATTTGTTTTTCTTGAGAAAATTTGCCATGTATTGTACCTGATATCCAAAATAATCAATATTGAATCGAATTGTGAAATTTGTGTCAATACCCTGCCCTAACTTGAACAATTTAAAAACAGCACTTTAATATATATATTTTTTTTTAAGATTTATATTTTTATATACAGTATAATTGTGCTTCAAAAATAAAATCTGGTTTAAAAGCATTTACATAATATATATGAATGTATATGGAGCGTGATAAAAAGGTGACCTTGAAATTGTGGCGTTAAAGGCGACGCGAGACGAGGAAAAATTTGAGTGCACCTAAATAAAAAAGTTAGGCGCACCAGTGCAACCAAGGCAAAAAGTTAGTCTGGAGCCCTGTATTTAAAACAATCTCATAACATAATTTAATGCAGTTGTAATTTTTCAGTGGTCTTATGTTTTATTATTTTAATTGAATTTATTGATAAAATTTGAATGAAAGATGAACCATATATTTAATAAAATAAGGTGGGCTTTAAAAATGTAAAAAAAAAAAAAACACACACAAATATGTAAATTTAAATATTGCTTCCGAAATAAATTTAATTTACACCAAAAAAAAAAAAAAAAAAAACACAAGCAACTTTTTTACTCGTATAAGTGAATGACCGATTTACACATGACAAGGCTTAATGTCGAGTATTTTAATGCTTGGTAATAGACCGACTATTTTTAAATTTTGAGAAACAACTGCCTATTCAAAATGTATACACTGTAAAAAAATAGTGTGCAATTCTTTTAGAGGCTTTAACTTGAGATATCTCAAATATCCATGTTGTCACTTAAAACAACTTCACATTTTAAATTTCAATAATTTTTATATTCATTTGTAGCCTAATCAAGAAAAGAAAACGTTTAGAAAAAAAAAAGGATAAATGATTTTTAAGATGTTAGGATAATACACATCTTATTCTTTAATACCCACAATATGAAATTTATTTTAGATACAATTTAATAATATAACTATAATAGATTATTAATTCGCATTTAAACTACAGAGAAACGGAGCTTTAACGGGCTCAAAAACACGAACACATATGTAGGCTAACGTTAATTCTGTGACTACATTTATATGTGGTAAAGCCGCTTTTCTCGCAAAAAAACAAAACAAAACAAAGTTCCCAAACTACTGATCAACATTTGAAGAATCGATATAGAATTTATGTGCTAAAGTTAAATGGAAAAAGATTGTCGACACAAGAGAAATGTAATCGATAAATGGCATTTCCGTCAGTACATACAAAATTTGGAGCACAAAAATGTTTTTCACAAAATATCCTTAGATGGAAACATCGCTAGTGACTTTATTAATTTATCCGATAAACTGATAGACGATTTAGGGAGCGAACTGAGACGCAGCTTTTCTGTTATTCATGCGCTTCATTCTTACAAAACAATGCTCATCAATGCTATTATATACATTGCAATGTTACATTCGAAAATAATCAATTCACTTCTAAGTTCTCTATATAATTACGAACAGCTTGTATTTGTTCAAACACTTTAAATGATTAAAAACACAAACCTCTCTTCAGCAGAATCACAGATGCGGAGCGCGGCGCAGCCTTATGACGTAATACAAACACACCAAAATAAAAGCTCTGTTCACACGCTTAAAAAAAACTAATTAAAATGAGATAAAAAGAGAGGCATCTGTCAGAGTATTTGTAATTTTCTCAATTAAGGATCAAATCAAGAGATAAAAAGATTGGAAAGAATGTTTAAATATTCCAAACTCATTAAAAATGTGTAGATCAAAATAAATGTGTGGTTTAATATATTAACTAAAACTGAATCATTATCACAATATATCCATCTTATTCCATCTGATATCCCCAGAATATAATGTCAATAAATAAAATAAAATTTCAACTTTATTTTATTAAATTGCATTAGATAAAAGGGCATGTAAAGGATTACAGTGAGTGTCTGATTTGAAAACTTTAATTAAAATGGTTTACAATCATCTCATCTAAATGTTAATGAAATCTGGTTAACATGTTCCTGGATTATCTTTATTAAAATTAGCGTTTGACTGATGACGTCACCGAGCTGAGAGGGTGTACGGAGGCCTAGCTCCCGCATATTTCGACATATTTCGAATTATATTCAAACAAAAAATCATTTTCACAACGGTTTGAGGTTATATTTCGGAGCAACAACATGTCTAGCTAGGACAGAGGTACTTTTCTGACTGAAAAAGGTCCAAAAGGCACATGTGAGGTTGGTCACTCCCTCAAACTTACACGCAAAGTCATGGAGTGCTTTAGCAAAGTCTTGAATGAGAAGCTGTCTATGTTCACGAATACTTTGAATGCTATTTCGCAACGCATCGAAGACAACACCAAATGTATTAGGGACGCAGAGAGCCAATTCTCCAACATAGAAGACAACACTATAAGAATTCAAAGGCTGAAAGAAGGTTCGAAGGTTCTCAGCCCAATGTATTCTTGGCGTCACTTTAAAATGAAAAGCTTTGGTCCACAGAGGGGTGACAGACCGAGACCAGTGCTGATTAAACTCCACAATTTCACAGACAAGCGATGCATAATGTCTGCTATGAAGGCCAAGCGCTTTATCGGACACATTTGAACCTACTTTTTTTCTCTCAATTAATTGCCAATATATCATTTTTTGTTAATCACATAATTATTGGAGGATACTTTAATTGTGCGCTCGAACCCATGACCTCAACCCTCCTAAACACACAGCAGCTTCGAGACAGTACATTAAATTGAACCAGCTTTGTGAAGATTTGGGCCTGCTTGATGCTTGGAGAATCATAAACCCTAAAGTTAGAGACTTTACATTTTATTTAGACCCGCATAAGATGTCCTCTAGAATAGACTATGTGTTTGTGTCCAGACATATCATGGATAGAGTAAAAAACTGTGCTATAGAGTAGACATATGTGATGTATCTGATCATAAGTCAGTCTCTGCAGTTGTCTCTTCACCTTATCTTAACCCTGCATCTCGTCATTGGCGACTACAATCATTGCTTCTTAGTAACCCAACATTTTCTTGAAAAAGAATGGGTGTTCTTTATGAAAAACCAACAAACAGCCTGATACAGATCCATCTCTCCTTTGGGAAACAGCAAAAGCTTTTATAAGGGGGTCAATAATATCTTATTCTGCAACACGGAAAAAGAGTCTTATGGAAAAAAAAACTTGAGTTAGAACACCTTGTTAAAGATTTAGAGAAGGAGTTTATTAAAAAACCCTCACATGTTTTACGGAAAGAATTAGATGCAGCTCGCTCAGCCTTAAAGCAAATCTTAACTATAGGAAGGCGGAAACCTCAATGCTCTCTGCAAGGCTGAGGCTTTACGAACACGGCAATAAGCCAGGCCGTTTACTACACTCTAAAAACTGCTGGGTTGAAAACAACAGAATTTGGGTTATTTTATAACCCAGCTGCTGGGTCAAAAAGGGCCTCACCCAGCGCTGGGTTATAAAACATTATATCAATGCATGTTTGTATTTCTTATTTACCAATTAAAAGATCTTCAATTGACATGAGTTGGTCTTTAAAATATTTATTCATTTCATAAAGAATTTACTATTTAAAATGAATTCATTAGCAATTCATTAAAAATTAAGTTCAAGTTCATTCATATAGATAATTTACAAATTCGCCCAAAGTGCTGCACAATATCAGAACCAGAGAACACCATTTAAAAACAATAAAAAGTATATAGTTAGTAAAACAAACAATAGAACAAATATTTAATGCAAGAATGCAACAAATTTACAACAATCATGAAAATTCATGGGGGCGGGGGTTAAATGGAATTAAATTGAGCCCGGAGAATTTTGACCTCATTTGCCTCTTGTCCGGGGATTTCAAAGAGCGCTGTTTGGATAAACTCCCAAACTTTGCTGCAAACTTTGGGGTATGCGATGTCAAAAACAAAAAAAAGCCTTAAAGCAGACATCTACAGCTCCCAGAAGGGAAGGGTGCTCCAGAGCCGGCCCATTGATGACAACAAAGGCCTGGGAGCACTGATGTCCGTCCCCCAACAGGAGTACAAAGGGGTACTCTGTGGGTGCCTTTATCAGGTATTCCGCCAGGTTAGTTCCAACCTGTAAGAAAAACAAAACAAAAGGAAGTTGTTTGAACAGGTCAGGTACTTGTAACAGCAACAGCAATATCACCAGAGTTGTCATGATTTTACTTAGCTTCATAATAAGGAAGAAAAATAAATTCAGGTAAAAATCATTGTAACTTACAGGCTGAACATCAATAAAAGCCCTTCTGAGCTCAAGGTGGCTGGGGGCAGCAACACCGGGAGCAGCTGCAACGCAACCTCCCCTTGTTTGTCTGTAAAATATATATGATAGATTCATCAGTCAAATACAACAGTACATTTATCTTATGGTTGGAGGAAGGAAGATTTTTCACAATATAGGAAAAGTGGGTAACACTTATTGTTTTCCCTGGTAACTAACCAGTAGTCCCCTAATAAGGCTGAGTTGGGCGTTCACCAGTAAGTACTGGTTAACTGATTAGTTCCCTAGTAAGTAACCAGTATAGTTCCTGTTAGTTCATCTGGTAACACTTTACAATAAGTGACACTAGAATGCTTAGTTACTAGGGAACTCCTTAGGGAACTAATCAGGAACTAATGGGTAGTTCCCTAGTAACTAAGCATTTTTTGTGTACCAAATTGTAAAGTGTTACCGAAAAGCGTTCGTTCATTAATTGTTTGCAATACAGTAACAATAAAAAATGTATAAGCAGAAGAGAAGTCTCAGTGTCCCACAAGCGTAAATCTCAAATCAACATTCTACAAATAACATTACCTGCTGAAAGAAGATCAATGTTTTTTGTGATCTCCGTTTTTTCCTTTTGTGCCAGATTGATGATCTTTGGGGCAAATAGTGTGTTCCAATTTGCTGTCAATCACAAAATCTTGGGATATCTAAGTCCAGGAAAAGTGCAGGAAAAGTCAATGATTTAGTAAGCAATGGGGCACAAATATTTAACAGGGTCACACATACGATTTGAGATGCAAGCTCACCATTCCGGGCGTGTCCACTAGACGTGGAAACTCCATCATTATGTTCACCACTGCCTTTGTTCCATTTGCCCGGATCCACTTGGCCCTGTGGATGGCCGTCTCCTCCATGTAAGCAGCCACCTGGCTTTGTGGCCACACATTACTCTTCAACCACTCGGTTAACTGGACCGCCCGGTCCCCGCTTATAATTTGTTCTGTCATCAGCAGAAAAATCAATAAATTCCAACAAGCAGTGATCGATTCCAAATTAACTTGTACACTGGTATGTGGAGATCTAGGCACCCTTCTGAGGATTCATATCTCTACCTACTGCAACATTGAATGTCTGTTTGAAAAGCACTCAGTACTCAGATACAACCAGAAAATAAATGCTATGAAATTTTTTCAGGAGTGTAAATTATCATGAATCTTCAGGGCCCAGTATTTTAAAATCTGAAATCCACATCAAAATGATCCGGATTTCTAAATCCCATCCTGATCCATGGATCAGAGTTCTCTATCAGTATTTCAAAACTTTGCTAGATTAGATTAAAATGATCCTGATCCTCTCAGATAGAGATTTCCAAATCCATACCGCCCCCAGGATCACAGACAGGAAACAGGAAGTGAGGTGTAATTTAGAATCTAAAGGCAGTGAGTTCAATATAATTCCTTCAAATGTACAAAATAAAAGTCATAAACTAGTTTTCTGTTGCATAAAGTCAGTGTTTGCTCAGATTCTCTCAGTTTAAGATCAGATCTCAGTGAAATCCAATCCACCTGGATTAATCCTGGTGGATTATGTTTGAAATACTGGGCCCAGGAGTGCCAAAACTTTGGCATGCCACTGTAGGTCAAGTCCAAAAAGTTATTTAAAACAGCATTGAAAATTACTTCTATCTACTCTCAGTTGCATTGATATTAACTGGATTGAAATTCAAGGACAAGACATCTTACTGTACCAGGTATAATCCTTAGTGGCTTTTGTGGCACTTGTGCTGCTGGCCCCCGCTTGCCACTTCGGATTCTTTTTCGGACATTCCGGAGGCGCTCCTCCAGGAATCCCGTGGCAGGTTTATGGTGCCTCCCAGGGGTAAACCATGCATCCTCAAGTTTAGAAGGTAGAAAAGGAATATATTTAGCTTGAGATACCAGCAGAATACCAGTAAGTATTTTTTATTTCAGACGCAAAGGTGGTCTGTAACAAACAGACAGACAAAACAGAGTAATGAATACTACAAATGTCTCCCCAGTGCTTTCAGACACTACTCTGATAAGGTGTAATAAAAACGCCCAGTTCATTTTTTGAGTCCATGACTGTCATTATATGCCAGCTATAATTTCTTGTATTTGGCTGTTGTCTATTTCCACCACAAGTGATCAGTTTAGACTAAGTTTATACAATTGGCTTTAAACAAAACTGTTTTAACAATATCACTACACATTCCAAATTCCCGTGCAACTTTTTGTGAGTGTAAAATTGTAATGAGGATAATAACTTTACTTACATAGTGCCTTGGCAGTTGCGCAAGCTTGTGAACTGGTCCACTATAGCCTTTGCCAGCATTGCTTTGGCTCCTGAATTTGGACTGGACAAGAACAGGAGTTTAAAATTTTGGGTGTGGCAGTTCTGTTTTATATACAAGATCTGTCTTGTTTATTCACTTATGTGAAACACATAACACTCTGAATCAAGATAGAGAAGAGAGCTGAGAGTTAAACCAGAGGGAAAAAATGAGAAGTACCTAACCTAAGCATGATTATGGTAGATATCACGATCAGCTATGGCAATAGGGACTAGTAGAGTACAAAAAGTAAAGGGATAATAATAGGCGCTTCAAGGAACGAATGAAAATAGTTATCAATACGAACAAAGGTAAGTAACAAGTAGCTGCTTACGGATGGGGTCAGGGTATTGGAAAGGGGGATAGAAAGTAGTGATCTTACTTTTCTTCGTAACGTTCAATTAAGGGGGCTTTTACACTGGGCTCGTTTGCTGCGGTCCGAGCCCGAGCGCGTTTGGTCTGGTTTCACACACAACTTGATTCTATCAAACCCTGGTGCGTTTGCGTGCATATTACGTCATTGCAAACGTGCACGGCGCATGATAGAAAACAACGTGGGTCAATATTGTGTTTTTTTTATTAATTCGCTGCTATTATGCGCAGTTGAGTGAACACTACAGGTTTACTGTGCGTGTGTCACATAAGGTGGACTTCTGCTGCTTGCAATCGGACTCTTTTTAGGAGACAGTGGATTTCCAACTTTGTTGCCCTGATTCCACGCGCAATGCACGAATACACTGCACGCAGGCTCACTCTCGCTCGTTTCCAAGGTAAATCATCAACACTATCATCCCTTACAAGCGTTTTATTTAACTAAATACATCACAATAAGCTAAAAACGCATGCGCAGGTAACTTTACTTCCTGAACAAGTGCGCACCCGAGTCCGTGTTGCTTTCACATTCACGCGAACCGCGGCACGGTTCGGGAGCAACCGAACTCAGACCACCTCTTCCAGGTAGTCTCGGGTTCGGTACCCCAGTGCGCACCCGGGTCCCATGACAGCGTTCACATTAGCGATTTTTCACGCGAACCGTGCCCCGTTCCGAACTAAACTGCCAGTGTGAAAGCCCCCTAAGTGAGAGACGAGGATCCTGACCATCAATCTCCTCTCAGATATGGAAACGTGCTTGTGTTCATCTAGACTCACAACCAAGCTTTTCCCTTCAGGTGTCTTATTGAAAACTTCACGGATATTCTGCCAAAGAAATATAAATGTAAAAAAAAAGGTGTTAACTCTGAAGTTAACCACACTTAGTCTCAGTTAAGATCAACTAACTATATACAATATTCCTACAATGCATCTTATCTAAAATAACTTGTATCACAAAGAAATGTAGCGATCATTGCAACTCTCCTTGTGGGACCTCATGACATGTAGTGGGTGATGGTCAGCAATAGAATCAAGGTCAACAACTTCTATTGCAGAGGTAGCACACACGGCAAAGGCAAAAAAAATGCCTGTCAAAGCCTGTAGTTTCCCAGTTTTTCACAATCACTCTGATGTTTGAGTTCACCATAACAATGCTCTTAATGGTGCCAAATTGAGGCTCACCATCAGCAGAGTGAGACACCAGAAGAGTCATCCCTGGCCTGTAGCGTGTACCCTTGTACTTGATCCAAGATGGCAAGTATACCTCTGTAAAAATGGCAACATCACCAAAGCCACTTTTGACCTTGTCAAAATCGTCCATGGTTCCATGAAGAGTTGTGGATCCTTGTCCAACTTATAAATCGTGAGTGAACAGCTGGCCAGACAACAGGGTGTAGCACATCCTTGCGTTACTAGTAACGCGTTACTGTAACGCAGTTACTTTTGACAGTAACTAATACTGTAACGCATTACTTTTTAAATAAATTAACTCCGTTACCGTTACCATATGGCGCGTTGTCCGTTACTTTTTTAAATTAATTAGTTGCTGGAGCGGCTGAGAAGTGTGCGCTGTCATTACACAGTACGAGAGCACTGAAGAGACTGCTAGCATTATACAGAGCGAGAGGACACCTGAGGACACATAACAAACTCACTGGCTGAGTTGTTTACGTACACGTGAGGCAGCGCGAGCACGGAGATTACAAGCTGCACAGAGAGCGCTGAGCACTTGATGCGCATTTAAAACACAGACAGCGAAACGGTATGAATACAGAACACTTAAGTACACATTGCCATATCATTATAAAATAATACATTTTTTGACTAGATGCTGCATCAGCAGAGAAAGAACAGAAGCTTGCCGTCGAGTCTGAGAGGAATAACATTAGTAACGGCTAACTTACCTCAAGCGATTAAAGCAATGTGACAAAAACACACGCAGACCTGACCCACATGTTTTATGTCGCAATTGTTACCATCTATTTGCATTAGTTTATGTCCAGCTGGTCACTTTTATGCATTCATTAGCCGGCGAAGTTGTATTTTTAAAACTAGTGACGTGATTGATTGCTTACATTGATATGTTCATGCAGCCGACATCAAGTCTAATCAAGTGTTCTAAAATTTAAGCAAATAAAGTGAAAGACTGTACATGTAATATAGGTCTACATTTATGTAATTTTAATGATCTGGCCTTTGCAGATATTTAAATATGGCCATCTTCTTTAAGCTTGAATCATATAAATGGCAACACTTTACAATAAGATAACAATTTTAGCATTAAATATGGTTAATAAATGTTGTAGAAGTATCATTCATTGTTAGATGTATTTGTATCTCCTTAGTTAATGTAGGCCTACTATGAACTAACAAGAATGATCAAGGTACAATTGTATTGCTCAAATATTAATTCATGCAGTAAAAACCACAGTGGTAAAAACGTATACTGTCAGCTGCATGAACATATCAATGTTGAGAAAGCAAACAAGTCACTAGCTTTAAAAATGCTTGTTTTGTTATTTATTTCAGAAATCCTTGATATATTCAGTTTGTGCTGGTCTGACTTAAATAAAATAGTGTTTAAAAATTACTTTCTGTTTAAGTCAGTTTTGTGTTTGTATAGACCATAACGCATTAAAGGGCATTAATGGGAACATTTAAGAACTTTCTTTAAAAAAGTAACTAAAAAGTTACTTTTAACAGTAACGCATTACTTTTTGGTGTAAGTAATCAACAAAGTAATTGAGTTACTTTTTGAACGAAGTAACTAGTAACTGTAACTAGTTACTATTTCTTAGTAACTAGCACAACACTGATTATGAGACAGTTTTATCAGAAGTTGTACTCGTCAGAGACTAGTGTCTCAGTTCATTCATATAATTTCTTTTTAAACCAAATTAAACTCCCTAGCCTATCTGAGGAGCAACAGGCAGACCTGAATAGGCCCATCTCAAAGGAAGAATAAAAAACTAGTTCATTTATTTTAGAACCTCTAACAGAGATGTACATTGATTAGTTTAAAAAGGGCTGTCTACCTGCTAAATGGCATATATTTCATTGATTAATTCATACGATAAACTGATTGACAACCTAGGGAGTTAAATGAGACGCAACTTTTCTGTTATTCATGTGTGGAGGCGCATAACTCATAAATATAATGTACAATAATATTACTATATACAAGGTAAAGTTACATTCAAAAATAACTAATTCACTTCTAAGGTCTCTATGTAATTGACCTTTCGCCGGCCCCTCCCCCATTGTCCAATCACACATCATAGCAACAGTTACTATGTGAGCAGGTCCGTCAAACATTGACTCCGAGCAAGATGGTGAAGCGGTCCGCCCACGGCGTTTGTAAATCGGACACTAGGTACCCCGAGAGATTGTCTGGAGGAGTTTTATTTCCGTTTCCAAAGCTGAAAACACAACGTGAGCGGTGCCTACAATGGATAAAACAGTGTGGACGGCCCCACTCCCAGTTAAATGTGTCAAACATGGTTAACTCGCGTGCATTGTGCGTGAGACTGAGACACTGAGATTAGTCAAAGAAACATGGAGAAAGCAGATCAAGAGGATCCACAAAGGAATTACGTTTTCTAAAGGGTTGTTGTTAACATGATATTCTCGGGGGGAAATGAGCAGCAGGACTAGCATTGCATTTGCATTTGAGGTACAGGTCATGGGGTTTCTCAGATTTCGCTTGAGACCAGTGAGCATTAGCCTCGATAGTAGTCGTGTCTCCTTCATTGCATCTTTTTATATTTTGAATATATCCCTCCACTGCATACTGTAACCCCTTTTGCCTCGATCTGGAGGATATCGCGGAGGTATTGCTCCAAAATAGGTCACTGACACATACGGGTATACCTCTTCCCGTCATGGCAATCTGTCGCGCTGGTCGTGTTTGACCATTTGTTTGATGGGCGTAGTAACAATAACTAGGGGGCGTGGCTTTTGCGAATGGTCAATTGTACGAATGGGTTGTATTGATTTAATTACTTAAAATGATTTAAAAACAAACCTTTCTTCAGTAGAATCACAGATGCGCGAGCTCGGCGCAGCCTTATGACGTAATATCAACACACAAATAAAAGTTCTGTTACACGCTTAAAAAATCATAGAAATTAGCATACAGAACACACATTTAAATAAGATAAAAAAAATAAAGGATTCAAGTCACATTTATTTATATAGCGCTTTTCACAATACAGATTGCATCAAAGCAGCTTCACAGTGATAACATGAAAGTAGTACAACACAGTTCAATAATATTGTTGAATATTAAATATCCCCAACTAAGCAAGCCAAAAGCAAGGCGACAGTGGCAAGGAACCAAAACTCCATCAGATTGGATGGAGAAAAAAACCTTGGGAGAACCCAGGCTAGTCAGGGGCCAGTTCTCCTCTGGCTAACAATCATAGGGTTTCAAAGAAGCTTTACAGTAAGTGCATATCAGAAGTACCTGGAAAAAATACATTTAGTTAATCATGTACTATTAAGGGGATAACATATCGCCGGCGTTGAGTCGTCTCTTCGCAGGCGTTGGTCTTCTCATCACAGGCGTTGGGGCATCCGAAATCCCCGTGAGAGGCAGGATACATTTATATGTAAATTTAAGCAAGTGTGAAGTGATCAAACTTATAATACCAACTACAGAGCATTTGTGATTTTCTCAATTGATTTCCTATATTGAAATTTTATTTACAAAAATTGTTTTACCCCACATAAATCCTGCAATGAAATAACAAATACATACTGAAAAGTAACAAATCCTTCTATGGAGGAGGATTTCCATCTTCTATCCAAGGAGATGGAAATGAACATAAGGCCTGCCTTTAATCTTATAGGTACTGTCCAATTTATTTGTTGAAACTTGGAAGCAATATAAAGAACTTTTTTCTTTTTACATTAAACACCATTCAACATACTACAATATTCAGCTCTTCAGTCTATTCTGATACATTAACACAGTTTCACCGATGATCCTATATAAACCCTAAACCCAGGATAGAGTGGCTGAGTGAATGTGGTCTGGACTGTGTGTATGAGGCTCATTGTGTCAGAGACGCTGTAGAAGGACAGAGTTCCTGCACTGTGATCCACATACACTCCTATTCTCCTGTGATCCACACACACTCCTGTTCTACGGCTGATGGGCTTTACAGGGAGTTCAGTCTCTATGTTATTGTGTATGATTGAGTAACCGGAGTAAGCGCAGATCAAACTCCAGGACTGATCATTATATCCAAACACACACTCATCACCCGATCCCTTCCTGCTGATGCTCTTATATGACACTGATATATATACAGCACCAAGCACATCTCCACTCCACTCAATCTCCCAGTAACAGCGTCCACACACACTCTCTGTACACAACACCTGCTCATAATGATCAAATCTGTCTGGATGACCAGAGTACGGCTGGACCGTGTTAATGTTAGTAATCACTCTGTTCTTCTCAGTCAGACGGAGGCGTTTATTCACTGTGTTCAGATCCAGAATGAACTGATGGGAATCTGCTGGAGAGAAAACACATCAGAATCAGGAATTATGGACCTGTCTGATCTTTTAATGTAGCTGAACTCTGTTTAATATGTCAGCAGCGTCTCAGTACATTTTACCAGATATCCTGTGTAAATCCTCATTTACATGATCAACTCTAAAACTCTTCTGTCATGTTCTCTTTGACCTTCTACGGGAAGAACATGAACACACTCAGTGAGTTCCCTTTCGTTGTCAATACGAGTTCCGTCGTGACGACGAATGGGGTTTCGCTTAGAAAGCCTATCAACTTCGAGTATACAATACGAGCAAAGAAATGCCATGGGTCTGCGGAATTTGCATGGTCCTTGACAGGACCCCAGCGCCTATGGCATGTCAATTGCCTCGAGTTGCTGGCAGCACACCTTGCTCTGCACCGCTTTCTGGCGCTGCTCAAGGGTCAACATGTACTAGTCTGATCAGACAATACCACCACAGTAGCATACATCAACCATCAAGGTGGTCTACGCTCCCGCCGTATGTCGCAACTCGCCCGCAACCTCCTCTTATGGAGTCAGAAGCATCTGAGGTCGCTTCAAGCCATTTACATTCCCAGAGCCCTGAACTGTGCAGTCGACGAGCTCTCATGGCTTCAGCCCCTCCCTGGAGAATAGCAACTCCATCCCCAGTCTGTTCTGCTGATTTGGGACCAGTTCGGGGACGTTCAGAGCTGTTGGATCTGTTTGCCTCCCACGACTCGAACCATTGCGCCCTGTTTTACTCTCTGACCGGGGACACGCTCGGCACACAGCTGGCCGCAGGGCTTCCGCAAATATGTTTCCCCCAGTGAGCCTTCTTACACAGACCCTGTGCAAGATCAGGGAGGATGAGGAGCAGGTCATTCTGGTCGCGCCTCATTAGCCCACCCCGACCTGGTTCTCCGAACGTGTACTCCTTGCGACAGCACCTCCCTGGCCAATTCCTCTGAGGAAGGACCTCCTTTCTCAGGGACGGGGCACCCTATGGCACACTCGTCCCGATCTTTGGAACCTCCACGTGTGGCTCCTGGACGAGGTAGGTTTGAGTACCCTACCACCAGCGGCGGTGGGTACCATCACTTCCACTAGAGCTTTGTCCACAAGACATGTCTGCTTGTCGAAGTGGAACCTCTTTGTCAACTGGTGTTCTTCTCACCAAGAAGACCCCCGGAGATGCCCGATCAGTGTTGTGCTTTCCTTCCTGCAAGATGGGTTGGAGCGAAGGCTGTCTTCCTCCACCCTGAAAGTGTATGTTGCCGCTATTGCCACACATCATGATGCAGTTGAAGGTAAGTCTGTGGGAAAGTACGACCTGATCATCAGGTTCCTGAGAGGAGCGAGGAGACTAAATCCTCCTCGCCCTCCTCTCGTTCCCTCTTGGGACCTCTCAGTGGTTCTAACTGCCCTGCAGAGTGCTCCCTTTGAGCCTTTGTAATCAGTGGAGCTTTACTTCCTGTCTATGAAGACAGCACTCCTGGTTGTACTGGCCTCCATCAAGAGGGTAGGGGACCTGCACATATTCTCCGTTGACGAAGCGTGCCTTGAGGGACCAGGTGGTGAACCTGCAAGCACTGTCCCTGGAGGAGGCAGACCCAGCCTTGGCACTGCTCTGTCCAGTACGCGATCTCCGCGCCTATGTTGACAGAACGCAGTGTTTCAGGACTTCAGACCACCTCTTTGTCGGTTATGGTGGGAAGCTGAAGGGAAAGGCTCTCTCCAAGCAAAGGTTATCTCACTGGATAGTGGACAAAGCTACAGGCTGGGCGACACCCAACACATTCACCAGATTCTACAATGTCCGAGTGGAGCCTGTGTACTCTCGTGTACTCGCTTCAACCAGCCAGCACTAGGACCCGCTCAGGTCTCTTCGCTTGCTCCCCATTCAACTCCACAGACTGGATATGTGCGATATTTCCTCAGGTGAGCTTCCCCGACAAGCCCTGAGTTCCTCCAGCACTGCTGACGTCGACGCCAGTGTCTATTGCCTGCGCGTTGGCAAGGTGCCGTCTGGATGACCCCCACATGTGTATTTACACTGTTAGCCTCTCTGAGCATGTGTCTTTCCCTTGGCAAGCCACCTTGCCACCCCTGGGGTTGAAATATTCCACCATTCATGCTGGACACCCCAGTGTTACCTATATGCACCCCACTTTCGGGTCATATGTGTATTCTTTAAGTCCTCCCTTCGGGCAGGCACTGATTGCATATTTCCACTGAGATGTGCTTACCAGTGTACCTTGGTATTCCTGTGTTAAGTAGATGTCCTTCGTCCGTGCTAGTCTCACGACAGGGAGCTCAGATTTACGCAGGGCACTGGAAGACAGCTGTGAAGGTGGCGGGATTAGACTGAAACCCCATTCATCGTCACGACGGAACTCAGACCACGAACAACGAAAGGGAACGTCTTCCTGCCACTTCCGCTGTACCACGGGGACCGCCTGAGTTCAGTCTTGGCTCCTCAGCGAAGAAACATATCTGCATGTTGCCGGCGAGGTGGGCAGAGTTGCGCCATCCAAATTCCGCAGACCCATGGCATTTCTTTGCCATTGGCTCGTTTTGTATTCTCGAAGTTGACAGGCTTTCTAAGCGAAACCCCATTCGTCGTCACGATGGAACATCTCCATTCCCTACTCAGGGAACGAGGGTTACATAGGTTACCAAGACGTTTCTCTGCTTGTTTTCTTAGTTACTTACATTGTAGGAAGTCGTTCCTGGTCCTGGGAACAATGTTGGTGAAAGTGGCTGTGGAAATCAGCAAACATGAAGAGTGTGATTATCATGTCAAGAGAAAATGATCCCTGCATCTGTTCCTAAGACATTTCTAATATGATGTTCTTCATGATATGAGATGATGGTAGATCATTTCTGAGAGCAGAATCTCCAGGACTTTACCTCTGTCAGAGATCTTCTTCTCTTTGCAGAAAGCCTCCAGTTTTTCTCTCAGCTGACGGACAGATTCTCTCACGCCATCAAAAGAGGAGAGAGGACTGAAGGGATTGTCATTTACGTCTGTAGATTCAGGAGGAGCTGAGAGAGACTGGAAACTCTACAGAAAACAGAAATCAAAGCTCATCACCTCAACACTTCATCAATAACCTGCACTATGGTCAGATTTGTATGACTCTTGTTGGTCTTTAGTAACTCTCCTCAACCATGTTGGGTTGGTTATAAACACTTACAAAATATATATTTGTCCAGAAAACATGAAAGTAGGGCTGCAACAACTAATCGATAAAATCGATAATAATCGATTATGAAAATCGTTGCCAACGAATGTCATTATCGATTAGTTGGTCTGCTTACGTCACGGGGAGCGTTTATTGATGACGTCACTTTCATGACAACAGTCACACGCGAAATGGCAGAGAGTACAAATCAATCGGCAGCAGAAAAAAGTGTGCGCCCCAAGTCATCTAAGGCATGGGAGAATTTTACAATAAATGCAGCAAAGAAGATCGTTACCTGCAAGTTATGCAAAGCTGAGCTTGTGTGGCATGGAAGTACCACAGTGATGCACGAACACATGAAGAGGAAACACGCTGGTGTCACGGATGAAGGTGAAACATCAGCATGTAAGTAAAAACTGTATATCCTCATATGAAGATGTGAAAATGGTATAGTCTAGTTTAATTCAATGCTACTGTGTAAACAGCTTTGTTTACTAACTTAGGGACAGTCACATTAGATCTATTTTGTCTCGAGCATCAGGTTGAGCAATCAGTTCGCTCGCAACATAACGTTAAGTGATGGATTAACATAGCGCTACCGCAGAAATAGGTTGAATTTAAACGGTGTTTACAAAGTGAAGCACTAAATATAAAGGCAGTTAATAACAGCAGCAGTAAAAGAAAGTTTTTTACTTAAGTTTTTTAGTCACTGTACTGAGTTGTTTTCAGCGAATGCTTGTGAACTAATGCATAATTTTTCCTGTCCTTTTAATCAAGCCTGTTAGCTTGCTGCGTACCTCCATTCCGTTCTCTTTTTATAGCATTTGTCTACTATTAAGTTTCAATTGTTTTTCAAACGCGATCTACTGTGGCTCTACTACGTTCACACGCTTGTTTTTAGTCTTTATATATTTAATTTATCAATACATAAAAAGTAAATGAATTATGTATTTGAGATGTTTTTTGGTTTATATCTTCACATCTGAAAAACATGTTTGTGTAAATTTGTTTTAACAAAAATTGTTTAAACATAATATGTTGTATATAATTTAGATTCTTTACATTAATCATGGTTGTCAACTTGCCATCAGCAATTATCATTAAAAACAATGCAAATATTGATTTACACATAAATTGTTTCTCCTTGCATACTCAAATGCTGTTTTTTTATTTCAGAAAGAAACAGCTCACCATGAGTGAATTTGTTCAGAGGAGAAATCCCCCATGCACTCCTCAACAAGCAGCCATTGTAACGGATGCCATACTTAGTATGTTGGTAACTGACATGCGGCAAATGTCAATGGTGGAAGATGAAGGATTTAAAAAAATGGTCAGCATACTCAACCCAGGATACATTCTTCCCTCAAGGACCGGCTTCACAAAATTAATTGAGAGGAAGTACCAGGAGGCATTGCAAAAAATTAAGAGTGCTATATACACCACCAACAGCAGAATGGCTTTAACTACAGATATATGGACAGGTGTTGCCACTGAAGCGTACCTTGGCATTGCATGCCATTACATTGGGAATGACTGGAAGATGACATCTATCTGACTTACCACCATGCCACTCGAAGACAGACATACCTCAACCAACATTGCAGAGTGGTTGGAAGAAGTAGCAGTCAAGTTTGAAATCCCTTTTGAGAAAATTTGTGCCATTGTACATGACAATGGTGCAAACGTTGTGGCTGCTGCAAAATACTGGAGGAGAAACATGGGTGGACCAGTGTACGCTGCACTGGCCACACCTTGCAGTTGGTGGTTAATGCTGCATTAAAGAACACAGGCATTCAAAGAGCTGTTGGAGCTGCAAGATGTCTTGTCGAGCATTTCAAAAAAAGTGAGCAAGCCTGCAGCAAGCTGAAAGAAAAACAGAAAGCTTGTTCAGGATGTAAGTACAAGATGGAACAGTACAGTTTATATGGTTAACAGACTGATTGAACAGAGGTGGCCTGTAACTGCAACTCTATCTGACCCATCCCTCACTCACAGAGGCAAACACTATCTTGACTTGAAACCAGACTAGTGGAGTCTGCTTGAAGAGCTTTCCACTGCTCTTAAGCCTTTTGAATGAGTCACTGTTTTTATGAGTGGGCAGGAATATATAACAGTCTCTTCATTGCCTCCACTTGTGAAAGGGCTTTTGAAGTCCACTGAAGGTTCTGCCTATGATTCAGCTTCAGTGAAGTCCTTCCAAGTCACAGCAGTTGAGCAGCTTCAACACAGATGGAAGAAAACACTCTTTGATCAGGTAGATAATCCTGTGATTCTCTCCTCTGCTCTGGGCCCAAGGTTCAGAAGACTGAAATTTCTGTCACCTGAGCAAATTATAACTGTTCAAGCTAAACTGCAAACTGAAGCACTTGCAGCAAGAAAGGAGATGGTGCAGCAGCAAATTACCACCTCAACCATAAGAACCGCAGCTGAACCTTCAACATCTTTGCTTGACTCACTCCTTGAGTCTGGAGGCAGCAGTGAGGAAGAGAGCAGAAAGGAGAAAGCAGAGGAGGACCTCAACACTAGTGATGTATGTCTCGAGACCGGTACTTTTACGTGGTCTCGGTCTTGTCACGGCCTTGACGGTCTTTGGTCTTGGTCTTGTCTTGGTCTCGGACCTCTCGGTCTTGTCACGGCCTTGACGGTCTTTGGTCTTGGTCTTGTCTTGGTCTCGGACCTCTCGGTCTTGTCTAGGTCTCGCTGTCTAAGACCGACATAGAGGATTTAGCAATACAATACTACAATATCCACGACGATATCCGCAACGGATTGAAGCGCGCGTCCGAGTGAAGACAGTGCGGTGTGCGCGAGCCACACGACTTGAGAAAACACCGTATCCGCGCCACTGATCGCAGCGGCAACGAGCATTTTGATCACTTGATTTAAAACAACACATATCATGTACGGTTTTTGATGTATCAATATTTAGTAAAACACATATCAGTGACATGGTGGGTTTTAACTTCATTCAGGAGATTTTGGGTAACTGCACAACTGACAGATGACTTTGAGCGCACCGCCAACAGTGTGTGTGTGTGTGTGTGTGTGTAACCATAGCGACAAAACGACAAACTCTCGGATCCTGCACTTAAGCTTGTAATTTCGTTTTAAAAAATATAATTATGTATTTAAAAGTTGCAGAATGGATTCATTTCGAAATCGGCAGAGATAGGCAGGCAATGCAAAACAAAATCTTACAAGTTATTGCTTACCTTCAATAACACTAGTCTGTTTTTTCCCCTCCGGTCTCGGTCTTGGTCTCGACTTAGTCTGTCTTGGTCTTGGTCTCGATACCCTCTGGTCTTGGTAGTGTCTTGGTCTCGGTTTTAGGCGGTCTTGACTACAAGTCTACTCAACACTCAAATAAGAAATTAAGTCATGGCTTACTTTGTTGAGAGGCCCCTAGCCAAGGAAGAAAATCCTTTGGATTGGTGAAGAGATAATAAAGATAATTATCCCACTTTGGCAAAATTAGCTAAATCCTACTTGTGTATCCCAAGCACCTCAACACCATCTGAACGTCTGTTCTCTGCTGCAGGTAACATAGCTTGCAAAAAAAGAGCCAGCCTCAGCCCGGAGCATGTGGACATGCTGACATTTTTGCATTACAATTACAAGTTTTGGAATAGTGAATAAGAAACATGTGAACAGTGAACACTGACAGTTTCCCTCTTCTTCTACATTATACCTCTGTAGCAAACAGTAAAAAATTTTTGGTTATTTATTATTTATAATTTTGATATTTCAACAAAATCTGCTGCTTAATAGTTTATATGAGCACAACTTTAATATTTTGTTTTGTTTATTTATATTTTGGATATTTAAAGAAGTTTTACCGTGTAAAAACTGGAGAAAACTTTTGTTTTTAAGGTTTAAAATGTCCAAATTAAAGATTATATTAGTAAAACTCAATGTGTGGCTTTTGCGCTTTTTAAGTACACTTTTACACATAAATACACTGATTTAGGTTTTTATTTTGGTATAAAAAAAAAATCAAATCAATAATTTATCCGATTAATCGGAAAAATAATCGTCCGATTAATCGATTATCAAAATAATCGTTAGTTGCAGCCCTACATGAAAGTGATCCATTTACATACTACCAATATACCGACATCGACTGTATAATCATAACCTTATCTGCTAAAACTTTACAATAATCTTCAGTTACACATTTTCAGTTAATGATAAACTAATCCTTTACAAAACATGCCTTCAGTGGACTACTTGTTTCAGTATAGTCAAGTTGTAGAACTCAAGTGCAGTTTATGAATACCCAAAACAAGATCAAACATAAAACAAAGGCAGACATGGCTTGACTGTTGACATGGCACAAAGACCATAACCTCACCAACAGTGGTACATGGATAATACTTGACAAGGAACAAGGCAAATATAAGGGCTTACATAAACAAGGCTAAATGACAAGATTTGTGCAAAAATCACTAGAATTTGCAAGCCTTTGTACAGAGAGCTGTAAATCCACTAGTGGTAAAAATGTGCTATTGCGTGATTAAAATGCTCAGTGTGTCCACCAGATGGCATCCATCTCATTTCAAAAATTGCTTTCATGAGGCCTAGGCTTGACTCTAAAATGAAATACAGCTTTAATAAAAAATAAAAAATAAATTATGTATAAATAAAAAAATTATATTATATTCAATGGGAAAAAATGGGTCATAATTATTGCATAAATATTAATTATAAATCATAAAATTATCAAAACACCAAAAAAGAAAAGAAAAAATTATAAAAAAAAAAAAGACTTTTTTATAAATATTAATCCCGCCCTCCATATCCATTTGGACCCAAATACCCCGACTTTGACTGTTAAATGAAGGACCCCAGAGGGCTACTGTAGGAGCACATCTGATCTCCTCTGGAAGCTGGTTTCAGCTGCGGCTGGCATAATATCTAAAAGCAGACTCTCCTTGCTTAGAGTGAACCCTTGGTATTTCTAGCTGATGTGATCCTAATGATCCGAGTGATCTGTTGGGTTTATATTTAGTGAGCATATCTGCAATATATTGAGGTCCTAACTCATTGAATGATTTATATACCAGTAATAATACTTTAAAATCAATCATAAATGTAACTGGGAGCCAGTGTAAAGACTTGAGGACTGGTGTGAAATGTTCATATTTTCTGGATCTGCTCAGAATTCTGGCAGCAGCGTTCTGTATGAGCTGCAACTGCCTTATGGTCTTTTTAGGAAGGCCAGTGAGGAGTCCAATACAATAATCCACCTGGCTGGTGATAAAAGCATCCACAAGTTTCTCTAAGTCTTGACTGGAAACAAAGCATCTAAGCATCCCAAAAGCATCCCAAATCATTCAAGTTTGTCTAGCTTTGCCTAGTTCCATATTAACAGCATGGATGCTGTCTTTGCAGATGTTATAATGCTCTGCTTTTCTGCATTGTCTTTTCACATTTTGCACAGCTGTTGAGTTTCTCCAATGTGCTTTTTGTCTACCACTTTTCTTCCTGAGCAATATCACAGGAGCAATATCATCAATTACACTTTTTAACTTCTAAGAATAAAGGAGAAAATCAACAGAGTCAGCAGATATGCTTGGTGTTAAAGTTATAGCCTTCATAAATAGCAGACTAGTATTCTCATTTAAAGTCCCGATGAATTCAAAATTGACCATACTTACTTTGTTTGCCTAAATTGATCGTTTTGTGGTGAACAATTCATCCATGCAAGTCAATCCACACAAAAATTTTTTTGGCTTCGTAATCTTTAATCAAAATCTGAAATTTCCCCTCCCCTCTGCGTTGGAGGACCTTGCCTGATGACGTAGGTTTCACGGTTTGGGCGTCGTCTTAACATCCATAATCACGCCCCTCCAACTGACAGTAGACAGGGTGAATGAAAACACCTACTTTTCTAGATCCAATCAGGTGCTAGTTGGGAAAAAAGCTACGCCCACCATTTTGCCTCATTTAGTATTCCGTTTCTCTCGGAAATACGTCACAACACTGGAGAAAAGTTGTTTGCAACTTCCGGTTCACGGGGACTTTAAGCATCTCTTCTTAACAGACACAGATCTAGCTTCAAATGCAGGAGAGATCAATATGTCAAAGAAAATACAGAAATGATCAGACAGTGCTACATCCTTAATAACAATCGATGAGATGTTTAGACCCTTACTGATAAGTAAATCTAGACTGTGTCCACGATTGTGTGTGGGTCCATGTACATGCTGAGATTAAAAGTTTAAAAATAGTTTTGATTTCTTTTGCCATATTGGTTTCTGCATTATCTATGTGAATGTTGAAATCTCCAGCAATGGCAAAACAGTCAAACTCTGAAGAAACTGTTTATAACAGTTCTGTAAAGACCTCAGCAAAGGCTCAAGAGTATTTTGGAGGCCTGTAAATAATTTTAAGTAAAATACGTGGATGTCTTTTGAATATCTGGGTATTTGTTAAAAAGTGGTGTATCATTCCCAAATGATATTTGCTTACATTGATAGACATCTTTAAAAAGAGCAGCTACACCTCCGCCTTTCTTACCAGCTCTGCAGACACTCATAAAAGTAAAGTTAGGAGAGGATGTTTCATTGAGGACTGTTGCACTGCA
Source organism: Rhinichthys osculus (assembly GCA_029959095.1). Lineage (NCBI taxonomy): Eukaryota > Metazoa > Chordata > Actinopteri > Cypriniformes > Leuciscidae > Rhinichthys > Rhinichthys osculus. Next base: position 4,316,918 of record JARWKJ010000013.1, on the reverse strand, counting down.
GCTGTCTTCTAGCCAAGTTTCATTTAGAAACAAAATCTAGGTTGTATGTGGTTATGAAGTCGTTGTCTAGAAGGGATATATTTTTAAGTGAGGGCTTGCAGCAAAAGAGTGGGATAGTTTGGTTCCAGCATACACCAGTTCTACTACTAATTCTAATAATTTCATTAATAATCTTCCAATTCTATTTTCTCTGAGCAGCACAGAAGTGGAGATGCTGGAGAGAGGGATAACGTGTCTGGGGAGAGGGGCTGTTGCTCTGGTGTTATCGGAGGCCGTAATATGGTTTGCCTGGCTGTTTTTTCAGAAAGTTGTCCTTGGGAGCAGTTATAATATGTCACAATCTGTCTGTGGTGAGCTCTGTGGGCAGGGCTCTGCTGAGATTGTGTCCGTGAGCAGAAGTTGTTGTAGCTGCATGGTGTTATCCTTGTCCTTGTGTGATATGTCAACCTCATACCCATTCAGGTGCTGAAGTGAAGTCCTGTGGTCATTCATACTGTGTCCAGGTGTGTGTGTGCCATTCAGGTTGAGTGGATTGGCACACACTGCCGAAGGATGATTGAGGGAGAAGTGGATATTGTCCTTTAGCACTCTTGAACCAAGTTTGTTTGGGTGGAGTCCAAACAGTTGCCCCTGAAAAGATTGAAGTTGTCAATGAAGTTCACTCCTTTTATATTGCAGGTTTTTTGCAGCCATGTGTTGGGCCCAAGCAACCTGAAAACCTGTTTGTTCCTCTTGCTGGGAGTGTTTCACTGATTAATGTCTGAACTATCAGTCTTTTAAGTGTTTCAAAAAGTTAATTGAAATCCTTCTTAAGGAGGTCTGACTGCTCTTTATGAATATCATTCTTCCCCACATGAATGAGTAGATTTCCAGTCTTATGTTTCATCAGAATGTTCTGAAGTTCTGTGTTTACATCAGAAGTCGTTGCTTGTGGAAGGCAGCATGTAGTTGTATCCCTGCTAATAATGTTTCTGATTATGGAGTCACCCACTATCAGAGTCCTGGGCTCGGCTGTGCTCTGAGCTGAGTGCCGTTGTCTGCTCGACCTTGAGCGCCAATTTGCAGTGCTAGCTACTGGCCGATTCAGTCTGTGTTCGATCACATTCATCACATTCAGGGATTCCTCATTCACTAATACATCAAATCTGTTCTCAAGATGTATAGGCGGTGGTAAGAGACCAGTGTTTGCAATCCTTGTCTGAGCTGTATCTGGGGTAGAGGAGGCTACTGCGGCAATATGCGATGCTCGTGACAATCTGACGTCTCAAGTACCTTTGGGTCTCGTTACATTTTTGTGCCATCGATTTGTAAGTTGATCGGCTTGTTTCTCTACACTCAGTATGGCCTGTCGAGGAGGACTAGATTCATGGGACTCAACGGCTGTATGCTGAGGGCGTCCATGATGAAGCTCTGTTGTGTGTTCAGTCTGGTTTGGTGGTCCCACAAGTAACTTTGTTTGAAGAACTTCAATCCTTTGTAAAAGTCTCTGGCAGTTAATGCAGCAAGTAGATTACAGAAGAGGCATTTTCTCTTATCCTTTTGAATGTAGGCAGTTGTGTTTTCCCTTCTCTGGAATGTAAGCTTTCATTGGGAGGCTGGTCGGAGAAAAGAATTCTGCTTTTTTGTAGTAAAAAAAAAGCACTGATTTGCTGAAGGTAAAATTAGGTGATAAAAAAGATCAAATATAATATAAAAGCGATAGAGCGATTAAAGAATATGAAAGTGAAAGGGCAAAGCCCGGAGCAGTAAGCAAGAACATCCGAGAGTGTCCTGTCAAGGATGAAGATGTCCAAATGTTTCTTATTTTGTTTATATATATATATTTTTTTCCATTTGGTACTGCCCTTCAGTAGCAGCAGAAGATAGTTCTTCTGTATATCTCCCGGGATACAAATTAAGTACAATTTACCTTGATCTTCAAATTAAAAAAAGTGTTGTAAACTTAATGTGTCGTGCATTCATTTTGTATGATCCCCCTTATTTTGTCAAAATTATTCACATTTTCACAAATCCTGTAAGAGGATCAAAAACTTTCGAGCAGCACTGTGTGTATGTGTTTAATAGGTATAATAACAATACTAATAAATAAATAAAGACAAGATCAGTGAATGGATGTGAAAGGCTGTGAGATGGGATGGATAAAAGGTTTTCTTGTAGGCCTATATTATTTTATTCTAACATATTCTTTTATCATATATTGATAAAAACAAATTTCATTTGAATGCTGTCTGTAGGCAACATCGCGCACAATATAATCGGTTAAATTATATATTAACAATCATTTCTTAATTTTGTCATTCTTAATTAGAAATAAATATTATTATAGGCTTATCCATTTCTAGTCGCGCAGGTTGTTTACGCATTTAAATCGTGGCCCTGAGAAATAGATGTTGTTCCCTCAACATTGGATCTTGAGGCCACTTTACACGTTCCCACAAGTTAATATGATGTGGCCATAACAAAACTAAATAAACCGAAAATGTCCCCACCTGGTCACCGTAATATACTGATCATTTAGTAATGGTTTCAGTGTTTCCTCTTTGTTTTTTTCCAGCCGTGGTGGCAGGCCCATTTCGCCAAGGGGCGTGGCCCATGAGTTATATTCCCATTGGCCACGCCCCCTTATCCCAGGTGTTTAAATCTCCCCTAAGCATTATAACATGAAAGGCGCCAATAAAAGCGGCAAAGCGATTATGCGCATCCCGTGTGCAGAATGATGCACTTGAAGCAACGCAAAGTCACAGCGTGCAGCGCTTCGCATTGAAAAGTTCAAAGCACAAAGCGAAGAGATTATATCTATCTATGCTTAATGTATTATATCTATGCAACAGTTTATTGAGCCTTTTCTTTTAACAGTTTTAAATTTCAGTTAACTTACAGTGCGCATGAAGAACAATTCATAGTGCTCTTTACTCTAGTGCTGTAGTAACAGACACCCGGTAGAAAGGAATATGATTTAGAAAGCGCTATAAACTCCAGCAAGATAAAGTAATTTTATTCAAACTATAGACCTTTATCTACAAATAAAGTATAATAATGGGAACATTGATCTTTAAGAGAGTGTCGTCGTGTTACTGTCGTAACCGAACGTGACGTGCTGTTTTGAATGCTGAATGGAGAATGACTGAGGAGAGATAGGTTTCCATTAACTTTAACTTAACGACTTAAATATACATTTTTACCTCACATTATGCTATTGAATGACTTTAGAAGTCTTGGAATATAGTGTGAAAACTTTATAGTGCTTTACAATGTTTTGTATGCCTTTAGTGGAGCTTAACAATAACACAAACAATATCGGACCGAGAAGCTGCACCCGTGGCGGGATGATTTTAGGTGTGGCGGCCCGCCACGGCAGAATGAATGTAGCGGAAACACTGGGTTTGTTCATCATTTGTTCATGATTAACCATTGTTTTGTAACACCCCCTTTTCTTTTTAGGTGTTACCTTGAGGGGGTTCAACAGAAATTTTAATGGTACTGAAATAGAACCACTTCACTCAACAAATATTACATTTTCCTATTTTATTTCACACGTGCATTTAATTGCCCCCAACAATAAACAATATAAGGAAACTAACAGTCTTTGTCTCTGTGTAAATGAGACGATAATATAAACAAAACTTATCGTCAGTGTCCAGTCTTTAGAGTTGAAATGATGATTGTGAAGAGATGAGTATCAAACCCAGTGGTTATTTGAGATCGACGCAATGATATTACCCAATAATCTAGTATAAGTGTGAGGTGAAGATAGTAAATGGCATTTTGTGCCTCGCTACAGAGTGGTGATGTCCAGATCCCTACCAGATCCAGATCCCCTTTCGGCCGAAGTCCACAGTAGTTGATTGTCGAGTTCGAGCGCGCGCTATCAAACCTCCTCCACGTGTTCAACATCTGATTCGGATGAACTATCCGAATCCGAACTATCCATTTGAGCTGATATTCTCACATAGAGAACACCACACAGCACCGTCATCGGCTGACAGTCTGAGTCTCCACTGTTGCTTAGTTACCAATGATCGCGCGCGCGCACTCGACAATCGCCTACTGTGGACTTCGACCGAAAACAGGAAGAAAATACGGGTATGTGAGCTGGCTGAATAAACATCATTTTTATTCATATCTTTCACATTTAATGGAGTCAGATTCACTGTGTTCACTCACATGGCTGTGCACTTGTAATGACACATTAAGGTTGTTAAGAGGCTAAAAGCAGGTTTAAAACTTTTCCCGTTAAGTCAACAGGGTGCAAATTTTAAAAAGAGGATAACACGGTGTAGGCAACACCGGTTTTTGTCGTTGTTATCTGTACTGACAGCACTCCAAATTTACAAAAAATGAGCTTAATGTTAAAATTGACCGGAGTTTTCCTTTAACGTTTGAACAACGTTACCATGGGAGTGAACGGAGTTGTCAGAACGCTTAATAAAGTTTGACTTTATCTGACTGTTTTGTTGACATCTAGTGGATGCATAACGCAAACCCAGTCAAACGTTTGACTGCAGTATCTTATGCGCCTTATAATCCGGTGCGCCCTATATATGAAAAATGTTCTAAAATAGGTCATTCATTGAAGGTGCGCCTTATAATCCGGTGCGCCGTATAGTGCGGAAAATACGGTACCTTGTAGTTTACAGGTCCTAGCTTTTTCACAATCTTAGCTGGGCCTTTCCATTTAGGTGAGATCTTAGCCATGAAAGCATCATCTGCACTAGAAAGAGGATGTGTTCGCACCCAAACTAAATCCCCCTCATTGAAGTTTTGAGCTCTTCTCTTGAGGTCGTAGTACTTTTTTTATTTAGTTTGTGCCTTCTCTACACTCTCTCTTACTGACTCGTACAGAACCTTTTGGCGTTCCAGGATACTGTAAGCTGGTTGGTCCGGATCTGGTGGATTCTGTAAGGCTCTCTGCAGAGGACCTTTCAGTTGTCGTCCTAGGGCTATCTTAGCAGCAATACCCTGTACTCTCATGCCATGCGGTATTTAGTGCAAATCTGAACTCACATAACCACTGATCCCAGGTACGGTGGTTTTGGTCGACGTACGTGGCAATCATAGTTTTCAAATTCCGGTTGACCTGTTCAGTGAGGTTTGACTGAGGATGGTATGCGGTGGTGAGTTTTTGTGATACTTGCCACTGCTTACATAATTGGGCCAAGAGGTTTGAGGTGAATTGTGCACCTCTATCAGACACGATGAAAGCTGGTGTTTCCCATCTTGTGAAAATCTCCTCAATAAGAATTTGCACAATGGCTGTAGCCTTTGCAGCTCTCATTGGGAAAACCTCTACCCATTTAGTGAAATAGTCCACTATAACAAGAAGGTAAGTATTCTGGTGGGTGCTTCATGGGAATGGTCCCATGATGTCCATGCCAAGCATATATCCAGGCTTGACAATGGGCACAATTTGTAGCCCACCTGCAGGTTTTAAGTTAGTTGGCTTATGCTGTTGACATTTCTCACACTTTTTGCAGTGCTGCCATACATCACTACGTACCAATGGCCAATAAATGAATTCTCAAATAATAATACACATAAGAGTATTATTATTTTAAAAGACACATACGTGTTTTAAATTTACCCAAGTGACCACTCAGATGGCTGTCATGTGCATAAGTTAAAATTACTTCCTTCAGTTTTGCAGGGACTACAATTTGAAACCTTTGGCCTTCTTTAGAGTCTGGAACACTCCTAAATAAAACCTAATTTTTAAGGACGAAGTGCGTTCTCTTAAGATCTGTGGTTTTCTGGCTCTTGGCTTTATCTATGAGCTCTTTATACTCTGGGTCTTTTTTCTGTTCATCCGCGATTTGAGACAAGTCCAACGGCAGATCACAAGTGACAGAAGTAAAACCACGTTTAGCTGGTGTGTGTAACAACACAGCTGGAGATTAAGCCACATCTCTCCTGGGTAAGATATCAGGCACTACATTACATTGTCCTCTCCGATACCGTACAGTAAAGTGATACCCTTGTAGTCTGATCGTGCATCTTTCCAGTCTGGATGAGGGTTTTGGATGTTGGAAAAGCCAGACTAAGGATGCATGATCAGTGATCGCCTCAAAAGCCTTGCCTTCTAGGTAATGGCGCCACTTCTCTACACCCCACTCTACTGCTAGACATTCCTTTTCTGATGCCGAATAGGACTTCTCTGCACCTCTGAGCAAACGGGATGCATATGCAATTACTCTCTCTTGTCCATCCACTTCCTGTGTCAAAACAGCTCTTAAGCCCACATCACTTGCATCGGTCTGTACTTTAAAAAATAATCAAAGTTAGGTGTACATAAAACAGGTGCTCTAGTGAGTTAATCTTTGATGAGGTCAAATGAACGTTGGCAGTCGTCTGTCCACTTCCACTTCACTTTATTCCTCTTCAGTGCATGTAATAGTGCGGTTTTAGTGGAAGTCAGAAATAAACTGATGGTACCAAGCCGCAAGGTAGAGGACTGCATTAGGATTGAGTCCCCGCCAGATCTCGCGGGACCCAACGCAAATCTCGCGGGAGCGGGCAGTTTGAACTTTGCTGCGGGCGGGAATGGGTGGCTAAAAAAAAAACTGCGGGATCGGGAGCCTAGCGACATGATGGAGATGTCAATAAATGATGTGGAAAAGAACCTTAACCGATGTATTTACAGCACAAAACCTAAGCTAGGCAAGTCTGACTTTTTATGTGTGTTTTGTCTTTCTGTGTTCTCCGAGGCTAGCTGCTTTCAGACATGCTTTCTGCACATTTACTCCAGGACCAATAAAGCCTATGACGGAATACTTCAATAGCTAAAATCAAAGTACTTGAAGTCTAAAGAAACGCGCGGTAGCCTAAGCATTTTAGATGTCCCCGATAGCCTAGCCAGGCTAGTATTCATCTTCCTGATCAGTGCGTGAGAATACATGCAGGTCAGGGAAACAAAACAAACAACTTAATGAATCTCCTTAATAATAGCAATACAAATACGTGTTTTTCCTGCGGGACGGGAGAAGACACAAATCAATGAATCTCTATTATTGTGCAGGATTAAATTCTCAGAGTTTTGCGGGCGCGGGCGGGAGTGGACATACATATTGCGGGAGCGGGCGGGAGTGTAACACACATGTTGCGGGAGCGGGCGGTAATGGTCAGAAATTCGGCCGGCGCGGGTGGGAGCGGGATGAAGAAAACAGTCCCGTGCAGGGCTCTACCGCAAGGCCTAGAAATCGTTGTAACTGTTTTAAGGACTTGGGAGTTGGGAATGTTCTGATCGCATCCATTTTGTCTGAGTTCACCTTGACTCCACCCACTGTGATGGTATGACCTAAGTAGTCAAGTGAAGAACATTTGAACTTACATTTCTTGAGGTTAAGAGTGAGACCGGCCTTGTGCAGGCTATGAAACACTTGTTTGAGATGGTGCAAGTGTGTTTAGATATCTGGTGAGTATACAATAATGTCATCGATATAGACCATGCAACATTTGTTCTTGTGCTCTCTGAGAACTTGCTCCATCAGCCGTTGGAAAGATGCTGCGGCATTTTTAAGGCCAAAGGGAAGACACAAGAATTCATACAGCCCTGAAGCAGTAATGAAAGCGGTGTTTTCCATACTTGCAGAATCCATTTCAACTTGCCAGTATCCACTCTTTAATGAGGCATCGGATAAACGTCGAGGTGAGTTTTTTCGTTAAGGCCACGGCAATCAATGCAAAACCGGGATCTTCCATCTTTCTTATCCACGACCACCACAGGTGAAGCGACTAATAATGAAAAGTCCTTTTTTACAAAAGAAAGCAAAACAGCTAACATCAGACTTGACTGATTACAATTACATCAAGAGATTTGCACAGTTAGCCTATTCTCACGTTTGAGCATAAACTCCATGAATTCTCAAACCAGGATTTCAAATGTGTAAGCAGGTAGCATTTAGCTGAACCATGCAGTTTCCCTCTACCAAACTGAACTGACTTCTTCATGAGTTACAAGGCTTATATCTAGTAGCCACCATGCACTAGTGCCCTCAAGCGGCTATTAGTGGTACTACACCTGACCCAGATAACTTTTCAGGCAATAGTCAGAAAATATACTATAAAAAAACTCAGGTAACATTTAAACCGTTACAGTTTATTGAGATAACAGCACTAAAACAATTTTAACATAAATACGTCAGTGATTTGCAAGAGATTAATATATCAACTAATAACATATTAATCATCTACTAATTCACACTATTGTGTTCTGTCTTGTCTGCCCCTGTTCTGCTTAGTCCCTGATTAGTTTACCTTCCTCCACCTGTGTCTGGTTAGTTTCCTGATTTCACTCAGTGTGTTTATACTCCCTGTTCTGTTCAGTCCCTTGTCGGTTCTCGTTAATGTTAGATGTGGTTGTGTATGTTCTACCTGAACTCATCAAGTAAAGTTTGTGTTTAACCCGGATCTTCATCTTTTGCCTTCAACTACCATTACACTAATGATCTGTTTGATTATTTCATGATTTACTATTGTGTAAGAGAACTTACAACATATTAGGGGTGGAACGGTACACAGAAGTCACGGTTCGGTTCATACCTCGGTTCAGACATCACGGTTCGGTACGATTTCGGTACAATGGAGGGAAAAGCAAAACAAAAATGCAGAAGGCATTGTATTTTTTAAATAAGTTTTATTAATAAAGGCATAGAACCAGTTTATTTGTAGTGCACTGACAATAGTTTTATATAATTAGTTTATTAATTAAATTAATAAAAAGACAAAAAGACCTTGCGATATGTTTGGTAATTGTACCTGAATTAATTTAAAATTAATTTGCTATATTTCAGATCAATATATTTGTTTTCCTTAATTTTAATTAACATTATTAATTAACAATGTAACATTATTCTCATCTGAATGATAAATAATTGATTTCTGTATAAAATAATACTACCATTAATAACGCATTCGATTTTCTTTTTTAATCAATGTAGAATGTGTAAGATTAGTGCTCCGAGGACAAGAAATGAAAACCAATGCGATGAATGTCCAAAAGATGGGACCCACAGACTGTTTTGAAATGGAGTTGGAGTTGGATAAATATGTTTTGCTTTTAAAACAGTGTGTGTGTGTGTGTGTGTGTGTGTGAGAGTGAGAGTGAGAGTGAGAGAGATTTTGGTTGGGTGACAGTTGTAGGTTACAGTTTGACAAGAGTTTACAGTGTGACAAAAGCACAATGTTGTGTTTTATTGCGAGTGTACACAAATATAAGTAAACACTTTGCAGGTTTAATGATCTGTATGAACAAAATGACGGAGTATGTTTTTTTATGTTTCCACTGTTCGATCGCGGCCGCGCCTCTCTCTCTCACACACACACACACACACACACAAACACATGCCAGCATTGCAATCTTGACATCGCAGCCTGTTCATTATGTGGTCCCACCAAACAGGAATAGAGCGTTAAATTCGCGTCTATCGCGTCTAGTTCGACGCTAGTCCAAAGCGAATAGGACGCGCGTATAAGCCAACGTTTGAACGTTCAGAGCAAAGCCAAAAGTAAGGATTATGTGTCCCTAAAGAACCCGCGTATGTAACAGTAGTTCCGCATTACATTAATTAATTTCCACGCGAGTTTTATTTATTTTTATACCGTGTATTCTCCGTGTAAATTCGTGCACCGAACCGTGACCCCCGTACCGTTTCGGTTCGGTACGAATACATGTACCGTTCCACCCCTACAACATATTGTATTAATCATATCTTTTATTAATCATTTATGAACATATAGTCATGTTTTGTAAATAAGTTCATCATGAACTAATAACTTATAATTGCACATTATTATAAAGTGTTACGCATTATCTAAATCAAATGCATCAGTCATCTTAGTTGTATTGCGTAAACAGTGTGGTCCACGGTGGAGGTGAGGATCTAATTGCAGCACAGGACACAGGTATTAAACACAGCAACAGGAAACTAACTAGTTTTTGTTTATGGATTCCCTGGCGCCACCTCTGGAACTGGGGGCTCGGAAGAGGGAAACAGGAGTCCTATGGAGCCAAAGGGGTGGAGGGCTGATGCGCAGCCAGAGGTCCCGAAGTCTGTGGTGAAGCTGGATGAAGCCAGCGGAAAGGGAGGAGCAGAGGTGCTGGACGGAACTTGCGAAGATGACGGGGCTTTGGATGACCTCCATGATTGGAACGCAGGAGGCTGGACGGGACCAGCGGAGACAAAGGAGGCAGGAGGCTGGGTGGGACCATCAGAGGAAGGAGGGCCAGGAAAAAATTTTGAACCAGAAAGTCCATTAGGCCTGGTGGGACCAGTAGAGAAGAGGAGACCTCAAGGGTGGGAACATAGGCAGGAGTCCATTCCAGAATATGTAGATCAATGAGTGCTAGCTCCGGGACTACCGTATTAGGGATCCTCTTTCTTTTCACCCACTGTAAAAGGGGAACCACAGCTGGAGAGTACCAACTCCACATACTCACAGAATATCTCTTGAGGGCCTTCCCCAGGCACGCTTCTGTCTGCTCTTTGAGGCCGGCGTGAAATAAGGCGCACAGGGAGTCATCTGGGCAGTGCACCATGCGATCTAGATACCCATGGGTGTTATCCTCAAGGGAAAAGTCAAATAATTATGATCTGGTGATATCGTCCAGTGACTGCGGTGAATAGTGCTGCTGGCAACCTGGAGAGATAGCTGACAGGAGGAAAGAGACCCAAATGGGGCTGGTAAGGGTTAGCTACCCTTGTCGGCAATATCCAGCTCCGTGTTTACAGGATGCTGGAGACACCCGCCCAAGGCTTCTGAATATCCCTAAAAATACCCCTAGAGTCTAAGAGAGCGGGGGTGGAAGATGACTCAATGTTGGACAACATGGTTAATGACTTAGGAACGGAAATGGATATGAGTATGGAGAGTAAGACTAGTTCAAGATCTGCAGTTAGTAAAGTCATTGAACTCCAAGTTTGTGTCTGTGGCTGGAGCAAGGCGACAACGGCCAGGGGTTTGAAGGTTCATCAAGGGAAAACGAAATGCTTGAGGGAGAAGGGACAAGGGCCTTGCATTGATCAGTACTTCTTACGAAGTCAGTCAAGTCAGTCGAATGAAATCCAGCGACAGGAAGCAAACCACAGCTCACAGGATATCAGCACCCCTGTCATAGAGGAGAGGAGGGGTTGCACAGTTAGTGATGAACATATTTATACTTGTTAACCCAGTCAGACTAACCAGCATAAGTGAGAAAAGAAGCTCAACAGGCATAGGCCTGGAGTTAGATGGCCAAGAGCTTGTGAGAAAACTGCATGGGACACGGTAAACACAGATCTATGTTTTGCATTGGAAAGATTAACTGGTACAGTTGAAAAGAAGCTGGATAAATTTGTGCACATCATTTACACATATGGAAGTGAGAGGTTTGGTGTGAAGGAAAAAAGTACAAACTACTCCTGGAATGTCTAGACGGCAGCAGAAAATTGAAGCGTTAGTTAGAGAAATGAGACAGCTCAGGAAGCAATGGAAAAGAGCAGAACAAAGTCAGAAGGAGGGACTCAATCTCTTACAAAGGGCCATAAAAGATAAGCTGGCAACATTACGCAGAGCTGAGCGCCTACGGAAACAATACAAAAGAAGGAACGTACGTTTCTATAAAGACCCATCAAATTCGAAAAGAAGTTATTCACCAGTGACAAGAATGGCATTTTAAAAGCATCTAGGGTTGAGCTAGAGAGATAAACGCATACAGACGCAAAAGGGCATGAGCCTATGTCAATTCCACCAAACATACCACCTATCAATCTACCAGAATACCAAATGGAGGTCTGTGCACCTAAGTGGAAAGAGGTAGAGCAGGCTGTGAGAAAGGCAAGGGCTTCATCATCTCCAGGGCCTAATGGAGTTCCGTACAGAGTGTACAAGAGTGCTTCAGGAGTTCTACGAATTCTGTGGAAATTGATAAAAGTAGCATGGGAAAAACTTGTTGTACCTAGAGCATGGCGCAGAGCAGGTGGAGTCTTTATACCTAAAGAAAACATGTTACAAGCATCAGTCAGTTTCGTCCTATTTCACTATTAAACGTTGAAGGTAAGATTTTCTTCAGCATTATTGCCCAGAGATTGTCCACCTACCTATTAAAGAAAGACGTCATTGACACTTCAGTTAAAAAAGCGGGCATTCCAGGGTTCTCAGGATGCTTAGAACACATCAATGTTATCTGGCAACAAATTCAGTCAGCTAAAAAGGAGAGGAACATTGTGACATTCCTGGATTTGGCTAATGCATATGGTTCAGTGCCACGTGACCTTCTTTGGGCAGCATTTGATTTTTTCAGAGTACCAATGTCAATAACAAATTTGGTGAAAGCCTATTTTGGAGATTTGCAATTAAGTTTCAATTAAGTTTCTCATCTCAAAAATTCAGCACTGTATGGCAATGCTTAGAGGTTGGAATAATGGCAGGATGCACCATTTCTTCACTGGCTTTTACCATGGCAATGGAAGTAATCATTAGGGCATCAAGATGGGTAGTACGAGGAGAGCGCTTGGCTTCTGGGATGCGACTACCACCAATCAGAGCATACATGGATGACATGACAACCATGACTACAACAGTAGCCTGCACTAATCGGTTATTGGGGAAGTTAACAGACAATATTGAAGGGGCATGAATGCAATTTAAGCCCTCTAAATCAAGGAGCATCTCGATAGTTAAAGGAAACGTAGAAGATAAAACATTCTTCATTAATGGTGAGGCGATACCAACAGTTTCTGAGAAGCCAGTGAAGAGTCTTGGGAGATGGTACGATGGGGATCTGAAGGACACAGTTCGGGTGGGAGAAGTTACACGACAAGCAGTGGAAGGGTTGAAGAGCATAAACAGCTGTGCTCTACCAGGCAAACTAAAACTCTGGTGCTTTCAGTTTGGTCTACTGCCGAGGTTGCTGTGGCCACTGACTGTGTACGAGGTTTCTTTGACAACAGTGGATAAACTGGAAGCGTTAATAAGTTTATACATCAGGAAATGGTTGGGAGTTCCACGCTGCCTCAGCAGAGTGGGACTTTATAGTAAAGGAATATTGCAGCTGCCAGTCTCTGCTTTAACAGAGGAGTTTAAGTGTGCCAAGGTCACACTGGAAATTACCTTAGTAGACTCACGCGACAAATGTGTAAGGGAGGCAGCCCCTGTGTTAAAAACTGGTAGAAAGTGGTCAGCAAAGAAATCTGTAGTAGAGGCAAAGGCTGCCCTTCAAGATGGGGATATCGTGGGACAGGTACAGCATGGAAGAGGGGGTTTTGGGCTCGGTTTAGCTCCTCCTAAATGGAACAAGGAAGACACAACTCAAAGGAGGAAGCTGGTAGTCAACGAGGTGCGAAAGCAGGAGGAGAGGATGAGGTGTATAAAGGCCATTTCCCAGGCCAAGCAGGGAGACTGGATGAGATGGGAGAGTGTGGAACAACGCAAGATGGGCTGGTAAGACCTTTGGTCAATGGAAGAGAGTAGGATCAGTTTCCTTATCAGGTCAACATATGATGTTCTCCCATCACTGCAGAACCTAAACCTCTGGGTAGGAGAGGATCCCTCTTGTCCTTTGTGTTCATCACCTGCCACATTAAGGCACATTTTGACAGGATGTAAGGTGGCTCTTAGCCAAGGTCGGTTTACTTGGCGCCATGACCAAGTACTGCGATGTTTGGCTTTATCATTGGAAGGCAAGTGTAGTATGACCAATAAGTTGCCGCTAGTGATGGGCGGATCGATCCTGAAGTATCGATACTTCGATACTGATGTGGTATCGAAAAGGATCGATCCTCACATAAAAATCGATCCAAATGTGTATTTTTTTTACCAGTAATTTTTTATTAATTTAGCACGCAATTCAGTGCGTAAAATAAGCTTCTAAGTGGAAAAATAAGCGAATGTTAGCGGGTAATTGTGTAGGATAGAACCTTTTCTCCTACTCATCTGTTTACAAGACGAAACCAATCAATCACAGAGAGCGTTCGATGCTGGTGCTTCGCTGAGCTCACAGGCCCAGTGCGTTTGAGAAACGAAGCCTTGCTTAGATGACAGAGAAACAATCGGGAGTTATTTCGCAATAAACAAACCAAAACTGTACATAACGGTTTAAAATGTCGACGTCCGTAAGATCTTTTTTATTAAATTTTTTTTTTTATTCAACAAGGATCGATGCATTAAATTGATCAAAAGTGACAGTCAAGGGTTTTACACTGTTAAAAAAAAATCTACTTCATATAAATGCTGTTCTTTCAACTTTTTTCATCAAATAATTCTGCATAAAATGTATCATGGTTTCCAACAAAATATGAAACTGTTTTCAACATTGATAATAATAAGAAATGTTTCCTGAGCAGCAAATCAGCATATTAAAATGAATTATCATCATGACTGGAGTAATGATGCCGAAAATTCACCTTTGATCACATGAATAAATTACAGTTTACTATGGCATAGAACATATAACTGTAATATTACAATTTAACATAGGCTATATGTTAAATTGTTAAATTGTAATATTACAGTTTTTACTAAGAGAAATAAAAATCTTACAGACCCCAAACTTTTGAACAGTAGGCTAGTACTATAATTAGGGTAGTTTTGTAAAAGTCACTGACTAATTAAAGGGGAGTTGAGAGCACAAATCACAAAATATTTAGGCCTAGTAGTCATGAAAAAGTGTTCAGATTTAGCATATTAATGATGCATTCACCTCATAAATCATGACACACAGGAAAGTGCATACAAGTTCAAATGCATGCTTTTAAAATGAAAAAGTATCGGTATCGGCGATACTGGCCCTGTATTTACTTGGTATCAGATCGATACAGAAATTTGCAGTATCGCCCATCACTAGTTGCCGCCTGTTCTAGCAAAACATTACACGCAGAAGACAATATTCCTCCGCCCAGGCGAGCAACCACCAAGAAAAGGTGTTAAAACCAATTCTCTGCTAGGGACTGGAAGATGCTGGCTGATCTTGATCAACGGCAAATTTTTCAACCTGAGATTGCCACCACTAACCTACGGCCAGATATTGTTTTGTGGTCTGGATCAGCACGCATTGTTCAACTGATAGAGTTAACAGTGCCATGGGAGGATGCGGTAGATGAGGCATATGAGAGGAAGAAACTGTGGGATGCTCATCTGGCCACTGAAGCAGAACAGCGAGGATGGAGAGTCCAGGTTTATCCAGTGGAAGTGGGTTGTCGAGGTTTTGTGGCACACTCTACAACCCGGTTCCTCAGAGACGTCGGATTCAGTGGCCAAGAGTTGCGTCGCACAGTAAAGAACTTATCTGAAGCAGCAGAAAGTAGCAGCAACTGGCTGTGGTTTAGAGGGAAAGATTCTAGCTGGCTGTGTACAGGCCGCCACACTACGGTTTCGTAGAATTCTTGAAAAACTTGAAGAGTCTGTTGGTTTATTTGTATAGGTTGCATAGTAATTACAGATATTCCGTTCCTGTGTATATTGCGTGAATGAAGTTGTGTTTTGCGGTAGGTAGTATGCCATACGGAACCGTTGCCACTGAACCTACTTTAACGAAGACAGTGGGGCTTGACAGCCTTAGTCGAACGGGTTGGCGCGTATGGTTGGGTTGCGGAGAGGTCGTGAGATAGTGGTTAGGTCACATGTGAACTACGAGGACGGAGCAATCTCAGCAGCAGGAGAGATATAGAGGTCAGTAAGCTGGGCTGAGTTGAGTGGGGGACGGAGGGGGGGACTCTGGGACGCCAGAGTCACTGTCGAGCCCTCTTGAGGTGTCGTGGGCTAGTCGACGAAACAATGTGGACCAACGGTGCCCACTTGAAGACCCTAGAGATGTCCCCTACTCGGCTCAATCCAGACGGTTGTCATGCTGGTCCACTAGGGAGACCACACTGTAGTTGCAGCCGTCGTGTGTGCTGATGTGCCAAGTACACTGCAGCCGTTAACGCCGGACAGACGGGGAGTCACACCACCATATGGAAAGAAGCGTAAATGGATGGAGAAGCATAGTTTACTGTAAAGCTAAGTCTTAGTTTCGCTTATCTTGGCGAAAGCCGAGTACAAATCAGCATTAAGTTTTAACATCTACTCTCGTGTAATGGAAATCATGAAAATGCAAATCCATTTCATCAAGTTTGAAGATCACCTGAATCAACTTTGTTGAATATTACTCAAAATTGGTACCATCAATTTCACCATGATGTAAGACATTTGGTTAAAAAAAAGTTTATATGATCTGGAAGTTTTGAATTGTTCGTTGCACTAGTGGGGTTTGGCAGCTAACTATACTGTATCTCCCAGAAGAAAGAGCTCAGAACATGTTTCCTAATAGATATCCAGAGTTGAAATGCATTCATAAGTGTCGTCTATTTTAAAGCAAGATGATCATTTGAGAATCTACCTTATAATTATATAACACAACACACGGAATTCCCAACAACATTGCAGTCAACTGCTCATTCTGCTCTCATGAAATGTTTCTGCGAGTCTCTTGCTCAAGTCCACTATGATCATGTTCTTCTAGATCTCTGTTACCTGCAGGAAATGGATGTGATCCTGTGTGTGTGAAAGCTGCTCCAGCTCAGCGTCTCTCCTCCTCAGATCATTGATCTCCTGCTCCAGTCGCTCCAGTCGTCCTTCAGCTCGACTCACTGCAGTCTTTTCCTGGTCTCTGATCCGCTGTGTCGCCTCAGAGCGGCTTCTCTCAATGGAGCGGATGAGCTCAGTGAAGATCCTCTCACTGTCCTCCACTGCTGTCTGTGCAGAGCGCTGTTACACACACATCACAATCACACAGTGAGCTTCAGTGAGTCCTGACTGAGACGTCTCAAACTTCTCTTGTTCTCCAGACTCACCTTATGAGACGCCACAGCCTCTCTCAGCTGCTGAAGATCTTTCTCTCTCTGCTGGATCCTCTGCTGGAACGACCTCTGCGTCTCCTTCAGCTGCTTCTGCACCACAAATCAATAACAGAGATGTCACATTATACTGCTGACATTATATCTGTCAGGGTTCTGTCACTTTGGTCTAGTTTATTCTTGGTTTTGTGCCATAGCCCTGACATACCTGTATTGTCTTGTCTTTGTGTGAGTTTACATTCTCTTGTTTGTGTGCCTTTTTTCACGTTTGAATCATGATGTTCGGATTCCGCTACTCTTGTCTAGTTTGGTTTCGGTTCTGTGCCGGGATTCGGACATTCATGCTCTGTGTTTGTATTCTGTTGTATGTGCACAGGATGAGCATTCGCTCGTTCTCGTGCACTCTGTCTTGTTGTGTGAGCATGCGGTTTCGAATTTGCTCTGGCTCTTCTGTCTGCGTGTGGGGTTGTGTTCTGTCAAGCACGCGATTCGTGTTTCCATCGACCGTGTGTTTCAAACTCCTTAAAGGGATGATGGATTAGTTTCCACCATTTACATGAAGCATAAGGCCTCTTTCACACAGCAAGCATAAGTATCATAAAAGTGAAACTGACACAGATGTAAAGCTTCACACTGGAAGTATTTCTGTTAATAACTCCAATCAGTAGTAAAACGTTGTTTAGGAACAGTATCAATAATATAAATAGTATCAACATTATTTTATCAGTATCAAGTTCATACCTGTTTCTCTGTCCTCTGCACTGCAGCTGATTCAGTGTTGTGGTTTTTATGTTCATCCATCATACACAGCAAACATATAAACTTCTGATCAGTGCAGCAGAAAACCTCGAGGAGTTTATCATGTGTTTGGCAGATCATCTCCTGCAGTCGTCCAGTGGCATCAGTCAGATTGTGTCTCTTTCTTTTAAAGAAACTCTCATGTTGTTCAAGGTGACTCTGACAGTAAGAGTTCAGACACCCCAGACAGGACTTGACGGCTTTGCGTTTTCTTCCATCACAGACGTCACACTGCACATCTCCAGCTCCAGCGTAACAGTCAGCAGAAAGTTTAGTCTTCTTCAGTTTCTCCACCACTTCAGCTAGCATGGTGTTTTTAGCTAAAGCAGGTCTTGGACTGAAGGTCTGTCTGCACTGAGGGCAGCTGTAGACTCTCTTCTCATCCTCCTGATCCCAGCAGTCTGTAACACAGATCTTACAGAAACTGTGTCCACAGGGAATGGTCACTGGATCATTCAGGAGATCCAGACACACTGAACACAGGAACTCACCTGGAGAAATTCTGGCTTCTGCCATTTTACTGCATGAGACACACAAACACACAAGAGCTCAACTGCACGTCAGTTTCAGTTTCTCTGAACTGAAGAGTTTCCTGTTTCTGTGTTTGAGTGACGTGTGGAAAACGTGTTTGCAAATCTGTAAAGCAGGTTCCTCACTCCACGTGTAGTGGGTTTCCGTCTGCGTTGTTTTCTTCTTAATAAAAGAGATCCCACACGATGATGCAGTTGTCATGTGATTTACTCTCGGCTTCCTTCAGTTTCTGTATCGCAATATACCAGACCCCATCAGACACTTCTAACATGGAGAATCTCTGGTCCGTGCCTCTTATCGCCATGACATCTTGCGAAAGAGAGAGGGCGTCTGGAAATTACATCAGCTTTACCCTCACAGTTACACGACGTCCAGTCAAACCTACATTTATTCTGACACCTTCAACATTTCTCACATTATCAGACTTTATTTGATATAGTTTATAAATAGGTAATAAAATATGACAAGAACTCAATGATATCAAATCAGTTGATATTTCCCTGGTTTTGACAGTCCTTCTGTCAGACTGTCTCACAAATGAATTAAGTTGAATATCTGTCAGCTGTTAAATTAAAGTACACAATTAGATAAGACCAATTTAGGTCAACAAATTACCAAGCAATGCTTAATTTTGTTCAGTCCGTGGTGTAAAAAAGTTGCATTTGCAATTTAAGAAAAAGACAGCAACATTTATAAATATTTAAAATATTTAAGCAAAATATGGTCAGGTCAAAGTGTCTAATTTTTGGTCCCAAATATGTATATATATATTACTGGTAGTCCACTTTATGAAGAATTTTTGGTAGTCCACTTTATGAAGAACCTGTGACACTTAACAGATTATCAGTTTACAGATTAAAGGGCACCTATTATGCAAAATTAACTTTTACATGGTCTTTGAACATAAATGTGTGTTGGCAGTGTGTGTACACAACCACTCTATAACGATAAAAATCCACCTAGTGCTTTTTTTAAATCCCCATAATTCATAAACAGTGTCTTAGAACAACCCGTTCTCTGATTTGGGGCAATGTGACGTACGCACAAGCCCCGCCCACGACTGTTGACTGACGCATCTTATATTACACAGTCCAACATTGCGAGACAGGGGAAACGAAATCAGTTCTAAACAGATACACGTCAGTGCCCACTCATTCGTAAGTGATAAGAATTCCCAGTTTTTCTCAATCAGGACGAATAGTTGGTTGTCACAATCGAGATGGTTGTCACTGCGTGGAGTCATACATCCAAAGATTCATAGGGACGGAGACAGTCTGGCTTTTCGCATTTCAGCGTCTGTCGCGGTGAAGAAGCACACCGGGGGAGGACTGCCTGCTGGCTTTTATTCAGTGGATCTGCCAATCGTGTTGTACCGCTGGCTCATCAGTACTATTAGACGCACCTGTGAACGACTTGCAGATACACATGCACACCTGATAGCACACCTGATAGACATTAACCCACCCTCACAGGTTGTCAAACAGTCAGTGTTGCCCTCCCGTTACATAATTCGCTGTGTATATTAATGATAATGAAAGGGAGAGAGTTTATTGATAAGACTTTAATGCGCTCTTCTCATACTGTGTTTATTCAGCTTTTACAGTGATTTTCTGGAGTAAAAATGACACTTCATCTTTTGTGTGATGTAACTTTATAAAACTCATCAGTAAATTTTTGGCCATCATTCAGACGCGGCCTGCTACAACAGGCTTGTACTAATAGTGGATAAAAGCAAGATGAAAAATACCAAATATATATTCTTTGGCTCTGTGGGCATTATTGTCCGACTAAATCTGAGAACTGTTAATAATAACATCATTATTAATAATAAAAATAACTTAAAAAGTGCAGAGAGCACCCAGCAGCGTTCTGTAAACATTTTGTAGAACTTAAAGACTCTATTTTAATGATTAAATTAAATTGTAGTAATCAAAAAGCATTTCTCATTAATTTAAATCACCAAACATATTACATTTATTTACAGTTTAACAAAAATTACATTTTTAGGGCCCTATTAAAAATCAAACTTTTATTTTGACGGGTTGCCATGGAGATCTTTGAGTGTTTGTCTGTTTATGATATGACGATAACTTTTCTCAGTTGAAGCATTAAAAAGCTCATGAAGTGACTAAGCGGCTCTCGAGATGATGTTTATGCAATTATGTCCACATATAATGATGTGGCTGAGGCTGAAAACAGCGCAAGCGTCACGCGTGCTCCAGTGTATGTGTGTGGTAAATGAAATCACGCGTTTGCGCCATTCATTTACAAACATGCAGGATTCATGCGGTTTGAAATTTGATTTGATTTGTACACCATCAGTTGTGCGCTCGGTTATTTTAGGGGCTGTTTACACCTGGCCACTTCATGCGTTTTCTGTGATCGGATAGCTATCCGATCGTGAAGAGACCAGGTGTAAATGCCCTCCGAAACGCATTCGAGACGGATTTGAATCCGATCGCTCAAACCACTTCAGGAGGAGGTCTGGGCCGCATTCCAGGCGAAACTGGACAAGTGTAAATGCATCTGGTTGTTGAAACCACATATGTAAATTTTACTCCTCCCAAAAATGCTAAAAAAATAAACGCGTGAGAGCGTGTTATATAGGCTATATGTCATGTTATAGTCAGATATGACGACGCTACTGCAACACGCATTAACGCAGATGAGCAGCTGAGTGTCTATTCATCAAGCCAACGTGCAAACTATCGCAAATCAAAGTGAAAGTAAGTCGCAGACGCTTAACACACAATCATCTTCATTAAAAGTAAAGAAACGAAATGATCTTACCAGGGCTGTTGCAGCTCTCTCTTGCTCTCTTTGATTTTGAAATTAGCTGATGATCAATAAAATGCAGCTCAAATCTGTTGCTTTCGGTGACGTGCACTCCATTAAATCTGCATATAGCGCGGGAATTGAAGATCGGATTTATATCCGATTTGCAAAAACACATTTATGTGACCAGGGGCCTGTTCTTCGTATGTCACTAACTCACTTAGCTGGATTTGATTGTTGGCGATTTGGCATGATCTTGGATCGTTTGGTTCTTCGAAGCTCATCCTGGACTTGCTGTCATAGCAACAGGTGCGCTAGCTTGAACCTGCTCGCGAGCAGGCTTATTTCATGTAAACAGGATTAGATCACGGCTTTATAAGCGGAGGTGAAACGAGAAGTCTTTTAACGCAGTGCGATAGTGTATTTTTTGAGAGATATAATTTTTCTCATGACTCGTGAGGATGTCGTTTACATCATTAATTTGTTGGAAACGCATAAATGTTCGACTCGTCGGAGTCGGGCTTTAATAGCAGGCAAGTCACTATTGCGATTCTTATCCAGATTCAACTGCCTTTTTAAAATTTGATATAATACTAAGATATAAAAGATATAAAATTTTAAAAAGGCAGTTGACTGACTAAAATCTCTTAGATGGTGTGACTAGTTACATATCACAAATATGGATCTGTGCATGACTCAAGAATTTTCAGAGATTTATGCACATTATTTGAACATGGTAAGGAAAAATATAAATATCAAGCTCACTGTATTACATAGGCCGACATGCTTATCCTAACAGAACTGAATTTTTCCATTAAACAGGTGATTACAACATGATCCTGCTTGGAGGTGTTTTATGACCCCATTCCCTGACCCAAACCCCAGACCAGTCACAATGCAGCTCTAGCCAGGACAAGGGCACACAATGAAGTGAACTTTAGCCAACTAAAGTGTCTGAAAAGTCTGAGGGCTGCACCTGACAGGACCTGTGACATGGGCCATATTACACAACATTGCACCATCAGAAAAAATATAAAACATTTCATTAAATGTTTAATAAAAGACAAGACAAATATGCTTAGTTCCTTGATTTTTATTTTAATTGTTTTTTGTAAAGAAAAGCCAGTGATCAAGTCATCTTTTGCCTGCAAATAATATATATTGTACTCTGTGTGAAATAATATATTAGCACTTACTCTGAAGTTCCTATGAAGCAACTCTATCTCTAGTGCCAGTTTTTTTTTTCTTTAAGTTGTCAAGTTTTTTCAAAATACTCTGTTTTCTAGGGGTAGGGGTACACCTGTCAAACACATGGCTCATGCATCAAAAATTAAAAGGAAAAGTACAACACTGCCCACATGCATCACTGCTCTTCTGTAGATGTGGGCTCCTGCAACTCATATTAGAAATAATAGGTACTCAAGTGTAAATTAAGCAAAGTTAATTATGCACTTTAAGATACCTGAGAGGGTTTCTTCACTGTCCTGTGCATTGGGGGAAAAATGGCCATTACAAAGTGTTTAGCTACTTTCTTCCCTTTTGATGTAACATTAGAAAAAGTCCACTAACTGCATATGCTTGGGAACACATAAAAGTGTTGGTGTATTGTTTAATACTGCACAAAAGAGGAAAACACAATTTCATTACAATGAAGTACACTGGGGGGAAATGTGATCAATAACTCAAGGCAACATATTTTTTTTACATTAACTATGTAGTTTCACAGTCACTCATGTAGACTTTCACAAGTCAAAGCAATTCATTGCTACTCAAGGTTTAACAGCTGATATGACTGGACAGCCATTTGGATTATAGGCCTACTTAATTTAATGCAGCAACAAATTATTTTACAGTGGAGGATCATTTAAAGTTGATTTCCCAGCAGTGAAGGTGTTCTGCTCCTGCCTCTGGCTGTGGGTCTGAGGAAGAGCTGAACCCAGGGATGCCCTCCACAAGGTTCACACTCAACCCAAGGGCCAGCTCTTCTGCCGGGGTATAATGTGGGGGTGCAGGACCACCACCTGTTTGTTTGTTTTTTCGTTGTTTTTTTCTCAGCCTTTTTCTTGGTTGCTTTTATAAACAGGCAAACATTTATTAACAGTGCCTTTTTAAAAGAGATTAGTTAGTAGGCTACAAATTACTATTATGTAGAATATTCTAGTACTTCACTTTTACTTCCCATGTTCTAGTAGTGGGTGGTGACTCTGACATTACAATGAACAAAGTTATTAATTATTTAGAAATTATTAAAATATAAAAATATATACTGTAATAAGTGATAAAAACATCTAACAAACTTAATTTGTCTGCTACGTTTTGCCAGCCCTCTCTCTTGGCTTTTGCACACTTTGAGGTGTTCCCTGGCGTTTTAATTAAGTTTTCAAAATCCCTTTTAACCCAGCGCATGAACGCGCAATTATCTCAGATAACCCAATCCAGCTATACTAATCATAAACAACAGGTGTGTTCGAAGAACCCAATTAGCCGGATCATGATTAGCACGATGATATCATCTTGGATGTCTCATTTGATCTCGGATGTTTTAAGCAACGTACGAAGAACGAGCCCCAGGTGTAAATGGAATCGTTTTGATAAATCAGATAGCTATCCGATCTGAGAAAACGCATGAAGTGGCCAGGTGAAAACAGCCCCTTAGGGATTGATTTGCCGCCATATTATACCTACTATGTGGGGCGGAGTGCGAGATGCAAATCTTTTACGTGTGCATTTGGCATTGGTTAATGTGCATTGGCTTGTTCTGTCAACACTCGAAGAGGATAGGGCTCCCTAGCGCATTCCCAATTCGCCGGTTCAGTTCTGACATAAGTAGAACGTCACTGACTGAAAGAGAACTAAATCTCTGTGTGAATCTCAATCAGATCTAGTTCAAGTATTTCAGCGCACTAGTAAGAGAGTCAGTCAGAGAGAGAGTTAACAGACTGGAATTACTAGATTACACTAAAGACACTTAAAACTAAATATCTGTGTGTGTCAATAAGCTCTAGTTCAGTAGGTCAGTTCACTGGTAGGGGAGTCAGTCAGAGAGAGAGTTAATGGACTTAAATGATCTGATTAGACTAAAAACACTCTAAACTAAATCTCTGAGTGTGTCTCAATCAGATCTAGTTCAGTAGTTCAGTTCACTGGTAAGAGAGTTAGTCAGAGAGAGAGTTAATGGACTTAAATTACCTGATTAGACTAAAAACACTCTAAACTAAATCTCTGAGTGCGTCTCAATCAGATCTAGTTCAGTAGTTCAGTTCACTGGTAAGAGAGTCAGTCAGAGAGAGAGTTAATGGACTTTAACGAGTTTGTTTGCCCATAAAATCTTTAAGATATTAGGTTAAACTTATTTGGCTTGCTGTCCGCTGGAGAGGGGCTCGATGAAGCAGCTTCAACTCGAGCTCTGATATACCCCCCAGTGGCTAAATATAGGACCTGTTAATTAAAGGGCAAGGTACCTAAGATGAAGGTGGAGTTTGGGGAGGTGGAGGGATACTGGAACAGCTGATACTAGGGAGAGGTAAGCGGCTGCTTATATACTCTGTTTGTTGATTGAAAGATTGGATGGGCTCGCTCCTCCCTAACTTACGTTTAGGAACTTCATTTAACGAGTTCGTTTGCCCATAAAATCTTTAAGATATTAGGTTAAACTTATTTGGCTTGCTGTCCACTGGAGAGGGGCTCGATGAAGCAGCTTCAACTCGAGCTCTGATATACCCCCCAAAAGTGTTGAATAAATATTTGGGACAGCAAGTTAGAATAACGTTTTCAAATACAGGATGCCTATAAGCTTAAAGTATGTTACCCCCCAAAAGAGTGGAAATTGAAAGCTGTATGGAGCATGGATGGACGCTGCTGCGGCAGTGATATGTTTAATGGGGCTCCTGGCTGGAACTGCGTCTCCCTACTATGCCCACCATGTGGGGCTATGAGTGGAGCTCCGGCAGGAGCTGTGTTTGAAAGAGTGTGCCTGCGTTCGTTGTGGAGTGAAACGACATGGGCTTGTGGAAATTTGACTGGGGTACATCTCACTGCTGCACTGCTGCGGCAGTGACTTTCAGAAATTACTCCTGCGGGAGTATCTTGGGACTGGAGCTTTGAGTACGAGGTTGGAGAACGCCCTGCCACATCCATGACATGGAGCTCCATGGAGTTAGAGAACATGGGGCTTCCAGATGTCACAAACGGGGAAGAAGGTCCTCGTCCCTAAAGGCAAACGGGCCACCAGTATCTGAAGCGAAACTCCCTACGCAGCAAGAGGGAGCCTACGGTATACATAGGAAATGCAGAACTACCATCCTTCTGACGCAGGGGGCGGAGATCACATAAAGACGTAATGGCCCGTCGCGTTCGAGGGACGTACGATCCTTGGTACCTCCAGTCCTGTTTTTCGGATAGGAGGGCCCACACTGCGATCCGAACGGGGGAGCCTCCATGGTTAAGAACATGAAGGATCACACAGCGATTCGGAAAGGGAGAGCCCCCACGGCGCCCGAACGGAAGCTCATACTGCGATTCGACCGGGAGAGCTCCCGCAGCGTTTCAAAGGAGAGAGCCCCCCCCCATATGTATAAATAGGGAGTTCACTCGGCGATCAAAACGGGAGAGCCCACACAGCAAGTCGAATGGGAGAGCCTATGATGCATCTGAACGGAAGAGCCCACACGGCGATTCAGATGGGAGACCCCACTCCAGGAGTGGTAGGTCACGCACATCTGAAAAGGGAGAGCTCTCACTGCATCCAGATGAATACACGCCCTGCGGGGCTAGGTAAGCAGGGAGATGCAAAATAGTAGGGAGAAGCGGTCCAGACTTAGAGGGATGCTAGTGTTTGTTGTGCTTGTCTAATGTTATGCAGATCTGAACGAACGTATGTTTCGAAGGCGAGGGACGACCAT
The DNA here is from genome assembly GCA_029959095.1 of Rhinichthys osculus. Taxonomy (NCBI): domain Eukaryota; kingdom Metazoa; phylum Chordata; class Actinopteri; order Cypriniformes; family Leuciscidae; genus Rhinichthys; species Rhinichthys osculus. The sequence continues at coordinate 4,291,108 of JARWKJ010000013.1, read as the reverse complement.
CGACCTAGTATTTTGATTTGGTGATCGGAAGAAAGCCAAATTGAACATGGCGTCTGGGGCTCTTGTTTTGTTAGGAGAAAAAGACCTGAGCGGAGAGTGGTTAGCTAGACGCTAAGAATGTCGACGGTTAAAGTTAGCTGAGGAGCAGCGCACAGGGCACATAGAACGGGCGTGAGCTCCGCCACAGAAATTACAGACATGGAGGAAGTGGCATCGTTGTCTGTTGCAACGTGATGAATTAAAGCTGTTGCACACTTGTCTGCCTGGAACTGAGGTAAAAATCTGGTTACGGTCATTCCTTGATTGAGGGACATGTGAAGTGGATTTTTCTTGGAAAGGAGCTGGATGGGTTGGAAGATCTGAGTTGGTTTGGGGACATTCTGAACGTAGAATGAATGATAGACCTGCAGATGGTGCAAGAAGGGCTTCGAACGCCTAAGAAGACTGTTTTATAGTTCGAGGTCCAAGGCTCCCCAGTAAGGACACTGGTTCCAGTGTGTGACGCGGGCGGCGCATTTAGCTGGAAAAAGCTTATGGTATGTATAAAAAATTACTACCTCCGAAAGAGAGACTGAGCTCTGCTATGGTAGAGAGGTAGTCATTTAATTCCTTGCGTCTGGCTGGAAATGAAGTGCAAATTACTTCTGTGTATCTGGCAAAAGCAACGCAGAATTCTGAAAGTGTGAGAACTCGTTTTGAAGGTTGTACAGAATTTGTAAGATCAACGATTTAAGTCAAACGAGCGGTGGGATTCATTGAGAGGGACAAAAGTCAGTAGAGAAGAAAGATCGATAGTTGCACCTGATAGAATTAGGGAACGGAGATGGGCTAGGACTGGTAGTGGTTCCATGGCGATTGCATTGTTAGGAGCTGGAAGATGGACTGCTGTTGAGAGTGAATGGGCTGGCAAGCGGATTGTACCTGAGGAGCAAGTGTTAGTGTTGAGAAAAGTAAATGAATGTTGATCGGAGGGTCCCATTACTGACTGGTGTCCAGTGTTGGGAAGGATACTTTCAAAACGTATTTCGTTACGGAATACATGCCCCAAAATATAATTTGTAATGTATTCCGTTAAGTTACTCAATCTGAGTAACGTATTCTGAATACTTGGATTACTTCCACATTGAACTGCATTTTATAAGTGTAGGAATGCGGAATGTTGAAGCGGTGGTGACGCGTTGTAGGGATGGCGCTGCCAATAAAGCACCTAAAAGCTGTCACAAAGAGTCGGCAAAAGTATTGATTATGAATCTGTCAAATATAGCAAGGATATATTTTAATTGTTTATTAATAAACAAGTGTTTTCTGTCTGTCACTGTCGCCTGCAAAGATGAAGTTGACGATGCTGACTCGTGATCTTTGCAGTATGCTAGTGAATGCGCCAGAGAGGAATGCGCATCTCATACGGATTACATAAACAGAAAGCAGGCGACTAAACCTGAAAATAACTTCTGAAAATGCTTCTATAGGTTGGAGGTGGAGTCTTTGGACGCTGAAAGGAGGTTGGTTGCTGGCAAGCAGAGGTTGCACTGCACAGTTAGGCTATATTTCGTTCTCCCTTCTCTTTCTTTAATGTGAAATACTGTATGAATTTCCGAGATTGAAACGCATTCTTGCCCTGTCTCTGTTGTAGTTCCGGCTACATCTCTATTCTAGCTCCCGCTGCTCCTCTTCCGACTCATTGTGACTGATCACGCAAACCGCGCATTTTTTCGTTTTCACATTGGGGCTTCTGGGAAATGCTGAGTTGCCTTAATTTATTTAGAGTGACTAAACTCGTGAAACAGAGAAGTATCGTAAATGTAATCCATTGATTTCAACAATGTAACTATTCTAAATACCAACTGTTTAAATTGTAACTGTAACGGAATACAGATGGGCGTACTCATAATTTGCATTCTGAATACGTAACGCCGGTACATATATTCAGTTACTCCCCAACACTGCTGGTGGAAACTGTGGAACATGTGCTGTTTGAGTGTATTAAATACTCAAATCAAAGAATGGATTTAAGGAATGGACTGGAACATGAAGGAATCAAACAAATGAACATTACAAATATCTTCTCAAATAAATCCGGAAAGATGGTGCTTAAAATCATATCATCTTACCTACAACAAACTGGACTAAACCTAAGGATTTAAGCAAAAGTAAATAAGATACAGTAGGTGGTGATAATGCTCCATTTGGTTGCAAGTCGCCAGTAAAAGACGAAGAAGAACACTGCTGGTGTCCAAGATGGCTGGCATGGCCTGAAGTGAGAGGAAGGGGAGGTTTTGTGTTGAAAAGTGGAGACAATTGGAAGATAGAAGAGGAAAAAGGGGTGAGGCGAATTGGAATGGAAGGAAAGAGGGAAGATGGCTAGCGAAGGCAACCTCGCGCTAGGATCCGCTCTTTGAGTAGGTTGGTTTGAGGGTGAGAGAAATGTAACTGTGTGCGAGGGTGACCTGGCACAAGGGTTATTATAAAGAAGTTTAGAGAGAACTGGAGAAGCAGAGGGAAGTCAGAGGAATGTGTTTGTGAGTTTGGTTCTTGCCTGGGGAGTGGGGCTGACTGCATGAAGTTTGTGAGAGCTGGAGAAGAAGCGGAACTGTTTTTTGCGGCCGCTGTTGCTGGCCGGGTGGAAATACCGGCGGACAAGGAAGTGTGAGCTGCGGCGGCGCCGGCGGCGTTTGGATCGGCGCGTTGGGATTGTGTGGGTTCAGAACGCCGAACCGGGAGAGAAACGGAGGTAGAAGAGGTGCGAGTCTTGCTTTTATAAGATGTTGAAGTGTTTGATGGAATGCTGGAACTGTAAGAACTGATGAAAAGATCGTAGAGTTGAGCTTTTGCTGATCTGCAGGAGAAATGGATTCCGGAGCTGGAGAGGACTTGACGTAGGCTGTTGACTGAACATTTTGAAATGGGTGGAATCGGTGTATTAGCAGCGGAAGAATGGAGAGAAGATGGACGAGGCTCGGTTAAAACTGGCGATCTTGAAGATGGAGAAGAGCGTTGCCTTTTGGAACGTGGTTTATATGAGCGCTGGATTTCTCGATCAGAACGCTCATGAAGATGATCCGTAAGATTCGATCTCACGCGGGGTGTAACTGGCTGTGTCCCAGGAAGGCTTGTCAGTTCGTCGTCTGAAGGAAAGAGCTGGATTTCCGGGATGTCGGACATTATTCCTTGCGGCAGTAATGCATACTGGAACAGCTGATACTAGGGAGAGGTAAGCGGCTGCTTATATACTCTGTTTGTTGATTGAAAGATTGGATGGGCTCGCTCCTCCCTAACTTACGTTTAGGAACTTCATTAAATGATCTGATTAGACAAAAACCATTAAAAAGTCAATCGCTTGAGTGCATCTCATGTCAAGTGATCACAATTATAACAACCACTATTATAGAGCATTTGTTTTTTTCTTAACCAAGGATCAAGTTAAAGAGATAAAAAGATTGTTAAAATATTTCAAACTTGTTAAAAAATTGTAGATTAAAATTAAATGTGTGGTTTAATATGTTAACTAAAACTGAATCCTCATCACAATATGTCCATTCTATTCCATCTCAGTTTTCCTCCAGAACATTAGGTCAATAAATAAAATAAAATTTCAACTTAAAGTGCATTAAATAAAAGGGCCTCTAAAGGATTACAATGATGGTCTAAATGGAAAACTTAAAGTAAAATAGTTTAAAATCATGTAAATCTGGTTAACATGTCATTATCTTTATTAAAATCATCGTTTATTAAACTCTCAGATTTGCTTTATTGAAAATTGATTTACAAAAATAGTTCTACCTAACATAAATCCTGCTATGAAATAACAGATACATACTGAAAAGTAAAAAATCCTCCCTCTATAAGTATTAGATAAACATTATTATATGGTCTGCCTCTGATCTTATTGGTAATGTCTAATTCAGGGATGGCAGCTTCGGTCCTGGAGGGTCACTGTCTGGGAGACTTTAGCTCTAACCCTGAAAAAACTCACCTGCCTGTAACTTCTAGTAATCTTGAAGACCTCGATTAGCTTGTTCAGGTGTGTTTGATTAGGGTTGAAGCTAAACTCTTGCCTTGTCCAAATACCCACACTTGTGGTCTTTGCTCTAGTCTAGACCACTCGTCTACTTGCATGACGTATTTCCTCTATTTGGTCCAAGTGTTGGTGTTGGTGAGTAGGTGTAAAGACTGCAAGTGTGTGTAGAACTTTTCATCACTCGATGGGACACACTTATAGTCTTGCAAAAAATTTTAGTGTTTACAGTGCTTTTATTTATTGTATTTTCAATACTTTGCATTTTAAAATAAACTTCTACATGTCTGTTCAGTAGTCACTCTGTAACTAACAGAAGACACACATTTTAAATTGTGGTGCTTCTAATTAAGTGATAAAAACAGTTGCAAATGTTGTTTAAAATAGGTCTACACATACCATACTCATTCTTTGCACCAATAAAACATGCAACACTTTGTTTTTACTACCAAATTATATTTATCGAATTGATTTAAATTTCATTGGAATGTTTTACTCAAAATCTCGCGATTTCTGGGCGCATGAGTTCCCGAACATAATGCATGATGGGATACGCTTAGCCTCGAATACCACTCCGAAGCGGTATTCAAGATAAGGGGGGTTTAGTGTGCATTAAATGACATGGGACAGTCTTGCGCACTTACTTCCTGTCGCGTACCCGCGCTCTCAAGTGGCCAAGAACGCAAGTGTGGGTATTTGGACAAGGTATCTGTAGGACAGTGGCCTAGAGTTCTAAACGGGTCGGGTCGGCCCGACAAACCCGACGGGACCCGCGGGTTCGGGCCGGGTTCGGGTTGAAAATATTTGCAAATGACTCGGGTCGGGTCGGACCTCGGGCTTAATCTTTTGAATTGTACAGTAAAAAAAAAAAAATTATTATTCATCGCTGCTGTTCACTGTAAAGAAAGTCTGGCTGCTGCGTGCAACGTGCATCGCAACGCAAGGCAGACCTGACGCCGCTGCGTGCACTCCTTTAGCCCGGAGAAGAAGATGGAGTTGGTGAAAAGTAAACTTGCCGCAGATGAAATCACACCGTCGCTCAGGGGCGGCGCCGTTGTGTGATTATCTCGGCAGTTTAGGACATCGCACAAGATTTGCGTCAATACAGAAAACATTTAATCACTGGATCGTTTTTTTCGTTTATTGAAATGTGGTTTATGTCAGCTGGATGGACGGAACGTGGGAGACGTGAGAGTGCGCGCGTGCGGCCGTGGCTCTCTCTCTGCGTGGTCACCGTGATTTTGCCAAGTAAGACATGGTCCTGGATCAACATATTTTGTTGATCCTGGATCAACATTCCTGTCCCAAAATGTAGTCCTTACCCAATCCCTACCCCTAAACCTAACCCTACCCATAACAGGGTATCCGCGGGGTCTTGAAAAGTATTAAAAGGTGATAAATAAATTTTGGGAAAATTAAGACCCTTAAAAAGTATTAAAAAGTCTTATCACGGCTTTATAAAGTCTTACATTTTGAAAGTATTTTTTCTAGGGATGCACGAATATTCGGCCGCCGAAAATAGCCCAAAAGTGCATTTTCGGTTTTCGGCCGAAAGACTTTTATCACCGAAACAATACGGCCGAAATGTTTTGATGACGCAAACAGAAACCGCGACCTGCACGTGCTTGTCTGAAGCAACATGTCTGCGGTGTGGACGTATTTCAGTATTTCTGAACCCGCGAGGAGACGGAAGCCTTGTTTATACTTTCGCCTGCCTCCGCAGCGCGAGTCTCCACAGACAGCGCGCGCACCGCTCCAAGCGGTCGAGGCGTTTATACTTGACGCGCTCGCCGTTGTACTATTCTTTGAAACGACAGGGGACGACTCAAGTAACTGTCCTCTAACCATCAGGAATCGGTGAGAAGAAGAAAGATAAACACGTGACAATGTTTATTTTTTAGTACCACCACCAATACAAAAATAATCATGTAAAACCCAGTAAACCCTGAGATTATTACTTGTGACATTACAACAAAATATGTATAGGAATATGTACTAAATTAACGCTCTCTTAAATATTTTCTAATTTCACTAAACATATTTCATTAAGTTTCGTGTACATTTGTATTAAACATGGACCTTTGTTCATTAAAATGGCTTTTTATGCTAGTGTATGCTCATTTTTAAAATGTAATCAACTAATTTAGACGTGCAAACTGGGTGCTGGTGTGATGAGAAGTTCGTGCTCGGCTTTGTTTTTATGAGAGAACATTTCATTTTAAAACCTTTCTGCAGGCCAGCAGATTATTATTTAATGTACACATGAGTGGGGTCAAGTTAAACATTTTAGTTTGAATTTTATTTTATACTGTGCATTGTGCTAAATAAATATTTGCATAATTTGTAACTGATTTATTCTTTGAAAATGTTAATTTATGCAATTGCAATGCCTTGATTTTAGTAAAGTTTGTACACAGTCATAACCATAAATGCAATGGTACTTATAATTGGCATAATTTCTTTCGGTGTTTCGGTTTTCGTGTTTTCGGCCTTGGGTTCCTCTTTTTCGGTTTTCAGTTTTGGGCCAAGAATTTTCATTTCGGTGCATCCCTAATTTTTTCTGAATTAGCTGTCCAACAGTTTGAGTCCCAAAAACATCGTAAACGTGTGAATTTAGTCTTTTTTTTTTTTTTTTACGAAGAACTGAGGCACATGTCAGCATGATTGTTGTTGAGGGTGGAGCAAAGTGTTAAGTTAAAAGTATCACTGATGTAAATGGTTACAGCTTGAAGTGGCGGTGAGGTATTAAAAAATATTGAGAAGGTCTTGAAAAAGTCTTGAAAAGGTATTAAAATTAACTTCAAGATTCCTGCATATATCCTGCATAACTTTTCCCTAAAATCAGAGGGTAATGAAAGGTGAATGACACTGATGTTTAAGTACTTAACCCTGGTTCTAAGCCTAAACTTGACATAAACTGTAAACTTATCCCTCAAATCTGATTGGTTGATTGGAAAGTTGATCCAGGATCAACAACGATGTTGATCCAGGAACATGTGGTACTTGGTGAAATCACGTTCACCCTCTCGGCGTCAAGCGCAGCAGTCATTCTATTCTACATACATCACTCACCGATCAAAAGGGTGGCGTCGGGCCGCGGGCCGGGTTCGGGTAGATAATTCATGTTGATGTGTCGGGTTACATCGGGTCCGGGCTTTAAAAGCCACGGGCCGGGTCGGGTCGGGTTGTAATTTTCAGGCCCGTTGAGAACTCTACAGTGGCCCTCCAGGACCGAGGTTGCCCATCCCTAGTCTAGTTTATTTGTTAAAACTTAGAAGCCATGTAAAGAACATCTTTTTATTTTCCATTAAACAACATTCAGTATAATATAATATTTAGCTCTACAGTCTATTCTGATTCATTAACACAGTTTCACTGATCCATAATAAACCCCAAACCCAGGATAGAGTGGTTGAGTGAATGTGGTCTGGACTGTGTGTATGAGGCTCATTGTGTCAGAGATGCTGTAGAAGGACAGAGTTCCTGCACTGGGATCCACATACACTCCTATTCTCCGGCTGATGGGCTCTACAGTGATTTCAGTCTTTATTTTGTGTCTGAAGGAGTATTTGGAGGGAGAGCAGATCAAACTCCAGGACTGATCATTACATCCAAACACACACTCATTACCTTCACCCTTCCTGCTGATGTTCTTATATGACACTGATATATACACATGTTCACCACTCCACTCAATCTCCCAGTAACAGCGTCCACACACACTCTCTCTACACAACACCTGCCACACATCAAATCTGTCTGGATGATCAGGATACGGCTGGACTGTGTTAGTGAATCTAATCACTCTGTTCTTCTCAGACAGACGGAGGAATTTATTCACTGTGTTCGGATCCAGAGTGAACTGATGGGAATCTGATGGAGATAAAACACATCAGAATCAGGAATTATGGATCTGTCTGATCTTTTAATATATCAGAACTCTTCATGTTCAATATATCAGCAGTGTCTCCTTTCTGTCATGTTTTCTTTCACCTTCTACAGGAAGAACATGAACACACATTTAGGGAGTTTCTCTGCTTGTTTTCTTAGTGACTTACATTGTAGGAAGTCGTTCCTGGTCTTGGGAACAATGTTGGTGAAAGTGACTGTGGAAATCAACAGATATGGAGAGTGTGATTATCATGTCAAGAGAAAATAATCCCTGCATCTGTTCCTAAGACGTTTCTAATATGATCTTCTACATGATATGAGATGATGGAGGATTATTTCTGAGAGCAGAATCTCCAGGACTTTACCTGTGTCAGGGATCTTCTTGAGCTCTTCTTTGCAGAAATCCTCCAGTTTGTCTCTCAGCTGACGGACAGATTCTCTCACGCCATCAAAAGAGGAGAGAGGACTGAAGGGATTTTCATTTACGTCAGTAGATTCAGGAGGAGCTGAGAGAGACTGGAAACTCTACAGCAAACGGAAATCAAAGCTCATCACCTCCACACTTCAGCCAATAATCTGCACTACTGTTAGATTTGTGCGGAAGTCTCAACAGAAAGAAAACTGGACAATCAATTTAATAAATGAGTTTAGATTTGGATACTGAGCATTTGTAACTATATACAGTATATACAGTTGCAATCGAAATTATTCAACCCCCATTGCAAATCAGGTTTATTGGCAAAAATTTAAGATTTTCAGCTGTTTACGATAAACAAATCAAACAAAAGTCATTTAAATAGCTCAACACAACAAATGGTTTCAAATGGTTTCCCCAAATTCAACTGAAAATGCAACTTTTAATGACTTCTGCAGTATCAAAATTATTCAACCCCTTCATGCCAAGCATCTTTATTACTTAGTAGAACACCATTTTTCTGCTTTGACCTACTACAAACAACTTTGTCAGTTTAAATCTAGACTAAAAACACATCTCTTTAAACTACAGCATACACATAATACATTATCAACTTCTGTTAGATAATGTTAGGCTGCATAGATTAGGTCAGCCGGAACTGGGAGCACTTCCCATAACACCTGTACTCGTTACATCATAAGAAGAATGGCGTCTACGCTAATATTAGTCTCTCTGTTCATCCCGAGGTTTAATGTGCTCTGCCGTATCCAGATCTGATGAAGGACCTGCGCCTGGACACGACGACAACGCAGTCCTGAAGTGTCAACTAGTCTCTCCTCTCTGAAAGCCTCCTTCCCTTCCCTTTAACCCTGTACAGATAAAACGTTATCAAAATGATTCCAGTTCGCATGGATACAGGAAGCGACTAAAAATTCTGTATTATGCAGGACAAGTAATTTGGTGAGGTCAATTTGTAAAGAAATATATGCGCATATATATATTAAAATGTGCACACCTATATACTAAACACATAATATGTATGTGCAAGCCGTCACCGTTTTCACAGATTCACGTTTTTTAATTTTACACGGAGATGATAAGGTTTTTCAAAGATTTTAAAAACTTGCACCTAGGAACCTATTTCAAAGTTTGCGTTCTCGAGCCACCACACACTGTTGTCGTGCAAATGAACGGCTAGAACACATTAAAAGTTTTCTATTTTCAGTTAAAATGGTGTCGTGTAACCCCCCAAGTTAATAACTAATGATCTTTGCAACAGAAGTGAATTAATCAAAAACTAACTTTAGCTGGACAATAACTTTATTCTAGAGCTGCTGTAAAGTCAAAACAATCTCTGTTACTGTAATTTCCGATTATCACTGTAAAGCTGCTTTGAAACAATCTATATTGTTAAAAGCGCTATATAAATGAAGGTGACTTGACTTGACTTTTTGTATCCTGTTCCTTGTTTGTGAAGGGCTATCTCTCAACTTTTTGGACCATTCTTTTGACTTATTTCTAACTTGCAGTCAAATGTGACACTCAACAAACCTAGTTAGTTCAGATATTTCATGTGTTCTAGCTCAAGCACACCTGGTGCAACTAATGAAGCCCTTGATTTGTGCTGTTGTAAGAGATTCTATTCAAGGGGTTGAATCATTTTGTTACCCCGTTTACACGAAAGGAAGACGCAGATATTTCCCTGCGGTTTGGCCTCTCGTTTACACAAAAATACAGTTTTTATCACAGAAAACGATTATTTCTAAAAACTCGGGCCATGGTGGAGATTTCTGATAACGCCGGTTATGTGTTGGCATGTCAACTGGGAGAAACAGGGTTTTAGGTTCTCAAACGTCACATTATGCGCCACAAAATGCTTAACGTCACGTGAGCGCCCTGTTTGGCATAGTTATGATGGCGCTTAACGGTGTATTTATGCGGGTTGATGTAAATGACAACTTTTTTGAAAACGATGTTGTGTGCACAATGTTATTATTGAAATTGGAAGGGGGGAAATATTTGTTTCTCTAAATACCCGGCTATGTGTAAATGTGGCCTGAAACTGCAGAAGTTATTAAAAGTTCATTGCAAACAGCTGAAATATTTTTTGCCAATAAAACTTCCAAAAGAAAGAGCTAAGAATATGTTTTCCTAAGAGATTTCCAGAGTTGAACTGCATTTGTAAGTGTGTCTCTTTCAAAAGAAGATGATCAGATGAGAGTCTGACTGATGATTGTATAATAACCGAACACACAGATCAACACTTCAGTCAACTGCTCATTCTGCTTTCATGAAATGTTTCTCTGTGAGTCTCTTGCTCAAGTCCACTATGACCCTGTTCTTCTAGATCTCTGTTACCTGCAGGAAATGGATGTGATCCTGTGTGTGTGAAAGCTGCTCCAGCTCAGCGTCTCTCCTCCTCAGATCATTGATCTCCTGCTCCAGTCGCTCCAGTCGTCCTTCAGCTCGACTCACTGCAGTCTTTTCCTGATCTCTGATCTGCTGTGTCGCCTCAGAGCGGCTTCTCTCAATGGAGCGGATGAACTCAGTGAAGATCCTCTCACTGTTCTCCACTGCTGTCTGTGCAGAGCGCTGTTACACACACAACACAATCACACAGTGAGCTTCAGTGAGTCCTGACTGAGACGTTTCAAACTTCTCTTCTTCTCCAGACTCACCTTATGAGACACCACAGTCTCTCTCAGCCGCTGAAGATCTTTCTCTCTCTGCTGGATCCTCTGCTGGAACGACCTCTGCGTCTCCTTCAGCTGCTTCTGCACCACAAATCAATAACAGAGATGTCACATTATACTGCTGACACTATATCATCATGTGATATAATCTTTTTTTAATGAAAAGGGTTGTGTTGGTAAACATGTTTACGGTGCATTTTGTTTTCTGTTAAGTTCAATGCGGAGCACAAATACACTCAGCAGCAGTGGCGTAGTGTCTGGGCATGCAGGGTATGCACGTGCAAATGGGCCCGGGCCGATAGGGGGCCCGCCCATGGGGAACTTTTAATTAAAACGAGTTAATTCATTTTTAAAGTGTAGCCACAATAAATATATTTTTTGTATGCATGTCATTTGTAATAATTTCTTGTTTCTCCATAATGTCTAATTTCTCCGTCATTTCTTATGTGCATTTATTATGCGTTTATTATTTTTTGCACCCCGTGGCTGCCATAGAACTGTACCGTCATTTTTTACGGCATCGCCGCGACAAATTAAAAAAAGAAAACACAGTGTGTGAGAGGTTACTAGACGCTAGCTAATTGAACATTAAAGGATGTAAAAATACAAACATAAAAGTGGGGCCTTAAAGAGAAAAAAGAAGTTGGAGAAGTTAGTTGCGACACAAAAACTACCTAAAATAGACCGGTTTAGATCTCTTTCTTTCTTGAATTAAACACCAATGACATCGTGCTCGTGGATGAATTTGCCGAAAGAAAGGCCCGGAGAATGCAACTAAATGAGTAGGCTAAGTAGTTTTATGTTTTTTACATTTTGGGCCGCGGTGCCAAGATCAGTAGTTTATTATTGACATTGGCTGAGCCTTGGTTGGTTTTAGACTTGTTTTTGTTCCGTTCTGATTGTGAAAAGTTGTTGGGTAGAGTGTTTTTTATGGTATTGTTTGGTATGGTATTTTCTTGATACACCACAGTGAACGTCTATAAATGCAACAAGTGGCGTGTTATCTACGCATTTTGAGCTGTCCGCGTGTATGTCCACGCCGAAACGAACCATCATCTTTTGCGTGTATGTACGGCGTTAAACGTCCGAGTGATTCTGCGTGTATGTAACTTACGCCGTTAAATGTCCGAGCGAAACGAAGCAAAATTCATATCTACATCTGTGGAGCAATATTTTTTTTTACTAGGATGGTAGGGGAACACTCATAAATGGTATTAACCCCAGTGACGGGTTGGTTTAGGGACGGGGTTGGGGTAGGTCATTTATATACAGTAATATAACGTTAAGTCAACGGCGTTGATAAACACGCTGAAAAGCGATTATGCGTGTTGATAGCACGCCAAAAATGGAAATACGAATTGGCGTGTCATACCTACGCCATTTCCAGATCAGTCTGATAAATGAATCTCAATGTACTTCGGGGGCAGGGTTAGGGGGGCCCGTACAATTTTTTTTTGCATATGGGCCCGGGACTGACTTGCTACGCCACTGCTCAGCAGTGAAATTTCACCTCCAGCTTCTGTTAACTTCTGCTGACGTTTGCAGTGTGACTGATGTTCCCTGATCATATGGGTGCCGATATAAATAGTGTCAACATTATTTCATCAATATCTAGTTTAAAGTTCATACCTGTTTCTCTGTCCTCTTCACTGCAGCTGATACAGTGTTGTGGTTTTTATGTTCATCCATCGTACACAGCAAACATATAAACTTCTGATCAGTGCGGCAGAAAACCTCAAGGAGTTTATCATGTGTTTGGCAGATCATCTCCTGCAGTCGTCCAGTGGCATCAGTCAGATTGTGTCTCTTTCTTTTAAAGAAACTCTCATGTTGTTCAAGGTGATTCTGGCAGTAAGACTCCAGACACCCCAGACAAGACTTGACGGCTTTGCGTTTTCTTCCATCACAGACGTCACACTGCACATCTCCAGCTCCAGCGTTACAGTCAGCAGGAAGTTTAGTCTTCTTCAGTTTCTCCACCACTTCAGCCAGCATGGTGTTTTTAGCTAAAGCAGGCCTTGGACTGAAGGTCTGTCTGCACTGAGGGCAGCTGTAGACTCTCATCTCATCCTCCTGATTCCAGCGTCCTGTAATACAGATCTTACAGTAACTGTGTCCACAGGGAATGGTCACTGGATCCTTCAGGAGATCCAGACACACTGAACACTGGAACTCATCCTGAGAAATTCTGGCTTCTGCCATTTTACTGCATGAACACAGAGACAAAAGTTCACAACAGCTCAACTTCACTTCAGTTTCAGTTTCCTTGAACTCATGTGGTTCCTGTTTCCTGCTTCTGTGTTTGAGTGCCGTGTGCAAATGTCTGCAAGTCTGTAGTCACAGATCATAAAACGCCCACTAGATGTCAGTCTGAGACTGACACTCAAAGAATTTAAGTTACAGATAATCAGGAAACACCATTAATAACTGCATCCTAATTATCACATCTATGCAGTGCTGTAAGTGGTGTAAACTATATGAGAAAAGCTATTTACTTTGTTTTTAAACAGTTGTCATTATTTGTAATAGTATGTCATTGGATGACTGTGTCCTCAGATGAACATTACCTTGTGAACTGATATAGCATTTTCCTTGATTCATAGGATCCAGACAAATTATGTGGCATTGACATTCTTTTATTTAGACATTTTAGTTGTCTCCACCCTCACATTTACTTATAATGGCAGGTAACAAATGTAATGGACTGAAATAACCTACAGCTACACTAATTATACATTTATATCTACACATTATAATTATGATCAATAAACCCATATGTTTTCCACTCAGAATAAGAGAACACACAGTTGTGGAATGAGAATTAAAGTCTTTTTTAAAAGTCATAATGCTAAAGACTGCGCATGTGTTATCCCATGCGCTTTTCCCTGTGGAAGAAACCTGCCTCAGCAGGAAAACTAAGCTACACAGCTAATCTATTTAATTATTATTAGCATGTGTGGTCAGTGAAATCTATGTTTGATTTTATTATGTTCAATATTAGTGTTACAAGGTATGTTGTTATGGGAAGGAGGAGGCGGGAACCAGCAAACATTTAAAGACTTTATTATTTAAGTAAACACAAAAGCCCCACACGGACAAGTGCCGCACACACAAACAAAACATTATGTGGCGATGGAAGTGTTATAAAAGGTTAAAGAAATTTTGTACTCTATTATTATACTGATTCCAAAGGGAACAACTACGCCACCCGGGATTAACTACCCAGGAAAGACCCAAAGGCCCACAGGTTTGATTTTTCTCAAGATGACCCAGAGACGTGGAAACTTGGTATCAAAAGTATAAATCTTTATTAAACAGCCAATTCTTAAAATGTCTCATTCAATAAAGCAATCATAAAAAGGATGGTAAAATGGTAAATGGACTGCATTTATATAGCGCTTTCACAGACCCAATGGCCACCAAAGCGCTTTACAATTTGCCTCACATTCACCCATTCACTCTCTCATTCATACACCGACGGGCGACGGCAGCCATGCAAGGCGCCATCCAGCTCGTCGGGAGCAGCTGGGGTTAGGTGTCTTGCTCATGGACACCTCAACACTTGGTCAGGTGGAACCGGGGATTGAACCACCAACCTTCTGGTTTGTAGACAACCTACATGAACCACTGAGCCACTGCCGCCCCATAATCAGCCACAGGATCAGCCACAGCAAGCCACTAGCACTGTGAAATAAGTTTATCAAACATAAAAGAAAAAGACAAACAAACAAACAAAGAGCTGGGGCTTACCAATCGGAAGGCAGGCTTCAATAATGCCTGTAATAATAGTTACCCACACGTTCTTTGTTCTTATTTTGAACCTTTGGTTTTGTTTTCAAAGAAAAGATACAGAAACACACTTGCGTTTGTCTGCCGCGAAAGTTGCAGAGGCAAGCAGAAATCATCTGCTTGCAGTGCGTCAATCCGGCTTTCCGTCAAGGTAAGTGTTGTAGGATTACAAATTTTTATCAAATTGTTTAATTTAGATTTCCAATACAATAGTATTTTATAAGGAGAAAGTTTATAAATGATGAGACCAGGAAATCTCTGCAAACGGTAGGGGTTCCCAGCAGGATATTCCTGACTGTCCTGTCTCAGTACGAGAAGGCCAGGCCTTTCCTGTTCTCTTGTCTCACTGGGTGAAAACTCCTGCTGAGCAAGTTTGAACACCTGCTATTTTAAATACTGAGACCGTTTGTCTTGGAGTTCTTGTCTTAGTGCGAGATTTCCTGCACCGTCCTGTTCTTGGGTATCATGCATTTACATTTGCTTTGTTTCAGAGGGTCTCCACTATGTCTATGTCATCCCTCCCCCTTGAAATGTATATAAAACGCAATGTATACTGCTTTAGTTAGACTTGGCTAAGATTTTTGGACGAAGCAGACTACAGTGATGCAACAGCAATAAAAGAATCCTGCTTATAAAAAGATACAAACCGAGTCTCCTGGTCTTCGCTTCTGAGTTCCAACACTTAAGAAGAAAAAGGGTTTCAACAGTGTATACACACACACACTCACAAGGAAAGAGGAAACGTTATTACATTATACGTCATCAATAGCGGTTCACTGGTCAGAAAGACAGCCGCGAACCCAAATCAATAACTGCATTTCACCACAATCACATAAATAGTCCAGGCCTGGTCCTCTTTCGTCCTTCACTTGTCATCGCTCATCCATTTATGCTTCCGTAACACCTCCATGAGATACGAGGCTGGTGTGGCGCGCAGGTGACTCTCATTTGTAATCACGCACCATTCTCTCACAGCCCTCTGCCTCGTCCTGCTTGGATCTGGACAAGCTCTGGAGTGAGGATGGTGGGTACCAGGAGGGCTGTAATGGGCTGATGATGATGTGGCATACGGTAGTTGGTTTCTTCATCTACCTCACCAACCGTGTAAGGCGACCCAAAGCACATCAGCACCAAATCAAGATGTTCAAATGTCAGGCTAGAATCTCCCACAGGTACGAATGGCCTTAACTCCGAGTCCAACCAACTCCAGAATAAGTCCTCCAGAACTAGCGCCGCCCTGGTGGCCCCCTGGACTGCCTGCGCCTCCCTGGTCTCCCTAGTTGCTGGCTCTGCTGAACGGTCGGCTCCGGCCTGCCCCCCTGAATGGTCGGATCTGCATAATAAACAACAACAACAGAGGTTACAAGTAACAAAGCTAGACAAAGACGCATGGCAAACATCTGGGCTTAAATTCAAAGACTACTAATGACTAGACAAGGGACAACTGTAAACAATCAAGACAATAAACCAATAAGAACATAACACATGCGACTAGGGGAGCACATGGCAGGATCACATGACAAGTCAGAAACAGGACAAGGAGCATGAATACAAAGACATGAACACAAAAAAAACCCAAAATCGTGATATGGTATGGGCGGACCTGGCAGGCTATGAAGGGGGCCAGGGTGGCACAGGCATGGCGGCCATCTTGTCTGAAGACACAGACGTGGCGGCCATCTTGTCTGAAGACACAGGCGTGGCGACCATCTTGTCTGAAGACACAGGAGTCTTCTTGGCAGAGGGTTCAGGCTTGGCAGGCATGACGTAAAGAGACTCTGGTTGGGCAGGCTCTGGCTTAGTGGATACTGCGGGTACCTCCGCAAAACCCACAGTAAGAGGTGAACTTGCCAGCAAAAAAGTCAATATATTCCACCAGGGACCAGTGTATTTTCCCCCCTGGAAGCAAATGGGTTAATTTAACCCAAAACGAAAAATGTCCTTTTCGGTTTCTTTGTTTTAAAAACGGATGAATTCTCAGATGGTTGTCTTTTTGAATAATCCATTGTGTTTATAATGTGGCTTATTAGTTAATGATACAAGCTTAAGGTAAAGTACAACGCCCAGAAATTTATTTTCATAGACTCTTTCAATTGATTCGTTATAAATTACTATTTTAACCCTCTGGGGTCGGCGGTCTCGCCGGCGATACCAGCTCACTTTTTTCCTTATCAGTGCAAAAGAGACTCAAATTACTCTGTTGATTTTGATCTTAAATATAAGTGTTGTACATCATACATCGATTAAGTTTGTATTTTTTTTGTGGAACCTCATAATAAAAACAAAGTGTTGTGCTTTTCGCCTAATAAAGAAAAATAAACATGATGCGCGTTCTGCGTTCTCTCTGTCAGTGAAGTCCATTCTGAAACGCGTCCGAAAAATGAACTGTAACTCTGCAAATACTCAGTCAAACAGGTATACAGGCACACAGGCATGAAGCCTGAATTATCTTCTTTTAAATTAAGTAATTTATATAAAAAACAAATTTTCTCATTTTATGTAATCTGTACGAAAAGAGAGAGATGATAGTCGTTCTCGTTTCAGGTCATTAAAGTTAATTTGACCACGCCCACGGAGCGCGCGCTCTATTCAAACACAAATGCTCTGAGGCGATCCACACCCACACATCAGCTGGATAACCCACTGAAAGAGACTCATATTTACGATGCTGGGAGGAATAATACTATCTTAATAATAATCCTGGAAAAAATTACCTCAGAAGTAGCCTACAGGTAGTTTCATTTGGAGGAGCAACGGATCCAGCTGAGGAATAGGTACATTCTTTATTTTCAAGTGCTTTGTTCTAATCGCGATATGAAATAGTGTCTGTAAACAAAAAGACTGTTTGAATATGAATCGCATTTTTGTGTGTGAATGAATTAACAGCTTTTACCTAACTATATTCCAATACTGAGATGAGTAAAAATCGACTGAAATATGTTGAAATAAAATATTTTTGTATAAGCAACGTATTAAACTGCAAATTAACATTTATATGTCCTAATCATAAAAACGATATGTTACATATGAAAGACAAGATGTCGTTTTTACTGTAAAATACTGCCACATCAAATAAGCTTGTTTGCTAAGATGTTATTATAGTGTTTGTTTGATTGTAGGCTATATTCAAACTAATTAATCCGCAACTGTGAAATATGTATGATAAAATGTATACTTTAATATATACTAAGAAAGATTACATTTGAAATATAATTAATTTTAAGGTAGGACGTAGCGTAGGAACCATCGTGACGTAGACGTTGTTTTGCTCTGCTCTCTGGCTGCGCAGGCACGTTCGTTCTACGTCACGACGGTTCCTACGCTACGTCCTACCTCGTACACTGACTTCCATCACCCGTGAACGCGCGTCGATCGTTGCCGGAAGTCAGATATTTTCATTTATAAAGTTTTAAATATGTATATTTTTACGACAAAACTGCACGGATTACCCTCAGAAGGCCTTCGTTTATCCCCCTGGAGCCGGATGGATTACTATTGTGAAGGATGTATGCACATTTTGGGACATGAAGGAGGTGGACCCCATTGCTTCACATTATATCCACTGAAGGGTCTAAGACATTTTCTAAAATAACTGAAAATGTGTTCGTCTGAAACAAGCTTGACATATGCATCTTGAACGGCTTGAGGGTGAGTAATGCATGTGTTAAATATCATTTTTGGCCGAACTATCCCTTTAAATATGATTAATATTTTGTGTTCATTTAATAATTTGTAGTGCTTTTTTGTTTTGTTTTTTGCAAGCTTTTGAAACAATTAACTGTCACATGCATGTGTGTTTATTAAAACTGAACCTACATTATAAAGTGACCCAAGATAACTTCATCAAAGGAAATAAGCTCAATTTTCAAATAATTTTATCAAGATTTGTATACTTCTGCTGGGGCGCTTAATGCGGAGGAGGTGGAGACATTTTTTTCAGGTCTACAATTACCAACTCTTTCTGTTGAACAAAAAACAAGGCTGGATGCACCTATAACGGAAGAAGAGGTCAGAACTGCTATCTCAACAATGAAAAATGGGAAGTCGCCAGGATTGGATGGCTTCCCGATTGAATATTATAAGAAATATATTGATATCCTGGCTCCAGTCTTGCATAAAGTATACCTTGAGGCACTAGAAATAGGCTCCTTACCGGGTACATTTAATAATGCATTAATCTCCCGTATTCCTAAAAAGAATAGGGATATATCAGATCCAGCGAATTACCGACCAGTAAGCCTTTTAGGAGTTGATTCTAAGATATTGCCAGATATTATCAATGGTGATCAAGTTGGTTTTATTAAGAATAGGAGTTCGGGCGATAACATGAGAAGAATTATTCATCTTATACACAAAAGTAAATCTAGTCTACACCCAGTGGCGGCCTTCTCGCTTGATGCGGAGAAGGCCTTTGATCGGGTAGAATGGGGCTTTCTTATGGCAACCCTTTCAATGTTCGGGATCGGGCCTGGATTTTGTAACTGGGTGAAAACTATATATTCCAGTTCGAGGGCAGCAGTGTTGACAAATGGATTGGTGTCAGACTTTTTTAATCTCTCACGCAGGACCCGTCAAGGGTGTTCTTTGTCCCCACTGCTCTTCACGATATTTCTGGAGCCACTAGCTATAGCGATTCGCGTTAATACAGATATCAGAGGTGTTCACGCAGGGGGTACGGAACACAAGCTGTTTCTGTATCCCGACGACATTTTAGCAGTATTAACTGATCCCATGCAATCTCTACCAGTGTTGCTCACATGTGTTGAGTCATATTCAAGGTTGTCAGGTTATAAAATAAATTGGAACAAATCGGAAGGCATGCCGCTCTCAGCATCATGCCATTCTAGATACATTACTACATTCAATTTCAAGTGTTTACCTTCAGGTATGAAGTATTTAGGAATATTATTAAACCCAAACCTAGAGGATATTATGCTTTCAAATATGGAACCTCTTCTACTAAAATAAAAACAAATCTGGATAAATGGGGAAAAATTAATCTTACATTATGGGGTAAAATTAATGTGATTAAAATGGTGGTGGACCCACAGTTATTATATTGTTAATTATGTTTCCATGATGTTACCTGTAAGAATCCTTTACATATATTTAGTAAATTTCAAAAGATAATTAAAGATTTCTTGTGGAACAAGAAGAAGCCAGGAGTTAATATAAAGAAAATGTGGGCCTCTAGAGAGATTGGGGGAATGGCTCTTCCATATGTGAAACTGTATAATTTAGCATTTGAAATATCAAGACTGGTCAAACACTGGACAGGGTTGGGCTCTGAACTGAGCTGGATCAAGATCGAACAGGAACTAGTGAGCCCTTTTACACTCGTGGATGTTCTCTCACAGGGATCAGCTAATAATGGACAGAACTTTCATCATAACCCGGTACTCATGTATTCTAAAGCTGTCTGGGTAAAAGTACACAAGATGTGTGGAGCATCTCATTTAATACAACCTTATGCCTCGTTATGGAACAACTGTGCTGCACAGATTGGGAAAGAAACTGTATATTGGAATGAATGAGCCAAAAATATGGTCTGATTAGGAAGACTAATTTTTGGAAATATTTACAAATAAGGGATTGTATTATCGAAGGAAAATATACTCAAAGCACAAATGCAGTGGTGGAGTTTTTAGAATTATCTGGTTCAGCACATAGAGCAGCCGTTCTCTACAAATTATTTAACAATTTAAAAAAAGAGATATGTGAACATTTGAGGATCATCTGGCAGAGAGATCTGAGTTGTGTCATTGGTAAAGAAGATTGGTGTAAAGTTCTGTCACACTCCAATAAATATATAAGAGAGGCCAGAGGTAGATTTATTCAGTACAAATTAATACATAGGTGGTACTTTACTCCTTCTAAACTTCATAGAATGGGAATCATGCCCAATAATATATGCTGGAAATACAGCTCAGAGCCAGGGACATTTCTGCATGCTATTTGGGAATGTGGGACAGTTTACCCCTTTTGGCAAAGAGTACTGGACAGTATAGGAAGGTGGATTGTGCTTATTAGGGGACCGGGAGTTTTGAAATATGATTTTGTGGTTATAAAGGTGGGGGTGATTACAGCTGCCCGAGTGATTCTCAGTGTGTGGAAGGATCCATCTCCTCCAGAGATTAACAGGTGGAAAGAAAATACACTGAAAATTGTGTCATATGAAAAATTATTGGCCAGGATTAATGATGATATGGAGGGCTTTGACAAATCTTGGGGACGGGTTTTTTACTGAGATTGATGGATTTTGTTATTTTTTTAGTGCGCTTCTCTTTTGTTAAGTCTGTTATTTTAGTGATGTGGCATGTATAGACACTTTATAATTTGATTTTAATGTATCCTTTTCGTTTCTGTCTGTAGTGGTTAGTGATACTGAGCCCAAAATGCAAATGGAAATGAATTATGTTTGGAAGCTGTCTTTTTATTTTTATGTCTATTTTTATTTTATTTTGAGTTTGTTTTGTTCTGTTAAAAATGTAAAATAAAAAAATAAAAAAAAGACTTCAATTACAAAAAAAAGTGACCCAAGATTTGAGAGCTGTAAAACAGTAAATAAAAAAACAACAATTGATTGGATTGATTCAGTTCTTTCAATGAGTAGTAAAGCTCAATTTCTTTCATTATTAGCTGAAACTTGCCATCAAGCTGCACTACACTTATGAGACCAGACAACTCGATAATGATAAACATACACACACAATATTATACACAATTTTGGACCGTTAACTAAAGAACAAACCACCAAACCAGCTCATGCAGATGTAAAGCATGCTGGGTAAGTGACAGAACAACAGTATATAAAGGAAGAGTGTTTTTTATCAGTTAGGTGATGTGTTGTTGCCTCCAGGCTTTTCAATCTGACACAGACACCGAGGAGCCTGACACAGAAACCCCAAATCCAGCATAGAGGGGTTCAGTGAATGTCAAGGTAAATGTGTGTAAGTGTGTGAGTGTGTGTTTGCCAGAAACGCTGTAGAAAGACAGAATGCCAGCTGACACGTCCACATACACTCCAACTCTTTTTGAGGAGCCTGAAGGGACACCTACGCCAGTTTCCTTACTATTGTGGCAGACAGTGAATCCGTCATCAGAGCAGTTCAGACTCCAGGAGTTTTCATTGAATCCAAACCAACAGTTTTCCTTACTTCCTTTCCTGCTGATTCCTTTATATGCCACTGATATATCAGCATTTAAAATCCATTCAGCCTCCCAGTAACAGCGTCCAGACAGACTCTCTCTACACAGAACCTGACGACACCCATCAAATCTCTCTGGATTATCAGGATATGACTGGTACTCTTCCACAGATGTCACCTTTCTGTTCTTTTCAGACAGAATGAGACGAGTGTTTGCTGTGTTTGAATCCAGTGTGAGATCACAGGCATCTAAACACAAGAAGAGAGACATTTATAACACAACAATAATCAATGCTGTGTGTATGTATGTGTACAGGTTTCGCTATACTTGTAAGGGCCAAATGTCCTCACTTTTATATTTACTGGTCCTCACTAGTTAAAAAGACATATAAATTGGCCAACACATGTACAATTTAAATCTAGTGTTTTGCACATGTTTGGGGTAGGGGCTGGGTTGGGCAATAGAAAATATAATTAACCTTATATAAAAACCAATGGAAGTCTATGGAATGTCCTCACTAATACAGTGAAACAAACATTTGTGTGTGTGTGCGTGTGTGTGTGTGTGTGTCTGAGAGTGTGTGTGTGTGTGTGTGTGTGTGTGTGTGTGTGTGTGTGAGAGAGAGTGTGTGTGTGTGTGTGTGTGTGTGTGTGTGTGTGCGCGTGCGTGTGTGTGAGAGTGTGTGTGTGTGTGTGTGTGTGTGTGTGTGTGTGTGTGTGTGTGTGTGTGTGTGTGTGTGTGTGAGTGTTTGGATCCGATGTGAGATCACAGGTATCTGACATTTATAACACAACAACAATCACTAAACTTGTGTGTGTGTGTATACGTACATTTGCGTAGTCCTTCTATAATCCTGAATTCTCCTCCATAATCCACACTATAAAACAAAAACACAGTCTTACATTCTGCACATCTGATACAATCAGTACACACACACACACACACACACACACCCAGATCGATTGCTCCTGTCTGCCTCGCTGCCTGCTGTGAGTTTGTTTGCTTTGAGGCTGTAAACTTCATCTAAGCCTCGTAATAGCTTCGTATTTCTTTCTGTTTTGAACCATCATTTACTATAATTTCTAGTTGTTTATACTACTTAATACAGCTTATCTAATATTTCAGATTAACTTGACATCGCTAGCTTCCGTTATTGTTAGTACAACACACTAGTAACTCGCTAGCCTGTTAACACGCCACCCATTATGTTCAGTTATTTATTTATTTTTCTCTTGCGCGCCCGTGCCTTTGAGTTCCTAAAAAGCCCAGGGGAGTAAGAATCAGTCAACAAACATGGTGATTAATGTCTTGTCCTGTTATTGTCACCTGCACTTCATGTCACATTTTTAGCATAGCCTTCTCTGTCGGCAATATAGAATTTGTATGTGATAAATGCAAGGAGACAGTCAGGCTGACGGAGAAGATTTCAGAACTAGAGACAGGCATCCGAAACTTTAATTGAGGATAGTAAGTGTGCCAGAGTTGTAGATACTATTTTGGATGCGCCTTGCATAGTGAACTCTTTACATGATTCAGTTCCGGCTGAAGTAGAGCCTGTGCAGCAGGGCAGATGGGTCACAGTGAGGGATCGCTCTAGTCGCGGATCAAAAAACCACTCTTCCGTTCCGATTCCCATAACAAATCGATTTGCCCCGCTCAGTGAAACACCCACTGAGAATCCTGTTGATTGTGCTCTGGTAATTGGTGATTCGATCACACGGAACATGAAAACAGAGACACCAGCCACCATAGTCACATGTTTCCTGGTAGCCAGAGCGCCTTAGCCTGACTACGTCAGACTTCGTACTTCCGCTCTATTTATTTTTGCTTCTGTACTCAGTCTGAGACAGCGACATGTCTCTTCGTTTTCCTCCGGCCTGAAAACAGCCAGCTCAATCAGCGAACAGAGGGCGGGCTGAGAGCCGTGACGTAGACGCTAAGCGCCGAGTTTAAGATTGGGGAAATCGAAAACGACCACGGATATGGAGACACAGGATGCAATTCGCTCTGTTGGGGAGAATATTCCCGGCATTTGCAAACTGAAGCCCGAACAAGAAGAGTGTTTGTTAAACATTTTAAATGGAGGTGATGTCGTGGCCGTACTCCCGACAGAGGGAGTATCTCGGTCTCTTTTATCTGTCGGGCTCGAACTAGCACCCTTTTGACAGGTCAGTGTCTCCTTTCTTTTCCAGTTCTTAAATATTGCCATGTCATGCTGTAATCTTGCAATTAAGTTGCAGCATTTCCGACAGACTCGAGATGAACAAAGAGCTGTGTTTAACAGAACTAATCCTATCTTTGACAGTTGGCTGCAAATATTTTCCTGTTTCTCTCTACTGTCAAATATTAGTTTAGAGGCCCTGATTGTGCCGTGGATGCATAGATTTACTTCACATAATCTACAAAAGTCGTTCACAGCCATGTGCACTCCTGTATTTCGCTCTATGGTTTTGTTTTCGCATCATATAACTTATGTGTTTACAGGTTTAGATCGATGCGGCTGAGCTGGCGCATAACCAAACGTTATGTGATTGGCTTACGGGTAACCAATGATTTTATACTTCAGACAAGCGCCTGAAGCAAAATCGACTGCTGGCGGTAGATCCTTTTCCTATTTAGCACCAAAACTTTGGAACAGTCTTCCTACCATTGTCCGGGAAGCAGACACACTCAGTTCAAAGCTAGACTAAAAAAATCTCTTCTATAATTCAATGTTAGGCTGCATAGATTAGGTCAGCCAGAACTGGGAACACTTCCCTTAAATACTGATGTATTTGTTACATCACAAAAATAATGGCATCTACGCTAATTTTAGTGTCTTTGTTTGTCCCGAGGTTTTCCCCAGCCTGCCGGACCCTGGCCGTTTTTTCCGGATCTGACAGGGGGACCTTCGCCTGGACCCAATGACAATACAGTGCTGAAGTGCCAACTAGACTCTCCCTATGGAGGATACCTATACCTACAGATAAAGCGTTGTGAAAATTCAGTTTGCGTACCTACCCCGAAGTGATAAAATAAAATAAAATTCTGTATCAAAATTTATAGGCAAGACAATTAGTTTGTTTAGGCATGGTTTGCAGGGAATTGCAAACCTGTGCACATATATTCAAATACACATAACTATAGAATCAATTCTTAATGCGCATGTGAAATGCCATCAGCATTTATCACAGGTTCGCGTTTAAAGTCTGTTTAGATAGAACAGTGTCGTCTTAGTGGCCCCTAATTTAATAACAAATGATAATTTCAACGGAAGTGAATCAATCAAAACTAAGTTTAACTGGAAAATAACATTATTTAAGAACCGCTATAAAACCAAAACAATCTCAGTTACCTTAAATTATATGTTTATATCTGTAAAGCTGCTTTGGAACAATCAAGATTGTTAAAAGCACTATATAAATGAGGTTGACTTGACTTGACACACATCTCTTCGTGCTTAACATACTTGAATTTGCCCAGTGTGCAGTTTGGATCCTCCAGTTTTTCAGAGAGCAGCTTGACTCCTGAATCTCCTGGGTGATTGTAGCTCAGATCCAGCTCTTTCAGGTGTGAGGGATTAAAACTCAGAGCTGAAGACACATAGCCACAGCCTTTCTCTGTAACCATACAGCCAGACAACCTGCAAAGACACACAACAACAGTCCACATGACATTAGATTGGCTTTCATACAGTAACCTGTGCAGCTTGCTTTTTTGAAGTTTATTATTTTCTGCAGTTTCAGTAATAAAAGCATCTGTGGAAATGCACCAGAGTAAAAATGGAATAATACTAGAATATTCATTTTCTTTTCAAATGTATACTAACATTTATACTTCAGTAAAGTAGAAATCTATTTAACAACATGAACAAAGCATTTCTACATTGTAACTAAACACCAACTGGACATAATAAAGTCATGTGTAAGCTCTACGGTGGGCTTAGCCATGTTTAGGATTCCAATAAATATTAACTGTTATGAAACTCACATCTTGAGTTTCATAACAGTCTTAGGTCAATACAGTCCTTGAAGTGGATCCTCAAGAAAAATTCAATGTGATGTAGAAATCCTTAATCCCACCTCAGATAAAGAAAATTATTGAGGAGGGTAACAAACTCAAATCAGTGCCACAGTAGCAGTATATCATTGCCACACAGCTAGTGATGTAACATTTGAAATGAGGTATCGGAGCTTGTGTTGGAAATAAATTGGCGTGCCAGATAAAGCCGAAATTCGAGGCTTGTGTTGTTAAGGTAGATATCATGTGATGATAAACGAGAACTTGGTTTGTGTGAAATACGTCGCCTGAGTGTCGCTTCCAGACCCTGGTGGAAAGAGTACTGAAAAAACATACTCAAGTAAAAGTATCATTACATTCCAAAAAATGTAGTGTGAGTAGACTAAAATGTACTTGCCTAAAAAACTATTTGAGTAAGAGTAAAAAAAGTAGCTAATTTAAAGGTACTCATGAGTAGTGAGTACTGAGCTGCAGATTCTACCCCCTTATAATAAACACTGTGCACTACAATTAATAAATAAAGCTCCCGAGCATTTTTTCTTTCAATTATATCTTTCAGGCTACCTAAAGCTTTTAGCACACTTGGTGGTTTCGTTTTTTAAATCACTTATTCTAGGGTTGTTGCTTGGAAAGAATTAGGGCTTCTGAAAGGCAACGTAAATTTTAATCGTCGGCAACCGTGACAGAGAGTCATGGCAACAAGCTGCCGCTGGATCTGGAAAATCTACATGCTACTCTGACCGCATTGAAGCACTGGAACAGGCGGTGCTAGTTGTATCCGGCTAACAAACAATTCATACTGATAAAGAGCAGGACATGGAGTCACGCTCTCGGCGATGCAATCTCCGTGTCATCGGCATCCCAGAGCAAGCAGAAGGGAGTGATCCGGTTACCTTTATGTAACAGTCAGAAATCTTTCCAACTCCCCCACTGCTAGATAGAGCGTGCACAGTATTGGCCCCGCGCCTTCGGCTGACCAGAGAAAATCAAAGGCCTAGAGTAACGATCGTGCAGTTTCACTACTTTAACGCCAAAGTAAAGGGCTTTTCGTTGTGGGAATTGGAACCAACTCTTCCATCAGAGCCGTAAGGTCTTCATTTTCCCTGATTTCAACTCCGCTAAGAGAAGGGCGGCATTTACAGCGGTGAGAAACAGCCTACATGGGAAGAGCGTGCGGTTTTCTCTTCGATTCTCTGCTCTCCTACTGATCGATCTCAATTTGTCTGCCCCAAAGAAGCACAGCGATGGTTTAACGAATATTATTCAACATCCTAGGTATCTTGTAGAGATAAAAATGCAAAGGAAACCATTGTATAAGCAATTGCACTCTTGATACAATGCTAACTGTTATCCAAGTGAATTTAGGCAAATATGTGCTTTCATGTTGCCTAAAATTAATGTTCTCTATGTTACTCCATATATGTTCGAGAGTGACTTCATGTGACATAGATGAGAATAGATAGGGTTTACCAACATTGGATGTTCCTGAGTTTTGGCGTTCTGCCTCCATTATTTGGGAATGGAGAGATTGGTATTGGTTTCTTGGTACCTGGACATAGTCTTGAAAATATTGCAGGAATTTAATTTTTCATAAAATCTTACTCAAATGTGGAGTGTTGAGACTTGTGGCTTTCACTCAATTACCTAACTGGAATCCTCCAGGTTTGTTTTCATTTATTTTTACTTTAAATAATAAAATGTTTTTTGCAGTACAACTTATCTTCAAGACACTTCAAATTCTATACATGTTTGTCTAGGTTTTTCAACTTTAAGACTTGGATAATGTTGGAGAATGTAGATCTTCTTTTTAAAGATGTCTAAATTGTGCACGTAGTGCAAATTGTTCAGCAACTGCAATTATTTTAGTTTGGGGATGTCATTTCTGGGAATGTGCCTCAGGCAGGGGGAGGGAGAAAGGGAACTGACATCGTTTTGAAAAAAAGCTTGCAGGAACCCCATTTTTCATTATATCTTCCTCAAATTTAAAATATAGACTGATGATACTTGTGGCTTTGAATCCTTTACATACCTGGATTCCTCCAGGCCTATTTTTATATATTTGAACATGAAATAATAAAACATTCTTTGTAGTGCACATTATTTTGAGGCACTGCAACTTTTATAACTTTCTATCTGTTTGAGCATTATCAACTCTGATTTATTGTTAGTAGAATGCCAAGTGTCCCTTTTCCAAAGAGACCTTAATTGTCCATGTGGTACACTCTTCCCAGGAGCTGTATTTATTTTAATTCAGGTAGGTCATTTTTAGCTGTGAGCCCCGAAGTGGGGGGGGCTAGGTTAACCTAACTTGATGAACAGCACCAGAAGTTCAGTTCGATTCTTTTAAGTTGGAATGTGAAAGGACTGAATGGTCCCAATAAAATATCCAACATTTTTGACACATTTAAAACAACAGAAACCTGACGTTGTATTTATCCAGGAAACTCATCTGCGCCTCAAGGATCAATGCAGACTCCAAACTTGCTGGATATCACAAGGGTTTCATTCCAACTTTCATTGACAATGTCATTTCTAATATGAATGGTAGATATGTAATTGTGAAAGGGAAAATTTCACAAACACGAGTTGTTTTGGTAAATGTATATGCCCCAAACTTTGATAATACTCTCTTTGCTCAGAATTTGTTCTCTAAGGTCCCAGCTCTGAAAACACATCTTTTGATATCTGGGGAAGATCTGAACTGTGTTATTGATCCAGATTTGGACAAACCAAGTTTATGGTTCAGAATGGTTACATTGACCTACGCAGACACTTTAATCCCACAGCGAAAAAATACTCATTCTATTCGTATGTCCATCAATCTTTTCTCTTATAGATTTTTTTTATCAATAATTCTCTAATTCATTAGGTTGTAAACTCTGAATATATGCCCATTGTTATTTCCGTGCCATGCCCCTCTAAGTCTTGACATTCTTTTATTTTCGCACTTCTCAACCACCCTGAAAAAATTCATTTTGTGAATTTATTTCTAATTCAATAAATGATTTCCCCGGTGGCGCATTAACCTCAGATCCTGAGGAGATCAATTCAACTCTTAAAACTTTTACTACTCCCTGTACAAAACTGGAACTTTGGACCACAAAGAAGAAATGAAAGAATTTATTGGGCTTGTTAACGTCCCTAAGGTTAACTCTCTTTTAGCATCTGAACTTGATAGACCCATATAGGAGATTATTAAGTCAATGATTCATTGCAATCTAAGAAATCCCCTGGCCCAGACGGGCTGCCCTCTGAATTTTGTAAGAAATTTCATGATAAATTGGCTTCGCTTTTTTTATCTGTATTTAAGGAATCTTTAGAGCTAGCTATGTTGCCCCCAATACTGAGACAAGCATCTATAACTCGATTGTTTAAAGATGCGAAGGACCCGACATTATCCTTTGATCATTTTGAGGGAATACTTTCTAGTATTATCTCAGAGAAACAAACCGGATTTATGAAAGGACGGTATTCATTTTCTAATGTCCGTACTCTTTTTAATATTTTATACTCCAGACAAAACAATAGCTCCTCCGAGGTGATCATCTCATTAGAAGCCGAAAAGGCATTTAACAGGATACAATGGGCTTATCAGTTTAGGACATTAGAGGAGTTCGGTTTTGGGGATGGATTGATTTCATGGATACGTTTATTATAACAGATAAACGTAACGCATAACAGATGCTGACCCTCAAGCTTCAGTTTATACTAATAATGTTAAATCTGAGTATTTTACTTTATCACAGGGTTGCCCCCATCTCCATTACTTTTTGCCATAGCTAATGAGCCCCTTTCAATAATGCTTAAAACACTTCTGGTATTTCAGGGAATAACGCTTCCATTATCTCCACTAGGTAGGATAAATGCAGTTAAAATTAACATTCTGCCAAAATTTCTTTACCTCTTTCAAGCTATTTGTTCAAGAATATAGAAAAACTAATCTCCTCTTTTATATGGGCAGGAAAAACTCCTAGAGTTTCCAAAATTTTGCTCTAAAAAAGTCAACTAAGTGGAGGGCTTTCCTTGCCCAACTTTATGTATTATTATTGGATTACAGAAGGACCAAACAACGAAGCTTTATTACGACCAAAGAAACGCCTAAAGTCGCCATTCTATATTTTAGCTAAACACTCCGTGGCCGTGTACGCGTAGCCTGCCGCTAAATTTTTCTTGGGGTGAGCGTAAGGTAAAAAATCCATGAGATCTTGGTCCTCCTAGGTTACTAAATATCTGATAAAATATTGGATTAAAAAAGGCAATATTTGATAAAATCCTCGACATATACCTCTAAACTACAACCACCTTGATCAATGGAACACATAATCTCCTCTACTGATCTTTTCTCGGATGACCAGTCTATCCTGGAAGCAAAAGGCCCTGCAGAGTTCCTCTTATGGTCCGGTCTCTCCTGCTGCTAGATCTAATTGGAGGTCAGTTCTTCTGTTACGATTGATTGCAGCAATGGATGAAACAGGAACTCCAAACTACAACAAAACAGGATCTTGTGTACAGACACAGGACAACCAACTATATGCAACGTTAAGAACACGACAGAACACAGGGTTTAAATAGACAGAATTGAAGAGCAAATTAACAAGACACACCTGAACTTCACTAACAATCAATCAATCTAACACCAGAAACTAACAGGCAGGGGGCGGAGGAAGACAGAACTGAACTAATTGACAGATTAAGCAAACACAGACAAGAACAGAATCAAAGCAAACGGACATCGTGAAAAAATGTGATTTCACTAAAGGGAAGCGCACAATAAATAATACAGTGGCATAGCTATGTAGACATTTTCCCCAGAATGTTCTTGTGACCTGGTAGCAACTCTCCCATGGCCCGGTATTGGATCGCGACCCCGAGGTTGGGGAACTCTAATCTAATTGAAAGCTCTCTGTTTACATTATTGTTATTATGGCCTTGAATCGAAGTGATAAAGACTAAGCAGGACACTTCCCATGAGTAAACAGATATGGCCTAAATAATCAGAATGCTTCAGATTTGTTGACAAAAAATGTATAAACAATTCTTATAACCATTATGGGTCACACTTTATAATAACTGCACGCTATTAATCATTTGTTACGCATGAGTAAACAGTTAATTCATCATTCATAAAGCATTAATAGACATTAATAAGCAGTTTATAAATACAGCTATAGATGCTTTTTTTTCTTGATTTATAAGCATATCTATAATGCGTTTAATAATTGTATTTTCATACTTTGTTAATGATCAATTAATAATTTCTAATTGAAGTATAGCATTATTTACAAACCAGTTATTTAAGAGTTGTCAGTCATTCATAAGATCACTTAGAAAGTGTAAGTAAATGTAGTAAATACAGGTAGTTATAAAGCATTTAGTAGTGGTCAGTTAACTATTTTGTGAGCTCATCTAAAGTGAGGACTATTCATGCCTTGTAAAGCATTTATAAAGGAGATTTAAAGGCTCATCAATCTTCTAAACAGTAAAATGTAACAAACACAACACAGTGATACAAAACATAGAAATATTTAACAGCCTTTAAATCTCCTTTATAAATGCTTTACAAGGCATAAATAGTTCTCACTTTAGATGAGCTCACAATCATAGTTAACTGACCACTACTAAATGCTTTATAACTACCCAAATTGACCCTGAATTACAGCATAAATACATGTTAATAAAGCATTTATTAACACACTAAGTAACCATCACTATATGTCTGAATAATAAGATGTATGAATGTACATTTAAACAGTTTATTAATCATTTACTTACACGTTCTAAGTAATCTTATGAAACACTGACAACTCTTAAATAACTGGTTTATAAAAAATGCAATTCTTCATTTAGAAATGATAAATTGATCATTAATAAAGGATGAAAATAAAATTATTAAACAAATTATAGATATGCTTTTAAATCAAGAAGAAAGCATTTATAGCTGTTTTTGTAAACTGCTTATTAATGTCTACTAATGCTTTATGAATGAAGAATTAACTGTTTACTCATGCTTAACTAATGATTATTATTGTGTAGTTATTATAAAGTGTGACCCATAATGGTTATAAGAATTGTTTATACATTTTTTGTCAACAAATCTGAAGCATTCTGTCAACAAATCTGAAGTGTTACCCAATTGGGTGTATAAATATATGTATTTGAAAATACAACATTAGCATTCGCAAACATTTTGATGGAAAATGGCCATTTAAATGGCCATAAACCATTTACCTCAGTATCTCCAGTTTACAGTTTGCACTCTTCAGTCCTTCAGAAAGAAGCTTCACTCCAGAATCCTGCAGGTCATTGTTACTCATATCCAGCTCTCTCAGAACAGCGTTTGAAGATTGTAAAACTGAAGACAAACTTTCACAGGACTGAGCAGTGAGATTACAGCACTGTAGCCTGTGAAAAGAACAAAACAAACAACAACAGTAATATGTTTATAATCTGGAGCTTGAAAATAAAAACTTCAACTTTAGTGATGTAAGCAAAGCTAAAACAATTTTCTTCATAAACATAAACATAAAAACACTATTTATCACATACATTTACATAATTTTTTTCTGAACACTCTTAGCCAACAAGTAAAATCAAGGGCCAATTAAAACGACTAACAGTGTTTATAAATTAATGTAAAGGAGACTCTTACAGTGCTCTTCTGGTGTTTTTGATCACTGGCAGCAGTGTCATCAGTGCTTGATCAGATCTTCTGTATTTCTGCAGTTCAAACATCTCTTGAGTCTCTTCTGACATCAGGAGCACAAACACCAGACCAGACCATTGAGCAGTGGAGAGATTCTGTGCTGAAAGTATTCCTGAGCTCAGATTCTTCTGGATTTCCTCCACAAAGTCATCTTTCATTTCGCTCAGACAGTAGAAGAGATTGATGGTCCTTTCTACTGATTTCTCCTTCTTTATTTTCTTTTTGATGTAGTCAATAGTGTCTTCAACGGTCTCTGTTTTGAGTTCCAGTCCTGGCAGTAGTTCCTTCAGGTCACTCTGATTGGACTCCAGTGACAGACCCAGAAGGAACCGAAGGAAAAGGTCCAGGTGTCCGTTCTCACTCTGTAAAGCCTTGTTGACTGCAGCCTTATGAAGCTGAAACAGTGGCTTTTTGGACAGTTTCCATGCCAGTTTTTCTTTCAAGGATTGAGGAAATAGGTCAGCTTTCTCATCTTTGCCCATCAAAAACACATAAAGAGCAGCAAGGAATTCCTGGACGCTAAGATGTACAAAGCTGAAAACACTTCTTGCTGAAACAGCCTTTTCCTCCTGAAAGATCTGAGTACATAACCCACAGAACACAGAACCTTCGATAACATCTAGTCCACATTCTTCAAAATCCTTTTTGTAGAATATCAGGTTTCCTTTCTCCAGCTGTTGAAAGGCCAGTTTCCCAAGCTTCAGAATAATCTGATCAAAAGACTCAGGGTCATCACAGAATTTTTTTTCCATCTGTTGCTTCTGAGAAATTAAGAAGCTTGTGTACATCTCTGTGAGAGTTGTTGGTGTTTTGTCATTGCTCTCTCGAGCCAGTAGAGGCTGAAGAACAATAAGAGAGATCCAGCAGAAGACAGGAATATGGCACATGATGTGCAGACTCCTGGATTTTTTGATGTGACTGATGAGGTTTCCAGCGACCTCAGGACTGCTGTTATTTTTGAAGTATTGCTCTTTCTGCTCATCGTTAAATCCTCGCACCTCTGTCACTTGATCAATGTATTCACGAGGTATCAGACTGGCTGCTGCTGGTCTAGATGTGATCCAGATGAGAGCAGAACGAAACAGGTGTCTCGTGATCAGGCTTGTAATTATCTTACTCACTGTTGTTATTTTCTGAACATTTGTTATTCTGTCACCCTCTTTAAAGCTCAAAGGGAAGCGACATTCATCCAGCCCATCAAAGATGAACATAACTTTGCCATCACCTTCAGGAAGAGATGTCAGTTCCTCAGTACCATTAAAGACATATTTGTTTAGCAGTCCCATGAGACTGCAGTTGTTAGTGATCAAATTTAGCTCACGGAACGGCAGAGGAAAAATGAAAGCCATATCCTGATTTTCTTTTCCTTCAGCCCAGTCAAGGATGAATTTATTGACGGAGACAGTTTTTCCCACTCCTGCGATCCCCATTGTCAGCACCTTTCTGTTTTGTTGACCCTTATGGACTTTGAAAATGTTGTTGCACTGGATCTGTGTGTCTTTGGCATCAAATAGTTTGAGATTCAATTCGATCTGTCTCACCTCGTGTTCATTCACTCTTCCTCCAGTCTCATTCTCCACCACATATAAATCAGTGTAGATATCGTTCAGGTTTTTCTGATGACCTGTCTCTGAATTACCAACCAATATCCGCCTGTAGTCCTGTTTTAATTTGTCTTTCAGTCTGCGGCTGGTCTCTGTGTAATCATGAAGAGAAGCTTGACTGTTGTTTGCAGTTGAGCCTTTAAGAAAGAGTAGAAAAAACAGCAAAGCCTAAGTGATTGTATTTTTCATAAATTCATACTTCAACTATATTCAAATTAATCACACTTACTACAATAGTGTTTACATGCACATCTTACACTGATGATGCTGAAATTGACAACATATATGGTGATGGAAATGCCTTGACTAATGCTGACTCGAATGCAATTGGTTTCAATGTAGAAATGTATGAATAACATTCTTTTTCTATTTCCTTCCAGACCTTTTATTGTACTGTCACTATTGGGACTTATATCAACTTAAGACCATGTTGACCGAACTAATTAAAAGCTTTTTGATCAAACCATTGACAGCTAGCACACCAAACAATAAATTAGACTGTATTAGGGATACGTTGTGGTTGTGTGTGTGTGTGTGTGTGTGAGAGTGAGAGAGAGAGAGAGAGTGAGAGAGAGAGAGAGAGAGAGAGAGAGAGAGAGAGAGAGAGAGAGAGAGAGAGAGGATCATTCACTGTGAAACATAAAATCACACAAGCAAAGAGGTCGCACGCCTCTGCAGCAACTAGGGGTTAAGTGTCTTTCTCAGGGACACATTGGTGTCTCAAAGTGGATTCTAACCCGGGTCTCTCACACCAAAGGCATGTGTCTTATACACTGCGCCATTACCACCCCTGCAGCATCACAAAATGTTACCTTGCTTGTAGTTGTTCTCCAGCTGATCAGCCAGATCATTCTGGTCCATCTTCCTCAGGATCTCCACCGTGATCTTCAAAGCCTTTTCTGGTCCAAAACATGCTACCATCTTATCCACAGTTTTACATCTATCTGCATTCTCCAATTCTGAATTGAATATATGCTTATACTTCTTTAAGTGCCATTGAAACACCTTCAGATCACTGTTTACCAGGTTCATCAGTGAGTTTAACAGCAGCTCTTCAACAGACGCCATCATCCTTTACTGATTCACAGCTGCAAGACAAGAAGAAAAAGATCTGAATTAGTTTCACTCTTAACGTGCGGACCTAAGCATTCATATGTGTTATGGGCTATGAATTGAAGTTGTGATCAAATCCGGACTCTCAGAGGCACCCCATCCAAATTCATCTGTTAAACAGTCACTGATCCCTCATTGACTCACACAAGGGTCACATACAGGGCTTAATTTGTGCCAGATCCTGGCAGAACAGGATACTGGACCTCTCAGGTTTTGACTGAAATTAGGTTTTTGCTTAAAACAGCCAAAATTATCTGTCAATGGGGTAAGAAAAAAAAAATCAGTAACGCTTTAGATTACAGCCCAGAAAGTACTGCATAAGTAAAATGAATTTACAGCGTACCCTGTAACTTCATAGAACAAGAGTATGTTTTCCCAGTATTAAAAAGGTTAAATAAACTTGCAATAGTTTTAGTTTTACTTGGCTTGATACATGGAACCCAAAACTGAAAAAGCTGAACTTTTGCTATAAAAAAATGAATTCCTGTATAAATGCATATATATCCTGCAATAAAAAGCCTTTATGTATTGGTTTACTATTATTACAAAAATTGTGTTCTTGTTAAATTGCTCCCAAATCTAAGATTGTTGCCTATAATAATAATAGAATAAGTACCCTTTAGTTCCAAAATACAGTATAAATTATTTATTAATTTTCTTGGTTGTTACCCCTTTATACCCCAAACTTTACATATTATTCCCTTATACCTAGACATACTTTTAGGTACACTACAATTAATGAAAGGTACACTGTCATTTTGTTTTTACTTGTGCAGTACTTTTCCGGGCTTTAATCTAAAGCGTTACCAAATAATCTTAATTCAAACGGAAACGTTATCCAATAACGGATTATTTTTCTTACCCCATTGGCAGATAATTTTGAATTGAGCACAGTAAAACCATCAAAGAGAGTTCAATTTACCATCATTTAAAAAAAAAGAAGAGTCAGATGATGATTCTTCTAAATGAATCAGGATGGCGACGACTACACAAGAGGGTGGTTATGGTACCGAGCAGGTGAAAGAGACTACAGGCACAGTTAACCGGCCAGGGGTGCATTTCCCAAAAGCATCTGTGAAAGAAATTTAATATGAAACTGTGGCAGAGGGGGTGTGGTTCAGCGAAGTCTGTGACGGGAGAGAGGTTCGGGAGACAGGTGCGGCGTGAGTGGGTTAAGTGTGAATGACAAACACCTGTGTCTAATTTCAGTAATTGGCGTGGGGAGACGGATAAAAGCCACGAGGAAACGAGAGAGTGGCTGAGAGAGACTGGTGGAGACTTGTGGGTGAACTCGACTGTGACGAGAGAGAAAGAGAGGAGAGTGACGAGAGCGAGAGGCATCGGGTGACAGCGTATCACCGTGAATTGAGTCTGTTTTGTCCAGCGCGTGGGGTGCGACTTTTTGTTTATGTTGAAAGAGTTTTTGAATTTGAATAAATACCCACAGTCTCCTCAAGCCGACCCTGTCCTCTTCCTTCCCTTGATCCGAACGTTGACATTTGCTACACTGGTGCCGAAACCCGGGAAGGAAGACGGAAGCCACGCCAGCATGCAGTCACCGGCAACCTCGCCACTTGCGGACGTGGTTGCTTCCCTCGCGGTCCTCCACCAAGATCAACATCGAGCCATGTTGGAGATGAGGACCGATCTGGAAGGTCGGTTCCAGTTCCTGGTTCAAAGCCAACAAGAGGATCGCGAGAGGTTCCGGAGCTGGATGGACCGGGAAGTTCGGACGGAACCAACGCCGCCACCGGTCGAGCGCCCCCACCTGCCCCTGAATAAAATGGGTCCGCAGGATGACCCAGAGGCGTTCCTGGACCTCTTCGAGAGATCAGCGGAGGCAGGTGGGTGGCCAAGAGAGCAATGGCCGGTGCGCCTCATCCCTTTGCTGACCGGGGAGGCGCAAGCGGCAGCACAACAGCTACCCGTCCAGAACCTCCTGGTCTTCGACGACCTGAAAAGAGCCATTATACAGCGGGTCGGCCGGAGCCCAGAGCAACACCGCCAGCGGTTCCGTTCACTGGATCTGGGCGAGAGTGGCCGACCCTTCGTGTTGGCTCAGCAGCTCCGGGACTCCTGCCGCAAGTGGCTGCTGGCTGAGGGAAGCGACGTCGGGGAGATCATCGACCGTGTGGTGCTGGAACAGTTCATCAGCCGTTTACCACGGAAGACCGCGGAGTGGGTCCAGTGCCACCGACCGGCGTCGCTGGACTTGGCCATTCAGTTGGCGGAGGACCAGCTGGTGGCGTGCTCCAGGGTCGGCGAGAGCCTTCCAACAGTCTCTCTCTCTTCTTCTTTTTCTTCTCCTCCCCCCTCTTCCACTTCTGCCCCTCGACCTGTTCCCCTTCCTAGGTCCCGTCCTCCCGGACCGTTCCGTGGCCCTCCCCGGGGACGGGGAGGGACTTCGCTGGATCCGGCAGTGGGCCTGAGACCTCAGCCCAGGGGCACGGGGTTAACCTCCGCTGGAGCAGACCCGGTTTCCCTTCCTTCCCTCTCCCCACGCCAGTCACTTACCCCACTTCCTGCCCATAGAGCGGTGGGGAGGCCTGGGCCGGCCTGCTGGCGCTGCGGGGACCCGGACCATTTCATAGACAGGTGTCCGATGATGGATGTGGGGACAATGATCCGGGTCCCGGATGCCCCGCAGGCTGCCCACGATCAGGCTGGCCGGTACCAAATACCTGTGAGTATAAAGGGGGGTACCTATCAGGCTCTGGTGGACTCAGGATGTAACCAAACCTCGATCCACCAAAGCCTGATTCAACCTGAGGCATTGGATATGAGCCGCATGGTTCGGGTAAGGTGTGTGCACGGGGATGTGGTGAAGTATCCGCTCATGTCTGCTATGATTAAATTTAGGGGTCAAAACCATAGTGTGGAGGTGGCAGTTAACCCGCACCTCAGGCATCCGCTGATTCTGGGGACTAATTGGCCTGCTTTTACTGAATTATTGGGGTTATTGTGTGCGGATGTCTCTTGTGGAAAAGGGAAGCAGGAGGGGGAAGCGGTCGTGCGGTTGGGAGAGGCTGAACCGGGACCTCCGGGACTGGAACCAGGGGATCCGAACGCAATTGGGAGACAGATTCTCCCAGAGCGTGATGATTTTCCCCTGGAACAGTCTCAGGATGAGTCTTTAAAACATGCTTTTGAACAGGTCCGTACCATCGACGGTCAACCTCTCCAGCCCGCTCGACCGCTCTCGTATCCATATTTTGAGATCCTGAAAGACCGGTTGTATAGAGTGATACAAGACACTCAAACAAAAGAAATTACAACCCAGTTGTTAGTACCAAAGAGCCGTCGGGAAATGCTTTTCCAGGCGGCTCATTCAAATCCCATGGCGGGACACTTAGGGCAAATAACGACACTTAACCGTCTCATGGCCCGATTCTTTTGGCCGGGCATTCACGAGAACGTGCGCAGGTGGTGCGCGGCTTGTCGTGAATGTCAGCTGGTAAATCCGCCGGCCGCCCCAAAAGCGCCATTGCGCCCACTTCCGTTGATAGAGGTCCCCTTCCAACGAATTGCGATGGACCTCATCGGGCCATTAGAACGGTCAGCACGGGGACATCGCTTTGCATTAGTCATAGTGGACTATGCAACGCGATATCCTGAGGCAGTGGCACTCCGCAGCATCTCCGCTAAAAGTGTAGCGGATGCCCTGTTTCGTCTAATCTCCCGAGTGGGGATCCCGAAAGAGATCCTCACTGATCAAGGCACGGCGTTCATGTCACGTACTTTACGCGAACTTTACGAGTTATTGGGCATTAAATCGATTCGCACCAGCGTCTTTCACCCACAAACGGACGGCTTGGTGGAACGATTTAATCGCACGTTAAAGACGATGATTCGTAAATTCGTTCACGAAGACGCCAGAAATTGGGATAAATGGTTAGAACCCCTATTGTTTGCTGTGCGCGAGCTCCTTTATGGTCGTCAGCCCCGCGGGGTGCTAGACGTGCTGAAGGAGACTTGGGAGGAGGGGCCTTCGGAGAGTCGAAATGAAATTCAGTATGTCCTGGACCTGAGAACAAAACTCCACACTTTGGGGCGGCTCTCAATGGAGAATTTGTTACAGGCTCAGGGCAGACAGACCCAGTTATACAATAGGGGAACAAAACTAAGAGAATTTTCACCGGGAGATAAAGTCCTTCTATTGCTTCCCACATCGAGTTCTAAATTACTCGCGAAGTGGCAAGGACCTTTTGAGGTCACACAGCGAGTCGGGGATCTCAATTATGAGGTACTTCGATCGGATAGGAACGGGGCACGTCAAATTTACCACCTCAACCTCCTAAAAAAATGGAGTGAGGCAGAGTCAGGAATGCTGGCGACGGTGATTAGTGCGGAAGAGGATCTCGGACCAGAAGCGAATATCAAACCCCCATCTCTCGCACTGGCTCCAGGCGGAGATCATCTTTCGCCGTCTCAGCTTTCTGACGTTGCCAGGTTGCAAGCAGGATTTGCAGACGTGTTCTCGCCCCTACCCGGTCGAACGAACCTCATTCAGCACCATATTGAGACCGAGCCGGGCGTGGTGGTGCGCAGCCGGCCGTATCGTTTGCCCGAACACAAGAAAAATGTGGTTCGGTCGGAATTAGAGGCGATGCTCGAGATGGGCGTAATAGAAGAATCCCACAGTAATTGGGCGAGCCCGATAGTCTTAGTACCTAAAACCGACGGCTCAGTTCGGTTTTGTGTGGATTACCGCAGGGTTAATGCTGTATCGAAATTCGATGCCTATCCAATGCCCCGGATTGACGAACTGCTTGATCGGCTCGGCACTGCTCGGTTTTATTCGACGCTGGATTTAACAAAAGGATATTGGCAGATCCCCTTATCGCCTCTATCTAAAGAAAAAAAACAGCCTTTACGACCCCGTTACACCAATTCGTTACACTTCCGTTTGGGTTGTTCGGGGCTCCAGCCACCTTCCAGCGTCTCATGGACAGAATACTCCGGCCACATGCTGCATATGCCGCTGCCTATCTGGATGATATAATCATTTATAGTAATGACTGGCAGCGCCATATGGAGCATGTGCGCGCGGTCCTCGGAGCGCTGAGGCTGGCTGGGCTGACGGCCAACCCAAAGAAGTGTGCAGTTGGGCGTGTAGAGGTCAGGTATCTGGGATTCCACTTGGGTCACGGGCAAGTGCGTCCCCAAATTGATAAGACAGCAGCAGTTGCAACATGCCCGAGACCCAAGACCAAAAAGGAGGTGAGACAGTTCCTGGGGGCGGGATATTATAGAAGGTTTGTGCCTAATTATTCGGACCTTGCCAGCCTGCTGACTGATCTCACTAAAAAGGAGTCACCAGATCCGGTTCAGTGGATGGAGCAGTGTCAGCAGGCTTTCACCCAGGTAAAGGCTGCTCTATGTGGTGGGCCGCTACTACAGGCTCCTGATTTTTCTCTCCCCTTTTTGTTACAGACCGACGCGTCGGACAGGGGGCTGGGAGCAGTCCTGTCTCAGGAGGTGGAGGGGGAGGAACGGCCGGTGCTGTACATTAGTCGCAAGCTCTCAAAGAGAGAGACTAAGTACAGCACCATTGAGAAGGAGTGTCTAGCCATCAGGTGGGCCGTCCTCACCCTCCGATATTATCTCCTGGGACGGGAATTCACCCTCTGTTCGGACCACGCGCCCCTCCAATGGCTCCACCGCATGAAAGATACCAACGCGCGGATCACCCGTTGGTATCTAGCCTTACAGATGCCGGGTGCACAGATGGCTGTGGCTGACTTCCTCTCCAGGAGGGGGGGGGGGGGGGGGGGAGAGGGGGGAGGCTGCAGGCCGGACGGCTCCCCGGCCTGAGTCGGGCGGTGGGGGTATGTGGCAGAGGGGGCGTGGTTCAGCGAAGTCTGTGACGGGAGAGAGGTTCGGGAGACAGGTGCGGCATGAGTGGGTTAAGTGTGAATGACAAACACCTGTGTCTTATTTCAGTAATTGGCGTGGGGAGACGGATAAAAGCCACGAGGAAACGAGAGAGTGGCTGAGAGAGACCGGTGGAGACTTGTGGGTGAACTCGACTGTGACGAGAGAGAAAGAGAGGAGAGTGACGAGAGCGAGAGGCATCGGGTGACAGCGTATCACCATGAATTGAGTCTGTTTTGTCCAGCGCGTGGGGCGCGACTTTTTGTTTATGTTGAAAGAGTTTTTGAATTTGAATAAATACCCACAGTCTCCTCAAGCCGACCCTGTCCTCTTCCTTCCCTTGATCCGAACGTTGACATTTGCTACAGAAACATTTGTGCGCATTTTCTTATATTCATAGTAATTAGATTAAGGTAGTAAAAAAGCACGAGGATTGCATGTGGAGTCCCATGATTTTCTGCTACATTGATGGAACAAAGAACTGTTTTTAACCCTTATGAATGTGTGTATGTGTATGACCTTGTATACGTGACTTGACAAGAAGAAATGTGTGACTAATGCACTGAGGAAAGGGCCTTTACTCAAGGGTAGTAGGGTTGTTCATGATAACTAGAGGAAGTAACAACTAAAGAACGGAAGATGCAACAATGTGTTAGTTATGGTACAGTTAGCTTCTTCTGCAGGCACTCTGTATGACTGTACGATCTTTCCTCGCAAGGGAATTGTTACGTCCACCCCTGTCTAGGGTAGAGGAGAACGAACAGAAATACGTAAACATAAATAATCGACTTCAGAGCCCCCGTCTCCCGTCCCAGTATTGATCCAACACAAAACGATTTTCCAAATCAAAAAGGAATTTATTTAGGAAACATAAGTAATGGAGAACTCAAGACTTTACAAAGGAAGAAAATTACCTCAGGAGGAGGCTAATGCCAAAATAACAAACAAAACAAGTCTAACTATTTTTAACAACTAAATAATCTAAACACCAAAATAATGATGTAAATAAAAGACAATACTAAACCTAACTTCCTCTCTAAATATAAATAGGAGAAAAACAAGACAAATTAAATGGCGCCTACCTCCCTACACCTTCCTTAACTGAAAAATACTAAAGAAACAGTACAACAAAAAAAACTTGAAGAAAATAACCCACCCTGCACTCAGGGAGTAAACAAAAGAAAAAGAAAACCTATAACAGTCCAAACAACATTGCACTGATCTCTCACCTCAGTAAGAAGGTTTACTTAAGACACAAACACAACATAGGGAGAACTTCAACACATGACTGGAACAGGAGAAAGGGTCTCTTCAGAAGAGAGACGGAGGAGAAAACCCTCCCGCCTCTCGAGCACTGCAGAACTGGTCAGCTTTTATACCAAGCACACACCGGCAAGAGCGAATCAGCATAGGGAGCTACACAGGTGCGCTGATTACCCACAGGTGCCACTACTTAACCTATGGGAGATCAGAAACAACAAAAAGACAAGCACTCATAACACTGACAAGGATACGTACTTTGACGTAACACCCCCACACTCAAATTTACAATTCCACTGAATTGTAAAAAAAAACACAACAACTCATTAACCCATAGGATTATATACTCTAGATAAGGCATCCGCTACCACATTCTCAGAGCCTTTTTGATGTCAAATATCTAGGTTGTATTCCTGGAGTATTAAAGACCAGCGCATCAACCGTTGGTTAGCGTTGTACATCCTGGACAAAAATATAAGCGGGTTGTGGTCAGTGTACACAATTACAGGAGTGTTGCTACCTCGCACATAAACCTCAAAGTGTTGTAGAGCTAACATTAAAGCCAAAGCCTCCTTCTCGATGGTACTGTAATGAAGCTGACACTTTGAATTTTTTTTTGAATAGTAGGATACAGGATGATCCACACCTCCAGAATCCTCCTGCATCAGCACCGCTCCAACCCCCGTAGCACTAGCATCCACCTGTAACTTGAAAGGTAGATCGAAATCTGGTGCAGACAGAACAGGAGCATTACAAAGAACATCTTTAGCTGCTAGAAATGCACATTCACACTCAGGAGTCCACACAAAACTCTTAGAAGCACTGAGTAGATCAGTTAGGGGAGACACAATGCAAGCAAAATTTCTACAGAATCCCCTATAATAACCGGTCATTCCCAAAAACCGGCGTAATTGGCGTTTGTTTGTGGGAGTAGGGAACTCTAACATGGCAGTAATTTTAGCTTCAATTGGTTGCACTTGTCCCTGACCAACCTTCTTCCCAAGATAGGTCACAACTGCTTTTGTGAACTCACATTTTGTCAAATTCAATGTAAGGGAAGCCTTTTCCAAGCGTTGGAAAACACACTCAAGGGACTTTAGATGTTCTTGCCATCCATCAGAATAGATAACTATGTCATCCAGATACGCTGCACAATTTGGCACGTTAGCCAGTACTTTATGCATCAACCTCTGGAATGTCGCAGGTGCATTTCGCATCCCAAAGGCGAGAACAGAGTACTGCAAAAAGTTATCTGGCGTTACAAATGCAGAAATTTCCGAAGCTCGTGGTGTTAAAGGAACTTGCCAGTAGCCTTTCAAAAGATCAAGCTTAGTCACATACTTCGCTGATCCGACTCGGTCTATACAGTCTTCTAAACGGGGTAAGGGAAAAGAGTCTGGCTTAGTGATGGAATTTACTTTTCGATAGTCAGTACAAAAACGAAAAGTCGAATCTGGCTTTAGGACTAACAAGCAAGGTGAACTCCAAGGACTTTCACTAGGCATTGCAAGACCATTTTGGAGCAAATACTCAACTTCAGACCTCATAACCTCACGTTTTGCCGGATTAACTCTATAGGGATACTGTTTGACAGGCAAATTCTCACCAACATCAATCTCATGAACCAGAACATTCGTCTGGCGTGGCACATCAGAAAAAAAGAGCAGGATATTTTCGGATCAAATTACCCACTTCACTACGTTGGTTCTCAGGAAGATAACACAGGTAAGAATCTAGATCAGCCAGTATAGAAGAGTTCTGGAAACGTCCACACGAAAACTTAGCATCACACCCCGACAATCCATCATCTTCAGGACTGTAAGGAGAGGGTACAACAACATACATCACAGGTAAAACTTTAGAGACACTAGCTCCACCTCCATCTCTTACAACATAAGGCTTCAACATATTTATATGGCAAACTCGAGTCTTTCGCCTACGATCAGGGGTGTGAACTACGTAGTCAGTGTCACTCAATTTTTTATCAATTGTATAAGGACCGGAGAATTTGGCATGTAAAGCTGACCCAGGCACCGGCAGTAAAACAAGAACATCATCACCAACTTCAAAATGACGTGCTACACTCTTCTTATCAAACTGTGCTTTCATTTTGGACTGCACAGCCGCCAGATGAGTTTTTGCAGTTTCACAAGCTAAATGAAGTCTCTCACGGAATGAACTCACATACTCAAGAACAGATGTGGGCAATGACTGCTTAGACAGTAGTTTCTCTTTAAGCAATTTTAGTGGACCGCGAACAGTATGACC
Source organism: Rhinichthys osculus (assembly GCA_029959095.1). Taxonomy (NCBI): domain Eukaryota; kingdom Metazoa; phylum Chordata; class Actinopteri; order Cypriniformes; family Leuciscidae; genus Rhinichthys; species Rhinichthys osculus. Next base: position 4,246,335 of record JARWKJ010000013.1, on the reverse strand, counting down.
AGAAAACTAATTCCGCGGGACTAAAACCTGTTGACTCCTGAACGGTCTCTCTCACCGCAAACATTAAAAGAGGCAGACCTTCCACCCAATCCCTCTCAGTTTCCCCACAGTATGTTCTGAGCATGGTTTTTAGAGTTTGATGAAAGCGTTCAAGCGCCCCTTGAGACTCGGGATGGTATGCAGATGACAAACGATGACTAACATCTAACTCTTTTGCAACTTGCTTGAACATTTTGGAAGTGAAGTTAGTCCCCCGGTCAGTCTGAATGACCCTAGGCAGGCCAAAAATTGAGCAAAACTTTACTAACTCCTTCACTATTACATTCGTTTTTAATGACCGCAGTGGAATAGCATCAGCATATCTGGTAGCCACACACATAATAGTTAACACATATTGATGGCCAGACTTAGACCTAGGCAATGGCCCAACGCAGTCAACTATTAGCCGCTCAAAAGGTTCACTGATAACAGGGATAGGCTGCAAAGGCGCTGAAGGAACTACCTGGTTTGGTTTCCCCGCTACCTGACAAGCATGACAAGAGCGGCAAAACTGAGATACACTGGACTTTAATCCAGGCCAAAAGAAATATCAACTGTTCAAAGTTAATAATTTTACCGGAAACACCATTTCTCAAAGAGTTTTGTCTCCTGAACAAATTCTGCAAAACCAAAGCACACAGTTGATAACCAATTTCACCAAATTTCTTAAATGCAAGCCCAACCTGAAACAAAAAAAACAAACAAAGCATCCCGCCCTGCACTCAGGGAGTAAACAAAAGAAAAAGAAAACCTATAACAGTCCAAACAACATTGCACTGATCTCTCACCTCAGTAAGAAGGTTTACTTAAGACACAAACACAACATAGGGAGAACTTCAACACATGACTGGAACAGGAGAAAGGGTCTCTTCAGAAGAGAGACGGAGGAGAAAACCCTCCCGCCTCTCGAGCACTGCAGAACTGGTCAGCTTTTATACCAAGCACACACCGGCAAGAGCGAATCAGCATAGGGAGCTACACAGGTGCGCTGATTACCCACAGGTGCCACTACTTAACCTATGGGAGATCAGAAACAACAAAAAGACAAGCACTCATAACACTGACAAGGATACGTACTTTGACGTAACAGGAATAAATCGTCTTTAAAGACAATTGGTAAATATTTGTCTCTTATTCAGTAATAGAAAATTGTTTGCCACCACACATCATTAGCCAACTCTGGTTGCAAGTTCCATTGATCTCTATTGGTAACGACGGAACGTGCAACCATAGTAGTTACTTTTGGGAAACACCCCCCACATCAGCAGCTAGACAGATTCATCAGCAAGAGGAGGCACATCACAGGTCAGATTTGGGAGAGGAGAGTGCTTGCAGCGGAGAAGGGTTTAGCGTTAGGTCAGAAGTGGGATGCATAACTGTTTGGATAGAAGCTCAATTCAGTGTTAGACAGACCAACTACCCCTGACTTGTAATGAAAAAAGTCAAGTTTAGGCTGCACAACATGTAAAGCAGTTGGGTCTTTGGGGCCAGAAAAGACAGGGGGATGAAACTAGCAAAGGAATAAACAGTACAGTAACCTCATATGCTTCGGATATTAAAAAACAGCAACGAGCACTTTTGAACGTGCTCGTTTAGCAGCAGCAGTCTTGATAAGGCGAAATGAGACATCATATAACAGGCTAGTTAATAGGCAGTCTAAAAAGTTAACTACTAAAGCTCAAGTTTTTTTCCCCGCACTGCATTTAATACAGGCCCACAAGCCAGATATGGCTTAGAACATGAGATTGATTTTCCAGGAGTTAAATGGGTGAAATTTATTCTACATTCCAATTTTGCGTGTGCAAATATACAGAAACATATTTCATCAGAGAAATAAAAGGGAAAACTGTTTCGAAACAATAGTACAGTGTAAACCTAAACTCAGTCTAATGCTGGATGTGTCAACCAGTTTAAACAAAAAGACTTCCTTGATCATATACATTAGGGTTTAGCTGCCAGATACGCACAAGTGTTGATGTGGGAAATTGACTGCTGCACAGAATAGTGTAGTAGATTAGTTAGTGGGGATTTGAGTACATAGCATGCAGTTTTCATTATCGTTTTGTACACGTTCTGGGACCTGTGCCCGCCTTGTCACCCTTCCGCTCTCATATGCACTTTGCATTACAGCACCTTATTATTTACATATTAACCACTGACACACAAAAGCAGGAGGTCAAGGTCTGACTCAGAGTATGTTACTGTAGACAGACAAAATTATGAAAATATACATTGACAATCTAAATAAATTAATTGAAATAAAGGTTGTAAAATAAATGTGCATAAATACAGAACAAAGATACAGTCATCCAAGCTGCATCAGAAAGTTGTTGTGTAAATTTGTTATAATTACTTAAAAAGATCAAATAACTGCTTTGAGTTTTTTTAACAACCAAAAAACAGATATGCGCAGTCTCAAAGCTGTGTGATAAATCTCACATCAATGTGAACGGTTACATGACACATTTTAAATCAATATCTCTGTATTATATAAAGTAATATTTACTAACCATGAATAATGACGATGTAGATGTTTCTTGTTCCTCCACTGAACAAGCGTCTTGAGCAGAAGTTCTGAAACTTCTTTCAATTTAGCTTTTTGATAAAGGCCTGGGGGGAAGGTTTTTTCTTCTGAACTTAAACCTGTTAAACCAGAACCTGTTTTTCAAGAGAAAAACAATATGGGAGTGAAACTATGCAGAGACATGCCATTTAGCAGAATGATTGCGAAATTACAGGTAAAAAGAGACAAACAACACTGAAAAAGACAGATAAACAGAGATAGACAGACCACACTGAAATATATATAGTTAAGAGACTAAATGACTTACAGAAATAGACAGACAGCACTGTCCGCAGAGGTTTCTTTGAGCTCAGAGTGGCATTATTGACATTGCGTCACACATTCTGAGCCTTTTACTGGGACACAATAAAGTTCAAAGTTTAAAGCCTTTATTGTCAAATGTTCCCTGTAAAATTGAATTCTTCACCATAAAATCCTTTAAAAGAAAATAATAAAATATACATAAGTAGAAGAAACATATAAATTACAAATATACATATAATTTATAAATATACAAACAGTGCAATAAAACAGTATAGTTATATAGTGTCTGTGCGAGTCGCATATGTACATCCGTGACCGCGGTGTGGGATGAATGTATAAGATAAGAAGCCTGTGTTGAGGTAGATTAGATGGCTGCTGGATAGAAACTGTTCCTCTGTATTCGTCTCTGGTCTATTGCATGTGTGACGAGGAGGAAGACATTCTGCAAGGATTAAAGTGTCAGCTGTTGTATCTCAAAATATGGTAACACTTTACAATACGGGTGCACTAATATGCATTAATTCATGTTTAAAGCTGCTGTCCGTAACTTTTTTAAGTTAAAAATAATCCAAATTAATTATTTAAAAAAAAAACATCTTCAGCCAGTGGTCAAAACTATCTGCTTGCCATAGCTAGATTCAAAACGGTTAGCTTGTAATAATGATTTTAATTACAGTGGTACTGGTGGGTTTTCGCGGGAAATTCGAGCATGTCTTTGCGTCATTACGTCACACCTGTACACATAAAGAAGGAGTTTCGGCTAGCCGGCTATAGTGCGCGTGACGAGATGTTTAGATGTATAGGCTTTTCTCGCAGCACTTTACATGATTAAACTTATGGCGGATCCAGAAAGATCCAAACAACAATCATCAGTGTCAACTGGAGATTCAGCAGTTATAAAACCCAAAAGACTTACGGTGGAAAGAGAAAGAAACCGTCTAATGCGAACACAAGGATACACATCGGCGGGGCTTTTGAAAGGTGCGTGAACTCCGTGTTTTGAAGGGGTTCAAAACGGAAGAAGAGACGGCTTTTTTCAGCTGAACAAGTAAGACATTTCAATAGTTCAATCGTGTAACAGTACGTTTTCTTAATTCACACAGTTATGGAGTTTCCTTTGTTGTGCCTTTCTCGTTTAGCTATTATGGAGAATATGAATTCTGAACTACACAGGTAATCATAAAACACATTAAATAACGTTAGTCACGCAATGCTGATGTTGTTAACATGAACAATTTGAGAACAAAGTAGGCTATGATTTGCACGGTTGCTGTAAATCGCATTGATTAAATCTAACGAAGCTTATCATGTCGAATGCTTTTTCCCCCTTAGTTGGTCAGAACAAAAATGGATTTTACTTACTTGTCCAGAAGACATTTTCTTATGAAAATTCTTATGTTGGTCAAACTTTCAAAAGGTGAATCTGTGATTCTGTATGACAGTATCCACACAGCGCGGTGAGTGATAGCAGCACTCGCCTCAAAGCACTGTGTTCATCCGCGCTGTTTCATGCCGATTTACAACCCACGTAAAGATGATAATTCCGCGAATCACTGCAGTTACAGATTTCGAACAGAGATGGCGACAAAAAGGGAAAAAGCCATGGACTGCAGCTTTAACTAATGCACAGATAATCATGAGTTAATGTATGACTCATGAACTAAACCATTAATTAATTATTACTGCATCAGCAACTAATAAAGAGTCTATATGATTAATAGATTAAGTAATACATTAATTGATATTAATTCAATGTGTCATTGTGAATTAATTCCTTAATAACATATTTTATTACCTAATGATGTAAATGAATGTGTTAATTACCACAATTAGTCAAAGCTATGCACTTCCACTTCCAGTTGTCTGCTTTAATTAATCATTAGCTAATGATTTGCAAAGGTATCATTATGTTATGACTTTACTTGTTGAGGCACATAACTATTAACTAATTGTTAATAGCTTCCCCCTAAATTCAGAATGGTTACGTTATGTGAGACTGTCCAGATACACAACAAGTGGGATAAAAATACAAACCTCTATGACTGAATTACTCTCTTTTAAGGATCATAAAACAGTATCAGGCTAATTGTTATCACACACATTTTGAGCACTTTAAAGTGATGGATTCATTTATATCATGCATTGTACAAGTGCTCAGTGTTTCTAAAGATATATTCGCCACAAACTGCGACCTGTATCTTCTGCGACCTGTATCTAAAGGAACATTGCTCCTGCTGTCATGTGATCCGCGATTAGATGACGCCGACCATCTTAATCATCTTGTATTCCACAAAAAAATTACTTGTTTTACATACAGAGACTCAGTTAGTGACTCATAAAGTGTCATATGAGCATTGTCAATATGAACTAGTTTACAGATAAATGGGAAACTCTAGTAGCATCCAGTGGTGGAAAGGTGCGTGGGGATTAAACCCAGCACAACAAACAGATTAGAAGAAATGTTTTACATTCACTTTCTTTCCATTTTAGCTGTTCTCTTACAGATCATGGCAGTCGTGTTACCTCACTAGGTGGCCGCACCAATTTCAAATGTTAGTTTGGTTTCTTGATATTTACTTTTGGCACTTTTTTTGTCAAACACCAACCCTGTTATTTGGCACACTACTCCAAAAGAACACTAGACTCTAAAAACATACGTGTTGTAAATAACACACTCGCTGTGTACCAATTCAGGGGCTGCATCCTTTGAAGGATCACCGAAACTTGTTTAAGTGGAAGGTATAGATGATTGGGTCACCGTGGCACGAAGAAGGCTGTCCCAATACAAAGGCTCCTTCAAATGCAGCCAACAAATGCATCCTTCGATAACAACAACTTAAATAGTAGCCCAATTCATGGACTTGGCAACACTGACTGTAGGCTGCATTTGAAGGACCCTTCAAATTGGGACAGCCTTCGTCGCCCCACGTGATTTTTTTTTTTTTTACTTCAGAGGTTCTCACATTCAGTTGATCTAGAACAAGTGTTTAATCTCCTGAACTTCATGTAGCAGCAACACGTGTGGATCTTCTTCACATTAAGACCCACAACATACATGTGAGGAACAAAGTTTCCATGATTCTTTAGTTACCGTTGGATTTTAACAGAGAATAAGACTCGTTGATGCAGCTAGTGAACATTGTTTGTTACTTATAGCTAAATAATACTGATCTCATAATCACAAATATATATTTTTTAATGGAAATAATGCTTACCCTGTTTAATGACTGGTAAGAAATATTTTTGTCCTGTACATTTTCTCAGTTAACTCGCCCCACGAGGACTGGCCTCTCACGCTACTCACACTTACATGTAACAGACATAGGACAGTAGCCGCTGTGCATGTAAACCTCACTCCCCTGATCTCTCAGTCTTTAGCCTCCTAGTTAGAGTGCCCGCCTCCCATGAGGATGGGCCCAGGTTTGAGTCTGACATAGAGCGGGCGGTGCGAACTGGAGGGGCTACAGTGGTGCCGTGACCCATATGGGAGTGAGGTTTAGGGGTGAGGGTAACTAGGGTTGGGAATCGTAAGAAATTTTCCGGTTCCGGTTCCGCCTAACGATTCCGGTTCCATTAAAATTATTTAACAACTAATAAATAAATAGTGGTAAGGAAAAATGCACAATACTCAACTCAAACAATCCTTTTTGTGTTTATTACTTACTGTCAAATGAATTTACAGGCTGGCAATGTCAAAAAACAACAACATATATTAGAGTATTTAGCCATTTTTGGAAAATCAACATATCTGCTTTCTCTGGGAGAATTCGGGACCTCTCCTGGCTTATTGTGTCTCCAGCAGTGGACAATACCCTCTCTGAAGGAGTAGAAGATGCTTGGACAGACATGTATGATTCAGACAGGTGAAACAGAACAGGCAATGCCTCTCTCGTCTCCCACTACCAAACAGCAGGGTCTTCATAGGTGGGGATTTAGGACATGTCTTTGTAGAAAATAAGCTCTCTGTCAACTCTCTCATCAACTGACAAGACACTGCCAGTAGGATTTGGAAGCTCAATCCCCTGCAGAGCTTTATCCTCCTTTTCAAACAGAACTGCCAATGGACACTTTTTTACTTTCTTGCAAGGCACTTCCTAAAAAGCAAGAAAATTAGTGTTAGTTAGTTAGTAGTAATATGAAAAATATATATCCTTGTCAACAACACCAGACAATGTATCTTTATCATTGTGAGTTTGCATTCACCTTTGAAGTGTTGTCCTGTTCTTGCTCATGGTCTTTTTCCCTTTCCTGCTCTTCTGACACCTCCTTTAGAGAGAGCTTTACATTAGAAGCAGACATTCACAGTATACATTGTTCCCTGTGTGTGTTTGTGTGAAAGAAAACAACAATACCTTGTTTTGTGCCATTACTGCAGCCAGTTTCACCCTCTCCCAAATGTTGTCTGCAAGTAGCTTATTTTTGAAGCGTGGATCCATCACTGTAGCCTCTTCAAGGAAGTGCTTGATGTCCTCATTCTTTAAGATAAAGATAATAAATTCAAAACAAGTAATCTGTAAATGGTACTGAAGCACTAAGCAGTAATCTGTACTTGGTATTTCATGATTATCATCATCATCATCATGAAATAACAAGTGGTAGCTGGGTAGTGCATTTTACTGGCTGCTGTACCTGGTACCGCTTGGACAGATCTTCCCAAACCTTTTTCTTGATTCCAGCAGCAAAGAGTGTGTCATTCTCTTGAACTTGAAAGTGTTCTTCAAGTTTCTGGAGGATAGGAAGGACTTGGCCACAGGTTGGAGTACTGTCACTCGATACACATAGAGTGGAAGTGTACATTACACTCATGAGCTTTGTAAACTCCTCTGCCTTTTTGAGGTCTTCGTCAGTGATGCGTTCCAATCTGAAATTTGCAAACATTAAATCTTGCATCTAATAAATTGTCCATTATACAATTAATCAGATTCATCACATTCATTCCTTTTACCTATCCCTCTCCATTAAGCCTCTCAGCCTTGGGTCCATGGAAGCTGCTTGGATGGCAGGATTTTGCTCAAGAAATCTGTCTATCATTAGATAGAGTGAATTCCAGTGCGTTCTGACGTCCAGGATTACTTTATGCTGTGGGAGGTCTGAAAAGCATTTAATAAAACTTAATTAATAAAATAAAAATAAAATAAAACTCATTATTTAATAATATTAAATGACTTACTAAGGAGATGTTGCTTCTCTTGCAAAACAGTCTTGGCCATTGAAGATCTCTTCAGCCATACAATGACACTTCGGATACGAGCACACCATCGAGAAACAGAGTCAATTGAATAGATTTTCTGTGCAGCAATGTTCAGTGTATGTGCAAAGCATGCCATTTTTTTAAGCTGGAGTCTACTGACAGCTACATTCATGTTTGCAGCATTGTCCACCGTGACTGCAACTAATTTCTCCCTAACTCCAAACTCTTCCAAAATTGTCTCTATTTCGTGGGCAACATTAGGACCTGTCTGAACGTCATAGACTGCTTTACTTTTTAGGACTGTTTGTTTCATTTTCCCCTCACTAACAAAATGTAGTGTGACTGTAATGTAGTGGTCCTGTGTAATGCTGGTCCATCCATCACTTGTAATTGCTGCACTGTGGATATTTTTCAGAACATCAATTACATTCTGCTTTTCAGTGTCATACCAAGCAGGAATAAGCTGGTCGGCTAAACAGTCCCTAGAGGGTGGGTGGTATTTGGGGTTAAGACACTTGGTCATCTCCCTAAAATTAAGAAAAAATGGAAATTAAATATTACAAATAAATATTATGTTTAAATGAACATGTCTTATACATTTTCTCTCTGTCTTTGCATAAAACCTAGTTATAAATTATATTTATGAGTTATTTTTTTAACAGTATATTAATTTACAAGTTATAAATAGTAATTCAGTTAACTTTATAATAAATGGTAGTTCAGCTGCATGCATGTGCCTAAACACTTACCTAAACCATGGGGACTCAACGGTGGAAAAAGGATGTAAACCTTTCACTATAAACCGTGTAACAGCTCTGTGGCACTCATTTATTCTCTCTGTCGTCATTTTTCCTTTACTCGCTAAAGTAAACAGAGTTACAGTCTCTGACGTTCCAGGGGCGGGTGTGGGTGTGGCGCGTTGTGTGGTATCCGCACTTGGCGCGCTATGTTTAACATCTGAAGAAAAAAAACGTAAATAATATTGATATGGTAGGTATAGTTTATTACTACTGAAATAATACATTTACCCATGTATGAATTCCTACCTGGCGATAGGGACAGGCAAGGTGCAGATGTCTTCCTTAAACATTTGAAAACATTGCATGTTTTGAGGTTGATTCCGTGGCGCTGTTGCAAATGTTTAGTCATATTGCTAGTACAGCCTCCTTTGCATGTTATTAGCTTGTCACATGTGTTACATTTTGCTTCATCATCATTTAATCTTTCGAAATGAATCCACACTTTTGACTTTCTCTTCGCCATGCTGGTCAACAAGAAAATATCTCGCGCAAGGCGTAAATGAATGAATGAGTAGCGTCGCGTCGCGTGTGAGTGAACGTTGAGAGGTGTGTGTGTTTGTGTGAGAGAGTGCGTTAATTGGTTGCGCTGCTAGAAGTTGCGGACAACGTAATTGATATTCATGAGGTGAGATATAGCTATTAAAGGATACGCTCCCAGCGCTTCGCAGTTCGCACACACATTGCACAAGAACCGTTTTCGGAACAGAAACGTAGTAATTTTACACGGTTCCGGTATTTTTCAAAAAACAGAATCGGTTCTGCATAAGAACCGGTTTTCGGTTCCCAACCCTAAGTGTAACAGACATAGGCTAGTGAGAGCTGTGTGTGTAAAACTCACTCGCCAGGGGCCCGTTCTTCGTATGTCGCTAACTCACTTAGCTGGATTTGATTGTTGGCGATTTGGCATGATCTTGGATTGTTTGGTTCTTCGACGCTCATCCTGGACTTGCTGTCATAGCAACACACTCTACAACCCGGTTCCTCAGAGACGTCGGATTCAGCTGCCAAGAGTTGCGTCGCACAGTAAAGAACTTATCTGAAGCAGCAGAAAGGAGCAGCAACTGGCTGTGGTTGAGAGGGAAAGATTCTAGCTGGCTGTGTACAGGCCGCCATGCTACGGTTTCGTAGAATTCTTGAAAAACTTGAAGAGTCTGTTGGTTTATTTGTATAGGTTGTATAGTATTTACAGTCATTACGTTCCTGTTGTTGTGGAAAATATGCAATTTGTTCATTTAATCTCAATCTGTGATTTAAGACTTTTATAGGCAAGTCTTTTGTGTTTTATGTAATGTGAAGACTTTTATAAGAAGTCTGATTTAAGACTTTTATAGGCAAGTCTTTTGTGTTTTATGTAATGTAAAGACTTTTATAAGAAGTCTGATTTAAGACTTTTATATAGGCAAGTCTTTTGTGTTTTATGTAATGTAAAGACTTTTATAAAACAAGTCTTATGTAGTGTGACAATGTGACGACTGTGACAAACACAGAATGCTTAGTTAAAAATGTTTATTGGGTATATAAGAAATACACAGAAACATGATTTGTTGAAAAATGTTTATTAAGCTTGTAAAGGAACACACAGAAAACATGATGAATTGAAAATGTTTATTGAAAGGATTGTGAAAGAAAGAAACAGTGAGGCTTGTCTTGTGGAAATGTTTTATTAAAGAAACACATAAACTGTATTAAAGAAACTATAGTAAAGCATGCATGTAAAGGACAAAATGCAAGTATTACCTGAGTGCTGTGTTATAGACGAGAAGACGACGAATGATGAGGAGACGAGCTCGAAAAAGGAGGATGAAGGAGTACAGAACTTTTTATAAGGAAATTGTAAACGGATTGAAGCAGTTAACCTTTGTAGAAGATCTAGGATTGGATAAATTGTGCATATAAGTTTGAATATGTAATGAGGAGGTGTGATGAGTGATATGTATTATAAAAGGAACTGTATTTCATGTAAGAGGCAGATTCTGGATGATGGGCCAGTCTCTCCATTGTTTGATGATCCAAGCCTGACACCTGCTGGTGAAACTTGTGAACTGATTTTGAAACTTTAACTTGTTACTTTGAATGGAAAAACTTTGAATAACCAATATAATAAATTTACTTATAACTATTATAAAAAAGATTGCCTGCCACAAGTCTCTGCTTTATACAAAAGAACTAAACCACGGAGGGGTCTTTCTTCTAGACTGTAAGTATAAATTTGTATGCTTATTATCTATGATAGAATTTGACCTATACTTTACCTTACCTGAGAGTATAAACAAAATAAGGTAGAAGATGTAAACGATCTATATATAGGAGATATAGGATAGATCCGGCATCAAATAACACTGTGTATATTGCGTGAATGACGGGTGGTTGGGCAGATATTGTGTTTTTGCGGTAGGTGGTATTCCATCCGTAACCGTTGCCACTGAAACTGCATATTAACGCACCAGTGGGGCTCGACAGCCTTAGTCAAACGGGTTGGCGCGTATGGTTGGGTTGCGGAGAGATTGTGGTTAGGTCTCAGCAGCAGGAGGGATGTAGAGGTCAGTAAGCTGGACTGAGTTGAGTGGGGGACGGAGGGGGGTGACTCTGGGACGCCAGAGTCACTGTCGAGCCCTCTTGAGGTGTCGTGGGCTAGTCGACGAAACACTGAGGACGGAAGGTGCCCACTTGAAGACCCTAGAGATGTCCCCTACTCGGCTCAATCCAGACGGTTGTGGTGCTGGTCCACTGGGGAGACCACACTGTAGTTGCAGCCGTCGTGTGTGCTGACGCGCCAAGTACACTGCTGCCGTTAACGCCGGACAGAAGGGGAGTCACACCACCATATGGAAAGAAGCGTAAATGGGTGGAGAAGCATAGTTTACTGTAAAGCTACGTCTTAGTGTTGCTTACCTTGGCGAAAGCCGAGTACAAATCAGCATGAAGTTTTAACATCTACTCTCGTGTAATGGAAATCTATAGATTTATTGTTCATCTCTGTGTGACAAGTATTCGCTGAGTTTTGTTTAGTTTTTGTCAAGCGCTACAGAAAAAAAGTTCACAGAGACAGTTTGTTTTCTTTATTTTACAAGAGCACAATGTTATGTTTTGACTGTAAGTGGACTAAAATAATAAAAGAAGACCATTTTTATCTGAAAGACAATACATGTTAGAGTCTTCTAGGTAGATTTATTTACTACGTGAAAAACAACAACAGCAGAATGCTCTGCCGTGTTAGTCAACCACAGAGGGTTCAGGTGTCCTTTTTGGTGTCCGTTTAGAAAAATGTTCCCCACTTCTTGAGTGAATTCTCAAGTGGCAATTAAGGGATATTTTATATTTGAAACTCTTTCCACACTGATTACATGTGAAGGGCCTCTCTCCATTGTGAATTCTAGAGTGGACGTTAAGGTTTCCTTTATCACTGAAGCTCTTTCCACACAATTTGCAGGTAAAAGGCTTCTCTCCAGTGTGAATTCTCATGTGGCTGTCAAGATGTCCTTTTTGAGTGAAACTCTTTCCACACTGTTGGCAGGTAAAAGGCTTCTCGCCAGTGTGAATTCTCATGTGGCCATTATGGTGATATCTATCATTGAAGCTCTTTCCACACAATTTGCAGGGAAAAGGCTTCTCTCCAGTGTGATTTCTCATGTGTTTTTTAAGGTATGCTTTTCCAGCAAAGCTCTTTCCACACTGTTGGCAGGTAAAATGCTTCTCTCCCGTGTGAATATTCATGTGGGCTTTAAGGTATCCTTTTTCAGTAAAGCTCTTTCCACACGGTTTGCAGGTATAAGGCTTCTCTCCAGTGTGAATCCTCATGTGGCCTTTAAGGTGATATCTATCATTGAAGCTCTTTCCACACTGTTGGCAGGGAAAAGGCTTCTCTCCAGCGTGAATGTTTACATGCCTGTTAAGGCCGGTTTTGTTGGTGAAATTCTTTCCACACTGATTACATCTGTATCGATTTGCTCCAGTATGAATTTTCACGTGGAATTTAAGGTGTCGTTTTTCAGTGAAACTCGTTTTTTGTGAGGAAATCTTTTTAGTCTGTGAGCAAGTAAAAGAGTTTTCTCCATTTGTGAAATCATGATGTTTCCCATAGTGATCTTTCTCGTCCATTTCATTTAGTTCTTGACTCTCCACTTTCAGTGCCATCAGATCTAAAATATACAAATACAAGTTAACCCCAGTTTAATGGCACAACAACAACATACATTACAATTTGAGTTAATTCTGAGAGCGCAAGAAAGCGTTGTAAAAGAGCATCATTAATAAAGTGCACAAGCTCCACTACTTGCCGACCCCGAGTCTACTTCCATCCCCCACACACGAACTCTGAGCTACATCACACTGGTGCCGAAACCCGGGATGGAAGGAGAAGCCGCCGCCAGAACCACTCTGTCATCGCCGTTTGCGGATATCATCAACGCGCTCGCGGGACTCCACCAACAACACCAGGAGGCTCTGCTGAAGATGGAGGATCAGCAACAGCGCCGTTTCGAGGCACTCCTCCAGACCCAGCATGGGTCATGGCCCATGCGTCTGATCCCGCTGCTCTCGGGCGAAGCGCAGATCGCCGCCCAGCAGCTGCCAGTCCGCAACCTCCTGGTCTATGAAGACCTGAAACGCGCCATTCTTCAGCGGGTCGGCCGGTCCCCGGAGCAGAGTAGTCAGCAGTTCCGCTCTATGGAGTTCGGGGAATCCGGCCGGCCCTTTATCTTTGCGCAACATCTCCGGGACGCGTGCCGCAGATGGCTGATGGCCGAGGCCCGCGACGTCGATGGAGTCATCGAGTTGGTGGTACTGGAACAATTCATCGCCCGTCTGCCAAAGAAGACCGCACAGTGGGTCCAGTGCCACCGCCCGACGTCGCTGGGCCAGGCCATCCAATTGGCAGAGGATCAGCTGGTGGCGTGCCCAGGGGTCGGCAGCCCCTACCGACATCTTTCTCTCTCTCTCCCTTTTTCTCCCTCTCTCTCTCGCCCTGTCCCTGCTCCCAGATCCTGAGGTGGCTTCCCACCACGCCCGGCGCCCCGCTGGAGGACCAGCCCTGCAGCCGATCCGGCCCCTGCATCACGTGCGCCGCCCCGGGGAACCCCATCGATGGTTGGCGGTCCGCCAACCCCGGCCCCTGCGGTCTCCTCACGTCAATCACCCGACCCACTTCCTGCCACTGGGATGGCGGGGAGGCCTGGGCCGGCCTGCTGGCGTTGCGGGGACCCTGGGCATTTCGTGGATAGGTGCCCGGTGATGGAGATCGGAACGCTGGTCAGGGTCCCCGACGCGCCACAGGTTGCCCCCGATCAAGCTGGGTTGTACCAGATACCAGTAAGTGTAAAGGGGGGTACCTATCAAGCTTTGGTGGATTCAGGTTGTAACCAGACCTCCATCCATCAAAGTTTGATTCATCCAGTGGCATTGGATAGGAGCCGCGTGGTTAAGGTGCGGTGTGTGCACGGTGAGGTGGTGGGTTACCCCTTAGGTGCCAGTCACTATCCAATTTCGGGGGAAAAAGCATAGTGTAGAGGTGGCAGTTAACCAGCACCTCCAGCACCCGTTGATTTTGGGAACTAATTGGCCGGGGTTTAAAACATTATTGGCTTATTTATGTACGGGTGCTTCTGGGATAAAAAGAAGGCAGGAGAAGAGAGCGGTGGTTCAGGTTGGCGAGGCTGTGCCGGGACCCTCGGGGTCTGTCTCAGAGGAACGGAGCGCTTCAGAAAGGGAAATCCTTTTTGAACACGATGATTTTCCTCTGGAACATTCCCGAGATGAAACGCTTAAAAATGCGTTTGATCAGGTCCGCGTGATCGACAGACAGCCTGTCCACCCAGACCAACTGCTCTCGTATCCTTATTTTGCCGTGATAAAAGATAAGTTGTATCGGGTGACCCAGGATACCCAGACAAAACAAGATACAACTCAGTTGTTAGTTCCAAAGAGCCACCGGGAAATGCTTTTTCAGACGGCTCACTGTAATCCGATGGCTGGGCATTTAGGGCAAGCAGCTACACTGAATCACCTAATGACCCGATTTTTCTGGCCAGGCATTCACGAGGAAGTGCGCAGGTGGTGCGCGTCTTGTCGTGAATGTAAGTTGGTGAATCCACCGGCCAACCGAAAAGCACCTTTGTGCCCCCTTCCATTAATAGAGGTCCCCTTTGAGAGGATTGCCATGGACCTCATCGGGCCGTTAGAACGATCCGCACGGGGGCATCGCTTTGCATTAGTTCTGGTGGATTATGCAACGCGATACCCCGAAGCAGTGCCGCTTCGCAACATTTCTGCTAAAAGTGTTGCGAGTGCACTGTTTCAATTAATCTCCCGGGTGGGAATCCCGAAAGAGATTCTCACCGATCAGGGCACGGCGTTTATGTCACGCACAATTCGCGAACTATACGAATTATTGGGTATTAAATCGATTTGTACCAGCGTCTATCACCCACAAACAGACGGCTTGGTAGAACGATTTAATCGCACGTTGAAGTCCATGATTCGTAAGTTCGTACAGGAAGACGCCAAAAATTGGGATAAGTGGTTAGAACCCCTCTTGTTCGCTGTACGCGAGGTCCCCCAAGCCTCCACGAGGTTTTCCCCTTTCGAGCTGCTCTTTGGTCGCCAGCCCCGCGGGGTGCTGGATGTACTTAGGGAAGCTTGGGAGGACGGACCATCGAATAGCAAAAACGAAATTCAATACGTCCTGGACCTGAGAACAAAACTCCACACGTTGGGGCGGCTCTCTATGGAGAATTTGTTACAGGCCCAGGACAAACAAAGTCGGCTGTACAACAGGGGGGCTAAACTACGTAAATTTGCACCGGGAGATAAAGTGCTTGTATTGCTTCCCACATCCAGCTCTAAATTACTCGCCAAGTGGTAAGGACCGTTTGTGGTCACACGGCGAATCGGGGACCTCAACTATGAGGTCCTTCGATCAGATAGGGACGGAACACATCAGATTTACCACCTCAACCTGTTAAAAAAGTGGAATGAGGCGGAGTCAGCGATGCTGGCGACGGTAGTGAGTGGGGAGGAGGATCTCGGGCCAGAGGCGAATTCAAAGTCTCAATCCTTCGCTCTGGCCATTTGCGGAGACCACCTCTCACCATCCCAGATCGCTGACATTCGAAACTTACAGACAGAGTTTGCTGATGTGTTCTCGCCCCTCCCTGGTTGAACAAACCTCATACAGCACCATGTTGAGACCGAACCGGGTGTGGTAGTACGCAGCCGGCCATATAGATTGCCTGAGCATAAAAAGAAAGTAGTTCAGGTTGAATTAGAGGCTATGCTGGATATGGGAGTACCAGATACCAGTAAGTGTAAAGGGGGGTACCTATCAAGCTTTGGTGGATTCAGGTTGTAACCAGACCTCCATCCATCAAAGTTTGATTCATCCAGTGGCATTGGATAGGAGCCGCGTGGTTAAGGTGCGGTGTGTGCACGGTGAGGTGGTGGGTTACCCCTTAGTGCCAGTCACTATCCAATTTCGGGGGAAAAAGCATAGTGTAGAGGTGGCAGTTAACCAGCACCTCCAGCACCCGTTGATTTTGGGAACCAAATGGCCGGGGTTTAAAACATTATTGGCTTATTTATGTACGGGTGCTTCTGGGATAAAAAGAAGGCAGGAGAAGAGAGCGGTGGTTCAGGTTGGAGAGGCTGTGCCGGGACCCTCGGGGTCTGTCTCAGAGGAACGGAGCGCTTCAGAAAGGGAAATCCTTTTTGAACGCGATGATTTCCTCTGGAACATTCCCGAGATGAAACGCTTAAAAATCCGTTTGATCAGGTCCGCGTGATCGACGGACAGCCTGTCCACCCAGACCAACCGCTCTCGTATCCTTATTTTGCCGTGATAAAATATAAGTTGTACCGGGTGACCCAGGATACCCAGACAAAACAAGATACAACTCAGTTGTTAGTTCCAAAGAGCCGCCGGGAAATGCTTTTTCAGACGGCTCACTGTAATCCGATGGCTGGGCATTTAGGGCAAGCAGCTACACTGAATCGCCTAATGACCCGATTTTTCTGGCCAGGCATTCACGAGAATGTGCGCAGGTGGTGCGCGTCTTGTCGTGAATGTCAGTTGGTGAATCCACCGGCCAACCGAAAAGCACCTTTGTGCCCCCTTCCATTAATAGAGGTCCCCTTTGAGAGGATTGCCATGGACCTCATCGGGCCGTTAGAACGATCTGCACGGGGGCATCGCTTTGCATTAGTTCTGGTGGATTATGCAACGCGATACCCCGAAGCAGTGCCGCTTCGCAACATTTCTGCTAAAAGTGTTGCGAGTGCACTGTTTCAATTAATCTCCCGGGTGGGAATCCCGAAAGAGGGAATCCTGTACGCGAGGTCCCCCAAGCCTCCACGGGGTTTTCCCCTTTCGAGCTGCTCTTTGGTCGCCAGCCCCGCGGGGTGCTGGATGTACTTAGGGAAGCTTGGGAGGACGGACCTTCGAATAGCAAAAACGAAATTCAATACGTCCTGGACCTGAGAACAAAACTCCACACGTTGGGGCGGCTCTCTATGGAGAATTTGTTACAGGCCCAGGACAAACAAAGTCGGCTGTACAACAGGGGGGCTAAACTACGTAAATTTGCACCGGGAGATAAAGTGCTTGTATTGCTTCCCACATCCAGCTCTAAATTACTCGCCAAGTGGCAAGGACCGTTTATGGTCACACGGTGAATCGGGGATCTCAACTATGAGGTCCTTCGATCAGATAGGGACGGAACACATCAGATTTACCACCTCAACCTGTTAAAAAAGTGGAATGAGGCGGAGTCAGCGATGCTGGCGACGGTAGTGAGTGGGGAGGAGGATCTCGGGCCAGAGGCGAATTCAAAGTCTCAATCCTCCGCTCTGGCCATTTGCGGAGACCACCTCTCACCATCCCAGATCGCTGACATTCGAAACTTACAGACAGAGTTTGCTGATGTGTTCTCGCCCCTCCCTGGTCGAACAAACCTCATACAGCACCATGTTGAGACCGAACCGGGTGTGGTAGTACGCAGCCGGCCATATAGATTGCCTGAGCATAAAAAGAAAGTAGTTCAGGCTGAATTAGAGGCTATGCTGGATATGGGAGTAATAGAAGAATCCAACAGTGACTGGGCGAGCCCGATAGTTTTAGTGCCTAAAACTGACGGCTCAGTTCGATTCTGTGTGGATTATCGTAAGGTGAATGCTGTATCGAAGTTCGATGCATATCCAATGCCACGGGTGGACGAATTGCTTGATCGGCTCGGTACGGCTCGATTTTACTCGACACTGGATTTAACAAAGGGTTATTGGCAGATCCCCTTGTCTCCAATGACTAAAGAAAAAACCGCTTTCACGACGCCGTTTTGATTACACCAATTTGTCACCCTTCCTTTCGGCTTGTTCGGGGCACCTGCCACCTTTTAGCGCCTGATGGATAGAATCCTCCGGCCGCATGCTGCATATGCCGCGGCATACTTGGATGATATTATCATCTATAGTAATGACTGGCAGGGGCATATGCACCACTTGCGAGCTATCCTCAGGACGCTGCGAGGGGCGGGGCTCACGGCCAACCCAAAGAAGTGTGCGATTGGGCCCGTGGAAGTCAGGTATCTGGGCTTTCACTTGGGACATGGGCAGGTGCGTCCCCAAATTGATAAGACGGCAGCAGTTGCGACCTGTCCAAGACCTAAGACCAAAAAGGAGGTTAGACAGTTCCTGGGGCTAGCAGGATATTATAGAAGGTTTGAACCTAATTATTTGGACCTTGCTAGCCCGCTGACTGATCTAACTAAAAAGGAAGCACCAGATACCGTCCAGTGGACGGAGCAGTGACAGCAGGCTTTCACCCAGATAAAGGCTGCCCTGTGTGGCGGGCCGCTATTACAGGCTCCAAACTTTTCTCTCCCTTTTTCCCTACAGACTGACGCGTCGGACAGGGGGCTGGGCGCCGTCTTGTCTCAGGAGATAGAGGGTGAGGAACGGCCGGTGCTGTACATCAGTCGTAAGCTCTCAAAGAGAGAGAAAGAAGCTCTTGCCATCAAATGGGCCATCCTCACCCTCCGCTATTATCTCCTGGGGCGAGAATTCACCCTCTGTTCGGACCACGCTCCTCTGCAGTGGCTCCACCGCATGAAAGATACCATCGCGCGAATCACCCATTGGTATCTAGCTTTACAGTAGGGGTTGGGAAAAAAATCGATATTGCAATATATTGTTGTGCTCTCTGTCGCAATAAATAATCGATACACTAACGCCCAATATCGATATTTTATTACAACACAAAATGATTAATTTACCCGTTGTCAGTGTCACTGTCACTACCCAATATCTACCATTCTGTTTGCGGGGGGCGCTGTTCGAGTAAATAGGGGTAAAGTGGCGCAAACAGCGGCCGGTGAAGAACACAAGTTAACTAACAACAACAGAGAGAAGCGAGAAGAATGGCGGAAAACAATAAGAAACGAATCAAAGACCCACCCGCTAGTTTCCACTTTAAAGTGTGGAGACACTTCGGGTTTTACGAGCAGAGAGAGCGCAACGGCCGCGTGCGCGCACTCTCACGTCTTCAAACAACACGAGCGCTGTCTTGCTCTTTTGACACGATTGACACGATAGTAAAAGGTCGGAAGACCGCAGTTTCACGTGGAGCATTTGGAGATTTTTAGAGATTAGAGACTCGCCTAAACTCAATGAACAACATCTCAACACTAAATTATAAAGGCCTGTCTCATAGACGCCTGTCTCGAATACAAGCCGGTGCAGTTCGACGATTTGGGAAAATAAAAACCCGGGAAGTTTTACGGTATATTAATTCTCAATATGTACACATGCATTGTTAATCTTTCTTTTCAGTCACATATATCGTGATATATCGTTGATGAAATTTCTTCCAATATATTGAATATCGTAGATATCGCAAATCGTGATATTATTATATCGTGGACCACATATCGCCACAGAATTGAATCGTGAGGTACCTGTATCGTCCCACCCCTACTTTACAGCCTTTTAAATTCAAGGTGATCCACAGGCCGGGTGCGCAGATGGCCGTGGCCGGACGGGGGGAGGCTGCAGGCCGGACGGCTCCCCGGCCTGAGACGGGCGGTGGGGGTATGTGGCGAGGGGGGCGTGGTTCAGCGGAGTCTGTAGCGGGAGAGCGAGGGCGGAGCCTAGCTGTGAGTAAGTGGGTCAAGTTCAAATGACAAACACCTGTTTGTGATTTCAGTAATTGGTGTGAGGAAACCGCATATAAGCGGGCTGCGCTGATAACGAGGGAGAGAGAGAGACTGGAAGCTCGTGCACGCTGCCCTTCGGGACGAATGATTTGTGAAGCTGTGAACAGTGGAAAGAGTGCTGCCTCGTCGGTAACCTGAGAAGCTGTAGTCAGCGGGAAGAGTATTGCCTTACATGTGAAATTGAGTGTTTTGTTTTGAGTTAATTCTGAGAGCGCAAGAAAGCGCTGTAAAAGAGCATCATTAATAAAGTGCACGAGCTCCACTACTTGCCGACCCCGAGTCTCCTTCCATCACCCACACACGAACTCTGAGCTACATCACATCCATATTAGGGGGTTTAAATCCAAAATATTGCCAAATAGGCCCTTTTAGAATTAGCTTTGAAACCAAATCTTTCACCAACGTCTTGTCAGTCAGCTCCTCGCTCTTGTAATAAATGAAATCTGACTACTGCTGCTGGTCTATGCTCCGACTCCCGTTCAGCTTATACTGCATTGAGCAGACACATTCAGCTTTTAATTAACAGATAGTCAAGTCAAGTCACGTTGATTTAAATAGCGCTTTATACAACACATATAGCTTTAAAGCAGCTTTACAGTGATGAACGAGAAAATTATTCAATGATGCAAACATAAATTCTTCTGTAAAGCAGCTCTAAAAAGAAAATAGTGTCATTATTCAGCTGACGTCAGTTCAGTGTCATTGGAGTTCTGTTAAAGGTGCAGTGTGTAACTTTTTTGAGTATCTATTAACAGAAATGCAATATGACATCCATAACTATGTGTTCAGTGGTGTATAAAGAACTTACTTAATAAACGTAATGTTTTTATTACCTTAGAATGAGGCATTTATATCTACATAGGTGCGGGAATCCCCTTCTATGAAGGTCGCCATATTGTGACGTCATGTTTCTACCGTAGCCGACAGCGAACAAACAGCGTTACAGAGTGCGTTTCGTCACTACCTTGAAAGAGAAGCCGCAGGAAGCTAGAAGAAGCTAGTCATAAACACCGTGAGTAGTGACTTTTCTCTTGTCAGTAGTGTAAATATGTAGTTGGATTGTTTCATGTAACTTAATTCTTCTCCCTCGCTGTGTTATGGCTTTGCTATGTGGGGATAAATGTGCTGGTTAAGTTCGTGAGACAGCTGATTAGTAGGCTACTCTTGTCATTGACCGTAAAACAGTTACAGGAATCACCAACCCGTCGATCTTGGAAGCATTTTAAGTCGATCGAGTTTCCAAAATCAGAGAAAAAAAGCCTATTGTGTGTAGTAAATGGTGTCTAGGGGATGCGGAGGCGCGCGCGTTACACAGTCAACGCGAGCAAGCAACGCGAGCTACACGCTCCTTTTCATAGTACGCAAGCAGACGCAAACGTCACCAGCGATGCGTGAAATGCAATACACCGATCGCGCAACAGGGGGTAGTAGAGTCTAGAGTCGGGTCACGTGATATTCAGATCAAAATGGCAACTGAAGAGGAGTGCATATTGCTGATTTTACATCGGCGGCAACAAAGGATGTATACGAACAAGCTCGCATAACTTTTCCTCTTCGCCCGCCATTGTATTCAAATCTTCTTCTTCTGTAAACATAATAATATACCCTTTTATGTACATTACTTGCAATGTCGCCCCCACCGACAACGCATAGTATTGCGTGCATCGGCGCGTCGCGTATCAAAAACTAGGATGACACATTTGGCTACGCATTGACGCATAATGGCGGCCGAAGCGTAGCGATGTGTAGCCTTGCGCACGCGTATGCGTACCGATGCGTTGACTATGTAAGGGCCCTAAAGCCTTGTTTATACTCGACGCGTCCGCACGAGCGCGAAGGTGCGCACGGCAAAAAATGACGCGTTGGGTGCGCAAGACTGGCAAGACCCCATTTTGCTTGGCTGTGTGCACAGCTTTTTTTGTAACAGCGCGTGCGACGCCGCATCCGAGGATGAACGACTTCAAGCCGAATCTGCCCGCGCATATAGGCTATGTCTCACCGCACCGGCTCGCAGTTTGCGCGTCTAAATTGCAAAGTTCATTGCAAAGTTTTTTTTGTTAAGGTTTTGTTTACTGTGTGTGATTTATTTAAAACAAAGTACGTTCATTGCAACGTTTTTTTTGTTAAGGATTCATTTAATGGAAAGCACATTCACTTCTAGTTGTCTTGCTGTTCATTTTAAATAAACGTAGAGCGAGTTGTCCTATAACAGACGAACAGTTATTCAACCGAACGTCTGGCTGCAATCTAAAAAAAAAAAAAGGTTCGACTATCAGTCGACTACGGCAAAATCTAACGAATCAGATTCGACTATGAAAATCCTTAGTCGAAAACAGCCCTAGTTTTAATGTTATTCAAAATAATAGTTTTTAGGCTACTTCTGTATTATTTTGCCTTATTTAATGAAATGGAATTTCATGGAAGTCGGCTCTTCTCAGGTTGGAGGGTTCTATAATTGTCCATTTCATTTACTTGATATTTTCTTTTTTTCTCTTTTATGTTCTTGTTACGCTGAGAAAAGGGAATGTGCTAATACTCCGAGTGGATTGACATATTTCACACTTTTATGTATATTCCCAATAAATATATCTTTACATCAAAATAAGTAGAAATTGGGTTTTTTAATGTTATTAAAAATAATTGTTTTAAGGCAACTTCTGTATTTGGCCTAATTTAATGCGTGACGTCGCAATAACAAATGTCCAACATGGAAGTCGGATCTTCTCAGGTTGAAGTAGCATTAGTATTTGTCTGGTCATGTGATCTTAACATGTCTGTCCACATGAGGCGACCCGTGTCAAATATAACCACTTTATTTAGGACACTCTTCAAAAATATCACTCATTTCTGTAGAGCTGGACATTTTAATAAGGATCAAATGACTGAGTTCAGCTTTGAGAATGAAACCAACCTGTGTGTTCCTCCATTTCTTCTTGTTTCACACTGAAGGTTTCTTCAATCTTGAAGTCTTCACTCTCCTCTTTAATACACGTCATGTTTATAATGGATCTCAGTTGCTTCATCAGGAGTTTTTCTGGGTCTGGACACTGTCCTGTTTAATATGAGAAAAATTAACAGAAAGAAAAATAAATGCAAAATAAATCTTTGAGAGCGTCTCAATCAGATCTAGTTCAGTAGTTCAGTTCACTGGTAAGAGAGTCAGTCAGAGTGAGAGAGTTAATGGACTTAATTCACCTGATTGAAAAAAAAAAAAAAAAAAACACTCCAAAACTATATTAGCCTACAAATTTTTTTGATAAAATAACAAAAAATTACACCGTTGGTTTATATTTAGACATTATAATTTTTACTATATTTATTTATTTGTAGATTACATTTAAAAGATTACAATATTTGCAGCTGGTTAGTAAAAGTTGTCATTACTTGTTTGTGTTGGTCCGTGTTTGAGGTGTTTCGATCGAGTCGACACAGTGAATCATTCTGTGTAGCGATCGATTGATTCAGTTGACTCTTGAGTTTCAAAAGCTCCGTTTCTCACATCACTACTTGCAAGTAGCGGGATTCATGTTTATGCTAAACTAATTCACGATATAGGGAGCGAAAAAAGACGCACCTTTTCTGCTACTCATGTATGGATTTGCTTAGCTCGAACAAAAAAACGTTCAATAATGTTAGGTAACTTATTATAATGTTACATTCAATATGAATTAACTTATTTTACATAACCTGTAAAAGATATTAAATTGATTCAACGGTTTGCATTAATTTAAACACTTTAAAATGCTTAAAACAAACCTTTCTTCAGCCGAATCACAACATAATGCAGGAGCGCGGCGCAACCTTATGACGTCACATCTCCTCTCCAAAATAAAAGTCCTGAAAACAAAAGCGGAGTTGGTAAAATACATGTTTAAATTAATCTTAATCACTAATAACTACCACTTAAAAAGTCTAAACTACATCGAATATGTGAGATTCTGTAAATGGCACTTATAAATGTTTATGTGCAGAAAACATCTACAAGGAGTGGGGAACTTTTTTCAATAACAAACCAATCATTGATTGATGCATTTTGTGTGTGGAAAGATTGACATTTTTGTTTTTGATGAAGCTCTAATAAAAAAAATAAAAGATCAGGGCCACAGACAAATAAATAAATAAATGCAACACCTATTTGGTAACATTTTGCAATATGTTATCAATTTTGCTAAATTAATGCAATTGTGCAAAATTAAATAACAAAAATAGTTGTGTCCTCTGATATATTTTCCTTATAGTGGATGAGTGTGGTGGAAATCTGTTTAACACACATGAACAACATTTATATTATATTTTGGTGACACTTTACAATGAGGTTTTATTAGTTACATTAGTTAGTTACTATGCACTAAGAATGAACAATACTTCTACAGAAGTAATTAATCTTAGTTATTATTAATTTCAACATTCTTAAAATCAAATATTGTATTTTTTAACATTAGTTAATGCACTGTGAACTAACATGAACAAACAATGAACAGCTGTGTTGTTAATAATTAACATTAACAAAGATGAATAAATACTGTACCAAATTTCTACGAGTCTCTGCACCTCCTCACAACTCCAAGTTTGTCTGCGAGCTGACATGAGGCTTAGGTGCTGAAGTGTAAACTGTCAACAAACATCCCATAATGCACAGCACAGCTGACTAAGGCAGCTGGTTTTGTCAAAAAAAAGCCCAGTTCTTTAGGCAGTTGGGTCTGTCCAACCACTTCTTCAAGGAGGTCGTTCTCCACTTCTTCAAGGAGGTCTCGGTATGCTTGTTTGGTCCTTTTGGTTTGATTCACACCTGCTTGCCTGCATACAATGACTGTTATGCAGGCTGACATTTTTATGATCTATATGAGGGCAAGGAACCTACACCAGAAGATATTGCTGAGCTTTGTAGGGCCGCAGACTTGTCTCTCCGCATTACCAAGGAGACGGCCCGCGGCATCAGCCGCTCCATGGCAGCTATGGTAGTCACGGAGAGACATTTATGGCTAAACCTGTCGGATATCAAGGAAAAAGACAGGGCTTTTCTCCTTGATGCCCCGATTTCGCCCTCTGGCCTGTTTGGCAACGCTGTTAGTGAAGAAACAGTCTGCGGCCTTCAAGAATATCTCCCTCGCCGCTCGAGATCTAAGAAGGCTGACTCCAGTGGGTATCCTCAGCCGTCAGCAAGCTCCTCATACTGGCAGGTACAGAAAGAGAGCGTCGCTTCTAGCGCTCCCCCTCAAGGACCTTAGGGGCACAGGCGACGCTTTCGCCCGAAGTCTTCTGAAAAGAAGGTCGATCTGAGGACCATCCTTCAAGCTAAGAGGGCTTGGGGAAAAAGGTCCTAGCTGTGCTACTCGGAGCCCTCAGGAAGCCAGTGTCTGTATCCCGCCGTCCAGTACGCTTCGGGACACATTGGTTTCCACCAAACGCATGTAGCTCTGTCTGCCCCAAGGGCTTGTGGCCAAGCAACATTCGCGTCCGCACATCGAGAATCATTTTCGACCAAACCCTGCCAGACAGCCACTGCCAGACAGGGGATCGAGGACAAATTTCGAAGAACAGCCGAAATCACCTAAAACACCTCGAGAGCCTCAATCAGCCTCAAATCAGATCCGAGGACTGGTTTGTCAGGATAGATATAAAAGACGCAAACTTCCACATATCCATCCTTCCATCTCACAGGAAGTTCCTACGGTTCCAATATCAGGTTCTTCCGTTCGGCCTGGCTCTCTCCGGGTTTGTTGAGGATCAGTGCCAATGTCGATGAGGCCTTCACAGGGGAGAGTCTAGTTGACACTATCTCTGCCAGTGTTTCCCTTACAATGTTTTTCAGCGCCTCTGCAAAATCTTCCCATGATCAGTAATATCACGACATTCAGTTACACACCTAAAAACCCTGAGACATGGCGACCGGCGGCGCTGCTAATGCAGTGGCTCTGAAAGTGACCCGTATCCAATTTTTGCATTTACACTATACACTGCTGAAACTACCAAATGTAGACGTTCTAACCCGGAAAAGGAAGTAAAACAGCACGAAATACAGTGGATGCAGATGCGAATAAAATTATCCAGTGTTTTGCTTTCCACAATATTTTTAAAAGTCATAAAGCTTTTTATCTTACGGTGGCACTGTAGCCACGAGCACTTAAAACCGTGCCTCCCCATATCTCGTGAAATGTCTTCAAACACGGATTTATTTCTGTAACAACCCTGCATTTTTGCCTGCACTGTCTCTTCGCCCCAAACACTCAAAAGACATGAAACCTCCGCATTGCTCCACTGTGTGTATCCTTCGTCCTCCATCGCGCCTATAATAAGTCATGTGATCTCAGCTGGTGGTATCCACCTGAGTTGACGTCACTTTTTTAATGATGTACAACTCGCATTTACTGAGGAATATCCGATTTGTCGGCTTACATGGCAGACACAAATGCACATATCCGATTCATATCCGATTTATTGCCACATATGAGTGAGGCCTGAATCCGATCTGAGAAAATCGGAATCCATGCGTTTTTTTCTGCTTACACGTTCATGGGTCATATCCGATCTGTGCCACATGAGAGGAAAAAATCGGATTTGGGTCACTTGAACCATGCAGTGTAAATGGGGCCTAAGAACACTCCTTGTCAAGTCGAACAAACAGAGCAAGCTTTCAACATGGAATATATTCCTGAGGCAGATGTAGTGAGAGTGATTAGATCTCTTAGGCCATCTCGAGCGAAAGATGTCATTGGAATGAACACTGTTATGTTGAAAGAGCTCTCTGAATTATTAGTATACCCAATTACGAAAATTGTTAACCTTTCAATTGCTCAGGGATTGTTTCAAATGTGTGGAAGTTGGCTGCAGTTTTTCCTGTGTTCAAAGGAGGTGATCGTTTGTCCATCTGTAACTATAGACCTATTAGTATCCTGCCGGTGGTTTCCAAGGTGGCTGAAAAATTTGTCTCAGAACAAATAATAAATCATTTAAATACCAGTTCCTACTCTCTACATCCTAATCAATTTGGCTTCCGTATTAATCATTCAACAGAAACAGCCAATTGCTATTTCGTGGACAAAGTTAAGTCACAGTTGGATCGAGGAGGGGTTGTTGGTGCTGTCTTCTTAGATTTAAAAAAAGCATTTGACACCATTAATCACGGAGTTCTTTTATCTAAGTTAAAAACTTTTAATTTTGATACAGGCACTATTAAATGGGATGAATCTTATTTAACACATCTGACTCAGTTCATTAGAGTTAGGAATCATCAATTGAGGGTAATTTCCTTATCTGCAGTGGTCCCACAGGGCTCTATTTTGGGTCCACTTTTATTTTCATTGTATGTAAATGACTTGCCAAATGTTTGTCCTAATGTCAATACCCAAATGTATGCAGATGACACAGTAATCTTTGTACATGCTAACAGTGCAGCTCAAGCTGCTGATCTGCTATCAAAATCAATGCAAAAGATCACAGAATGGTTAAATCACAATTGTCTTCAACTGAGTGTATCCAAAACTGTATGTATGTTTTTAAGTAAATCTAAAACCCGCTGTGTAGAACATGATATAGTCGTAGCAGGGGAGAGA
This sequence comes from Rhinichthys osculus, assembly GCA_029959095.1. Classification (NCBI taxonomy): domain Eukaryota; kingdom Metazoa; phylum Chordata; class Actinopteri; order Cypriniformes; family Leuciscidae; genus Rhinichthys; species Rhinichthys osculus. The sequence goes on along the minus strand of JARWKJ010000013.1, from coordinate 4,218,727 downwards.
CTACAAGTCGTCTCAGAGTTTAAATATCTTGGAGTTTACATAGATAACAATCTTACTTTTAAATTACACATTAAGAAGGTTTGTAATCACATTAAGTACAACCTGGCAAATTTTAGATATGTCCGTAGCTGCATGTCAAAAAGGGCCGCTATGATGTTCATGCACTCCATGATTTTATTTCATATCACCTATTGTTTGACAATCTGGTCACAAGCTAGCAACACTTCTCTTAAACCATTACTATCCCTATATAAGAAAACTGTTAAAGGAACACTCCGACTTTTTGGGACTTTAGCCTATTCACCTTATCCCCCAGAGTTAGATAAGTCCATACATACCTTTTTCATCTCCGTGCGGGCCGTAACTCTATCTGACGCACCCACCGCTAGCCTAGCTTAGCACAAAGACTGGATGTAAATGGTTGCAGCTAGCATACTAATCCAAATAAGTGACAAAATAACGCAAACATTTTTCTATTTACATGTTGTGATTTGTATAGTCACAGAGTGTACAAAAAACAAAGTCACATGAGACACAGACATATTTTAACCGTATAAATACTGGGAACTATATTCTCTGAAGGCGACTATATTCTCTGAAAGCGAAGCACTGCTACTTGGGCGGAGTGATAACCGCAGCACCTGAGACGCGCCGTGGTGAGGAGCAGAGAGCGCGTCTCAGGTGCTGCGGTTATCACTCCGCCCAAGTAGCAGTGCTTCGCCTTCAGAGAATATAGTTCCCAGTATTTATACGGTTAAAATATGTCTGTGTCTCATGTGACTTCGTTTTTTGTACACTCTGTGACTATACAAATCACAACATGTAAATAGGAAAATGTTTGCGTTATTTTGTCACTTATTTGGTTTAGTATGCTAGCTGCAACCATTTACATCCAGTCTTTGTGCTAAGCTAGGCTAGCGGTGGGTGCGTCAAACAGACTTATAGCATGCACGGAGATGAAAAAGGTATGTATGGACTTATCTAACTCTGGGGGATAAGGTGAATAGGCTAAAGTCCCAAAAAGTCGGAGTGTTCCTTTAAAGTACTCGATAGGAAATCCATATATTATCATCATTGTCATGTTTTAAAAAAATATAATCTATTGAATTTCAAAAACTTGATTATATATGCAGATCTCTGTCTTGTGTTCAAAATTCAGCATGGACTGGCTCCTCCTGTATTGCGCCAGTTTGTGAGCACGGCACCAAATGCTCTCAGATCTACAAGGAGTGCAGCAAGAGGTGACTGCATTGTTCCGTTAAGGAAGAGTGCGTTTGGTCAAACAGCTTTTTCAGTAAGGGCTGCTTGTGAATGGAATCTCATTCCAATTCACATTAGGAATTTTAAATCGTACGTTTCTTTTAAACATAACTTAAAGAAATGGTTAATAGATAGTCAGGATTGTTTACATTACACTTGACATGAAATCTTGCTGCTGCACTATCTTCCTTGTCCTGCCTTTTTGTCTGTTTGCTTGTTTGTGCCTCTTGTGCTATCCCAATGTGGTTGGCTAGCTCATTGTGTTCTTTTGTGTTTAGATAGGTGAAACCTCTGTTGTTAGTTATTGTCCCAGCTATATATATTTTTTTGGTGTTGTTTTTAGGTGTGACATATTAAGATCTGTCCAGGGACAGCAGATGTAAAATAGCCTATTGGCTAATTCTGGCACACTGTACATTTAATTATGGATCATTAGTGTGCATTGTCCCTGTTAATTAAACCTGAAATAAATAATAAATAAATAAATCTGTATGGAATTTGTCAAATGAAATCAGCCACAAACGTAGAACATGTGTGAGTGAGACCTAATGCATGCACACACATATGCAAAGAGAGATAAAAGACAACTGACCTTTTACACTTTGAGAAAGTTTACGTTGAATGTAAGAGCTGCAACTTTGTTTTGAGAACAAAGAAATTGTTGGCAGTATGGCAAAGAGGTACACTCTCCTGGAGACCCTGGACTACCTGCTTGATTCCAGAGAAACTGAATCATGCCTGGAAGACACTGAAGCAGAGGACTCTGAGCCAGAGGACTGCATTCCCCTGAAGATAATACAGGGTTGGAAGAAGAGTACCAGGAATCGGATGAGGACTATGAGGAGGCAGATGCAGACCAAACCTTTGAATCTAAAAATGGAAAAATAACCTGGACTACTTCTCCACCTCCACAGGGGCCAGGGAGACCTTCAGTGATAAAGCTGACACCTGGACCAACAAGGTATGCATGTTCTCGTGTAGAGGACATAAAGTCATCATTTTTGTTATTTTTTCCATCAACAATCCAAAGTATCTTGGTGGAAATTTCTAGGGGAAATGCTGTCTGCTGACACTTCAGGGATGCGTTGTGGTCATGTCTAGGCACAGGTCCTCCCATCTGATCTGGATACGGCCCAGATCCGGCTGACTACATCATGCGTTGTGGTTGTGTCTTGGCGCAGGTCCACCATTTGATCTGGATATGGCCCGGATCCGGCTGACTACATCATGCGTTGTGGTCGTGTCTAAGCGCAGGTCCACCATCTGATCTGGATACGGCCCAGATCCGGCTGACTACATCATGCATTGTGGTCGTTTCTTGGCACAGGTCCATTATCTGATCCGGCTGACTACATCATGCGTTGTGGTCGTATCTAGGCGCAGGTCCACCATCTGATCTGGATACGGCCCGGATCCGGCTGACTACATCAGGCATTGTGGTCGTGTCTAGATGCAGGTCCACCATCTGATCTGGATACGGCCCGGATCCGGCTGACTACATCATGCGTTGTGGTTGTGTCTTGGCACAGGTCCACAATCTGATCTGGATATGGCCCGGATCCGGCTGACTACATCAGGCATTGTGGTCGTGTCTAGACGCAGGTCCACCATCTGATCTGGATACGGCCCGGATCCGGCTGACTACATCAGGCATTGTGGTCATGTCTAGACGCAGGTCCACCATCTGATCTGGATATGGCCGGATCCGGCTGACTACATCATGCGTTGTGGTCGTGTCTACCCGCAGAGGATACATCTCAAGGATACATCGCGAAACTGAAGGCTTATTTACAAGCTGGCATTTCGTTTTGGGGAAGCTCAGCTGCCTGGCGCCCGTTGGATGTGGTTCACCGGTGTCTCCGTCCTGTTTTCCCCCTGCACCTGAGTCCTGTCGCCCGGGCTGATCTCCATGATTATAAAAATTTTAAATAACTCCCTCTCCTCACGCTGCCGGCTTGTCCCAGTAACGGCCTACGCCAGCTTTGAAGCTCAGCTTCTCCACCCAGACTGGATTGGTCCTGTCTGTCTAGGGGTGATTTACCACCCTCCAGATTCTACTAAGGAATTTATTCAGCAATTTACTTATCGGCAATATTGCCACAAACTATGATCGCTTCCTACTGGTGGGGGATTTTAACATTCACGTTTGCGGTCTCTTAAAGGTACAATATGTAGGAATTTTTCGCCACAAGAGGGCGCAGTTACCAACAATAACAAAGGCGAAGCTTGATGACGCTATGAGGGAGAGTTGAACGATGGGAGAGATCGTTTTCACCATCCAGAGATGTTATGGAATTAATGAATCATGATCACGGATGAGGTAATTTATTTGTTTGTGTATTACCTGTACGTCTGATCGCAATATTTTATGTCACCATAATGAATTAACTGCAAGGAACGCGAAATGTTATGCTATATTATCCTGTTACAGCTAACTTATTTGTAAAATGATTTGTTGGGTTAATGCTGCGCAGTTTTACGGGTTTATGGTTAATGCCGTGTTGTTTTACGTGTTCAAACCAATCGTACTCAAACTAAATTTGAACAAACATTTGCAAGTAATGGCTAAATATTGTTTAACAACACATAGCCGATTGTATTTAATTGCACTGCCATAATCTCGGTCAAAAGACAAATGGGATAAAAAGCATTACCAAAGTACAAAGAGCAATATAACTGTGAATTTTCATCAGCATAACGATCACTTGATAGTTTTTGAGGTGAATCATATGCATTATGATTGATCTGTCACATTATGTATGCCTATGTATCTCGCATTGTTTATAAGTGATATTATTGACAGTTGCAAGGAAACACAGATACATCCTTTTGTTTTATGTACATTTGCTCACCTGTCTAATAAAGTATATGCAAGAGCGGTGTTGCTCCAAGTTAGTCGCGGACAGGGAGCTCTCGGCATCTCGAACATGCCACGCCGATATTGATCCTCATTTTAGTTCTCCTTTTTTTTGTCCCAAAGTCTGCTTGCCATGGTCCAGAATGATTGAACGAAAACAACAACAGCGTGCCGCTAAACGTTACGCACTACGCAGTTGTACATGTCTGTCGCCATGGTTATGTCATGGCTATAGCAGTACGAGCGGAAACCGAGGAAATCGCGGATATTGCATCATTGACTGACAGGCGACATTTTTTTCCGGGATGGCCACTTATTTAAAATTGGAATTTCTCTGAAATAAAAAATCTATGGAGACTTTTGGGATATTGTAAGTACACAACTGCAGGAAATATATCACACTGTGCAAGTGATTTTTTGATATTTTATTACAAAATTCCTACATATTGTACCTTTAAATTCCTTGTCGCAGGAGTTTGTTATTTATCAGTGGATCAAAAACTTTACTCATATTCAGGGCCATACATTGGATCTTCAACGGGCTCGATGTCACTGATATTGTGTTCTCAGGTTTTCTGCTCTCCGATCATAAGCCTATTTTATTCTCACTGTTTCTCCCGGAGCTCTCTCTACTGACTATTGTACCTGTTACATTGTCACGTTTAGCACAAACTTCGATCTGTGCTTTGCTAAACTATGCTCACACTTGCACTTGGATCAACCATTATCTGACCTGGATGCGGATCAACATCTCAGCCTTTTAAATTCTGCCTGGCTTTAGGTAGCAAATGTAACTGTACCCCTAAAGCCTCACAAGTGCAAACCAAAAACTGAACTGTGGCAAAACTCTGACACTCATCACCAAAGACAAATTTGTAGAAAGGCTGAACGCAAATGGAAACGGGACAGGTTACATGTCTCATTCCAAATGTTCAAAGACTCTCTTACTTCATACCAGAATGTTGCTAAGTCTGCGAAGGCTGCTTATTTTTCTAATTGAATCCAATCACTCTAACCCAAAGGTCATCCAGTCTGTTGTAAACCCATCTGTTAACACATCGTCTGTTGCCTCAGGTGCTCTATGTGAAGACTTCCAAAGATTTTTTATTAACAAAATCACTAAATTAAGACTTAGGGCCCTATTTTAACGATCTGAAACGCAAGTGTCAAAGCGTAAAGCGCAAGTAACTTTGTGGGCGGATCCCGGCGCTGTTGCTATTTTCCCGGCGGGATAAATGCCTCTTGCGCCTGGCGCAAATCTAAAAGGGGTTGGTCTGAAGTAGCTTCATTATTCATAGGTGTGGTTTGGGCGTAACGTGAAATAAACCAATCAGAGCGTCATCTCACATTCCCTTTAAGAGCAGGCGCGCTTGTTCTAAAGCGGATTCCTATTATAACGGCGGATTTGCCAGGCGCGCGCCAGGAGCGGTTCACAGCCGAGGAGAGCAACGTTCTCGTCAGGGCCGTAAAACACAGAGAAGTGACATTGGGGATGGAGAAACCCACCCAAATTAACTTCTGTTAAACAGGCGTATGATAATTTGGGTAAATGTGTAAGCTACATGCTTTTATAATAAATTGTCTATCTATCTATCTATCTATCTATCTATCGTAATAATGTATGATTTGCAAAAATGAAAACTGCTGCTTAGATGAGAGAATCAACGTGTATGCGCGTTGTGCACACGCTACATTGATTATGGCCAAGCATGCGCCCTTAAAATAGCATTATGAACAACGCGCAACGCGCCACTGACTTTAGACTAGTGTTTTTCTGGTCAGTGGCGCAATTGTTTTATAGAACAGCAAAATAGCATGAGGAAAAGTTTGCGCCGGAACACGCCTCCTCTTTGCGCTGAACCGCCCCGGGGAGCGCAACTTTATTTCTTAGTTAACCGACGTGCGTCTGTGGAGGGAAAAGTCCGCTTTGCGCGGGTGCAAAATAGGAATGATACATGCGTCAGTGTACAAAGTCATTTGCGCCGAGTGCAAGATAGGGCCCTTAGTGTCTGCCCTAATTTATCTGCTCCCCCCAATCTCGACACCTACTTCTGTTTTTTGGGAGGTTTTTGATCCTATCAACTTCCAGACACTGAAGGATGTGATTGTTAAGCTCAAACCTTAATTTTGTCCTAATGATATCATTCACCCGAGATTTTTTTAATTAATCGTTGATTCGGTTGGGCCAGGTATGGTATCTCTTATCAACAAGTGTCTCAAAACAGGCTCTGTTCCTGCCCATGTTAAAGTAGCTACGGTCACTCCTCTGCTCAAGAAGCCTTCAATAGGTCATGCGGTTTAACAAAAAAATCAAACTATCTCTGTCTTACCTTTAATTTCTAAGCTATTGGAGCTCTTGTTCTGTCCTGTCCTGTCCTGTCCTGTGTGATTCGTGTGGAAGCCTCTCCTTGAGCCGGTATATTTATCCGTTCTCTTACACGCTCACTGAACTCTGCCCTGCCAATTCAGACGCTGAGTTCCTGACCAGACGCGGTATCCAGTCTACGGTACCCTCGCTCTCGGCGGGTCTCTTCTCCCTCTGCAGTCTCCACTGGGACCTCTGCGCATCAGGAGATCCTGTGACAAGCTATTCGCAGTTTATGTTCTATTTCTACGAGCAAAGTTTTCTGTTTTTACTGTTTCCTGAGAATCCTAAGAAGATTTAAGTTCCTTATTGATTCGCTTCTCATCTTCATTAAAGACTGTATTATTGTGAATCTCGCCTTTTGGTCCTTCATCTCTCATAACATCTTAACGATATTTCTCTCTATACTGATTCTGGAGACCCTGTGGTTCTTGTTCTCTTAGATCTTTCTGCAGCTTTTGATATCATTGACCACCCTACTCTTTTAGCTAGACTAGAGACTTGGGTGGGTCTAACAGCTTCTTTTCTGACATGGTTTCAGTCATACCTGTCTGACAGAAAGTTTTTAGTAAAGATGGGTAATTTCTCCAGTTCTGCTCCGTTATTCTAAGGAAACATGGGGTATCCTTTCGTTTTTACACGAACGACACCCACATCTATATTCCAATCAAGAGAAACAACCCTGTAGCGTTAAATTCTCTTCTGCTATGCTTAGAGCCCAAAATTTCCTCTTTCTAAATGAAGACAAGACTGAGGTCATTCTTTTTGGCCCAAATGAACATTCTCAGTGTATAAGCCCTGATTTATATCGGCTTTTAAATCCACAGGAGTGCGAAACTTAGGTGTTCTTGTCGACACATTTCATCCGTAATCAGTTCTAGTTTCTACCATCTTTGTCAACTGTCTAAAATCAAAGGCTTTCTCACTCTGAAAACTCTTTTCATGCATTTATTATGTGTCGGCTAGATTACTGCAATTCCTTATATTGTGGTATATCAAGTTCTCAAATTGCCCGTCTTCATTAAGACCAAAATGCTGTGGCCAGACTTATAAGTGTCGCAAATATGACCACATCTCTCCGATTCTCAAATCTCTACATAACATAGCTCCTGCTTATCTCTCTGAACTCGTTCATCCTTACACTCCGTCCAGAAGCCTAAGATCCCATGACCAGGCTCTGCTGGTAATCCCTACAGCAGAGCCTATAGTCCCTCGCACTAGACACAAGCATAGAGGGGAGTGTGCATTTGTGGTGGCAGGGCCACGACTCTGGAACACCATGCCTCTAGAGATTAGAACGGCCCCTACCCTGTCTTTCTTCAAGTCTCTGTTAAAAACCTACCTGTTCTCTTTAGCATATTGATCTCTTTAATTAGGTTGGTTTAACTACTTTATATTTGAGTCTGGTACTGTCAGGTTGAGTGCAGGTAGCTGAAGACGAGGATGCAAGAATGTCAAAGTAGTTGATTTATTTACAAAATTAACTTCAGGAACATACAAGAACAAAATAACAAACTCCAGGAATTCAGGGTAAACACAACCATACATTGACGACGATCAACAAACACTGAGGGAAAACACAGGGCTTAAATGAACGGGGACTAATGGGATAGTGAACTGAACACAGGTGACGGGAATTACTAATTAGACAGAGCGGGAAAACTAACAGGACTGAACCAAAATCACAAAGACAGGGGGAAACTAGATCACAAAACAGAACTTAAACGCATAGAAACGTGACAGTACCTCCCCCCTCCCCGAAGGCGCGTCCTCGCGCCGTATAACATCCAAAGGGGTGGGAGGGTGGGCATCCTGGACTCCAGGACAGTCCAGGCTGGTCAGGGGAACAGGGCGGAGCAGGCTGTGGGCGTGACCACGGCGGAGCTGTCGGACCCTCGGGCGTCCAGGGCGGAGGTGACCCTTCGGGCAGCCGTGGCGGTGAGGACCCGTCGGGCGGCCGTGGCGGTGAGGACCCTTCGGGCGGCCGTGGCGGTGAGGACCCTTCGGGCGACCGTGGCGGTGAGGACCCTTCGGGCGGCCGTGGCGGTGAGGACCCTTCGGGCGGCTTTTTTTCAGGCCTCCGTGGGTCTTTGGCCGGCCACGGCGAAGGCGTATAGCCCCCCCACCCAAAATTTTCTTGGGGAGAAGGACTGGCTCAGGAACGAGCTCAGGAACCGACACCAGCTCGGGAACAGGAACAGACCCCGGCTCGGCGGGCGTGACGTGAAGCTCTGGTTCGGCGGGCGTGACGTGAACAGTCTCTGGCTGGGCAGTGCGGGACGGGACCAATGGTGAAGGCCCAGTGCTGGATGGGACCAGCGGCGAAGAGGGCTTTGAGCTGGACGGAACCAGCGGTGAAGAGGGCTTTGAGCTGGACGGAACCAACGGAGAAGAGGGCTTTGAGGTGAACGGAACCGGCGGAGAAGAGGGCTTGGTGCTAGACGGAACCAGCGGCGAAGAGGGCCTAGAACGGACGGTCTCAGGCTGGACAGTCTCAGGCTGGACGGTCTCTGGCTGGACGGTCTCTCGCTGGACGGTCTCCGGCTGGACGGTCTCCGGCTGGACGGTCTCTGTGCTGGACGGGACCAGCGGCACAGGAAGCTCTGGGCTGGACGGGACCAGCGGCGAAGGAAGCTCTGGGCTGGACGGGACCAGCGGCGAAGGAAGCTCTGGGCTGGACTCATTTGCCATACTTGATGAATGTGCTGCCCACACACACAGAAGAGCTGTAGACACCACAATTAGTACTGTGTCTTCATGAGCTGGCTCAAGTGTGGCGTGCTCAGTCTCTGGCGGGTAGGCGATGGGTTCAGGCTCTGGCGGGCAGGCGATGGGTTCAGGCTCTGGCGGGCAGGCGATGGGTTCAGGCTCTGGCGGGCAGGCGATGGGCTCAGGCTCTGGTGGGCAGGCGATGGGCTCAGGCTCTGGAGGGCAGGCAATGGGCTCAGGCTCTGGAGGGCAGGCAATGGGCTCAGGCTCTGGCGGGCAGGCGATGGGCTCAGGCTCTGGAGGGCAGGCGATGGGCTCAGGCGCTGGCGGGCTTAGAACTGGCTGGAGTGAGAGATCTTCCACGAGGTATTTGGATCCACACGCCCGAAGCGTGTGATCCACAAACTCAAAAAAGGACATATTGAGGTCCTTCACCAGAAGTATCTGGGCAAGCGGGTCCTTCAGACCACCCCAGAAACTCCTTGTCAGTTCCTCTTCCCCCAACGTCACATCCTCATACAGACCTAGGTAAAGCCCCACATACTCTTCTAGTAAATGCTCCACTTGGAAGAGGATTGGGGTTTCAAAGGGGCTCACCTCCTTGTTTTTCCCCCTTCGGCCCATTTTCAGTTTTTAGGGTTGATCGTTCTGTCAGGTTGAGTGCAGGTAGCTGAAGACGAGGATGCAAGAATGTCAAAGTAGTTGATTTATTTACAAAATTAACTTCAGGAACATACAAGAACAAAATAACAAACTCCAGGAATTCAGGGTAAACACAACCATACATTGACGACGATCAACAAACACTGAGGGAAAACACAGGGCTTAAATGAACGGGGACTAATGGGATAATGAACTGAACACAGGTGACGGGAATTACTAATTAGACAGAGCGGGAAAACTAACAGGACTGAACCAAAATCACAAAGACAGGGGGAAACTAGATCGCAAAACAGAACTTAAACACATAGAAACGTGACAGGTACTGTTTTGCTACTTCTGTTTTACTATTTTATATCTGAGTCTGATACTGTTTTGCCAATTTTGTCTTTCCATTCCATATTTGAGTCTGATCCTGCTTTGCCACTTCTGGTTTACTATTTTATATTTGAGTCTGATAATGTTTTGCTACTCCTGTTTTAAGGTTGCCCTTAGCTTTGCTGCTTTTATTTGTGTTTTATTTGTTGTTATGCAGGTATTATTTTCTTTATATGGTTGTTTTGTAAAGCACTTTGGTCAGCCTAGTGGCTGTTTTAAATGTGCTATATAAATAAAGTGAACTTGAACTCAAAGTGAACTTGTGTCTAGGCACAGGTCCACCATCTGATCTGGATATGGCCTGGATCCGGCTGGTTACAGTAAACCTCGGAATAAACAGAAAGACTAACATTAGCGTAGATGCCATTATTCTTATGATGTAACGAGTACATAAAGTAGTGTTCCCAGTTCTGGCTGACCTAGTTTCTGCAGCCTAACGAAGAAGAGTGTGTTGTCGCTCTCCCATCAACTCCTGGGGGTGGTTTGGGACTCGATTACGATGCGGACACGAATGTCTCCTGCACGTATTGAGTCCATCCCAGCCATGGTGACCAGGATAAAGCTAGGCCATACCATTATTGTAAAACAGTTTCAGAGGCTGTTAGGGCTCATGGCAGCTGCGTCCAATGTGAAACCCTTTGGCCTGCTTCACATGAGAGCCCTGCAGTGGTGGTTAAAAACCAAGGGGTTTTCCACGAGGGGGAACCCATTCCAATGATCAGAGTTATGCACAGATGCCTTCATTCCCTGTCCATATGGAAGATACCTTGGTTCCTGTCCCAGGGCCCAGTTTTGGGAGCACCATGTTGACAAAAAATAGTTTCGACAAAAGTATCACTCACGGGCTGTGGCGCGATAATGGAAGGCATGTTTGTGAGAGGCCTTTGGCAAGACCATCATCGTTCCTGGTACTCAAATTGCCTAGAGATGTAGGCTGTTTTCAGGGAGATCTTCATCCCTTGCTTCAGGGGCCATCATGTTCTTGTACGAACGGACAACGTGACGATGGTTTATTATTTGAATCATCAGGGGGGTCTGGGATCGCGACCCTCTATGCAGATTGGTGAATCAGATCGGGGAGCAGACATCCTGTCGAGGCAGGGGCTATGGCCCAGGGAATGAAGACTTCACCACGAGGTGGTGAGGTCAATATGCAAGAGGTTCAGCCCAGTGGAACTGGAACTTTTTGCGTCTCTAGAGACAACCCAGTGTCCTCTGTGGTTCTCTCTAACCCATCCAGCCCCACTGGTGCAGGCATGGCAGAAGCGACACCTGTACGCATTTCCCCCGATTACTCTACTCCTGGGAGTCCTGAAAAGGGTCAGACGGGACGGAGTCAATCTACTTCTAGTAGCCCAGTTTTGGCCGGCCCGAGTATGATTCACAGACATAGTATTGCTCCTGGAGGGCCCTCCGTGGGAGATGCCCATCAGGGGGGACCTGGTTTCTCAGGCGGAGGGCTCATATTCCACACTTATCCAGAGCTGTGGAAACTGTGGGTCTAAGCTGGTCTGTCGGCAGTGGTCGAGACCATACTCAGCTCCAGAGCTCCATCCACAAGGAAATTGTACGGCCTGAAATGGGTTTTTTTCATGAACTGGTGTAGAGAGAGTACTGCGGATCCAGTTAACTGCCCAGTGGTGTCACGATCCACACTCACGAAGACAAGGTAAAATCCAATAGTGCAGTAGTATTTATTAAGGGAAATCCAAAACTCATCAACCAGTCCAGACAGGGGTTATAATCCAAATACACGACCCAAAAACATAAAACAATAATCAAACGAGTAAAAAGCAGACACAGACCTCAGATGTGGTGTGATGAATAACAACGACTCCGTGACAAACACTAAAACATACAGGGTATTTATACACAGAGATAAGTAATCATGATGGGGAACAGCTGAGTGCAATAACCAGTGATGAATGCTGACAAGGATTGTGGGAAATGCAGTACCTAATGTGAATGACAGTGTGGGGGAAAAGGACCTCTAGTGGTAACCCAGGGAACACAAACTAGACACTGTGACAGGTGGCTTCAGTCCTGGAGTTCTCCAGAATCAGTTATCTGCTGGTCTTACCCCGTTCACTCTTAAGGTGTACGTGGCTGCTATTGTGCCTTTACACACTCTTTTAAGTGACGGACCTTTGGGAAGGCATCAGCTGGTTGTATGGTTCCTCCGTGGTGCATGGAGAATGAGGCCTGCGACCCAGACCAGAGTCGGGCTGCAGCCCCCTTCGAACCTATGTAGTCAGCTGCAGCCAAGAACCTCACACTCAAGGTAGCTTTTTTCCTAGCCATCCCTTCGCTAAGAGTATGAGATCTCCAGCCCTTCTCTATATCTCCTGAGTGCCTGGAGTTTGCTACTGGTAGAGTTAAGGCTATCTTCTATGGGATTAATATCCTGCCATGATTCAAAACGGAAAATAAAGTTCTGAAAGGTTGAAACTAAGTGTTCGAAAAACATAAAATCTTACAAAAAAAGTTTTGCAAGATCGAAAAATAAGATTTGCAAGCTTGCAAAATGTAAAAAAAAAAAGGTTTCTCTGCAAACATTGTTTTTTTTTTAGATTTCCTTTTTCAGAACTGCAACATTTTTTTTACGATGTTGCGCAAATAATTTTTCAATATAAGAGTTTCAAATTTGTCAGTGTTCTCCCACTGTATTAGTTTGTTTTCCAGGTTTGAAACCTTGTAAATGGTGATCTGAAAACTAGTGTGCGAATGTGTGAAAAGAAGTTTTGAAACTCTGAAAACAGAGTTTTGCAGGCTTGCAAAGTGGTAAAAAAAAAAATCTCTGCAAACATAATTTTGTTTTTGAGTTTTCCTTCTTCAGAAGCGCAACACTCTTTTTTACGGTGTTGTGCAATCATTTGTTCAGAGTTTTGAATTTGTCACTGTTCTCCCAGTGTATAGTTTGTTTTCCAGATTTGAAACCTTGTAAATGGTGATCTGAAAACTGGTGTGCTAATAGGTGAAAAAAAGTTTTGAAACTCTGAAAACTGAGGTTCGAAAGGGCGAAACCTATTACATTACATTACATTTGCACTCCTATTGCAGACTATTTTTTCAGAGCTGAGTTTACAACACCCACTTTGCGGAGATACGCCCACACAGTTGCGAGCTTGCGACTCACGTGATTTGTGGCAGTGTTGTCACGCAGCTCTGCTCTGAAACTCTGAAACTCAGACTGAGCGAAAATGAAGCTTCGCAACCTCGCAACTTTAAAAAAAAGCCTGGAGGGAGGGCCTTCTGCTCTTGGCCAATGCTTTGCTCTCTGCTGACGTACAGTCCAATCACAAGTCGTATTTACTGGAAAGGTGGGATTGACCGACTGCTCCGCCAATGACGAAAGCACACAGGATACGCAAACAGGATGCACGGCTCTCTTTGGCCACAAGGCGGTCCCGTCTAAAGCTGCAAGAACCGCGTCCATGGCTGGGCCTGGGAGAGAGGTGAAAAACTTTTTTAACAGTAACGTTACCTGCCATGTTGTAACCATTAACTTTAGCTAACTAAAAAGCTAGCTAATACCTGTGAATTTATTAGCATGCTTGTGATCATCTCTGTGTAGTCACTAATAGCTAACTGAGGCTGTGTTCGAAACTTTAAAGTAAAGCTATTTACGATTTTTCAAGAGCAGATTCATCACTCCTCCTCACCATGCCTAACGTTAACCCTCAACATGCCATAGTGAAATGTTCATTTTCATTCATTTGGGTTTATAACGTTTAACGTTAGTTCCAAACCCAAACCTTCTATCTAAAATGAATTGTGTTTCCCAATTCACAGAGCAGTGATGAGCCTGAAATTGTCAGTACTGATGAGAAAGAAGTCAATACTACAGTTGAGTATTACATTTTTTCAATATACCCAACTTCTGAATGTCTTTCGAGATGTAGTTACAATGTTTTTTATGTATTTAGTTCATTTAAAACATAATTATACTCAAAAATTAATAATAAAAAACTGTACATTTCTCTGTTTCTGTATTTAGGAAGTATGCCCAATATGTGAAAAACAATTTCCCAGAGAGGATATTGCATACCATGCCAGCTTTTGTGGAGATGGGTATTAATCAATTTGCATTCATCATGCCTTACATTTCACTAACGTGATGTTTTTACAGTTGTAATTACAATTGAGGTTCTCATGGTATATGTAAACATGTTTAGATTTCCAGCAGACACCTTGATGCCATTACTTGAAGATGATGCCAGAGAGGGGACTTCAAGCACAATTGATCTCTTGCCTCATGGTTCCAGGACTACAGCACAAAGCACCAGTCCCACTGCTGTAGTCAATGACATGGCCGGACCATCGACTATTCTTGCTGATCCCATTGTCCCAGGTGCCGGTCAAGAACATAAGCTTTTAACAGAGCTCACAAACACAAGGAAGGATATATTTAGTTTTCTGTTTTTACTGCCACAAGTCAGTTGTTAAATGTCATTGTCATGTTAACCTGTCCTGTCCGCAAATTTTTTTTTTGTGCAGGGTGGTAGGGGAAGAATCATTAATATTCATTGGGGAACTCATCCGCAATTGGTTCGCTGTCACACGTCACTCAGATTGACATGGCAGGTCAAGACGGTGTCCCCGCAAAGATACAGAAGTTCGCAAAGTTCGTGAGCGGTCTCCGCACAAATCTCCCGGATTTGGATAACCAAATGTTGACAGGTATGACTTACCTTCGTGAAAGTGTCTGTTGTCACGAAGGAGACGATGTCTGTTTTCTCTATCACATCTCATTAGAGATGCGTCACGGCGAGCCAATCAGGGACGAGTTCCCCAATGAATATTAACGAGTCTTCCCCTACCACCCTGCAAAAAAAAAAAAAATCGCGTCCTGTCCCTCTTACAAGACCTCCATCTTTAGCTTCTGTTTGATGTTAATTGCTTGTAATCACGCTGATTAATACACTCAAATACATAGTAATCAGGCTCTGTACATTTTTAATATCACACTGAAATGTATTTGACTGTTTAATGTTTAGTTTTTTTGTTTGTGTATTTATTTTATATTTCATAGAATGGAAGCAAATCATGAATGCCTCAAGTGCAGCAACACTGTTCAGAAGAGTTATCTTGAGGGAGCAACAGCTGGAGATACCTCTTCGCTTCTCAATGGACCTACATTCTGATGTTGAAGAGAGAGAAAAGGCAGTAATCACATTCTACAAGACTCAGAGAACTAAATGGGCCTCCCCACTTCACTGTGTGCTGGGAGGTAAAAATGTGTCTTTACATTTTTAACCAAGGTTGTAACAATATAATATACATGGCATAAGTTGTAAAGAGTTTATTCAGTCACAATTTCACTTTTGAGATTGATTAATTGATAAGGGTTAGTGCTTGTGCTTCTGCAAGCACAGTTTGTTATATAATGGCTGTATGGCTATTCCAACCTGCTGCAAAGATGTGTAACGCTGCTCGAAGGCGAGGTAAGAAGACATAATGCACGCAGAAAAGGTGCACCGTGTTGGAAATATCCAGGAAACCATCTTCCTCCAGTGTGTGAAGCACATCATAAAAGATGCAGGTGACAGCCATCCACACGTCTCACCACATCCGTTCGATTCTTCAAAAGTACAAAATTTTCATTGAAGGTTTGCACAAGGAAGTATACAAAGCAAAATGGGACTTCCCCAGCCATTCAACTGTTTATGATCACAGATATCAGAACAAAGACAGTAGCTAATGTTGGATCACTTGTTAGATTATTTTTCGAATATACTGTAAAAAAAACAATTGATGGGGGGTGTTGATGGCACAGTGGATAAGACATGCCTTTAGTGTGAGAGTTTCGGGTTTGAATCCACTGTGAAACACCAATGTGTCCCTGAGCAAGACACTAAACCTCTAGTTGCTCCAGAGGCGTGCGATCTCTAACATACTTAGCAATTGTAAGTCGCTTTGGATAAAAGCGACAGCTAAATGAATAAATGTGTTGTGAACTTTTTTCTTCTAAAGTGTAAGAAACTCAGAAGCGAAGACCAGGAGACTCGGTTGTATCTTCAGCAGGATTCTTTATTGAGAAACACGAGCTGTTGGTAGCTGCAGTCCTCGTCAAGTCTAAGGCAGTATATATTGTAGTTTATATACACAAAACAAGGGGGAGGGATTACATAGAGGTGGAGACACTCTGAAACAAAGCATGTAAATGAAGCACAGGATTCAGCTTGTTACCGGAAATTCCCCAGTCCTGATCTCATCAGCATAACAGTGTCATGTATATATAGATGGTGATCCAATCAACCTGATTAGATAACTCAAAACTTAACATTATCATAGAGACAAAAGGTCCAGCTGTACTTGTCACGGTAGACGTTTTCTCTGTTTCCTTCTAGTCTCGTGTTTATGTTGTTGTATGAATGCACGTGTGTGAGGGGTGTGTCTGTATGACATCACTTGATCCGCTCCAGCTGCTCATCATCACATCACCAGCTGCAGTTGATCATCACCACACTATTTATACTCACCGTCATTCTCTCATCTTTGTCAGATCGTTGTTTCATGTGGTTCGTGTTGGTGTTCCGGTGTCTAGTTCCTGCGTCCAGTTCCTGCCTTGTGTTCCTGTTCTTCGTCTGGATTCGAGTTCTACGTTTGTCTCACCATCGTCTCTTCACCGCACCACTTCACGCATCCTGACCATCTAGTTCCTGCGCCACCAGCCCACCCGTATCTCTGAACTGTCGTCTGTCCTCAAATAAACAAGGTGTTACTTGCATCTTTGCTTCCGCCTTTTGATTGTGACAGAACGATCTGACCAGATATGGAAGCAGCAAGCGAAACCGCCTCATCCCTGGAGGATTTCATCAAGTCCAGTATCTCACGGATGGATTCCCAGGAGAGGAACATGAACGAGTCGGGTCGGGCTATTCAAGCTCTTGTGGCGCAGGTGTCCGAGCTCACCCAGCAATTCCAACTTATGCGAGCTCCCACTGCGCCACCCACGCCGCCTGTTCCCCCGGTGCCATCAGAGAACGTCTCCCAGTCAGAGCCCCGCCTACCAGTGCCTGAGAGCTACAACGGTGAGCCGAACTTTTGCAGGGCATTCCTAACACGTTGTTCGATACACTTTTCTCTGCAGCCCAGGACCTTTGCGAACGAACGTAGCAGGGTCGCGTTCGTGCTCACGCTACTGACTGGGAGGGCAGCGTTATGGGGGACGGCGGTGTGGGAGAACCAGGATCCATGCTGTGCCTCGTTCCTGACACTCTCCGCCGAGATGAGAAGAGTGTTTGACCGCGCAGTCGCGGGAAGAGAAGCGGCACGGATTCTCGCAGACCTCAAACAAGACGAAAGATCTGTATCTGATTACTCTATCGAGTTCCGGACCTTGGCGGCAGAGTGTCAGTGGAACGAGGAGGCGCAGTGGGACATGTTCCTGCATGGGCTGGCTGACCGCGTCCAGCGAGAGATTTACGCCATGGACTTACCTACTACTCTCAATGGACTGATCGAATTGGCGCTCCGTGTGGATTCTCGACTCTCCCGAGTCGAGCGTCGGAGATTACCCGCTCGGGTGTTTGGAGCGGTGGAGACTCTGCGAGCCAGCGGCGGGGACGCGGTCAGCCCCGTCTACGATCACGAGCCCATGCAGGTCGGGCGAGCTCGGCTTTCCCGGGAGGAGAGGGAGAGGCGGAGATCCCAGGGCCTTTGCCTGTACTGTGGTGGAGCGGGACATTATGCTTACAACTGCCCGGTAAAAGGCCAAGCCCGATAGTAAACTTGAGGCTACTATCGGGTGGGATCTCCGCCAGGAAGACCTCATCGACTACATCTACCTCCACGCTCCTCCCGGTAAGACTAAGATGGTCAATCCACCAGCACGATTGTCTTGCACTGTTGGACTCCGGGGCGGAGGGTAATTTTATGGACCATAATTTCGCACTTACATCCCAGATTTCCCTCCGACCCCTCACTCACCAGATTTCAGTTCACGCATTAAATGGTCAAGAGCTTCCCATCATTTCTCACACCACTGAAGACATCACACTTATCACCTCTGGCAACCACACCGAGACTATTTCTTTTCTTATTTTGGACTCACCTCTGGCACCCGTTGTTCTCGGACATCCCTGGCTGATCAAACACAACCCTCGTGTGGACTGGATTAATAAAGCTGTGCTGGAGTGGAACAAGGAATGTCATAAGTCTTGTCTTGTGTCTGCTTGTTCGTCTGTACCTGTTTCTGTGTTTCAGGAGGAAGCAGGGGATTTGTCTAACGTGCCCGTGGAGTATCTGGACCTGAAGGAAGTGTTCAGTAAGTCTCGCGCTGCTTCTCTCCCTCCGCATCGTCCCTATGACTGTGCTATAGATTTACTGCCAGGTAAGTCTCCGCCTAAGGGCAAGTTATATTCACTTTCGATTCCTGAAAGAGAGGCTATGGAGAAATATATTTCTGATTCTCTGGCAACCAAGTTCATTCGCCCTTCCTCTTCTCCAGCGGGGGCGGGGTTCTTTTTTGTGGGGAAGAAGGATGGATCGTTGCGACCTTGCATTGATTACCGAGGGTTGAATAACATCACGGTGAAGAATACTTATCCTTTGCCGTTGATGTCTTCAGCCTTCGAGAGGTTGCAGGGAGCATCTATCTTCACAAAATTGGACTTACGTAACGCTTATCATTTGGTTCGCATTAGGGAGGGTGATGAGTGGAAAACTGCTTTTAACACCCCTAGGGGGCACTTTGAATATTTGGTTATGCCGTTCGGGCTCTCCAACTCTCCAGCAGTTTTCCAGGCACTGATCAATGACGTGTTGCGAGATATGATCGATCAGTTCATATATGTTTACCTGGATGACATATTGATTTTTTCCTCATCTCTCCAGGAACATGTGCAACACGTCCGACGAGTGCTTCAGAGGTTGCTAGAGAATGGGCTTTTTGTCAAGGCGGAGAAATGCGATTTTCATGCACAGTCTGTTCCTTTTCTAGGGTACATCGTGTCGTCCGAGGGAATGCGGATGGACCCTGAGAAGATCAAGGCTGTGGTTGATTGGCCAAGTCCAGATTCACGCAAGGCCCTGTTGAGGTGTCTGGGGTTCGCCAATTTTTACCGGCGTTTCATTCGCAATTTCAGCCAGCTAGTCGCGCCTCTGACTGCCTTGACCTCCCCCCGAACTGCGTTCAGGTGGTCTGACTCAGCCGAGGCTGTGTTCTCTAAACTGAAAAGCCGCTTTGTTTCAGCTCCGATTCTCATAGCCCCTGATTCATCACGTCAGTTCGTGGTGGAGGTCGACGCGTCAGAGGTGGGAGTAGGAGCAGTGTTATCCCAGCGTTCACCTGTGGACGACAGGGTGCACCCTTGCGCGTTTTTTTCACATCGATTATCCCCAGCCGAACGTAATTATGACATTGGTAACAGAGAGTTGTTGGCAGTCAAGTTGGCGTTGGAGGAGTGGCGTCACTGGTTAGAAGGGTCGGGGGTACCTTTTATTGTCTGGACTGATCATAAGAATCTCGAATACATCAGAACTGCTAAAAGATTGAACTCCAGGCAGGCTCGGTGGGCACTTTTTTTCGGTCGTTTTGATTTTACTCTCTCTTACCGTCCGGGTTCCAAGAACATCAAACCCGACTCATTATCTCGCATATTTGATTTTTCCGAACGCCCGTCTACTCCCGAGTGTATTTTACCTGAAACCATATTTGTTTCAACACTCACATGGGAGATCGAAGCGAAGGTCAAGAGAGCCTTAGAAGGGGTAACGCCTCCGCCCGGGTGCCCACCGAACCGTTTGTTTGTACCGGAGGGATTACGGTCAGACGTCATCCAGTGGGGTCACAGTTCCAACGTAGCTTGTCATCCAGGAGTTAATCGCACTGGGTTTTCAGTCAAGCAACGATTTTGGTGGCCACGTATGGCTCGCGACATTCACGATTTTGTTTTGGCTTGCTCAGTTTGTGCCATTGGTAAGTCTTCCAATCAACCTCCAGATGGGTTACTTCAGCCGCTGCCGGTGCCTTCAAGACCCTGGTCCCATATCGCTCTAGATTTCATTACCGCCCTCCCACCCTCTCAGGGTAACACAGTGGTTTTAACTGTGGTGGACCGATTCTCGAAGGCAGCACATTTCATTCCCTTACCCAAATTACCTTCAGCTAAGGAGACAGCGGCAACGATCGTAGATCACGTCTTTCGGTTACATGGCCTCCCGATAGACGTGGTTTCCGACAGGGGTCCCCAATTTGTGTCCAAATTTTGGCGAGAATTTTGTAGATTACTGGGGGCGACTGTTAGTCTGTCCTCTGGGTTTCATCCCCAGAGCAATGGTCAAACTGAGAGAGCCAACCAGGATTTGGAAAGAACGTTGCGATGTTTGGTTTCCAAGAATCCTTCCTCATGGAGTCAGCAACTGTCAATGGTGGAGTACGCCCACAATTCGTTACCAGTATCATCTACGGGCCTATCTCCGTTTGAGTGTAGTGTAGGTTACCAACCACCAATTTTTCCTAGTCTGGAGTCCGAAGTCGCGGTCCCCTCCGCCCACGCCTTCATCCAGAGGTTTCATCGCACTTGGACTAGAGCCCGCGAGACTCTACTCCAAGTGGGAGCACGCACCAAGGTCAAAGCCGATCGCCACCAGCGGAGACCTCCCGTATACGTCGTCGGTTCTTAAGTGTGGCTTTCTACCAAGAACATTCCTCTTCGATCCGTCTCGAATAAACTTGCTCCCAAATTTATTGGCCCATTTGCTGTCACCAAGATCGTTAGTCCGGTGGCAGTCCGCCTCAAACTTCCTCCTGCGTACAGGAGAATTCATCCCGTGTTCCATGTATCCAAAGTCAAGCCCGTGTTTTATGCTCGCATTAATCCGCCAGTCCCGGTTCCCCCACCGCCGCGACTCGTAGATGGGGAACCGTCCTATTCGGTCAATCGTATTCTGGATTCTAGACGGAGGGGACGCGGATTTCAGTACTTGGTGGATTGGGAAGGTTACGGTCCGGAGGAGAGAAGTTGGGTTCCTGCTAGAGACATTCTGGATCACTCTCTTATCGATGATTACAATCGACAGGTAAGGGAGTCTGAGAACGCCAGGAGGCGTTCTTAGGAGGAGGGGTACTGTCACGGTAGACGTTTTCTCTGTTTCCTTCTAGTCTCATGTTTATGTTGTTGTATGAATGCACGTGTGTGAGGGGTGTGTCTGTATGACATCACTTGATCCGCTCCAGCTGCTCATCATCACATCACCAGCTGCAGTTGATCATCACCACACTATTTATACTCACCGTCATTCTCTCATCTTTGTCAGATCGTTGTTTCATGTGGTTCGTGTTGGTGTTCCGGTGTCCAGTTCCTGCGTCCAGTTCCTGCCTTGTGTTCCTGTTCTTCGTCTGGATTCGAGTTCTACGTTTGTCTCACCATCGTCTCTTCACCGCACCACTTCACGCATCCTGACCATCTAGTTCCTGCGCCACCAGCCCACCCTTATCTCTGAACTGTCATCTGTCCTCAAATAAACAAGGTGTTACTTGCATCTTTGCTTCCGCCTTTTGATTGTGACAGTACTTTGAGAAGTGACAAAATATTAATGTCAGCAGGCAAGATTGCTTGCTTTAAATCTCATCAGCTATGCCTCAAAGTTGAAAACACAGTGTACATTTTAAATACTATTGTATTGGAACCTAATTAAACATTTAGTAAATTTGTAACACTATAAATGTAAATGTAAAGATAGTGGGTTTTAGTTAGGACAGCTAAAAAAGTTAAATCTCTAAAGTAATAATCTTCGGACAGCAGGTATTTCATATTACCTTTGATTGTGTACACTTTTTCCCGAGATAAAGCTAGCTCGGCCGGTTCCACGTCTCGCAAACATGAAGTAGGCGATGTCCACATTTTCAACTCCTTGATCTCCGCGAACCCTGTAACAGAAATAATATGAGGTGTAATCAAGAACATCTGCAGCAGTAACCCTTAGCAGTGAATCTAACAGTTAGATGAAACAACTGAAATGACTGACAGAGTTTCCTCAACAAAATATTCTGTATTTTAGGGATAATTAATTAAAATTAAAAATGAATAAATGCTCTGTATTTGTATAGCGCCTTTCTAATCTCTGCGACCACTCAACGCGCTTTTACACTACATCGAATTCCCCATTCACACACATTCATACACTGGTGGAACAGCAGTATATCTTGCCCAAAGACATGTGACATGTAGCCTGGAGGAGCCGGGGATTGAACCTCCGTTCTTCCAATTAACGGGCAACCGCTCTATCTCCAGAGCCACAGCTGCCCGCAATAATAAGACAGGCAGATCATATAAATTAATTGAAAAATAAATAAAACAATCTGATAATAATAATTACCTTGATGGAACACCGTGGAGCTGGGTGGCCTCAAAGAAAAAGGAGAATGCTGTACTGGCACGGTTGTTAGTTGCTGCATCCAAATACAGGACCTGTGTAAATAATTATTGATTATTAACTAAAAAGATTTAGTGACACAGCAATTACAATCAACAACAAAGTTTAGAACTGTTTAAAAAGGAAACAGTAATCATGTATGTACTGATGATGTTCAGTGTTGCAGAAACAATTCCATTAACCAATTAGTCGGTAAAAAATATATTATTTTCAACAGCATCATCATATTAGTCATTTATCAAATAAAATTATCAACATTTGCTGGTTACAACCTCACAAATGCTAACATTTATTTGCTGATCTCTATCCGTCCTTATAATAATATGTAACTTTTTTTAACCTGTAAGACTAAGTTCGCAATTAGTGGATGTGACTTTGTGCTCTGCAACTTGTGAAATGCATTTTCCCAATTTACATTCAAAAATGTTTTCAGTAACCCAAAACACAATTAAAATAATCGTTAGGTGAAGGCATCTTGTTCACATTGTCAATTACTTTATTTCTGGCAGAAGCTTAAGTAATGCATCTTGCTGAGGATTACATGTTCTACAGGCTTGTCATATTTAAGTTTGTGTAAGTCTACTACATTATCAACAACAGTAACCATAATATAATACAAATAAGGTCTGTAGGGTGCCTTCTAGGGCTGCACGATATTGGAAAAAACTAACATTGCAATATTTTTATTTTCTGCGATATATATTGCGATATGAAAAAATAGATGCAGTTTCACCAGATTACTTCAGTTGCTCAATTTGAAAATAATTGAGCATCCTAAAAGTGTGAGTGCAGCAAGCTGACTCACTAGCTTAGGACTTCAAAGTTCTTTTGTACTCAACACAAAACGTCAGCGAATAAAAGTCTTGAATCCAAAGTTCTTCGTTTGACTGTTTAATTATGAATTTCAAAACATAAAATAAAACAAAACTCAGGATCTTTACTTTTCTTACAAATTAACTGTAGTTCCGTGTAGGTCAAAAGACTGTGTTGCTCCAAAGTCCAGTGGCTTCTGGCTGCTTCGCAGGATTCTATTTCTTTCATACTAAATCTAACAACCAATCACATTACATTATACTAGATCACTGGTCAACTGTTTAAACATTCAAATTTCTACGTTCCATTTGCAACACAGGTTTTCTCAGGTTTTACTAAATAAACTCTTATAAAACTCTTAATAAAAATATTATTATTACTTCCATTGAAATGGCTTCAACATATCCCGGTCCCTAATTGACTAGGCCTTAACATATCAATTATCAACTTAAACTTAAACTGAAGCCATTTATACTCCTAAATGTAACACTTTCTCAATTCCTTTAGGCAAAAATCTTCGTCTCTTCACAGAGAAGTATTTAAAGTAAACATTAACTGGAAAGCATTAACAACTAAATACTTTTCACAGACTAATCAAACTGGTAATTTCTATTCAACATTCAATCTACTCTGGTAAGTATTTTTAGTTTATTCAAGTCTTTCTCTTCTATCTTCAGTCTTCTCCCTGCAATAAACAAAGTTTAGTTATGGGTCTTTGAATGATGCTGGTCTTCGTTCGAACTTCAGCACTTCGGACAACGCCTTTGGAATCGGGCATCACCCTCATGATTCTGCCTAACACCCAGGAGTTTCTTGGCAGGAACGAATCTGCGACGAGGACGACATCTCCAACCTTGAAACTTCTCTTTAGGCCGAGCCATTTTTGCCGTTCTTGCAGAAGCGGTAGGTATTCGTGAGTCCACCTTCGCCAGAATAGATCCGCCATATATTGTATTTGTCTCCAGCGCCGGCGGGCGTAGACATCATCCTTAGCGAACACACCAGGTGGAAAACTAGGCTGTGTTTTCAACGCGAGCAGATGATTCGGCGTCAGCGGCTCGAGGTCATTGGGGTGATCTGTGTTCGTGGTTAAGGGTCTCCCATTGATGATGCTTTCAACTTCGCATAGGAGAGTGTGTAGTCCTTCATCTTCTAAGAGCTGTTGCTTCAAAACAGAGCTCAGCACTTTTCTCACTGTGCGGATTTGACGTTCCCAGATACCGCCGTGATGGGATGCAGCAGGCAGGTTGAAAATCCATTGCACACCCTTTCTCATCATGACTTCATTGATACGAGACTGATCCAGCACTGACAATGCCTCACGCAGCTCTCGTTCAGCGCCGACAAAGTTTGTACCATTGTCGGAACGAATGATTGACACTTGGCCTCTTCTTGCTTGAAAACGCCGTATGGCATTAATACATGAATCGGTGTCAAGAGAATGGGCTACTTCTATATGCACTGCCCTGACAGTTAAACATGTGAAGAGCACTCCATAACGCTTAACCTTTGCACGTCCTCTTTTGACCTCAAAAGGTCCAAAATAATCCACACCCGTGTTGGTGAAGGGTGGTTTGTCAGGAAGCAGACGGTCTTGTGGCAGATCTGCCATTTTCTGCTCTCCTGCCTTTGCATGCAGTCTTCTGCAGAGGTTGCACTCTGAAATCACTTTTCTTGCTGCTGCATTGGCTCTTGGTATCCAATACCGTTGTCGCAATATGGCTAAGATATGGTTCCTACCTCCATGTCCACACTCTTGATGGATGTGGTGGAGAATGAGGTGAGCTATTCTGTGCTGTTTATGCAAAATGGCAGGATGCTTAGCCTCCTCAGGCATCGCCGATCTGTTCAAACGTCCTCCTACTCTCAACACATCATCTTGCAAGTATGGATCCAGTTTGAAGATAGAACTGTTCTTTTTCACACGGGAGCCTCCCGGCTGCAAGGCTAGTATCTCCTCTGTGTAAGCTTGTCTCTGACTGTATTTCACCAGTTCCATTTCAGCTCTGGATAGATCTTCCACAGTAAGTATTCTTTTTTCCAGGTTCTTCTTGCACATCACCATTTGCTGTTCAACTATTGATCTGAATTTACCTGGATCAATCGCATTCTCCTGTATGTTCTGCTCAAACTCTTTTCTCTTCTCGCTCAGGTGCCGCAACGTCCTTCTCAAGTGCAAAATCCAGGCTGCTGCTTTTTTCAGCTTATGCCAACTGGAATAATACTCAACGAGCTGGTTCAATGGATCTGTGAACTCATTTGAGTTTGTGCATGACACTGCAGCAGATGTCTTCACCTCAACATCATCTTCAGTGAAGTAAGTACACTGTTCAGGTTGTTCCGGCCATTCAACTTCTTTTTGCAGGAAACTAGGCCCCTGAAACCAGCTTTTACTTTCCATGAAGCTCTGGATCTTCAAACCTCTTGAAGCCTGATCGGCTGGGTTTTGTGAGGTGTTGACATACTTCCACTGAGAAGATGTAGTCGCTTCTCTAATGAAAGAGACACGGTTTGCCACAAATGTCTTGAAACGAAGGGCATCGTTTTCAATGTACTTCAGTACTGTTGTACTATCTGTCCAGAAGACCGACTCCATCAGGGGAACTTCAAGTTCTTCTTTCAACATCCGATCGATCTTGACTGCAACAGTAGCTGCTGTCAACTCCATTCTCGGGATCGTGATCTGCTTGAGTGGAGCGACTCTGGACTTTCCCATCAAGAACGATACATGTTTCTCACCCCGATCATTTGTCAGCAAGAGATACGACACAACGCCATATCCATCTTGACTAGCGTCTGAGAAATTGTGGATTTGAGCAACCTTTGTAGGCCCAAATGTAGGGGGTTTGAAACATCTGCTCAGACTGAGTTCTGAAAGCTTGTCTAAGTCTGTCAGCCACTTCATCCATGTCTGGCATGACTTTTCGTGGATTTCTTTGTCCCAACCTTTCTTCTCTTGGCAGAGATCTCTTAAAATGAGCTTGACAGGTAGTAGGAGTGGTGCCAAAAAACCCATTGGGTCATACACCGAACTGACTACAGATAAAATGCCCCGTCTTGTGCATGGCTTGTCCGGCAGATGTATTTTGAACCTGAAGCTGTCAGAACTTGTGCACCACTGCACGCCCAATGCCCGTTCCACTGGTAACTCATCATGCTCCAAATCGAGATCTTTGACTTCAGCCGCTCGCTCGTGGTCAGGAATGGAGCTCAACAGGGCTCGGCTGTTGCTGACCCACTTGGTCAAATGGAAACCACCACTGGCGCACAGCGTCATCAGCTCCCTGACAAGAGCAACGGCTTTGTCTTCTGTGGCTACCGACTTCAAGCAGTCGTCCACATAAAAGTTCTTGAGGACTGTCTGTGTGGCTTCTGGTGTACTCTTTGATGCTGCATCCTCCGCTGTTCTTCTCAATGCATATGACGCACAACTAGGGGATGATGTAGCACCGAACAGATGCACACACATTCTGTACTCTTCTGGTTCCACATTCAGATTACCGCCTGACCACCAGAGAAAGCGTAACATATCTGCGTCCGTGTCTGGAATCCACACCTGGTAAAACATGGACTCGATATCTGCCATCATGGCAACAGGCTCCTGTCTGAATCTCAGCAACACTCCGATGAGGGTGTTAGTTAGATCAGGCCCTTGCAACAACTGGTCATTTAGCGACACACCTTGGTAAGTTGCTGCACAGTCAAAGACGACTCGGAGTTTCCTCTTTTTTGGATGGTACACCCCATGGTGTGGAATGAACCATACTCTTCCATCACTGCGAATCAATTGTTCTTCTGGAATCTTTACTGCGTAGCCTTTTTCCAGTATGTTGTCCATAAAAGCCCTGTACTCTTGAAAGAAGTCAATATTCCTACTGAACTTCCTCTTCAGAGAGTTAAGCCTCTGTTCAGCAATACCACGGTTGCATGGCATCTTCACCTTGTCATCCTTCAAAGGCAACTTGATGCAGAAGTGACCATCCACAAGCTGGGCTGATGTTGTCACTGTATGCATGAACTGCTTGTCATGTTGAGACTGTTCTCGTCTGTCGTCACATCTTCTTTCTGGAAAATCTGCATTGTAATACTTCATCAGCATGTTTTCAACGCTCATCACAGAAATACGGTTGACAAGGAAAATTTGTCTTTTGCCATCGTCTGATTCCTTCTCTTGGCATCTGCTGATTGGCCCATTGACAAACCAACCAAGAGCTGTCTTCACAGCGTATGGTCCGTCGTTCTGGCTATTAATGATCTCCCATGGCTCCATGGCTTTGTACGCATTGACACCGATGAGCAGACCAACTTCTGCCTCTAGTTTTGGGAGATGGACTCGACTCAGGTAAGACCACTTTTCCAAATCTTTCTTCTGTGGGATGTTGGCCTTTTTTGCAGGTATATCTGGCTGAGTATACACATTGGGCAGCTGAATGTAATCTTGCTCCTCTAAGCCACACACCTCCAGATCTGTAAGTTCATAGCTACTAACTTTCTGTTCTTGCGCTATAGTGCGAAGCAGGAACTCTGTCTTTCTGCCTCGCATATTCAACTTCTTCGCCAAGTCTTCAGTGCAGAAAGTCGCTGTACTTCCTTGATCCAGAAAAGCATAGGTCTTGATTATCTTTGTGTCTTTCTTATGTTTTACCCGAACAGGTACGATGGGAAGAATACACTCACTGTTCCCGGCCCCAGTATGGCCACCTCTTTTGCACCCTGCAGACACGAGAGCACTTGTGACATCACTTGTGCTTTGTGAGCTGTCACCTGCACTGTTGTTCTTTAATGAAACATCCTCCCTCAGAACGTGCAAGATAGCTGGGTGCTTGAGTGAACAATCTGGACAAGATGCCCTTTTTTTACAGTCCTTGGACATATGACCTGCTGTCAGACACCCAAAACAAAGGCCGTTCGTTTTCAAGAACTGAATTCTTTCTTTCAGAGGCTGTTCTCGAATCTTGTTGCACGCATTCAGTGCATGGTTCTTCTGGCAGTAAAGACATGGACTTTGAAAGACACTTGCTGACTTGACTGCAAAGGGTTTCTTCTCAGGTTGGCTTTTCCTGGCGTTATTTTCAGTAGCAGACACATTTACAGCAAAGCTGCTTCTTTTAGACTCACTTTTTCTAATGCTTGTTTGCTTTTTTGAGTTGATCTGATTACTTGAAGTGGAGTCCAGGATATCTCCAAAAAGCGGGTCATTGGCAACCTTTGCTTGGCGGTACACAAATTCCACTAAATCAGGAAACCTGGCTCTTTTTCTTGTTTTTTCTTGAATGTCATAAGCATGACTTCTCCATCTTTCTTTCAGTTTGAATGGAAGTTTGGATAAAATGGACTTCATGTTGGTAGGATTGTTCATTTCATCCATGTAGTCAACATCATTCACTGTGTTACAACATCCAACCAAGAACAAAGCAAAAGCATTCAATCCTTTTCTGTCCTCTGGCCTTATCTGAGGCCATTCCATAGCCTTCTTGATATAAGCTGAAGCAATAGTCATTTCATCTCCATAGTGACGATCAAGCAGTTCTCTGGCTTCTTTGTAAGCTCTGTCGGGTCTCATGTGCTCACAGCTCCGAACAAGATCAAGTGGCTCTCCACTCGTGAACTGTTCAAGGTAGTACAGCCTGTCTTGATGACTGTCTGTTTTACTGTCGATAGCATGCTCGAATGCCCTTATGAAAGATCTGTAAGTCAGAGGATCTCCTGCAAATGTGGATATGTCTCTTTGAGGCAGTTGAGACAAACTCTGTTGTTTAATGAGCATCTCTGTGACTTAGTTTTGACGCTGTAGTACTTCGTGCAGGCTATCTGTAGAAGAATCAGTGTGATCATGATAATTATGATGTGGCGTGCTGCTAACAGCATCAAACCTTAATGATGACTTTCTTCTATCTGACGCACCAACTTGAGTGGCTGGCTTTGGACTGAATGTAAGGGATGGCTTACCAGCTCCACGAAGCACATACTCTTCTACATTATGTTTTTCTTGTCTTCGTATCAGGGGTTCAAATCTGGATCCAGAAGGTGGCTCCAATAAATCAAAGTTAGATTCACGAGCATCTTCAAATTCTTCATACACCTTTAATTTGGCATCTGAAGCAGCAAGTTCAGTTTCAAGCTCCAATTGCTCTTTTCTAACTCTCAAACGAATTTCTTCTTGTTCTATTGCTTCTTTCTTTTTCATTGCTGCAGCTCTTGCCAACAGTGCTTCACGTTCAGCTTTAATTCTCAGCATTGCAGAATTAGTACTGGAAGTGTGGCTTACCTTGGAGTTAGCTTTGGATACACTATCTTGTGGCCTAATATCATCTTCCTCATCTTTTAAGACATCTGCAATCCATTTGTTTGTGTCTTCTATAAACAGCTTAAATTCCGAATATTTGTTCTCATAAGCATCTTGAACCGCTTTCCTATCGTCTTCATCTATTAACTCACACAACTCTTCATTAATCCGTTCATACTGTTTTAAGCATCTTTCAAACTTTAGCAATGCTTCATCTTTAATGAAATTAACATTGTGTTCATTTTCCTTCAATTTGGCTAAATCATTCTTCTGTTTTGTTATTTGTGCCAACTTTCCCTTGCGTTCTCCTTTCAGCCTTTGTAGTTTCTCCTCTACAGCCTTTTCTGTGGGCTTTGGCGCCCTCTTTTGGTCAAAACACGCTGCTGCGCTTTCATCTGCCATGTCATGTCACTTTAAAATCTTCACACAAAACTGTCACAATTTCCACAGCTTCTACTCTTCTTATGTCTTCACAAACACTCGTAAAAAAGAGTCACTGTAGTGTAGGATTTCTTTAAATAAAGCTCTATGACTTTCAGAACGAAATATAAAGTGAACAATTACTGACACTTTTAGACAATGGTTAGTATTAGCATCGTCAGGAGAAAATATCAGACCTGTTCCAGGGAAAACTTCATTCAACCGACGACTCAAACACTAGGTTTGGCTACCTCTTGTTTTCTTTCTGTATTCATGAGCTGCGACGTAGTTTTCGTCTTTGTTAACAGCCGCCAGAAAGTTTTCTCAGCTCAGCCCCGTCGATTCGCTCGCCGTCCTCACGCGAGTGTCTGTCTTCTTTTGCGGTCGTCTCACGAGGCTCTTATTTCGGCTTCGTCGAGCAATCTTCTAAGTTTTACTCGATATTTTGACTATGTCGAGCAGTCTTTTGACTTTGATGTGAGTGCAGCAAGCTGACTCACTAGCTTAGGACTTCAAAGTTCTTTTGTACTCAACACAAAACGTCAGCGAATAAAAGTCTTGAATCCAAAGTTCTTCGTTTGACTGTTTAATTATGAATTTCAAAACATAAAATAAAACAAAACTCAGGATCTTTACTTTTCTTACAAATTAACTGTAGTTCCGTGTAGGTCAAAAGACTGTGTTGCTCCAAAGTCCAGTGGCTTCTGGCTGCTTCGCAGGATTCTATTTCTTTCATACTAAATCTAACAACCAATCACATTACATTATACTAGATCACTGGTCAACTGTTTAAACATTCAAATTTCTACGTTCCATTTGCAACACAGGTTTTCTCAGGTTTTACTAAATAAACTCTTATAAAACTCTTAATAAAAATATTATTATTACTTCCATTGAAATGGCTTCAACATAAAAGAATTAAAAACTGATCAAGAATAATATTGAGATTGCTAATTCACTGTGCATGCAGAGCCTGCTCGTCACTCACTAGTTACAAACTGTGTATCCAAAAACTCTTAAATTGGAGTAAATGATGTTACATCAGACAAACGTCTCTTGTAGATTAGACATGGAAAATGAGAACTTTCCAAGTTTTCCTTTTCTATCAAGCAGCAAAAAAGTTGAGGTGGTTGAGTTCATTTGACTTGCTTGGTATTGCACTGTTCAACCACTTATCCTTCTGTACTTTTAGATAGAAATCCAACCTTTCTATTGCTTGAATTGAAATTATTTACCTAGCAAAGTGGATATTGTATATATATGAATTGTACTACCTTTCTGGAAAATCCATCAACTCCACCAAATATTATCAGGTTGTACCTATGAACAAAAAGTAATACAAAAAACAAACAAAAACAACATTATTGACACTGATAATTACCATGTCACACTGATCACTGGCTTGCATGCTTTAAATAAAGTTGTATCTTTGGTGTAAAATTGGGTTGGATACTATGGAGGTGAACAGAGAGATACAAATACACTATTGTGGACTCATATCACACCCAGGGAATTAGCCTCAACTTCGGTCCTGGAGGTCAGAGGGCCCCCAAGGACCTGAGTTTAAAACCACTGATTTACATTACACCTTAACAGGGATAAAGTTCGCTTAAAATACATAAAAACATACCTAGAACATACCTGATAAGTTTATGGTTGGTGTCAACATGTACCAGTGCAAGGGGACCTCGAACAGAGTATGATCTTCGCACAATGCAGCCAAGTTGTGCAAGTCGGGAAAGAACTCCAGCGGCATCCACACGATGCATCGATGCCTTTATCCTCTCCCACTGCACACGGCTACCCATTGCCATGAGCTGTCCCTTCACATTTCTGTACCCTGCATTGGGCATCTGGGTTTTTATAGCTCTCACCATGTTATCAAGTTCTGAGTCAGTCATGGTGCTGTAGCATCCTGTCACACTTAGTCCATATTCCTCCATCCTACGGAATATAGTGCGTTGTGATACCCCTAACAACTGAGCTATACAGGGTACTGAGAATTGTGCTTCTAGTAAGTAATGCAACTGATCTCTCTGTATAATCAACCTAGGTCCTCCTCTTAACCCCACAGCTGTGTCTAAATGTGACACAGCTGGATTGTTTTCAACTGCAGCTTGGACCAGCTCCAACAAATGGTTTAACTGCTGCAAAATGTCAGTGCCAATGTGTATCTGATCAGCAAAAGACTGAATTAAAATTAATTCATTGTTGCAGACAAACTCGAGGAAGTCCAAATCGACAGGTTGTCTTGAAAGTGCTTGCTGCACTCTAGACCGCAGCCGCTCAAGTAACTCCTCCCGAAGAACATCCTGGCAATAAAAGGGAAATTAATTAGAAATTAGCACTCCAAGAAAGTCACAAAAACAACACCAAGAGTTTGTTGCAAATACAGAACAATGCCAAAAGATCTATACATGAAATGCATAGCATAGCCTATAATTGTGTATGCAGTTTCCAAACAGCTCAAACCTTCAAGCTTCTACCTACATTTTTATATTGTGATTGATATCACACTTAGAAGTTGTCCATTTTACCAAAACAAGACAGCTGTGAGCAGTAAAATATAATAGTGCCTTTAAACATCATAATTTTAAATGTATATGCATACATCGGCAGCAAATGTAGGCTATTATTTCACCCCACGAAACCCAAATGAATGAAAATTAACATTTCACTATGGCATGTTGAGGGTTAACGTTAGGCTTGGTGAGGAGGAGTGATGAATCTGCTCTTGAAAAATCGTAAATAGCTTTACTTTAAAGTTTCGAACACAGCCTCAGTTAGCTATTAGTGACTACACAGAGATGATCACAAGCATGCTAATAAATTCACAGGTATTAGCTAGCTTTTTAGTTAGCTAAAGTTAATGGTTACAACATGGCAGGTAACGTTACTGTTAAAAAAGTTTTTCACCTCTCTCCCAGGACCAGCCATGGACGCGGTTCTTGCAGCTTTAGACGGGACCGCCTTGTGGCCAAAGAGAGCCGTGCATCCTGTTTGCGTATCCTGTGCGCTTTCGTCATTGGCGGAGCAGTCGGTCAATCCCACCTTTCCAGTAAATACGACTTGTGATTGGACTGTACGTCAGCAGAGAGCAAAGCATTGGCCAAGAGCAGAAGGCCCTCCCTCCAGGCTTTTTTTTAAAGTTGCAAGGTTGCGAAGCTTCATTTTCGCTCAGTCTGAGTTTCAGAGTTTCAGAGCAGAGCTGCGTGACAACACTGCCACAAATCACGTGAGTCGCAAGCTCGCAACTGTGTGGGCGTATCTCCGCAAAGTGGGTGTTGTAAACTCAGCTCTGAAAAAATAGTCTGCAATAGGAGTGCTAATGTAATGTAATGTAATAGGTTTCGCCCTTTCGAACCTCAGCTTTCAGAGTTTCAAAACTTTTTTTCACCTATTCGCACACCAGTTTTCAGATCACCATTTACAAGGTTTCAAATCTGGAAAACAAACTATACACTGGGAGAACAGTGACAAATTCAAAACTCTGAACAAATGATTGCACAACACCGTAAAAAAGAGTGTTGCGCTTCTGAAGAAGGAAAACTCAAAAACAAAATTATGTTTGCAGAGATTTTGTTTTTTTTTTACCACTTTGCAAGCCTGCAAAACTCTGTTTTCAGAGTTTCAAAACTTTTTTCACACATTCGCACACTACTTTTCAGATCACCATTTACAAGGTTTCAAACCTGGAAAACAAACTAATACAGTGGGAGAACACTGACAAATTTGAAACTCTGAAAAATTGTTTGCGCAACATCGTAAAAAAAATGTTGCAGTTCTGAAAAAGGAAATCTAAAAAAAAAACAATGTTTGCAAAGAAACTTTTTTTTTTTTTTTTACATTTTGCAAGCTTGCAAATCTTATTTTTCGATCTTGCAAAACTTTTTTTTGTAAGATTTTGAGTTTTCGAACACTTAGTTTCAACCTTTCAAAATTTAATTTCCGTTTTGAATCATGGCAGGATATTAATCCCATATCTTGCATCCCAGACCGGGCTATGTGCCTAAGGTGCATTATAACATGTCATGGCCTATGGTTCTGCAGGCTTTTCATCTTCCACCTTAGACGTCGGAAGATGAGAGACTTAGAGCGCTTAACCCTCTGGGGTCGGCGGTCTCGCCGGCGATACCAGCTCACTTTTTTCCTTATCAGTGCAAAAGAGACTCAAATTACTCTGTTGATTTCAGTGTTGTGCAAGTTACTTCCAAACTGTAATACATTATAGATTACTTGTTACTGTTACTTAAAAGTAATTCATTACCTTACAATATTACTGTCTCAGAATTGTAATGCGTTACATTACTCCTGTATTACTTTTGAGTTACTTTCACCAAAATGACTACAGATGTAGTTATAATATAAAAAATAAAAAGACAAAATGTACTACAGAGCATTTTACATCCAGTAGAAGGCAATATGATGTAGCATAATGATTGTGGGCTATGCTACTAACAATATAGCATATAATTGGCAAAGTGAAGGCTCAAGAGAAGAAAGAGAGGATGACAGACAGAATCACAAACGATCCAAGTCTGTTAAAAGTATGGTAGAGGTAAAGTGGTTATCTGGCAATAGCTTTGGTCTATTCATATTAGACACAACAGAACTGTATGTAAACTTTAATGCCATGACAAGAAGTCACAAGATGCACATTTGTTCTTTTATTGTTGCCATTAATTTATTCTCTTTGAATTCAAGAGGTTCACAACACAAAACTGTCATGCACAAAGTGAGCATGATGAACATAGCTTATGCTTTCTCTGGAAGTATAAAGTGCAATTGGAGGACCAACCCTCAAGCCTCAGTCATTTTAGTCCATGAAAATGAACATAGGCTAAACATAGCCTAACTGCTGCTTAGAAGAAGAAAAAAAGAACAAATAGAGACCCTTAGGCCTATATGCCTCTAAAAAGGCTCAAACAAAACAGGCTTCCAAATAAAGGAAGGTTCAAATAAATCCACTTAGGCTATAACAACAAGACAGATTGCAATTGTCTCTATGAAACTAAAGGACTACACTAGACCATTTTCGAGAATACAAAAATGAAATTAAAGTGCTTGGACCTAGCAGGAAATATGGCTCAGTCATTTAAGTCAAATTAAAAAAAGTTCAGTAATAAGGGAAGTCATACGAGAAATAAATGGAAATAAAAACTTTTGGAAATACAAAACTGAAATTAAGGTGTTTGGGCCCACAAGGCCTGACAGCAAATATGGTTCAAAATCTTCAAAACTTAAATAATGGTCAGATATTGCCAACAGCAAAATTGGATTTAAAAAGTTCTGTTTCCTGCCAAATATAAAACAGAGGTGGTGTGCAGCTAAACATG
Source organism: Rhinichthys osculus (assembly GCA_029959095.1). Taxonomy (NCBI): domain Eukaryota; kingdom Metazoa; phylum Chordata; class Actinopteri; order Cypriniformes; family Leuciscidae; genus Rhinichthys; species Rhinichthys osculus. Next base: position 4,183,262 of record JARWKJ010000013.1, on the reverse strand, counting down.
GAAAAATTCAAGTAAAGGGAAATTGAAGCTGTGCTTGCTTACGACTATGGTGGGCCTATTCCATTTGACTAAAATATCTGTTGTACCGCATCAGAATAAGGCGCTGAAAGCGTCCATCACCAAGACGGTTGCGTTTTGGGGTGAGTACCAGACTCCCAAGAATGAAAAGTCTTTCGACTGGTGCACTGGATGGTGTTGGTGCATTATAACGTAGTGCAATTTTTTTCATTCTTGGAAACTGATGCAGGCTTTCCATCACTGGATCAGAATTGAAATAAGAGGTTACCTCTGTTTCCACTGACATAGGTGCATCAGCCATGGCATTGGGCTTTTCATCAAATGAAAAGAAGTCATCCTCACAGGAGGTGACTGCAGCAGGTTGAGGAGCATCACTCATTGGGGTGGCACTGTTAGGGTGCGGCACTCAGTGGTGAGAAGGTACTTGAGGTGATCTCTTCTGGTTTCCTCTTTTACCCAGCGCAGTTTAAATTTGGGTAGTGAGACGGCAGCCAGTAGGGCATCCTTGGAGTCAATTGTTGTGGCAAAGCGAGTTTTAATAGCTCCCACAATTATTTCAGGCAACCCAGTGATCATTTGTGAAAGGCCATTTTGCATTGCTAAAGTTTTGGCCATTAGAACTTCAAGTGTTGGTTGAAGTGTCCCATAAAAACAAGTTTCCTCACCCTGTAGGATGTCCAGTGCAGCGCTGAAAGGCTTCATAATGGAGCAGTATTCCTTCAGAAACTGGTATTCCCTGTCATTCATGCATTTAATCTAACTGACATTAACAATCTATGCACACAGGTTCAGTGGCATTTCTATGATCCGAACATAGGCGTCATAAAATGAGTTCCACCGGGTGACTGAGGGCACAATCAACTTCCTTTTACTGATCTCTTCTAGCCACTCAGATGCAACTGTGGACCGGCTAGCTTTGGTCCATAGTGCTGAACACTTAGCTGTGGAACTGCGGTAAACAGCCCTGGATTCTGGGTTTGATACCAACCATTTATGAATCTCATTGTTGGCAATGAGGTTGAGCGTGTGAGCTGCACATCTGTGATGTGCAGGCAACACACACAGCCCTTGCTGTGCATCCTCATCGTCTCCTTCAGTGAGAACGCTTTGGAGGTCGGTGAAGGTCACTTTCCCATCATCCTCCTCCACCTCCTCTTCTTCGTCCTCCTCAGTTTCGACTTGTTGGTATTCCTTAAAAGCTTTAACAAAGTTGCTGCCATTGTCTGTCACACATGCAGTCACTTTTTCAGTAGTTAATCCATACTGGTAAAAAATATCCTCAAGTTCAGATGCAATTGCGTCATAAGTGTGTCTACCTCTGAACCTACGACAAGCGATCGCAGCCTTAGCAACGTCTCCGAATCGATCCAATGGACCGTCACCCCCAAAAAACTCCTGTTGTAGGCAGTCCATATGTCTGCAGTTGTTGACACGTACTGCTGCTCATCAATTGTTTTTTTTAGCTCTTTTTCCATAGCAGTATAGGTCCTATCCAGTTCTTTGGTGAACGTTGTTCTGCATGGCAGTACATGCTGAAAAATAAGTAACATAAATAGATATTAAAACTCCAGTTCATGATCATGCTATGCTAAATCACACGATTGCAAATTCATTGTCTGTTCCAAGAACCAATGTTCCATTGTCAGATACATTCACATTATGCTGCTATATACTGTACACTGAAAAATGATTACTTGAATTAACTTTTTTTTTAGGTAAGTGGTTGCAATCAATTTATTTTAGCTACATTTAAAGTTTAGGTCAATACATTCAGTTTAGGTCTGTGGATGGCTATAATTTGAAAAATTAGAATGTAGTGCAAAAGTTATAATTTTCATGATTATGGCTTACAGCTTATGAAATCCCCAAATTCTAAATCTAATTTTTTTTTAATATTACATGAAATCAATAAAAATAAAAATAAAAATTGAATTACTGAAATACACAAACTTTTGCATGATATTCTAATTTTTCGAGTTTCACCTGTACATTTTTATCCAGTGACCTAGAATCTATATGAACTAGATAAAATTCTAGCTTGTCACTCACGGAAACGTTAGCTTACCATGTCATTGTTGGTCGTCACAGGGATCTTGCTAACTAGGTTTTGAACGCAGGAGATTCCACCGTTGACAATGGTAACATGTCCTCGACGAGATACTCTGCCACAAGTCTTCTGACTTCTCGAGGTTCAAGTGGCATGATGGCAGACCGACATAAATTTAATTTCTGCTGCTTTGGCTTAATACTCTCGTCCTCTGTATTTTTTCTCTTCTCAGTAAGTGGAGTGGTCGCATGGCACCGTTCGAGATGTTTTTTTAAATTGCTAGTACTATTTCGCGACGTCGATAGTTCTTTCGGTTTTGGACAAAGGTTGCATTTGACTATGACGTTCTTCTTGTCCTTATCTCTGACAAACTCGAAGTAATGGGCATATGTCCATCTCGTGAATGTACAGTCTTCTGCCATCTTTACCCATTAGCCACTCTTCCACTGGCCAGCGCGCGAGCGCAGAGGCTGGAATCATGTCTCGCGGCACTCCTGTAAACACGCCCACGCCTTCACTGGACTGGACTATGTCACATTAGAGGGAGATGAAATAAATCGCTATACAAATTTATCAGAAGCTGTAATTTAGTCGTCTTTATTTACAAACTTGGACACCACACGCGGCTATTTGACTGACCACGAACAGGTAATAACTTGCATATTTCATTCGTTCGTCTCGTCTCGCGGTCTTGCTTTTTAAAAAAAATTTTACAATAAAATTTTGGGCTAAAAGTGTGTTGTAACGGAAGCGTTACTGAACATGTACCGAGTAAAATATTACTGAAAATTGATTGGTAATGCCTTACACTACTGCGTTACAGCAAAAAGTAATATGTTACTGTAATGCATTACTTTTGTAACGCGTTACTCCCAACACTGGTTGATTTTGATCTTACATATAAGTGTTGTATATCATTCGATGCTGTTAAGTTTGTATTTTTTTTGTGGAACCTCACAATAAAAACAAAGTGTTGTGCTTTTCGCCTAATAAAGTAAAATAAACATGATGCGCGTTCTGCGTTCTCTCTGTCAGTGAAGTCCATTCTGAAACGCGTCCGAAAAATGAACTGTAACTCTGCAAATACTCAGTCAAACAGGTATACAGGCACACAGGCATGAAGCCTGAATTATCTTCTTTTAAATGAAGTAATTTATATAAAAAACACATTTTCTCATTTTATGTAATTTGTACGAAAAGAGAGAGATGATAGTCGTTCTCTTCTCAGCTCATTAAAGTTAATTTGACCACGCCCACGGAGCGCGCGCTCTATTCAAACACAAATGCTCTGAGGCGATCCACGCCCACATCAGCTGGATAACCCACCAAAAGAGACTCATATTTACGACGCTGTGAGGAATAATAGTACTATCTTAATAATAATCCTGGAAAAAAATTACCTCAGAAGTGCAGGTAGTTTCATTTGGAGGAGCAACGGATCCAGCCGAGGAAATAGGTACATTCTTTATTTTCAAGTGCTTTGTTCTAATCGCGATATGAAATAGTGTCTGTAAACAAAAAGACTGTTTGAATATGAATCGCATTTTTGTGTGTGAATGAATGAACAGCTTTTACCTAACTATCAGAGGTGGAAAGTAACGAATTACATTTACTCGCGTTACGTAATTGAGTAGTTTTTTTGTGTACTTCTACTTTTTTAAGTAGTTTTTAAAATCTGTACTTTTACTTTTACTTAAGTACGTTTTCTTTGAAGTATTGTACTTCGCTACATTTGAAATCATATCCGTTATTGAGTAAAAAATAATAATACAAGAAGAAAAGAAAAAAAACACACTCCGGAAACTACTGCAGATTGAAGGGCGGGAGAACAAACGCGCAAAAAAGGTGACGCAGACACAGCTGAAGCTGAAACCGAAGCGCCAAGCGAATTATGGCCAGTATGAAAATACTTTGTAGAAAAAAAGCGTGGTTGTCCTCGAGGATAGATATCCAATTTGCAAAAAATGTGGACGCAAAGTGGCTGCAAAAGGAGGATATAGGACACCATCCCTCCTGCAGATAAAGGTATGTCCCGATTTACGTGATGCAGAGGGAATCCCGGAATCCAGTCATGAAAATGAAATTTACATAACGCAGATATCACGTAAAACACGCAAAATAATGGATGGATGAATACATGGAAAGTAGAACTGTGCAATAAATCCAATCGCGACATGGTCTGTGAATATTTAAGCTTAGCACAAAAATACTGCATGTAAATATAACCCTATTTGTTCTGCTGAGCTGCGCCGCTTTGTCTACTACATACTCAAGTACGCGTGACATTCAGAGTCTCACAAACAATTTGAGGATATGAATACATGAACATTTCCAGAGCTGCTCTGAGAGAACGCCTAATGAGCATTTTCATAATTTTATTTGAGATAAACCATTGTCAAATACACTTTGAAACACATTTTTTTTTTTTTTACACTTTTGGTCTTCAATACAACCCGTCAAAATAAAAGTTTGGTTTTACTAGGAGAAATTAGGACAGAAATATATTACTTTAAAAGAACGTAGCCTACTTCTCTAAATAATAATAATAACAACAATAATAATACATTTTATTTAAACATTATTTAAAGGAATATATTTTTTGTCCATGGTTTAATTTAGTAAATCTGTTTTTGCAGCGCTTCCCCCAAAAAATAAAAGGACACAATTTTAAATTTACATTTGATTACAACCGTTTTTGATAATATATTTGGATTGAATCATAAAAAGAAACATTCATTTTCTGAATAAAATACATTTCATAGGACAATATTTTTCTTAAACATTTTAATAAATTATTAATGTTAAAAATAAGTTGTTTATCTAATTCATTATCAATTATCAAATTTAATTGATTAGACATGTTTTATTGAAATTTTAATAAACAAAACAAACAAATGGTTTCAAGTTTGTTATAATAAAAGCATTTGTTCAACAACAACAAAAAAATCCTGTTTTCATTAAAGGGGCACTTCACCTCTGGGAAGATGAATGTGTATTGAAATTATTTTTGAATTTGGAGCTTTCTAGACTGAGAAAAGCCAGAAAATGTATTTTTGGCTTATGTGGATGAAAGACAATTGCTTCGCTGCCCTAGGAGGCCACGCCTACCGGTAACAGAGGAGCAGTAGTTAAACAACAAGTCTAGGCTACTAGTGAGTCTCTGTGATGAGCACGATAATTCGAAAATACTACAGGTTTTCTACTGATACAAAGATTAATGCAAAATCCTGAAGTGACCCTTTAATTTAACTGTAATTTTAACTGATGATAATAATAATACCCATAATTTAATAATACAGTTTATTTATTTAATAATTGATTAATACTGTAAACCGTGATATTTTCTGAGACGTTATCATACTGTGAAAATCTCATACCATTACAAGCCTACACGGGAGAGTCCCCCACCCCCGCTGTTAAAAAAGTTACTCAGTAACTTTTACTCTGAGTACATTTTAAATGAGCTACTTTTTACTTTTACTTGAGTAGATTTTTAGACCGGTACTTTTACTTGTACTTAAGTAAAATTTAATTGAAGTAGTAGTACTTTTACTTGAGTAGAATATTTTATTACTCTTTCCACCTCTGCTAACTATATTCCAATACTGAGATGAGTAAAAATCGACTGAAATATGTTGAAATAAAATATTTTTGTATAAGCAACGTATTAAACTCAAAATTAACATTTATATGTCCTAATCATAAAAACGATATGTTACATATGAAAGACAAGATGTCGTTTTTACTGTAAAATACTGCCACATCAAATAAGCTTGTTTGCTAAGATGTTATTATAGTGTTTGTTCGATTGTAGGCTATATTCAAACTAATTAATCCGCAACTGTGAAATATGTATGATAACATGTATACTTTAAGAAAGATTACATTTGAAATATAGCTCAAATTTTAATTGTTGTTGTAATTGTAACCTTTTTATTAAAATAGCAAAAATATATGTAGGCTACATATAAATAAATCTTAGGTAAATCTAAAAAGCTCAATATAAGCCTCCTCTTTAAATTATTTGTATTGTGTTTTATTAGTGGCACATTTGGGATATATTCCCAAACATTCTGTAAAAACAGTATGAGAATTAACTGCGCAATTACTAGAAATGTTTACATTTGATATTATACAATTAGCAAGCACAATTTGAAAAATAAATAAATAATTGGAACTGTGAACCAATTTTGTATTATATAGGCATATACACTCACCTAAAGGATTATTAGGAACACCTGTTCAATTTCTCATTAATGCAATTATCTAATCAACCAATCACATGGCAGTTGCTTCAATGCATTTAGGGGTGTGGTCCTGGTCAAGACAATCTCCTGAACTCCAAACTGAATGTCAGAATGGGAAAGAAAGGTGATTTAATCAATTTTGAGCGTGGCATGGTTGCTGGTGCCAGACGGGACGGTCTGAGTATTTCACAATCTGCTCAGTTACTGGGATTTTTACGCACAACCATTTCTAGGGTTTACAAAGAATGGTGTGAAAAGGGAAAAACATCCAGTATGCGGCAGTCCTGTGGGCGAAAATGCGTTGTTGATGCTAGAGGTCAGAGGAGAATGGGCCGACTGATTCAAGCTGATAGAAGAGCAACTTTGACTGAAATAACCACTCGTTACAACCGAGGTATGCAGCAAAGCATTTGTGAAGCCACAACACGCACAACCTTGAGGCGGATGGGCTACAACAGCAGAAAACCCCACCGGGTACCACTCATTTCCACTACAAATAGGAAAAAGAGGCTACAATTTGCAAGAGCTCACCAAAATTGGACAGTTGAAGACTGGAAAAATGTTGCCTGGTCTGATGAGTCTCGATTTCTGTTGAGACATTCAGATGGTAGAGTCAGAATTTGGCATAAACAGAATGAGAACATGGATCCATCATGCCTTGCTGCCACTGTGCAGGCTGGTGGTGGTGGTGTAATGGTGTGGGGGATGTTTTCTTGGCACACTTTAGGCCCCTTAGTGCCAATTGGGCATCGTTTGAATGCCACGGCCTACCTGAGCATTGTTTCTGACCATGTCCATCCCTTTATGGCCACCATGTACCCATCCTCTGATGGCTACTTCCAGCAGGATAATGCACCATATCACAAAGCTCGAATCATTTCAAATTGGTTTCTTGAACATGACAATGAGTTCACTGTACTAAAATGGCCCCCACAGTCACCAGATCTCAACCCAATAGAGCATCTTTGGGATGTGGTGGAACGGGAGCTTCGTGCCCTGGATGTGCATCCCACAAATCTCCATCAACTGCAAGATGCTATCCTATCAATATGGGCCAACATCTCTAAAGAATGCTTTCAGAACCTTGTTGAATCAATGCCACGTAGAATTAAGGCAGTTCTGAAGGCGAAAGGGGGTCAAACACAGTATTAGTATGGTGTTCCTAATAATCCTTTAGGTGAGTGTATATACATATATATATATTGTCATTGCATTCTTGTGGCTCAGTGACACACCTGAATGAAAGGGTCATTAGTATGCAGCCCCATTATGCGCTCATTATGTGGGCCCATTGTCTTCTCAGGTGTGAATCACAGCAGGTCACACCCCTGCGCATATTGCCTTTCCAAACAAAAAGTGTCATTTTTAAATTTAAACCAATCTATTGTTTTATGTGAATGATTAGGCAGAATGATTTTCAGATCAATTCGAAGCAAAAACTCTAGGCGACAACATCCACTAGTCAAAAGTCTTGTGGACAGATATTTAGTATGTTATTTGTGGCCTTATATTAGAAACTTTATTTTTTAGTTTTTTCAATAACCACGCATAAACAATATTCTCTCAAAAATACAAACATGTACATACATGTTGAAAACAAAAACCTTTGCAAACAAAAAACAAAGGTTGTCTTTGCAAACAAAAAAAAACATTTTTTTGTTTGCAAAGGCAATATGCGGATGGGCGGAACGGCCCAACCCCTTCATGAATAATTAGGCAGTTCTCACCTGAGCAGACTGCATACTAATGAGCCTTTCATTCAGCGGTGTCACACAAGAAAGAATGCAAGGACAATATATATATATATATATATAAATAAATAAATATGTATACACACACACACACACACACACACACATACATATATATATATATATATATATACACACTAGTATAGTTCAAAAGTTTGGGGTCAGTGAGAATTTTATTTTTATTTTTTGGAGGAAAGAAATCAATACTTTTATTTATCAAGGAATAATTAATTTGATCGAAAGTGACAGTAAAGACATTTATAATGTTACAAAAGATTCTAACCCTAACCCTATTAATCAAAGAATCCAAAAAAAAAAAAAACTGTACAACTGACAGACCAACAACTGTTTCAACATTGATAATAATAATAAATGTTTCTTGAGCATCAAATCCTCATATTATACTGATTTGTGAAGGATCATTTGACACTGAAGACCCTGACACTGGTGATGCTGAAAATTCAGCTTTGATCACAGGAATAAATTACACTTTACTGTATATTCACACAGAAAACAGCTGATTTACACTGGAATAATATTTAATACTATAACTGATTTTTGTTGTATTTTTAATCAAATAAGCGCAGCCATGGTTAGCAGAAGAGAATTCTTTTGAACGGTAGTGTGTAGGCCAAATAAGCCTACAACAAACATTTATAGCCTACTCCGTAATTGTTGGTCATACAGATAAGATATAATCTTTTAAAACTGTAAAAGGCTAAAGTATAGGCCTAGACTCACAGGCTAAATGAAAAAATCGCTCATGTGAGAAACAGACGTTTGGGTATTTCTCAGTGAGTAAATTCATAGCCGAGCGGTAGAACTTAGGGTTCATCATCAAGATGACACGGGTTCAAATCCCGCACAAACAAGGTCTGCTGTATATTTTATATTTATTTAGATTTGTCTAGCTCTAAAACTCTGTTACACCATACAGTTTTTTTTGCTTATATTTATAAAATACAATTATCATGCATTTCCATTTTACACTAAGGAAAAAAAATAGTATCCAACAGAACGACTTTGCATCTGTATAATAATAGGCTACCAATCGTAATTTCAAAAGCAGTTATGTAAAAAAATTAATTATATATAGCCTATATATATATATATATATATACTATATAGATACTATATATATATATATATTTTTTTTTTTTTTTTTTCAGGGCTGCCAACTCTCACGCAATTGACCCAAATCTCACGCTCTCACGCCACACCCCCGATTTCTCACGCTGAAGTGTCAACCCGGTCGGTCAAATTCCTAAAAGATATAGTTTATCTATAGATCTACCTGTTGAGCCACTCGTGATCGACTAGTTATACCGCAAATTCGTTAAAATATCCCGTAATCTATCTAGAGCGAGCGTGCATGCGAGACAGATATTGTGCTCCAAACCATGCGCGCGCATGGCAGAGAGGTCTGTTCCCTACAACCTAGAGTTTTTAAAAACATGGTTTTAAAGTCCCCATGAACCGGAAGTTGCAAACGACTTTTCTCCAGTGTTGTGACGTATTTCCGAGAGAAACGGAATACTAAATGAGGCAAAATGGTGGGCGTGGCTTTTTCCCCAACTAGCACCTGATTGGATCTAGAAAAGTAGGTGTTTTCATTCAGCCTGTCTACTGTCAGTTGGAGGGGCGTGATTACGGATGTTAAGAAGACGCCCAAACCGTGAAACCTACGTCATCAGGCAAGGTCCTCCAACGCAGAGGGGAGGGGAAATTTCAGATTTTGATTAAAGATTACGAAGCCAAAACATTTTTTTGTGTGGATTGACTTGCATGGATGAATTGTTCACCACAAAACGACCAATTTAGGCAAACAAAGTAAGTATGGTCAATTTTGAATTCATGGGGACTTTAAGTAAAGTGTGATTTGCCAGGGGGGACTAGGATTTCCTTCTGGTCTAAACATCCCTGCTTCTGCTGAATTATTTTAATCCCCCCCCCGTAATTTTTTGGTCATACAGATAAGAGTAGGCTTACATCGTTCTAAACTGTAAACTTGTATTCATATAGGCTAACGACAAAAACAGTATAGGCCTACAGAGGATCTACTCAAACATGCAATGTAAGCGCTTCCCAATGAGAAAATGACAAGACAAGGGTGAAAATCTCGCTCTATGTAGGCTAAATCGCCCTGAATTAAAATGTAAAAACAAATCAAATAATGTATTTGTCGAAATGTTGCGATATTGTTTCATTTAAGTTCATAATTATTCTATAAATGTTATTTAATTTAGCAGCATTACCAACTTAATTCACAAATTGCATGCCTTGTAAGGATCCAAAGATCCCTGTAGAATTTAATATTGAGTTGAACATTTTGTTCATGACAACAAATTAACATGCGTTTTTTTCAGATTATATTTAGTTTTGCTTGGAAAAAGCTGGCCCAAACCAGTTTTATTTCATCAATTATTGAAATAATGAAATATTTAGTAATAAACTTTTGTGACAGAAATATCACTAGGGTACATGTAACTTAAATCATTTAATTCCTTCATTATCAACACTGTCTAGAATAGCGATTTAAGTGTGAATTGCGACTTCTCTTTGTGTTAAGTCAGCCTCAGACTCCGATAGCCTGTGGGGGGTTGGAGGGACAGTTGCTGGACAAAGGTGTTAATGTTCCTCTTTCATATGGAGAGTGTCGGATAGCCAGCCTGATGAGCAGGCAAAATTATTGTAAGGATAAATCTGTGTCCAAATGTAGACCCCATATCTTATTAAATTATAAATATTGTAGTTTATTTATTGTAGCCTATTTAAAGTTTTTTTCACACAAAATTTCAATTGAAGTTATTGTAAGGTGAATTCAACAAGGCATGCTGTGTCTTTGAAGCAACAATTAAAGGTTAAATAATTTTTTCGTGATTTGTATGGCTGACACGCATCGACATGTTACAGTATTATCAGCTGTATGATGTGTTTTTACCCTGAAATGTTTAATTTCGAGAGAGAGACCCGCGCGCGCAGCGAGGGAGGCTAAATAAACTTGTTAAAAAGAGATCCAGCGCGAGAGAGGCAAAGAGAAACGCATGTTTTTAATTTAATTATGTTTCTTTGGACAATTTTCGTTTTGTAGGCCTACTGTTTTAATTGTTTAATTTAGCTGTAATTTCTTTGGCAATACAAATTTAAAATGTCGCAAGAATAAGATTAGCCTAGTGTTTCTTATTTTGCATCGCAAAAGAAATAAACTCTAAACAAGATGCAACCCTGTTTTACATTAAACAATTTAAACCTTGAAATGTTCGAACTTGGTTTCAAACTTAAGTAATTTTAGTGTTCTTTTACATTACACAATAATTTAGCAGACTAAAGACGAGCTTCTTCATTTTCATTTTCTGATGCAATCGGCTGACAATCTTCCTTCATCAGTTTTTGTCGTTTGTGCAGCGGCTGCGGTTCTACAGGAATGTAGCAAATTTATGTTGTAATGATAATCAAACAAAACTCTTGACTTTAAATAAGTAAACAGATATAAACAGGTACCTATTTAAGCATCAAGGTGGGAAAATATAAACGTAGGACAACATCGGTTAACAACATGTATGCTACATTGAGATTCGATCTCGGGTCGAATGAAGCTCCTCGAAGCTTGTGTTGTTGCGTTGATCACTGAGCTGTCTTCTGTATGCTGTTAAAGTTGTAAAGCCTCATTCATGTAGCCTAAATGTTTTTATTGCAATGTTTTATGTTGAAATGTTTTCATTATTTATTCAATTACATTTCAGTAGCCTAATTTCAGTATTGTGATTATGAATTATTTTAACTACGTTTCACTTGTTGAATTCTTCTGCTACCAGCTTTCAATCGCTCTGAATCAGCGCGGTGCGGCAGCAGATTACGCATTAGAGAGAATAAACCGGAATAAACGAACACTTTTCAGAGTCTATGATTGTAGCGCCTCTTAGCGGTAAAAGCCAGCAAATACACCACACATTTTACCGCCGCGGTGGAACGGCTGATGTGGGCATCGTCATGGCTTGCCTCGACATTTGCGTTTGAATAGCGCGCGTCCTCCGTGGGCGTGTCAGATTAACGCGTAATGAAGTGTAATGAGCTGGGGAAAAAATACTGACAGCACTCTCTTTTCATGGCCAGCAGCCATATCACCCTGTAGCCCAAGACTGGTTGCCCACTGAAGCTAAGCAGGGCTGAGCCTGGTTAGTACCTGGATGGGAGACCTTCTGAGAAAACCAGGTTGCTGCTGGAAGAGGTGTTAGTGAGGCCAGCAGGGGGTGCTCACCCTGTGGTCTGTGTGGGTCCTAACGCCCCAGTATAGTGACGGGGACACTATACTGTCAAAGAGCACCGTCCTTCGGATGAGATGTTAAACCGAGGTCCTGACTCTCTGTGGTCATTAAAAATCCCAGGATGTCTTTCGAAAGAGTAGGGGTGTAACCCCGGCATCCTGGCCAAATTTGCCCAGTGGCCTCTGTCCATCATGGCCTCCTAATCATCCCCATATATATATATATACACTGATTGGCTTCATCACTCTGTCTCCTCTCCACCAGTAAGCTGGTGTGTGGTGGGCGTTCTGGCGCACTATGGCTGCCGTCGCATCATCCAAGTGGATGCTGCACATTGGTGGTGGTTGAGGAGATTCCCCCTTCCATGTGAAGCGCTTTGAGTGCCTAGAAAAGCGCTATATAAATGTAATGAATTATTATTTATTATTATACAGATTGCATAAACTGAGAATATTTGTTTTTTATATAAATTACTTCATTTAAAAGAAGAGAATTTAAGCTTCATAAAGAAAAACCTCTCGTGCCTGTGTGACAAGTAATCGCGGAGTTACAGTTAATCTTAGGACGCGTTTCAGAATGGACTTCACTGACAGAGAGAACGCAGAACTCGCATCATGTTTGTTTTTCTTTATTTGGTGAAAAGCACAACACTTTGTTTTTATTGTGAGTATCCACAAAAAAAATAGAAACTTAACAGGATCTAATGATGTACAACACTTATATGTAAGATCAAAATTAACCGAGTATTTTGAGTCTCTTTTACACTGATAAGAAAAAAAGCGAGACAATCGCGCCGGCGCGATAGCCGACCCCAGGGGGTTAATGTAATACAGTTTGATTTATGATGCAAAATTTACTTTTGGCCCACGGCCCTCAATCAAGTTTGATTTTTGGCCCTTCATAGGAAAAAGTTTGGGCACCCCTGATTTAGAACAAGTGTTTAATCTCCTGAACTTCATGTAGCAGCAACACGTGTGGATGTTCTTCACATTAAGACCCACAACATACATGTGAGGAACAAACTTTCCATGATTCTTTAGTTACCGTTGGATTTTAACAGAGAATAAGACTCGTTGATGCTGCTAGTGAACATTGTTTGTTACTTATAGCTAAATAATACTGATCTAATGCTTACTCTGTTTAATGACTGGTATGAAATATTTTTGTTAGGGATGCACGATGATATCGGGACAACATCGGTATCGGCCGATAAAAGCTTAAAATGACCATCATCGGCATCGGCCGATATGAATATTCCTGCCGATGAGTCTTGCCGATAGGGTGGCGTGTTTCCTATGCGCACGTGACGACCGTGAACGAAGCATGAGCGCCAGCAACTTAAACTTCCAACTAGGGGTGCGCGTCTCACGGTTTTTGATCGTGGACGATTAAAATGTCTCCACGATCTGCTTTTGAAGAAAAATCATAGTATTGTGCATTCTATCAGTTCAATTCTGGCGCCTTCATCTCAACATACTGTACAACGCGACGTACATTAACATCACATGTAAACGCAGAGGCAGAGTTACACTCACGGGACACTGCAATTCACAAAAGTTTATTGTTTGCATGTGCGTCAAAGTCTTGCTAGGTAAACATGTCATTCACGTGCTGATGCGCTGTTCTAACATCCGCTTTTCTGAGCGCGTATACGCGACGCTCACAGGAACTAAAGCCTGTCACAGCACCTGCATACTGGACTAATCTTTCGAGTCTTATTGCGCTGATACTGTCAAATACACACAAGGTTTACATAAACAAAGTTGGTTATGTCTAAAGTGAAAGCAAACAGAGAAAATCTGCTTGTCAAATACGTGTATATTAGACGCGTCGCGTTACTCGCGTGCAGTTCTTAAAGAGACAGTAATAATATTCTGCCGCTTGTCTTTAAAGAGATACTGCACCCAGAAATAAAAATTCTGTCTATCTAATGTTGTTTCAAACCTGGATTCATTTCTTTCTTGTGCTTAAATATACTATGGAAGTCACTGGAGTACAGCAACTGTTTGGTTAGCCACATTCTTCCAAATAACTTTTATAATTTCAACAGAAGAAAGAAACTTGAGAGAGTAAATGATGACAATTTAAATTTTTGGGAGAACTATCCCGTTAATGTTAATAAAACAACAAAACACAGAGGAAATCACTCACTGCTCTTGACTGAGAACATTAATAGAAGCTTTAATAAGCTTTTTTTGCACTTAAAAAACAAAACAAATATATCGATATCGGTATCGGCATCGGGCAAAATTAGTTTGAAAATATCGGCATATCGAATATCGGCCAAAATCCTATATCGTGCATCCCTAATTTTTGTCCTGTACATTTTCTCAGTTAACTCGCCCCATGAGGACTTGCCTCTCACGCTACTCACACTTATATGTAACAGACATAGGACAGTAGTCGCTGTGCATGTAAACCTCACTCCCCTGATCTCTCAGTCTTTAGCCTCCTAGTTAGAGTGCCCGCCTCCCATGAGGATGGGCCCAGCTTTGAGTCTGACATAGAGCGGGCGGTGCGAACTGGAGGGGCTACAGTGGTGCTGTGACCCGTATGGGAGTTAGGTTTAGGGGGGTGAGTGTAACAGACGTAGGCTAGTGAGAGCTGTGTGTGTAAAACTCACTCGCCAGGGGCCCGTTCTTCGTATGTCGTTAACTCACTTAGCTGGATTTGATTGTTGGCGATTTGCCATGATCTTGGATTGTTTGGTTCTTCGACCCTCATCCTGGACTTGCTGTCATAGCAACAGGTGCGCAAGCTTGAACCTGCTCGCGAGCAGGCTTATTTCATGTTAACAGGATTAGATCACGGCTTTATAAGCAGAGGTGAGTCTTTTAGCGAAGCGCGATAGTGTACTTTTTGAGAGATATAATTTTTCTCATGACTCGTGAGGATGTCGTTTACATCATTAATTTGATGGAAACCCATAAATGTTCGACTTGTCGGAGTCGGGCTTTAATAACAGTGCAGGCAAGTTACTATTGCGATTTTTATCCAGATTAGTAATATTATATCAAATTTTAAAAAGGCAGTTGACAGACTAAAATCTCTTAGATGGTGCGTGACTATGTTCCATATAACAAATATGGCTCACAAATAAATACTGAAGATTCAGAGATTTATGCACATTATTTGAACTTGGTAAGGAAAAATATAAATATCAAGCTCACTGTATTACATACACTTTTGCTTATCCTAATAGAACTGAATTTTTCCATTATACGGGTGCTTACAACAGGATCCTGCTTGGAGACATGTGTTTTATGACCCCATTCCCTGACCCAAACCCCAGACCAGTTACAAGGCCACTCTAGACAGGACAAGGGCACACAATGAAGTTAACTTTAACCAACTAAAGTGTCTGAAAAGTCTGAGGGTTGCACCTGACAGGGCCTGTGACATTGCAAGGGCCATATTACACAACATTGCACCATCAGAAAAAATATAAAACATTTCATTAATGTTTAATAAAAGACGAGACAGTTCTTTGAGTTTTATTTTAATTGTTCTTTGTAAAAGAAAAGCCTGTGATAGTAATCGTTTGCCTGCAATAAGAGATATTATGCAAAGTCAGCAATAGTACTCTGTGTGAAATAATTTATTAGAACTTACTCTGAAGTTCCTATGAAGCAACTCTATCTCTAGTGCCAGTTTTTTTTTCTTTAAGTTGTCAAGTATTTTCAAAATACTCTGTTTTCTAGGGGTAGGGGTGCACCTGTCAAACACATGGCTTATGCATCAAAAATGAAAAGGAAAAGTACAACACTGCCCACCTCTGCATCACTGCTTTGTGCAGACTCTTCTGTAGATGTGGACTCCAGCAACTCATATTGCATTCAGAAATAATAGGTAAAGTGTAAACTAAGAAAAGTTATTTATGCACTTAAAGATACCTGAGAGGGTTTCTTCACTGTCCTGTGCATTGGGGAAAAAAATGGGCATTACAAAGTGTTGTACTTTCTTCCCTTTTGATGTAACGTTAGAAAAAGTCTTACTGCACATGCTTCAGCCACCACTTGCTTGGGAACACATAAAAGTGTTGGTGTATTGTTTAAAACTGCACAAACTGCACATGTTTACTTGTTCCCATGTTCTAGTAGTGGGTGGTGACTCTGACATTACAATGAACAAAGTTATTAATTATTTAGAAATTATTAAAATATTAAAATATATACTGTAATAAGTGATAAAAACATCTAACATGGTCACTACAAACTTAATTTGTCTGCTATTTTTGCCAGCCCGCCAGCCCTCTCTCCTGGCTTTTGCACACTTTGAAGTGTTCCCTGGCGTTTTAATTAAGTTTTCAAATTCAGAATATCCTTCAAGCAATAACTCTTGCTCTGCTGCGGTGAAAAACTGAGCGCGCTCTTTGGCCACGGTGAGCAGCCAATAGCAGCGTTGCTGATCAATGTTTCTACTATCGATACATATCCCCTTTTAAACCAGCTCATGAACGCGCAATTATCTCAGATAACCCAATCCAGCGATACTAATCATAACCGGCAGGTGTGTTCGAAGAACCTAATTAGCCGGATCACAGACTGATCTCATGAAATGGCGTATGTATGACACGCCAATTCGTATTTCCATTTTTGGCGTGCTATCAACACGCATAATCGCTTTTCAGTGTGTTTATCAACGCCGTTGACTTAACGTTATAGTACTGTATATATAAATATATGACCTACCCCAACCCCGTCCCTAAACCTACCCGTCACTGGTGTTAATACCATTTATGAGTCTTCCCCTACCATCCTAGGGAAAAAAATATCGCTCCCTAGATGTAGATATAGATTTTGCTTCGTTTCGCTCGGACATTTAACGGCGTAGACATACACGCAAAGGATGATGGTTCGTTTCGGCGTGGACATACACGCGGATAGCTCAAAATGCGTATAGATAACACGCCACTTGACTTGAAAGTGGCGTGTATGTTTACGCAAAGTCATGATGTCATGTTGCGGATCATGATGAGCACGATGATATTATCTTGGATGTCTCGTTTGATCTCGGATGTTTTAAGAAACGTATGAAGAACGGGCCCCAGATCTCAAGAGGCGCTCTAGAGACTGCGGTCTTTAGCCTCCCATGCGGATGGGCCCGTTTCCATAGATGTATTGTTCATCTCTGTGTGACAAGTATTCGCTGAGTTTTGTTTAGTTTTTGTGAAGCGCTACAGAAAAAAGTTCACAGAGACAGTTCACAGTTTGTTTTCTTTATTTTACAAAAGCACAATGATATGTTTTGACTGTAAGTGGAATCTAAAATAATAAAAGAAGACCCTTTTTATCTGAAAGACCATAAATGCAACATGACATCATGACTTTTGCGTAAACATACACGCCACTTTCAAGTCAAGTGGCGTGTTATCTATAAGCATTTTGAGCTATCCGCGTGTATGTCCACGCCGAAACGAACCGTCATCTTTTGCGTGTATGTCTACGCCGTTAAATGTCCGAGTGATTCCGCGTGTATGTGTACGCCGATAAATGTCCGAGCGAAACGAAGCAAAATGTAGATCTACATCCGTGGAGCGATATTTTTTTTCCTAGGATGGTAGGGGAAGACTCATAAATGGTATTAACCCCAGTGACGGGTAGGTTTAGGGACGGGGTTGGGGTAGGTCATATATTTATATATACAGTAATATAACGTTAAGTCAACGGTGTTGATAAACACGCTGAAAAGCGATTATGCGTGTTGATAGCACGCCAAAAATGGAAATACGAATTGGCGTGTCATACATACGCCATTTCATGAGATCAGTCTGATAAATGTTAGAGTCTTGTAGATAGATTTCTTTACTACGTGAAAAAAACAGCAGAATGCTCTGCCGTGTTAGTCAACCACAGAGGGTTCAGGTGTCCTTTTTGGTGTCCGTTTAGAAAAATGTTCCACACTTCTTGAGTGAATTCTCAAGTGGCAATTAAGGGTTACTTTATGTTTGAAACTCTTTCCACACTGATCACATGTGAAGGGCCTCTCTCCATTGTGAATTCTAGAGTGGACTTTAAGGTTTCCTTTATCACTGAAGCTCTTTCCACACAATATGCAGGTAAAAGGCTTCTCTCCAGTGTGAATTCTCATGTGGCCATCAAGATGTTCTTTTTGAGTGAAACTCTTTCCACACTGTTGGCAGGTAAAAGGCTTCTCGCCAGTGTGAATTCTCATGTGTTTTTTAAGGTTTCCTTTATCAGTGAAGCTCTTTCCACACAATTTGCAGGTATAAGGCTTCTCTCCAGTGTGAATATTCATGTGGCCTTTAAGGTGATATCTATCATTGAAGCTCTTTCCACACAATTTGCAGGAAAAAGGCTTCTCTCCAGTGTGAATGTTCATGTGTTTTTTAAGGTATCCTTTTTCAGCAAAGCTCTTTCCACACTGTTTGCAGGTAAAAGGCTTCTCTCCAGTGTGAATATTCATGTGGGTTTTAAAGTGTCCTTTTTCAGCAAAGTTCTTTCCACACTGTTTGCAGGTAAAAGGCTTCTCTCCAGTGTGAATGTTCATGTGGGTTTTAAGGTGTGCTTTTTCAGTAAAGCTCTTTCCACACTGTTTGCAGGTAAAGGGCTTCTCTCCAGTGTGAATTCTCATGTGGCCTTTAAGGTGATATCTATCATTGAAGCTCTTTCCACACTGTTGGCAGGGAAAAGGCTTCTCTCCAGTGTGAATGTTTACATGCCTGTTAAGGCCGTTTTTTTTGGTGAAACTCTTTCCACACTGATTACATCTGTATTGATTTGCTCCAGTATGAATTTTCACGTGGAATTTAAGGTGTCGTTTTTCAGTGAAACTCGTTTTTTGTGAGGAAATCTTTTCAGTTTGTGAGCAAGTAAAAGAGTTTTCTCCATTTGTGAAATCATGATGTTTCCCATACTGATCTTTCTCTTCCATTTCATTTAGTTCTTGACTCTCCACTTTCAGTGCCATCAGATCTAAAATAGACAAATACAAGTTAACCCCAGTTTAATGGCACAACAACAACAACATACATCAATACACATTTAAGGCATTAAAAACAAACACATGTATGCTAGATCCTATACCCACTAAGCTACTGAAAGAGGTGGTTCAGAAAATGCTCTCAATATTCGTAACCCTTTTCTTATTATAGGACACGTTCCAAACTCTTTTTTTTTTTCATCATGTTTGAATTCTGTGTGTTCAGGAAACTGCCAAAGGTATTATGGAAGTGGTTTGGAATGTGAGTAATGCACTGGTGAAACGCAAAAGTCACTACTCTAATCATGTACTTTAGACTATGAAAGTTCTCCAAGGAGAAAGTTCTGTTTCCAGTCCTGAACTTTCTCTTCCATTTAATTTAGTTCTTGACTCTCAAGATACAAATACAAGTTAACCCCAGTTTAATGGCACCAAAAAACAAACAAAGACATTGACACATTTAAAGCAGAAATACTAAAAACATGTATGCTAGATCCTATACCCACTAAGCAACAGAAAGAGGTGTTGCCTGTAATCTTAGAAATTAAAAAAATTATTCATAACCTTTTGCTTTCTTTAGAACACATTCTAAAATCTTTTTCCACTGCCAAAGGTATTATGGAAGTGATTTGGAATGTGAGTAATGCACTGGTAAAACATTTAAGTCACTGTTTGCATCATTGCAAACATGTGCTTTTAAGACTATGACAGTGAGTTCCACAAGGCGAAAGAAGGGTGGACCAAACTGTGTGTGCCACCTTTGCTGTCAACAGCCAATCACAGCACTGGAAGTGAAAAGCACCAAATTGCAATCTTCCTCATCGGACGGGGATAAATGTACCCTTTCAAAAGACATTCCCCGAGTCTCCGGTCCATCCATTACGATGATAACAGACTAGGATATGGTGAAGAAATTTTCCTACCAGTTAATCGCCGTGTGTCAACACCAGTAACACCGGTATCAACGGTGCATTCATAACAGTGCAGAGCAGAGTGAGCATTTTCAATTAATTAATTTCTGAGCTTCCATAGGAATTAACTAAAAATCCTCACTCTGCTCCACGCCAGTGGACACACCGTTATGAATGCCCGTGAGGCCATGCGCAGTGTACTTTCGAATTAGCGCCAATTCGGGGCCGACAATTGCTTAAATGGTGGGTTCATTATTATTCTTAATGAAAAGCACAAACAACAAGAAAAACACAACTAATCCTCTATAGATTCCATATTAGGTGGTTTAAATCCAAAATATTGCCAAATAGGCCCTTTTACATTTAGCTTTGAAACCAAATCTTTCGCCAACGTCTTGTCAGTCAGCTCCTCGCTCTTGTAATAAATGAAATCTGACTTCTGCTGCTGGTCTGTGCTCCGACTCCCGTTCAGCTTATACTGCATTGAGCGGACACATTCAGCTTTTAATTGTAGTGTCTGTTCTCAAACTGAACTAAACGATTTTTATTACTATAAAAAAAATCAAAAACTACAGTGGGGGGCAGTGCAGCAGTTGGCAAGCTGAACACTGGTAAAACAGACTATCGCAGCAAGCCTAAACAGACACAGTACAAATTTCTGCATTTCTATCCTGACAGAGAACAAGACATTAACAGTTAGTCAAGTCAAGTCACGTTGATTTAAATAGCACTTTATACAATACATATAGCTTTAAAGCAGCTTTACAGTGATGAACGACAAAATTATTCAATGATGCAAACATAATTAAATTCTTCTGTAAAGCAGCTCTAAAAAGTTGCTCTAAAGACTTTAACATTATTGTTTTGGACTGGAGCGAACTATTACCACCCAAGAGACCTTCCAGAATTAACATGGATGTAGGATGGAGGCCATCCTACACTGTCTGGAGAGTCTATACCCCGAGTTCACACCAGCATCCATGTCACCGAACCCGGAGTCCAGCCAAACATCACCCCAAGGCAAGGAGAAGAAGCCAGAGCCCACCGCAGACGGGGAGTTTCCGCCTGCCGTGATGGAGGAGCCTGTGAGGATGACAGCACCGACCATTGCCCCGGAGATGAAGCATCACAGTGAGTCTGACCAGGTGTGTGAGCCTGTGTGGTGAAGAGATGAGTCCCACCGCAGAGACCCCATCTTAGGACCCCAGAAGTTTGCCTGATTTAAAGCTGTTCTCGCAATAACTTGTTGTACCTAACGTGCACTGTTTAAGCTTTGTGTGGTAGCTTTTTGTAGCATGCTAGATCCTGCTAAGTACAAGATAAGATAAAAGCAGCTTGTAAAACCAAAGCAGGTAGCAATTTAAACAATTCAAGCAATTTTCTGCCATCAGGTAATATATTTATTTGTATAGTGCTTTTCACAGTACACACAGCTTTACGGAAGGACAGACAGCTATTGTATAGTAATTACATTGTATATTCCATAGCTAATATTTCTCATGAAATGTTTATCTCAAGTTGTTGAATGTTTTATTTTGATACAAGTGAAATATAATTTAATTTGACATGTCAAAGCTTTTTAATGTATGGCTATAAATAAATTATAATATCACAGAACCATATTCACTGGTGTTTGTCTTTTTCTTTTATCCATTTATCCAATTTCCAGGTTAATCAGTTAGTATAAATCAGCAAGCTCTCTCTCTCTCTCTCTCAAAGATTGAATTAGTAAGTTTCATGCATAATCATTACTTTCGCCGGTTATTTGTGGCAAGCTTTATTTCCGGTGTTGCGTGATATCTCTGCGCCCAAGTAGCAGTGCTTCGCCTGCGCTTCCAAAAATGCATTTGCCCACCTATCTAAATGTAGGGGAGACCGTGAATAACCCCAATTAAAAAAAAAAAAAAACCGGTGGAGTGTTCCTTTAAGGCTAGCCTGCCTGGGCCTGGCCATATTCTAAACGTCTCACTCAATCGTTCGTTGTTTAGGTCTATATTACAGCCGTCTAGGCGTGCGCTTTATTTGAAATGCAGCATGCGATGTTGTTTAATAACTTTCAAACGGTAGAGCCTGTTCCTTTATAACATAGCCAAAGGTCGGTGTATTTTTGCTTTATACATTTTAGGCTTATTCTCAAATTCATATTGTGTTAGGGGGGCGGCATTATTACGCAATTTTAATCGGACAATTTGACCGGAGAGATTTAATTTTGTCTGACATTTCATTTTTTTCCCGGCCAATGTCCGGTAATTACCAGACAACGGAAACCCTGATCTACGGTGGGACTCATCTCACATCTCGCCGTGGGAGTTTCAAGTCTCAGCTGTCCCCCGTCAGACCCTCTGTTCCTCCTCAGCGTCCTCTTACTGACATGGATACACCTCTGGCCTTCCGTGAGCCAGATACTCCTGGGCGTGTGGACCTCATGGAACATCCATAAAGAGTTCATCACTTTTTAAGTGATGAACTCTATTACTTGTGTTTATTTTCAGGGATGATAACAGATGTTTTATACTTGTGCTACAACTGTTTGGCCTGTGCTACAAAACTTTCAACCTCAGTAGCACCAGTGCTATGTGCAAAAAAAAGTTAACGTACAGCCCTATATGTATGTATATGTATATATATATATATATATATATATATATATACACACTCACCTAAAAGATTATTAAGAACACCATACTAATACTGGCCCCCTTTCAACTTCAGAACTGCCTTAATTCTACGTGGCATTGATTCAACAAGGTGCTGAAAGCATTCTTTAGAAATGTTGGCCCATATTGATAGGATAGCATCTTGCAGTTGATGTAGATTTGTGGGATGCACATCCAGGGCACGAAGCTCCCGTTCCACCACATCCCAAAGATGCTCTATTGGGTTGAGATCTGGTGACTGTGGGAGCCATTTTAGTACAGTGAACTCATTGTCATGTTCAAGAAACCAATTTGAAATGATTCGAGCTTTGTGATATGGTGCATTATCCTGCTGGAAGTAGCCATCAGAGGACGGGTACATGGTGGCCATAAAGGGATGGACATGGTCAGAAACAATGCTCAGGTAGGCCGTGACATTTCAATGATGCCCAATTGGCACTAAGGGGCCTAAAGTGTGCCAAGAAAACATCCCCCACACCATTACACCACCACCACCAGCCTGCACAGTGGTAACAAGGCATGATGGATCCATGTTCTCATTCTGTTTACGCCAAATTCTGACTCTACCATCTGAATGTCTCAACAGACATCGAGACTCATCAGACCAGGCAACATTTTTCCAGTCTTCAACTGTCCAATTTTGGTGAGCTCTTGCAAATT
Organism: Rhinichthys osculus; assembly: GCA_029959095.1. Taxonomy (NCBI): domain Eukaryota; kingdom Metazoa; phylum Chordata; class Actinopteri; order Cypriniformes; family Leuciscidae; genus Rhinichthys; species Rhinichthys osculus. Next base: position 4,159,764 of record JARWKJ010000013.1, on the reverse strand, counting down.
GTAGCCTCTTTTCCTATTTGTAGTGGAGATGAGTGGTACCCGGTGGAGTCTTCTGCTGTTGTAGCCCATCCGCCTCAAGGTTGTGCGTGTTGTGGCTTCACAAATGCTTTGCTGCATACCTCGGTTGTAACGAGTGGTTATTTCAGTCAAAGTTGCTCTTCTATCAGGTTGAATCAGTCGGCCCATTCTCCTCTGACCTCTAGCATCAACAAGGCATTTTCGCCCACAGGACTGCCGCATACTGGATGTTTTTCCCTTTTCACACCATTCTTTGTAAACCCTAGAAATGGTTGTGCATGATAATCCCAGTAACTGAGCAGATTGTGAAATACTCAGACCGGCCCGTCTGGCACCAGCAACCATGCCACGCTCAAAATTGCTTAAATCACCTTTCTTTCCCATTCTGACATTCAGTTTGGAGTTCAGGAGATTGTCTTGACCAGGACCACACCCCTAAATGCATTGAAGCAACTGCCATGTGATTGGTTGATTAGATAATTGCATTAATGAGAAATTGAACAGGTGTTCCTAATAATCCTTTAGGTGAGTGTATACACACCATAGAATGTTAAAAAAGATGGACGTAGTGTCCGTGACATCACCCTTAGGTGATTATGTCTATATACAGTATACATTATATATATAGCATGAGAAAATTAATGAGTCTCTTTATTTAGTCCTGATACATCTTTAGAAAGGTCAAAGTTTTTATTTGATCTTATATCTAAGTGACAATAATTTCTTAATTTTGCCAAAAATGTCCAAGCATTTAATTTTAAATATGATATTCTTATGCATCTACTGATGCTATTATTTCATTTTTTAAAAATCAACATTTTGAACAAAAAGCTGAGGATTACAGTGTATGTATATTCCCAATAAATATATCTTTACATAAAAAAGTAGTAGACATTGGTTTTAATGTTATTCAAAATAATAGTTTTAAGGCTACTTCTGTATTATTTTGCCTTATTCAATGAAATGGAATTTCATGGAAGTTGGCTCTTCTCAGGTTGGAGGGTTCTATAATTGTGCATTTCATTTACTTAATATTTTCTTTTTTTCTCTTTTATGTTCTTGTTACGCTGAGAAAAGGGAATGTGCTAATACTCCGAGAGCATTTACATATTTCACACTTTTATGTATATTCCCAATAAATATATCTTTACATAAAAATTAGAGATGCACCGATTGATCGGCTGGTGACCGGAATCGGCCGGTTTTCACGTGATCGGCCATGATCGGCGACCGGCCGGTCAGTCTGACATAATCCGATTTTATGCCGGTCAAATGCACTAGGGCGCCGCATGATTAACATCGCGCAACATCAGCATTACACGTGCACACGAAACGCGCACATGTGGGAAACCTCATGAATTACGGCCGTTTCACACCGCAAGCGGGAGCAGTGCGTTTTATTTTTGTTTGGCGTGCATGTTAATCAATGAGTGCATTCACACCGGGAGCCGGAGAAGCGCGTGAGCGTCGAGTGAGCAACAGTGAAGCGCTCAATTTAAGTGAAAGCTCACTTTTGATGGACAAAATAAATATGATTTCATCCAAAAAGTGCCCAAAATGCACAAAATTTGCATGTCTGGTGTGTTTTAACAAGAACTGAAGTAGGCTAGGCTATGTCAGAAAGAAAATGAAGAGACAAAAATATTTAGCCTATAGAAAATTTACCCATTTAAACTTGTTTTTATTATTTCCCAATCGTTTCCCTGCACATGCCCCACTTGTCCTGTTTAGCTTGGCTGGACATGTGTCAGATGAGAGAAGAACTGTGTGAGAAATATAACTTGCCATTGATGTACAAGTGATTGCAATAGGCCTGTGTGTGTGTGTGTGTGTGTGTGTGTGTGTGTGTGTGTGTGTGTGTGTGTGTGTGAGAGAAATATCTTTATACTGCAAGGCAATATTTATTTTATTTTTATTTGTTATTTATATATTATTTTATTGTCATTACCTGTTTTCATATAGAAGTTTAGTTTGCTAAAAATCAAATTGTTTTAGTTGGATATTGGATGTGAAAAGAAAGAAATGCTTCTTCCATAACACTGCACTTTAGATGTGTGTGGATTTCCCACACCAGGAGTAATTTATATAGTTCTATTTTATAGCGATTATCTGTTAAAAAAAATGTTCTATGCAAAATGTTCTATTAAAGAGAAGATAGAAAATAAATATTTGTGTATGCTGTAAAGTGGTTTGAAAAAATTAAATCGGTATCGGCAGGTCAAACTCGAGGAAAAATCGGAATTGGGATCGGCCTAGAAAATTGGAATCGGTGCATCTCTAACAAAAATAAGTAGATATTGGGTTTAATGTTACTCAAAATAATTGTTTTAAAGCAATTTAATTTAATGCGTGACGTCGCAATAACAAATGTTCAACATAGAAGTCGGATCTTCTCAGGTTGAAGTAGCATTAGTATTTATCTGGTCATGTGATCTTAACATTGTCTGTACACATGATGCGACCCGCTCTGTGTCAAATAAAACCACTTTAATTAGGACACTCTTCAAAAATATCACTCATTTCTGTAGAGCTGGACATTTTTATAAGGATCAAATGACTGAGTTCAGCTTTGAGAATGAAACCAACCTGTGTGTTCCTCCATTTCTTCTTGTTTCACACTGAAGGTTTCTTCAATCTTGAAGTCTTCACTCTCCTCTTTAATACACGTCATGTTTATAATGGATCTCAGTTGCTTCATCAGGAGTTTTTCTGTGTCTGGACACTGTCCTGTTTAATATGAGAAAAATTAACAGAAAGAAAAATAAATGCAAACTAAATCTCTGAGAGCGTCTCAATCAGATCTAGTTCAGTAGTTCAGTTCACTGGTAAGAGAGTCAGTCAGAGAGAGAGTTAATGGACTTAAATGATCTGATTAGACTAAAAACACTCTAAACTAAATCTCTGAGAGCTTCTCAATCAGATCTAGTTCAGTAGTTCAGTTCACTGGTAAGATAGTCAGTCAGAGTGAGAGAGTTAATGGACTTAAATCACCTGATCAGACAAAAAAAAAAAAACACTCCAAAACTAGCACAATTTTTTTTTTGATAAAATAACAAAAATTACACCGTTGGTTTATATTTAGACAATATAATTTTTACTATATTTATTTATTTGTAGATTACATTTAAAAGATTACAATATTTGCAGCTGGTTAGTAAAAGTTGCCATACTTGTTTGTGTTGATCCGTGTTTGAGGTGATTCGATCGAGTCGACACAGTGAATCATTCTGTGTAGCGATTGATTGATTCAGTTGACTCTTGAGTTTCAAAAGCTCCGTTTCTCACATCACTACTGGCAAGTAGCGGGATTCATGTTTATGCTAAACTAATTCACGATATAGGGAGCGAAAAAAAACGCACCTTTTCTGCTACTCATGTATGGATTTGCTTAGCTCGCACAAAAAACGTTCAATAATGTTAGATAACTCATTATAATGTTACATTCAATATTAATTAACTCATTTTACATAACCTGTAAAAGATATTAAATTGATTCAACGGTTTGCATTAATTTAAACACTTTAAAATGCTTAAAACAAACCTTTCTTCAGCCGAATCACAACATAATGCAGGAGCGCGGCGCAGCCTTATGACGTCACATCTCCTCTCCAAAATAAAAGTCCTGAAAACAAAAGCGGAGTTGGTAAAATACATGTTTAAATTAATCTTAATCACTAATAACTACCACTTAAAAAGTCTAAACTACATCGAATATGTGAGATTCTGTAAATGGCACTTATGTGCAGAAAACATTTACAAGGAGTGGGGAACCTTTTTCAATAACAAACCAATTATTGATTGATGCATTTTGTGTGTGGAAAGATTGACAGACCATTTTTGTTTTTGATGAAGCTCTAATAAAAAAAATTAAAATAAAAGATCAGGGCCACAGACAAATAAATAAATAAATGCAACACCTATTTGGTAACATTTTGCAATATGTTATCAATTTTGCTAAATTAATGCAATTGTGCAAAATTAAATAACAAAAATAGTTGTGTCCTCTGATTTATTTTCCTTATAGTGGATGAGTGTGGTGGAAATCTGTTTAACACACATGAACAACATTTATATTATTTTTTGGTAACACTTTACAATGAGGTTTTATTAGTTACATTAGTTAGTTACTATGCACTAAGAATGAACAATACTTCTACAGCAGTAATTAATCTTAGTTAATATTAATTTCAACATTCTTAAAATCAAATATTGTATTTTTTAACATTAGTTAATGCACTGTGAACTAACATGAACAAACAATGAACAGATGTGTTGTTAATAATTAACATTAACAAAGATGAATAAATACTGTACCAAATTTCTACGAGTCTCTGCACCTCCTCACAACTCCAAGTTTGTCTGCGAGCTGACATGAGGCTTAGGTGCTGAAGTGTAAACTGTCAACAAACATCCCATAATGCACAGCATAGCTGACTAAGGCAGCTGGTTTTGTCAAAAAAAAAGCCCAGTTCTATAGGCAGTTGGGTCTGTCCAACCCAGGGCCGGCGATTGCTATAGGCGAACTAGGCGGTTGCCTAGGGCGACAAATGTGTTGGGGGCGCGGGCGCCCTCTAGTGTCGCCCTTGGCCTACTTCCCCTATTGGAATTAGAATGACGAGCGAAACAAAAACATGTTTATTAAACATGATCATCCTAAAAGGCGCCCCTCAGCCATACGTTTAATTACTTGTCAACCTGATTATTAGATTGAATGGATGATTATTGTCGATCATTTCCTAAAGGGGGGGCGGGGGTTAGTTGCGTTACGTTACGTTCTATGGTTACGTTAGGCAAGTGCTCGGCTGCTGCGCGCGCTGATCGAAAATGAAGCGGTCTAAACCCTCTGGTGCACAGGGACGAAAACGGAGAAAGCAACAAGATAAAAAGAAAGCCCAGTATAGAGGTAAGTCTTCTCATCTCAGCCATTAAGGTGTCAAATGTTCTGGCCATCGGGACTACGGGAGATTCCCGCGGGGCCGACGTGCTTTTTGGGGCGATACATCTCATACTTTTATTTTTCTCTGTTTTTATATTTGTCTTAACGGCCCATAAAACTCGTACATTGGTGGCCCATTCGTTTTGTTTTGTTTTGCTTAATTGACGGCGCTGGGTTACTTCCAAATATATAACTTACTTTCAAGTATAGAAATTTGTACAATAAGGCTACTTATGAAAGTTTCCTTTATTTTTCAGTGCATTTGTTTTACAATAGCCTATGGCTATTATATCTATTATTGTAGTAGTGTAATGTAGACAGACACTGTAATTAAAAGAGGTTTGCATTTTTCTTTGTTCAATTTGCACACTGAATATGGGTAGGAGCTTTTAGTTTTGAACTCTTAAAGTGCACCAGATTGATGAATTTAACATTAAAATGCACAAAAAAATTCTTACGGGGGAAATACCCCCGAAACCCCTTTAACCTTGTAGCAGCCTAATAGATTAGTAATAATAGTAGGCCTAGAGGTGGTAGTTGTAATTTATCTACTACAAGTTATGGTCAGATAAAATATATTTGTACAATGCAACTATAAATATCCTTGAACGTTCTTTGTAGCATATGAACAATTTATTGTTGAAGTTTTTGAGTGACTATAAGAGCATTTTTGTTTAGTTTAAAAAATACTTATAATTTTTGAAGGGAGGGCAAAACTCAATATCGCCGGGGCGGGCCGGGGCGGGGCGGGGCGGGGCGGGGCGGGGCTGCGGGTCAGGGGCGCAAAACTCAATATCGCCTAGGGCAACCAAAGGGTTAGAGCCGGCCCTGGTCCAACCACTTCTTCAAGGAGGTCTCGGTATGCTTGTTTGGTCCTTTTGGTTTGATTCACACCTGCTTGCCTGCATACAATGACTGTTATGCAGGCATACCAGGCTGACATTTTTATGATCTATATGAGGGCAAGGAACCTACACCAGAAGATATTGCTGAGCTTTGTAGGGCCGCAGACTTGTCTCTCCGCATTACAAAGGAGACGGCCCGCGCCATCAGCCGCTCCATGGCAGCTATGGTAGTCACGGAGAGACATTTATGGCTAAACCTGTCGGATATCAAGGAAAAAGACAGGGATTTTCTCCTTGATGCCCCGATTTTGCCCTCTGGCCTGTTTGGCAAACCTGTTAGTGAAGAAACAGTCTGCGGCCTTCAAGAATATCTCCCTCGCCGCTCGAGATCTAAGAAGGCTGACTCCAGTGGGTATCCTCAGCCGTCAGCAAGCTCCTCATACTGGCAGGTACAGAAAGAGAGCGTCGCTTCTAGCGCTCCCCCTCAAGGACCTTAGGGGCACAGGCGACGCTTTCCCCCGAAGTCTTCTGAAAAGAAGGTCGATCTGAGGACCATCCTTCAAGCTAAGAGGGCTTCGGGAAAGAGGTCCTAGCTGTGCTACTCAGAGCTCTCAGGAAGCCAGTGTCTGTATCCCGCCGTCCAGTACGCTTCGGGACACATTGGTTTCCACCGAACGCATGTAGCTCTGTCTGCCCCAAGGGCTTGTGGCCAAGCAACATTCGCGCCCGCACATCGAGAATCATTTTCGACCAAACCCTGCCAGACAGCCACTGCCAGACAGGGGATCAAAGACGAATTTCAAAGAACACCCGAAATCACCTAAAACACCTCGAGAGCCTCAATCAGCCTCAAATAAGATCCGAGGACTGGTTTGTCATGATAGATATAAAAGACGCATACTTCCACATATCCATCCTTCCATCTCACAGGAAGTTCCTACGGTTCCAATATCAGGTTCTTCCGTTCGGCCTGGCTCTCTCCGGGTTTGTTGAGGATCAGTGCCAATGTCGATGAGGCCTTCACAGCGGAGAGTCTAGTTGACACCATCTCTGCCGGTGTTTCCCCAACAATGTTTTTCAGCGCCTCTAATGGTGCGTTCACACCGGACGCGAATAGCGCGTCAGGCGCGAGTGATTTCAATGTTAATTCAATGCAAAGACGCGTTACGCGCGTAAAAAATTCCTGCGGCGCGAATGAGGCGTAGAGCGCGGCGCGGTAGACGCGAATACGCCTCATTCGCGCGTCAAGTTCGCGCGAATTGAGCGTTTGGCGCGAATTCGCGTCTGCCGCCCCAGTTGAAAAATTTGAACTTCTGCGTCAATTCGCGCCGCGTTAACCAATCAGGAGCCTGCTTGCTTCACGTGGCAACGTGACATAATAAACTCCCGCTCGAATTCACTCATTCGAAATGGAGGAGAAATTAATTTTAGCTGTGAGCGGATACCCGGAGATTTACGACTCAACGTCGTACTTTTATCGAGACAGGAGTAAAAAGGACCTCGCTTGGAAGAGGATTAGTGAGGAGATTTTACAACCTGGTAAGTTTAAGATTAACAAAATTTTACTTTTGAGTCACGTTATTGACCTACTAACCAGCTAGCAGCTATTTTACAAATATTTTCCTGCTAAAATATACAACTAATTTTCGCTAACAAGATAATGTGTTTATTCAGAGGATTTCTGCCGTAAAAAGTGGAAAAGCCTCAGGGACACATACCTGAAGGAAAAGAGGAAGGAGACCGACAAGAGGAGTGGGTCAGCAGCAGGGTCTGGGAAGAGGTGGAAATTCGCTCAGATTTTGGGATTCCTCGACCCCTTCATCACCCCAAGGGAGACAACAAGTAATATGGAGGGGGTCGAGGCCCAGATCAGAGAGGACGACCACCTCGAGGACCAGGGACACCTAGGAGAACCATCAGGGGAGACAGTGATAGGTGTGTTTCCAATAAACCCAAATTACATGGCATATATGCTGTCATGTTTACAGATGAAGAAATGTAATCTCTCTGAGTATTGTTACCAACGTCCATTGTAACCAATGTATTAACATTTAATATTGTCTTGACAGAGCCATTTGATCAGAGAGAGGGTGGTCAAAGAACCCCCTCCTCTTCTCCTGTCTCCCCAGTCCCTGGTCCCTCAGCCCCTGCTGCTGAACCTACAGGTGGGTGAAGGCAATAGTACAAACAATATTTCAACATGTTACGTGCACAAAACATTAGTCCCCTTACTAATAATCATTGTTTTTGTAAATGCAGACACAAATCCATTGCAATCTATGCAACCAATCATCTGCATACATACTTTTTAGTTACTGTTCATTTGCATGTTTATATATGTATATGTATAACTTTAATTAAAGTATAACTTTAATTACTTAATATATGTAAAAGCAAGTTCAAAACAATATCACACTTGCATTTAAGCACTGTCTATTTCACTCACACAGGCACAGATATTATTCTCACAAAATCTAGACAATTTTGTTTTTAAATTTAATTTTTTCACTGTGAACTTGAAAATCAGGTATCATCTTTCTGCCTTCTCATTGCACCGTGTGTTGTATTTTTTTATTTCACAGGCCAACAGAGGAGGAGAGCCCGTCGGCGGCCCCGTGAGCGGTCACAGGATGGTCCGTCGGAGGTGGAACAGCAACTTCTTGCTGTTCTGGCGCAAACTCAGGCGCAACCTCCGGCGCGACCTCCAACACCACCGCCACTGTCCGCAGACGAACACTTCCTCCTCGGCCTTCTGCCTTTTTTACAGAGCATGCCGCCTCACCTGAAAGAAAACATTAAATTTAAAATGTACAAATTATTAATGGAAAACAGCACCATTGTGCTAAATTTGGAGCAATTTGACAACCCCCTCACCCCCCACCCCCCACCCCCCAAGAGTAGTTTAAAAAAAAATGAGGCAGCAGGCTCTGCAGGAAACGCAGATCGCCCTCCTTCCTCTTCTCCTACATGTTGTTCCCTGTGGCTTTTCCACCTTCCAAGCGAGGTCCTTTTTATTACTGTCTCCATGTAAATAGTTTGCACATTATTTTTCTTTTCATATTGATTTTATTTCATTGGCCTTAATAAATTATTTTGCAATTTGACTAAATGCCTGGTGTGGTTCTATGCATAACAAAGCAAATCTTTTATCACAGAACTTCATTATTTATATACGAGACGTATTAATTTTGTATTGAATGTTATTTAGTCCATATCTAAATATAGATTATATGAAACATCATTGTAATGTAAAGACAACCAACATATTTTAGTGTATAAAAGTGGCTCAATGGTGTTGAGTGAGGGGAAAAAAAATGACAGGTTAATTACTTTTGGAGGCTGGCTCCATTTTATTTATTAAAAAAATACTTAATACATGTGCATGTTGTGGACCTGACAGCCTGGAACTGATGCTGACAACCTGGAAAAAATACTAAATATAATAATGGAAGAAAACAGTTTTTAGAAAGTTATGCTCTTTATAGGTTTGTGGGTGGCTCTTAAAAGAGCCGTTGTGGGGAAGTCATGAGGAGGACTTCAAATGCTACTCCGTCGGCTGCCATGGTACTGCTCCCTCCGCTGAGAAGTGTGCCATGAAAGCATCCCTCACCTGGAGTGCTTCTCTGGAGGAGTTGTTGGCCGCAACCCGACCCAGACCTGGCAGTGGCTCCTCTCCAGCATGTCCCGCGCCCCTCACAGCAGGTGCCTCTCTCCCTTCCGAATACCTCATGAAGTTGTGGAAAACACACGTTGCCTTCACACAGTTCTCCGCAACTTCAGGGTAGACCTCAATGAAGCGGCGGTACAACCTCCACTGTGACGAGAGGATGCCAAAGGCGTTCTCCACCACCAGGCTGGCTCTGGAGAGGCGGTAATTAAAGACACGCCTCTCTGGAGGAATGGTGCGTCCAGGGAAGGGCCGCATGAGGTTCCTCCGCAGCGGGAACGCCTCATCAGCCACAAAGACATGGGGCTGGGGTCTTCTGTCTTCAGCACCAGGTAGAGGGTGGTCAGGAGGAAGATGAAGTGTGCCAGCCCGGAGAGCCTGTCGAAAGACGGAGTTGGCAAGAATCCCACCGTCGCTGGTCCTGCCGTATCCCCCAACATCAATCACCCGGAAGCGATACTTCGCATCCACAACTGCAAGGAGAACGATAGAGAAGGTTCCCTTGTAGTTGTGGAACTGGGATCCTGAGTTGGGGGGTGCCTTGATCACCACATGCTTCCCATCCACCGCTCCACAGCACAGAGGGAAGTTCCACCGCTCCTGAAATCCCTCGGCAATGGACCTCCAGTCATCGGTGGTGGGAACAGCCATGTAGTCCTCCACAAGGCAGTCCCAGATGGCAGCCACTACCTGGGCGACGATCTGGCATACTGTGGAGACACCAACCCGGTAGCTGGACGCTATCGTCCTGAATGAGTCCCCAGTGGCAAGAAACCTAGAAAACATTGTTATAAATATTATTACAAGTACACTTGTAGTTACATATTAAACTATACAATCAACAGGTATACTATTAAATGGTTTATGGTATATTAAAATGGCAATAATCAAGCACTACATATAGACAATAATCAAGCACTACATATTGCTTACAGATATATTTAATTTCTAGGTTAATGTCTAGGTTATAGCAGTTAACTCAGTATCCCTAGAAAGATTACTGTGTTTATACAGAGAAACATGACAGTATCACGTATGCCAAGAATATTTTAATTTCTAGGTTCAGTATCACAAGAAAGATTTTAATGTCTAGGTTATAGCAGTTAACTCAGAATCACTAGAAAGATCACAGTGTTTATACAGAGAAACATGTATAGTATCACGTCTGCCAAGAGAATATTTATGTCAGTTAACTGAGTAACGTTATCACTAAAAAGAGCGCCAACAGTGGTATCCGAACACAGTTAAAAAAAAAACATTGATAGCATATGTTAGCATATTGAATATACTGTATATAAAATATCAAATACATTTTACTAACCGAAGACAGATGGACAGGCGCTCCGCAGCCGGGATAGAGCGCCTGTAGTTGGTGTCCTGGAGGGTGATCCTCCCTCCGATGCGGGACAGCAGGTCATCGAACTGGGCACGGGAGAGGCGGAAGTACCGCTGAAAGCGGCCGTCATCCAGGCGCAGCTCCTGGAGCAAACGGTGAAACTCGCCGAACTGGGTTCGCCTCCGAAGGGTCTGGTGGACCCAAATACGGCGATGATGATCCCTACGTCGCTGTTCTGCTCTCCAGAGCAAATACAGAGCGGTGACTCTCACGATAAATGACCGATCAACAACAGACATCTTGTAAAAAGATGGCCGCCAACGGGGTTCGAAACTTTTCGCCTCTGACACGCGTGACGCGTGTAAATTTCACTTCAAACTTCTGTTTTTACGCGCGTCAGTTTCACTCTTGACGTGCGAATTAACACAAAGTGGTCAAGCGTCAAACTAGACGCAGCAGACGCGAATTTGACGTGCTATTCGCGTCCGGTGTGAACGCACAGTCAGTCATGACATTCATGAGGAGGACTATGAGGAGGCAGATGCAGACCAAACCTTTGAAACTAAAAATGGAAAAATAACCAGGACTACTTCTCCACCTCCACAGGGGCCAGGGAGAGCTTCAGTGATAAAGCTGACACCTGGACCAACAAGGTATGCATGTTCTCGTGTAGAGGGCATAAAGTCATCATTTTTGTTATTTTTTCCATCAACAAGTATCTTCGTGGAAATGACTAATTTGGAAGGAAACCGTGTGTTTGGCGATGACTGGAGGGATGTAGACTGGACAGATGTTGAAGCAAATATTGGTCTGCTCCTTCTTGCGGAAGTTTATCGCTCCAACAATGAAGCCCTGTCCAGTTTGTGGGAGGCTGAAACTGGGCGTGCAATTTTCCGGCCTGTGATGTCGCTAAGAAGATTCAGAACATTGTCAAAAGTAGTTCCATTCGATGACCGGGCCACAAGACCTGCTCGGCGTGAAAGTGACAAGATGGCACCCATTCGTGATGTTTGGAATTTATGGGTCGAGCGTCTTCCACTAATGTTCAACCCTGGCCTGGACATAACAGTGGACGAGTGCCTGGTGCCATTTCAAGGTCGAAGCTCATTCAAGCAGTATATGCCCAGCAAGCCGGCGAAATATGGGATAAAAATCTGGGCAGGATGTGACGCCAGGACAAGCTATGCATGGAACATGCAAGTGTACACCGGCAAGCCTCGAGATGGTCAGCCAGAAAGAAATCAGGGCATGCGTGTGGTCCTTGATTTGACCACTGGACTTCAGGGACACACAGTTACATGTGATGTATCATATGCCCTTGGCCAGGAGCTCCTGTGAAGAAAGTTGACAATGGTTGGCACAGTTCGGAAAAACAAGCCTGAACTCCCACCTGCTCTTTTGACAACGAGAGACCGAGTTGTGTTTTCCTCTCTTTTTGCCTTCACTGAGACACACAGTCTTGTGTCATACTGCCCCAAAAGGGGTAAAAATGTGCTGCTGATGAGCACATGCCACAAGGATGCCAAAGTGAATGACAGAGGACAAGAAGCCTGATGTCATCTTGGATTACAATCGCTGCAAAGGTGTTGACGACAACCTTGACAAGGTATTTACAAATGTTATATTTTGATGCATTATTTTGATAATTTTTATTCAAAGTTGGTGACAGAGTGAGTGGCATTTTTTTTGCCAGCAGATATACTAATTTGTGTGTGTTTGCAATATTGCAGATGGTTGCAAGCTACAGTTGCAAGTGTAAAACAAATCGTTGACCAATGGATGTCTTCTCTACCATCCTGGATGAATCTGCCATAAATGCATTTGTGGTGTGGAGGGAGATAAATCCATCATGGGAGAGAGGGAAGAATTTCAAAAGTTGGCTCTTTCTAGAAGAGCTGGGGAAAGCTCCGGTGTCCCCACACATGGAGCGACGACAACGCCTGCCTCATGCACCAGCCTCTGCAGCAATACTGAAGAGAAAACAAGATTCTTCCGACGCTCCAGGCCCCTCCACTGAACATCCACCACCCAAAAGAAAAAGGTCTGTCCACGGGCCAAGGATTTAAAAACGGATAAACAGTGCGCAAACTGCAAGAGAGCCATTTGTGCTGCTCACACCAGGTACTTGTGCCAGATGTGCGTGGACTGATTTTTGTTCATGATACTTGTTCATTCACAACATTCTGGTCTGTGCTTTTTTTTTACCATGTGCATTACGTAATATTTTTTTTGTAGCTTGTTATTGCTTTTCTGTTCAGTGTTCCGAATGTGATTATCAAAAATGTTATTTTTATTTAGTGTTCACTCTTCACTCCTGTTCATTTCTGCATATTGCTGTTGGTTTTATTATATATTATTTAATTCATTTCTCTAATTGTAAAGTTAATAAAAAAATGTCACATTTGGTTCATTAAAATAAATAATATGCAACTACAATCTGACTCCAAGTCTTGTCCTTTAGGTGTTTCTTATGTGGCATTTTCCTGTCAAACTTCTGTGGTATTTTGTAAAAACGGACATTTCAAAACGCATCAAAAATTACCAAAATTCTTCTTTTTGAAAGAATATTTATTTTTAATGTCTTTTATAATGTTTATACATATACATTCACAAAATGTATTATAAAAGTTATGATATGAGCAGCTGGCCACATCCAGTAAAATGAATGGATCTCTATTGCCCTCTGCTGAGTATCTATGGACAAAATAATTTCTCACTCTATTTATTCTTCACTATTGTACCTGTTACATTGTCGCGGTTCTACTCTCCACAGTTTAGCACAAACTTTGATCTGTGCTTTGCTAAACTATGCTCACACTTGCACTTGGATCAACCATTATCTGACCTGGATGCGGATTAATATCTCAGCCTTTTAAATTCTGCCTGGCTTTAGGTAGCAAATGTGACTTAAGCCCTTAAACCTCACAAGTGCAAACCAAAAACTGAACTGTGGCAAAACTCTGACACTCATCACCAAAGACAAATTTGTAGAAAGGCTGAACGCAAATGGAAACGGGACAGGCTACATGTCTCATTCCAAATGTTCAAAGACTCTCTTACTTCATACCAGAATGCTGCTAAGTCTGCGAAGGCTGCTTATTTTTCTAATTTAATTGAATCCAATCACTCTAACCCAAAGGTCATCCAGTCTGTTGTAAATCTATCTGTTAACACATTGTCTGTTGCCTCAGATGCTCTATGTGAAGACTTCCAAAGTTTTTTTATCAACAAAATCACTAAATTAAGACTTAGTGTCTGCCCCAATTTATCTGTTCCCCCCAATCTCGACACCTGCTTCTGTTTTTTGTGAGGTTTTTGATCCTATCAACCTCCAGACACTGAAGGACGTGATTGTTAAGCTCAAACCTTAATTTTCTCCTAATGATATCATTCACCCGAGATTTTTTAAATTAATCATTGATTCGGTTGGGCCAGGTATGGTCACTCCTCTGCTCAAGAAGCCTTCAATAGATTGTTCGGTTAAAAAAAAAAACTATCTCTGTCTTACCTTTCATTTCTAAGCTATTGGAGAAAATTGTGCTGGATCAACTCCAACAATTTTTGTCAAATAATGTTTTAGGACTGCCCACAGCACTGAGTCTGACCCTCCTGAGAGTTCTAAACAATATTTATCTCTATACTGATTCTGGAGACACTGTGGTTCTTGTTCTCTAAGATCTTTCTGCAGCTTTTGATACCATTGACCACCCTACTCTTTTAGCTAGACTAGAGACTTGGGTGGGTCTAAAAGCTTCTGTTCTGACATGGTTTTAGTCATACCTGTTTTTCCAGCTCCGCTCCGCTATTCTAAGGAAACATGGTGTATCATTTCATTTTTACACAAACGACACCCAAATTTATATTCCAATCAAGAGAAACAACCCTGTAGCATTAAATTCTCTTCTGCTATGCTTAGAGGAGGTGAAAGCATAGCTAGCCCAAAATTTCCTCTTTCTAAATGAAGACAAGACTGAGGTCATTGTTTTTGGCCCAAATGAAAATTCTCAGTGTATAAGCCCTGATTTAGAGAGTCTATCGGCTTTTAAATCCACAGAAGTGCGGAACTTAGGTGTTCTTGACGACCAGCCTCTAAAATTTGACAAACACATTTCATCCGTAATCAGTTCTAGTTTCTACCAACTTTGTCTACTGTCTAAAATCAAAGGCTTTCTCACTCTGAAAACTCTGGAAATGACTGTTCATGCATTTATTATGTGTCGGCTAGATTACTGCAATTCCTAATATTGCGGTATATCAAGTTCTCAAATTGCCCGTCTTCAGTAAGTCCAAAATGCTACGGCCAGACTTATAAGTGTCGCAAATATGACCACATCTCTCCGATTCTCAAATCTCTGGCAGTTCGACAGAGAATAGATTTTAAAATTCTACTCTTTGTTTTTAAATCTCTACATAACATAGCTCCTGCCTATCTCTCTGAACTCGTTCATCCTTACACTCCGTCCAGAAGCCTAAGATCCCATGACCAGGCTCTGCTGGTATTCCCTCGCGCTAGACTCAAGCATAGAGGGGAGCGTGCATTTGCGGTGGCAGGGCCACGACTCTGGAACACCATGCCTCTAGAGATTAGAACGGCCCCTACCCTGTCTTTCTTCAAGTCTCTGTTAAAAACCTACCTGTTCTCTTTAGCATATTGATCTATTTTATTAGGTTGGTTTTACTACTTTATATATTTGAGTCTGATACTGTTTTGCCACTTCTGTTTTACTATTTTATATTTGAGTCTGCTACTGTTTTGCCACTTCTGTTTTACAATTTTATATCTGAGTCTGATACTGTTTTGCCAATCATGTCTTTCCATTCCATATTTGAGTCTGATAATGCTTTGCCACTTCTGTTTTACTTTTTTATATTTGAGTCTGATAATGTTTTGCTACTCCTGTTTTAAGGTTGCCCTTAGCTTTGCTGCTTTTATTTGTGTTTTATGTGTTATGCAGGTATTAATTTCTTTATATGGTTGTTTAGTAAAGCACTTTGGTCAGCCTAGTGGCTGCTTTAAATGTGTTATATAAATAAAGTGAACTTGAACTCAAAGTGAACTTGTGTCTAGGCACAGGTCCACCATCTGATCTGGATATGGCCCGGATCCGGCTGGCTACAGTAAACCTTGGAATAAACAGAAAGACTAACATTAGCGTAGATGCCATTCTTCTTATGATATAACGAGTACATAATGTAGTGTTCATGAGCTAATGAGTTGAATCAGGTGTGTTTGATTAGGGAGACAAAGAAAACGTGCAGTGTTGGTGGGTTGCCAGGACAGGTTTGGGAACAACACTGCACGTTTTCTTTGTTTCCCAAATCAAACACATCTGATTCAACTCATCAACTCATTAACATGTGATAATGAGCTGATTAGTTGAATCAGGTGTGTTTGATTAGGGAGACAAAGAAAACGTGCAGTGTTGGGGGTTCTCCAGGACAGGTTTGAGAACCACTGCTCTAACCCATCCAGCCCCACTGGTGCAGACACGGCAGAAGCGACACCTGTACGCATTTCCCCCGATTACTCTGCTCCTGGGAGTCCTGAAAAGGGTCAGATGGGACGGAGTCAATCTACTTCTAGTAGCCCAGTTTTGGCCGGCCCGAGTACGATTCACAGACATAGTATTGCTCCTGGAGGGCCCTCCGTGGGAGATGGCCATCAGGATGGACCTGGTTTCTCAGGCGGAGGGCTCATATTCCACCCTTGTCCAGAGCTGTGGAAACTGTGGGTCTAAGCTGGTCTGTCGGCAGTGGTTGAGACCATACTCAGCTCCACAGCTCCATCCACAAGGAAATTGTACGGCCTGAAATGGAGGGTTTTCACGAACTGTTGTAGAGAGAGTGCTGTGGATCCAGTTAACTGCCCGGTGGCTTCAGTACTGGAGTTCTCCAGAATCAGTTCTCTGCTTACCCCGTTCACTCTTAAGGTGTACGTGGCTGCCATTGTGGCTTTACACACTCTTTTAAGTCACGGACCCTTGGGGAGGCACCAGCTGGTTGTATGGTTCCTCCGTGGTGCATGGAGAATGAGGTCTGCGACCCGGGTAGCCCCCTTCAAACCTATGTAGTCAGCTGCAGCCAAGAACCTCACACTCAAGGTAGCTTTTCCTAGCCACCCTTCGCTAAGAGTAGGAGATCTCCAGCCCCTCTCTATATCTCCTGAGTGCCTGGAGTTTGCTCCTACTATCTTGCATCCCAGACCGGGCTATGTGCTTAAGGTGCGTTCTAACATGCCATGGCCTATGGTTTTGCACGCTTTTTATCTCCCACCTCATTAGACGGCGCAAGATGAGAGACTTAGAGCGCTTAATATCTACATTCAGAAGTCATCTTAGTGGAGGAAGTTAGATCAGTTGTTGGTGTTTTTCGGGTCACCTAGGAAGGTGTTCCCCGCTTCAAAGCATAGCATCAGCAATTGGATAGTTCAAGGTATTTCCCTGGCCTATCAGGTGCGCAGTCTGCCTTCACCTTTGCCACACCTATCCAAGAGGTCTGTGATGCGGCTAGCTAGGCCACTGCACACATTCACAAGATTTAACAGTCTGGACCTCTCTTCTACGTTGGGTGCACGAGTGCTCTCATCCTAAGTTGTGCCTGAGACAGCTTCACATTACGGCAGGCAGGGTTCGTTGTGGCATAGAGGGTATTAGTTCCCCAAGTGTCATCATCGACGCAGTGCTAGTTCACTCGAAAGGGAACGTCTCGGGTTAAGACTTTGCCACGCCTTCCCCTGCCTGGGCCGGCATCCCTTCATTTAGCTTCCGTGTATGCATTCACACATTACGTATGACGCATATGACGCAGCACCAATCAGAATTGGATTAGTTTCATTCATACTTCTACGTTACGCTGGGGGCATTCCCCAAAGTGTCGTCATCAACGCAGTGTCTCGTTCCATTCTCAGGGAACAAGGGTCACAGTCGGAACTAGGGTTGGGTATCGGTTGGGTTTTATCCGATACCAGTACCTACTCTGTATTTTTTAAACGGTTCCGGTGCTTAAACGGTTCTTGGAACGGTACTTAAGAAAACGAAACCGCACACACTTTATAAAACAATAATACCCTTTTATTTACAGGGCCAAACTGGACACAATATTAACTTAAATCTTTAAACAATATAAATACAAGTAACATATGGTAATAATAAAACCAATATAAAAAAAAAAAATTTACATTACATTTTACACATTTACATAATATCAAATAAAACAATATTGTATCAAACAATGTAATAATACTGGAGATGAATAGAGATTACTAGCAGGCAGAGCTGCCAACTCTCACGCATTGACCGTGAGACTCACGCAATTGATCCTTTTCACACGCTCTCACGCCACACATCCATTTTCTCACGCAGAGAAAAATCGCGGACAAAGAGGACACCGACAGACAAGACAGAGAAGGTTACTTTTGATATGGAACAAATCCACAGCTGTCAGATTCTGTCGATATTTTTACGAGATTCACACAATAAATAACGTTTTGGCTCTTTGAAATGTGACAGATCGCTGTAGCGCGTCAGTTCATAGGGCACGTGATACAGCAGCCTACAAATCCACTGCTTCTTAGCTACGCGTTGAGTGAACCTATGAAAGAGAACATCTCTGGTTACTGGTGTAACCTATGTTCTTTCAATAGGGAACGAGACGCTGCCAAGCTCCTCGCGCTGCCGACCAGCTTCCTTTTTCGGCAGAGAAATCTGAGGAGCAGATGGCGCGCGCGCCAACAAAATATGACGACGTAAGTGCGTCGAGGCGGCGCCCGCGCCATTAGCCAATGCATTGGCTTGATTCTATATGGGATTCAGACTATCGGCACACCCAGAGGGCGTTCTGACGCGTAATTTTTCACGTGAAATGCAGCCAAACCTTGCGAGCAAGAGCGCGCATGCGAGACAGAAGAGACTGTGCGTGTGTGTGTGCCTAATAAGTCAGGCACCGAAATCAGGCACCGAAATTGTCGTTCTTATTCGGTCTGGTTACTACCGTTTACGTCGGAACCGGTTCCCTATTGGCACCGAGTTTCGGTACCCAACCCTAGTCGTAACCCAAGAAGTTTTCCACAACCATTTAGATCAAAAGGTCGTAAGTACATCAAAATCAAGGAAGCTGTAAGTGTGGTCTACAAGACCTCGAAGAAGAACACTGTATCATCCTTTTCTGTTATAATAGTCGGTGGGATAGCTTGCTGTACGATTGGGATGTACGAGCCATCCAAAGCCCCAGCACACATGGGGAATCCTGTCTTCCTCTCAAATCCTGTGATGATGGCTTGGACTTCAGGGACAGTTTTTGGCCTCTTCACAAAAACCCTCCTGAGTTTACTCAGTGTCTCAAACACCTCCCAGAAGATATTACAGGCGGTGCTGGTTCCAATACCAAACAGGTTGGCAACGTGGAACTTAACATTACTGGCAAGCTTGTAGATGTTAACCGCTACCCTCTTCTCTAGAGGTACTGGACCCAAAATGTTGGCAGTTTGGCGGTTGATGTAATATTATATATATCACAGGACCTCCGTTTTCGGCAAAATATGGTAGGTCATTTGCGGGGAAATTATTTCTTTACAATTTACAGACATGGACGATTTGCACGGGATTAAGATCACAGACAACCTCCGCAATTATTACAAATGACTAGAGGTCACCAGGTAATACGTGCGAATAGGGCTAAAGGCTGTTCTTTTATTGATATTTTATCATGTTGTAGAGTTGACAAAAACTATGGACTTCGGTAAAAAAGTCTGTACTGAAATTTTTAAATTGTGATGCTTTGAGTGGAATCGTACCAGCCTCTCATTGACCATTGTGTTCACGTGCTCATCGCATATGTCTGTGATTGGTTACAATGATCAACGCACGGGAGGGTTTGAGAGCACAAGGAAGTGTTTGAAAGCATTTTAAAAAACAGGAGCGAGAGCGTTTGAAAGCACAAGCATGAGTCTATCAGCAGACTGGTCTGCTGATAGACGCCTGCTTTCAAACGCTCTCGTCTGTATCTGTGTAAGGGTTAGGTGAAGAGCGTTATTGATGTATATTTATTTTTTCATTGTAGCCAATTACAGACAATCCAAAATCCAATGAGCGCATGAGTACAATCACGCAGAGGTGTTTACGATGCCGCTCAATAGCACTCAAAGCGTCACATTTGTAAAAGATTTAGTACCGAAATCAGTACTTTTTGACAACTCTAGTGTTTTTTGGGTTTTTTTTATATGTGCATTTGTGGGACACCTATCTTGGCCAGGACACTCCTGTAAAAGAGATTTTTAATCTCAGTGAGGTCTTCTCCTGATAAAATAAAGGCTAAATTAAATATGCATTGACAGTTTTTATGGATCACCTCACATCATTGCCATGTGAATAGCGCGCACTGTCCGTAGGTTTTCACATTAGCAGTAATGAGCTAACACAAGAACGACTGGAAATCTCTCTTTTATTGTTCATCTCTGTGTGACAAGTATTCGATGAGTTTTGTTTTTGTGAAGCGCACCAGAAAAAAGTTCACAGAGACAACAGAAAGCACACTCTGTTTTCTTTATTTTACAAAGCACAATGTTTTGCTTTGTTAGTGAACACCTACACCTAAAGGTAAAATCCTTTACAGTTTCGCATGAAGTATGGCTTTTATCTGTATGACCATAAATGCCAGAGTATTTTAAGTCGATTTTGCTGCTATAATGTGAAAAAAGTCCAGCCGAATGCTTTGGTGTGTTAGTCGACCCCAGAGGGTTCAGGTGTCCTTTTAGGTGTCAGTTTAGATTGAATATTTTTCAACACTTCATGAGTGAATTCTCAAGTGGCAATTAAGGGTTCTTTTATGTTTGAAGCTCTTTCCACACTGATCACAGGAGGCTTTTCTCCTGTGTGAATGTTCATATGATAACTAAGGGTTGTTTCTGTTGTGAAGCTCTTCCGACACAGTTTGCAGGTGAAAGGCTTCTCTCCAGTGTGAATTCTCATATGTTTTTTAAGGTTTCCTATATCAGTGAAACTCTTTCCACACAATTTGCAGGTAAAAGGCTTCTCTCCAGTGTGAATTCTCATGTGGCCGTCAAGATGTCCTTTTTCGCCTTCTCTCCAGTGTGAATTCTCATGTGTTTTTTAAGGTTTCCTTTATCAGTGAAGCCCTTTCCACACAATTTGCATGCAAAGGGCTTCTCTTCAGTGTGAATCTTTACATGTCTGTCATGACTGTTTTTTCTTGTGAAACTCTTTCCACACTGATTACATTTGAAAGGCTTCTCTCCAGTGTGAATTCTCATGTGGACTTTAAGGGTTCCTTTTTGAGTGAAACTCTTTCCACACTGTTGGCAGGTGTACGTCTTCTCTCCAGTGTGAATTCTCATGTGGCCTTTAAGATGTACCTTTTGAGTGAAACTCTTTCCACACTGTTGGCAGGTGTACGTCTTCTCTCCATTGTGAATGCTCGTGTGTTTTTTAAGGTTTCCTATATCAGTGAAGCTCTTTCCACACAATTTGCAGGTAAAAGGCCTCTCTCCAGTGTGAATTCTCATGTGGCTGTCAAGATGTCCTTTTTGAGTGAAACTCTTTCCACACTGTTGGCAGGTGAATGCCCTCTCTCCATTGTGAATGCTTGTGTGTTTTTTAAGGTTTCCTATATCAGTGAAGCTCTTTCCACACAATTTGCAGGTAAAAGGCCTCTCTCCAGTGTGAATTCTCATGTGGCCGTCAAGATGTCCTTTTTGAGTGAAACTCTTTCCACACTGTTGGCAGGTGAACGCCTTCTCTCCAGTATGAATTTTAATGTGGACTTTGTGTCGTTTTTCAGTGAAACTCTTTCCAATCTTTTGAGGGATTTTTTGTGAGGAAATCTTTTCAGTCTGTGAGCAACTAAAAGAGTTTTCTCCAGTTATGAAATCATGATCTTTCCCATACTGATCTTTCTCTTCCATTTCATTTAGTTCTTGACTCTCCAATTTAAGTGCCGTCAGATCTAAAAGAGACAAATACAAGTTAACCAAAGTTTAATGCCACAAAACAACAGACATAAAGACATTAACACATTTAAAGCATCAAAACTAAAAAAAACATGTATGCTATAATAATCAACCCTCTGAGATTGTTGGCATCGTAATAATAATTGTTGCAATACAGTTCCTTTCAAACAACTGCAATTAAAAAATGCATAGCAATTGCAATTGACTGCGTTACACGTCACTGCTGAAATCCACACGCATTTGGCAGGTTGGTGTGTGTTAATGTAAACCATCAGATCGAACAATTTAATTTCAATTGATTTCCAAAACTAAGACGCAGCGCAACTTATTCTGACATGTAAGGTCAGCTTATTTTTCTAGTCAACAAAATCACTGAACAGTACTGCACTGTCTTTACTATATGAATTAAATATAGGCCTATACTTATTAAAGTTACTAAAGTTGTTCTGTCAAGAGCAGTAAGCAATTTCTGAGTTTTGTTGTTTGATTAACACAGAAAGCTGCAGAATTGGCTAGTTGCATGTGGCCGCCGTGTTGGATTTCCGATCAGCGAGTGTGCGGATACACACTTCCGGTTTCGCATTACGCCCGGTGCAGCGAGCCGGAGAAATCCGAAAATGATCTCTTATAGTTGTTTATACAATCAATTATATCACTTAAAATACTACTAAGATCCATATTAATATCACACGAGCCAATGGCAATTAAATGCACGGATGCATAGTCAGATTAATGAATGAAATTCAACTGTTCACGAACAGAAGATTGTATTGGACTCATGCTGCATACACATACGCAATGACAATTATGCCTACTGTAAATATAGAGTTACAACTACGATTACCGTTGTTGAATAAAATACCCCGTGAACGTTCACACGTTTGCCCTGTGATAGGCTACACTTTATCTCCATAAATACTATTTTCTCAATTCTGTGCATATATTTTCACTTACTTACATCAATTGCTCGATCAATATTATCATCACAAATTTTAACTGTAGGTACCACGAATAATTTAATATAGCTAAGTTTGAGTATATTTTACACGTAGTAAAATACTGTATGTGCTGCTTATAAACACCAGACAGATAATGATTTATGAAACAATATGCTCTTTCCTCATCTCACTTGCACAAAATAAATGCAGTAATAGTAAGCATAGAAACGCACAGGTGAAATACACTGAAAATTATATGCATTTAAAAATTTGATGGTGTTGGAAGTCATCCCTCTGGATCTTCTGTCTCCACTCAGCCCGTACCGCAGCGTCAACGGGGAATGCATGAAAGCTGACTTCTTTGATGTAACGTGTCAAAACGGTACATAACGACACACAACAATGAAGTGATGAGGCTGTCACCCTCTGACAGGCAAGTCGCCTCTCTTGAATCCTAAAAACACTCATTGTGAAAAATGATCTCTGGTAATGGAACTCGGTCACTGTTGTCTCTTGCTCTCGCTGTCAGATCACCAGAAGTGTTCACCGGAAGTACTGGCCCACACACTCAAGTCCGACCGTCAACGGTCGCCATATTGTGCCATACACAAACACTAAACACTGCATGTCCCACGGTTTCTGTAAAAACGAAACCAACACACATACAGTCAGCTCAGGCCGATGGTGTTTTCAGTGCAGTAAATGTACCCGCTGTTTCGCACCCACATTCACTCACAGACATTATAAGCCCCACGGGGATCGCCCCGCTCTCTCTCTCTCTCTCAGCAAACTGCTATAAGGGAATCGAGCGTGATCGGCGCGCCCCCCGCCTCGAACGCTGCAAGCACAGTGTTTATATTACAGCACACCAAAGCTCTGCTATCGCCACTACGTTGCGGTCAGAGCCCAGATCTCATTCTACCCCTAGCTATTCATGCAAATGCGTGGGCAAAGCTTCCCGGGGTATCAGAATGGGTGCTGAACATTATAAAAAGAGGCTATTCGCTGCAGTTCGCTCGACGTCCCCGCCGTTACACGGCACGGGTCGAAACTATGGTAAAAACCGAAGTAGCCCATCTACTTCCAGCGGAAATAGGGAAACTATTGAGCAAAGGGGCAATAGAGCCTTTATCTCAAGCTCAGAGCGAAGGGGGCTTATACAGCAGATATTTTCTGGTACCGAAAAAAGACGAGGGTCTCAGACCCATTCTGGATCTAAGACAGCTGAACAAAGTGCTTGTGAAACGGCAGTTCAGAATGCTCACAACCAGGAAAATCCTCGCGCAGATTTGCCAAAGGGACTGGTTTATGTCAATAGATCTGAAGGACGCGTATTTTCAAATACAAATAGCGTCACGTCACAGGCAGTTATGCAGTTATGTCTAAAAGTGCGAGTATCACCTCGGGCATGGGCCTCCGATCTGTTTCGCCTCAAGGTCGATCAGAAATGCATCACAGCTCTGAAACCTTGGAGAGCAGTCAACTGGTACCAGTCAGGTGTAAACCTGGGGACTTCCTCGAGTGTGAAAGTGGTGTCCACGGACGCCTCCACCTCGGGATGGGGAGCGCTGCTCGAGGGCAGACCGTTCTTTGGCCAGTGGTCAGAACGAGAGAAGCTCCTACACATAAACTGTCTAGAAATGATGGCAGTCGACAACGCGCTGAGGTGTTTTTGTCCCCGAATAAAAGGTCACCACGTTTTGGTCCGCTCGGACAACATGTCAGTGGTGGCCTACATAAATCGCCAGGGTGGCGTCAGGTCCCAAAACTGGTCACCTGACACAGACTGTCCAGAAACAATGTTTCAGCAGGAGAATGGTCTCTGCACCCGCAGACGGTCCTACTGCTGTGGGAGACATTCGGCAGAGCGCAGGTAGACCTGTTCGCGTCCCAAGAAAACGCTCACTGTCCGAAGTTTTTCTCCAAGAGCAGGGATGCGCTGGCCCACGTCTGGCCCCGCTGCCTGCTCTATGCGTTTCCCCCTGTCTCGCTCCTGCCTCAGGTATTGGAACGAATCAGGGAAGACGAATGCTCAGTGCTGCTTGTGGCTCCGCTCTGGAAAAACCAAGCTTGGTTCCCAGTTCTGATGCAAATGACGAGCACTGCCCCATGGCCAATACCGACGAGGAAAGACCTCCCCTCTCAGGCCAAGGGCTCGATTTGGCATCCTCGCCCGGAGCTGTGGTCCCTGCACGCATGGGCCATCAACGGTTACTCGCAAACCTCCCGGAGGGAGTGTTAAACACGATCACGCAGGCTAGAGCGCCGTCTACTAGACGACTCTATTCCTCAAAGTGGTCTGTATTTTCTGGCTGGTGCAAAGCCCAAGGCTTTTCGCCCCAAGACTGCGGGGTTACGGAAGTTCCTTCCTTCAAGAGCTACTGGATAAGGGCAGAACCCCATCCACGCTCAAAGTTTACGTGGCGGCCATAGCGGCGTTTACAAAACCTGCGACTGGCCAGTCACTGGGGAAGAACGATCTGGTCATCCGCTTCCTTAAAGGAGCTAAGAGGTTGAATCCTCCCAGACCCCCCTCAGTCCCCATGTGGGACCTTTCCACGGTTTTGGAAGCCATGAAAGGTGCCCCGTTCGAGCCAATCCACTCGTCGGACATGAAACATCTGTCATTCAAGACAGTGTTTCTTATGGCTCTTGCTTCAGTGAAGCGCATAGGGGATTTACAAGCGCTCTCAGTAAGCGCAACGTGTAGGGAATTTGGGCCAAATGACTCGAAATTCATACTCAAACCTCTCGTAAGAGAACCTAACGTAACCTCGGTTCTCTCTAGAAGAGGGAACGAGTACTGCGTATCTTTGTCGTGCCTGCAACACGCTCTGGTTTGCTTCGGCGATGAAAAAACAGATTATATCAGCCCATCGAGCTATATTTATAGGCCCAGGCCACGCCTGCTTAGGCGGGAAGTGACGTAGTGACGATCTGACGTCACTGAATGGCCTCTCTCGATAGGCTGCTGCAGTTGCCGCAGGACAGCCAATAGGCACGCGAGCCGTCTTGCCTATGTCTGCATGCTGTCGCAACGCGTTTTACATTAATTCAAAATTAACGATAATTTTTGGCTTCAATATCTCGTGGAAAAGAGGTTTTCCCCTAGCGTAAGATATTACGCAGTACTCGTTCCCTCTTCTAGAGAGAACCGAGGTTACGTTAGTAACCGAGTACGTTTATATTCACTAAAGAACTAACTTCCTTGAGAATACTCTGCATATTTTTGTGTAATTGACTGTTTAGGCACGTATTGTTCGTGTTTCACTCTTTTAAACTCTTTTAAATATCAAGCACGGCTACATTTTACGACAGTCACACTACATGAATCGACTGATTTTGACATTAACTCTTTCCCTGACATTGACAAGATTTTCCATCATTCATTACACAACACTTTTTCCGCCATTGACAAAATTTTCCAGTAATCTTTGTTTTCACTGTTATACGGTAGGGGGCGCTATTACTCATCTTTTGAAAGAGAACAGAATCTCCCGATCAAAACACAGATGAAGAAGAAGAGACGAGCGATAGCAGCAGTGATCAAGTATATTTTAACCTATATGATCATCAAGCATAGAAATCAAAGCTTTTTATCATTACTAAATGATATCTCATACCCATGGAGAGTTATAAGACGCACAAACTACTCTGTTTTGATCATCGTTCTGAAACTGAACCAGATGTTAAAACTTTTCCTCAGCTTTTTGTTCAAAATGTAGCTTTTTTAATGAAACTGAATTTGACAAAGGCCTATTCAGATATTCATTCGTCAAAATATTCTGGAGGTGTTGTCGGTTTTTTTTTTTA
This sequence comes from Rhinichthys osculus, assembly GCA_029959095.1. Classification (NCBI taxonomy): domain Eukaryota; kingdom Metazoa; phylum Chordata; class Actinopteri; order Cypriniformes; family Leuciscidae; genus Rhinichthys; species Rhinichthys osculus. Next base: position 4,133,248 of record JARWKJ010000013.1, on the reverse strand, counting down.
ATAACGCGGGCAGGGAAAGTGTTAAAGGGGACCTAAAGCTTGATAATGAAAGAAACAAAATGTGGCAATTCGCATGCTTCATTAATTTATGTTATTTGCGTTAGTGCTGTAGGTAATCACAGTATGCTGTTATACAGCCATATCGCATGACTACGAGTGTGATATTGCGTTTTAACATCAGTTTGACGGCACAAGTGTGTAAATAAGAAACAACACCAAAGTATCTTTAAAAACTGTTTACTTGTCTAAAACTACTTCACATCTCAAGTTGACAGTTGAGCCTAGGGTTGCCAACTGTCCCGATTTAGCCGGGACGTCCCGATTTTTGGGCCTAATTTTTTGGTCCCGATCGGGACCTCTCTTGTCCCGATTATTGAGTGCTGCGCTGATCTGACTGATACAACAGCAACACGACACGTAAATTAGTTCAAATCTCCTAGAATCTAGAGCTGCGCATGCGCGACAGAACATAGCCTACTGTATGTGCGTCAGCGCCAAACCCATAGACTGTAAAAAGGCCAAACCGTGTAGCGCGGAGAGAGATGGAGAGAGCGAGAGAGAGAGAGAGAGGGAGAGAGCGAGAGACCTTGCCTGCGAGATCCTCCCCATAAACACAAGCAAACAATTCAGTCAAATGTACAAAAGCAGTACTCTAGCAAAGGATTCAAGTTAAAAATAGCCTAAATATAAAGTTATGAAACTTAATTTTCCCCTTATGCCAAAGATTGCCCGTTTGATATCCCGCCAAATGAATTATATCTCATGTTTAACCACAAAGTACATAAGAGCCAGTGGCAAATTATATTTTTATATATGAGTCACATATTTGACGTCTAAATAACTACAATCTCGCCTAAAAAAATTCTTACAACTACATTCCATAAAACATTAGTATTTGTAAAAAATATGGTGGATTTGCTTGACCACCATGACAGATTGCGTAAGCGGAGTGATACAAGCTGTGAAACGGTTCCAGTGCTGAGCCCTTTTCTTGATGCCTTACCCCTGTTAGACACTTATAACTGACTAATTTATGTATCATTATTACATATATTTTTACACATTTTATTGTTTTACTTCAGGACTTTGTAATTTTCATTTATTATTTTATTTGTATGTTTAACCATTTTGGGGTTCTATAATTGTGCATTTCATTTACTTATATTTTCTTTTTTTCTCTTTTATGTTCTTGTTAATTGTTACGCTGAGAAAAAGGAATGTGCTAATACTCCGAGTGCATTTACATATTTCACACTTTTATGTATATTCCCAATAAATATATCTTTACATAAAAATAGGCTAAGTAGATATTGGGTTTAATGTTACTCAAAATCATTTAAGGCAACTTCTGTATTTGGCCTAATTTAAAGCGCTCAGTGTCAAGTAAAACCACTTTAATTAAAACTCACTTAAAAAATATATCACTCAATGTAGAGGTGGACATTTTAATAAGGATCAAATGACTGAGTTCAGCTTTGAGAATTAAACCAACCTGTGTGTTCCTCAGTTTCTTCTTGTTTCACACTGAATATTTCTTCAATCTTCACGTCTTCAATCTCCTCTTTAATAAAAGCCATCTTTATAAAAGTCACGTGGATCTCAGTCGCTTCACCAAGAGTTTTTCCTCTGTTTATGAACACTTCGTCCTATTTAAGATGAGAATAATTAACAGAAAGAAAAACACTCTAAACTTAATCTCTGAGAGCGTCTCAATCAGATCTAGTTCAGTAGTTCAGTTCACTGGTAAGAGAGTCAGTCAGAGAGAGTTAATGGACTTAAATGACCTGATTAGACTAAAAACACTCTAAACTAAATCTCTGAGAGCGTCTCAATCAGATCTAGTTCAGTAGTTCAGTTCACTGGTAAGAGAGTCAGTCAGAGAGAGAGTTAATGGACTTAAATGACCTGATTAGACTAAAAACACTCTAAACTAAATCTCTGAGAGCGTCTCAATCAGATCTAGTTCAGTAGTTCAGTTCACTGGTAAGAGAGTCAGTCAGAGAGAGAGTTAATGGACTTAAATGACCTGATTAGACTAAAAACACTCTAAACTAAATCTCTGAGAGCGTCTCAATCAGATCTAGTTCAGTAGTTCAGCTCACTGGTAAGAGAGTCAGTCAGAGAGAGAGTTAATGGACTTAAATGACCTGATTAGACTAAAAACACTCTAAACTAAATCTCTGAGAGCGTCTCAATCAGATCTAGTTCAGTAGTTCAGTTCACTGGTAAGAGAGTCAGTCAGAGAGAGAGTTAATGGACTTAAATGATCTGATTAGACTAAAAACACTCTAAACTAAATCTCTGAGAGCGTCTCAATCAGATCTAGTTCAGTAGTTCAGTTCACTGGTAAGAGAGTCAGCCAGAGAGAGAGTTAATGGACAAAAACTCATAAAACACTAATTACAAATGATTGTAAATTTACAATATTATTACAAATTATCACAAGATCACACATTACACAGTAGGTTCATATTTTGAAATTGTATGCAATATTTATTAATGTGTAGATTATATTTAGTAAAAGTTCTGTTTTCTGTTACTCATGTATGGATTTGCTTTACTCACAAAATAACGTCCATTAATGTTAGATAACGCAATCTAAAATTACATTCAATATGAATTAATTTATTTTACATAGCCTGTAAAAACGATTAAATTGCCTAACCAGTTAGCATATATTTAAACACTTTAAATGCTTAAAACACAAACCTTTCTTTAGCCGAATCACAACAGATGCAGGAAAGTGGCGCAGCCTTATGACGTCAGATCTCCACTCCAAAATAAAAGTCCTTTTCACGCACTAAAATCAGAAATGTGCATAGAATTCTCACACACATAATAAAAACATGTATCAACGGCGTTCAGAGTTGAATTCTTGGTGAAATACATATTTAAATTAATGTTGATCAATGATAACTACCAGTTTGAATTACATGTGAGATTCTGTAAATGGTTAAACTAATGTTTGTGTGCAGAAACCATTTAAGGAGTCGAGAACTTTTTTGTTTGATGTATTTTTTTAAGAGCTTTATTAAAAACAATAAAGGTATGTCAATCTAATTAAACATTTTTAGGGCAACGCCTCAAAAAAAACAATGTTATTAAAAAGTGCATAAAAATGGGGATACGCAATAAAACAGTTAAAATGTTTTCATTACTACTCCCACCCAAACACTCACTTTGAGTTTAATCGCTGTTTAATAGGCTAATTATGAGGGGTCCTTGGAAACATTTCTTCCTTATAAGCGGTCCATGGTCCCAAAAAGTTTGAGAAAGTTTGGTTTAGATGAAGTAGGGGATATAACAGGAGCACACTTGGCTGATTCTGGGATGAGAGATTGAGTTATTTAGTCCAGATGCTCTATCACAGATCTCTGAGAGAGGATTCAAATAAAGAAAGAGTGTTAGCGGGTTTATTCACAAGACAGCAGACACGACAAGAGACCGAGGGACAGGCGGTGATTACAGTCCAAACAGTAGTCAGGGAACCATGCATAATTGTGTTAATTATTTTAACGCGTTAAGGATTTTGAAATAAATGCGGTAACGCTGACAACACTAGTATAAATATAAACATATAAACAAATTTACGAAGAATAAAAATAGACACAATAACTGTACATTAGTGCAGGATATGCAAATGCTCAGCTTGAAGAATGTGCAATGATGATGAAAAATACAGAGAGTTTATTAAATAATCTTAGTTTCATCTTCCTCAATGGTCACTTGAGCTAGACCAGCACAAATTCAACTATTCAACTTCAAATCATTATTGTCCCTTTGACAATGGACACAGTGAAATGAAGACATTTCTCTTATCTGTAATTGGGAAAACCCCAAAACCATAAGATTATTCAACAACAGCAAAACATTTTAAGATACAAATAATGGGAAAAAAGTAATATAAATGAATAAAAATGATTATAATAAGATATGAAACATAAAATAAGATACAACATAAATGTTTGCTCAGGTTCAGATTGCTATTAAAAACTCAGTAACACTTGATATTAAGGTTCCCTTTGTAAAGGGTTTATAAAGGTGTTTTAATCACTAATAACTCATTGACAAAAGCATTATAAATGGTTTATTTATTATAACATAACTGCATGAATAAAAAGGGTGACTAACACAATACCTGTCAAATTGTGAGACATTTTAACATGTTATAAATGCTTAATGTGTTTATTCACACTTACTTTATTCAAAACCAGATTCCTGTTTTATTTCGTGATAGTGAAAATCTAAATCAAAAATAGTGAGACTGAAGGGTGTTGTATTTGTATTTTCTCATTAATATCACATGACTGCCACATTTCTTACTATGTTCTAACCAGAAGTTTCTCGATCTCTTAATAAAACTGTTCTTCCATTAAGATGAAATTATAAAACTTTATTTTGAAAAACAATACACAAGATCACAACCATAACTTGATGAAATATTAATAATAAAAATCTTAATTAGTTCAATTTAACATTAGTTACCAGTGAACCTTAATGTAATTAAGTAATTAAATGTAATTTTTACATTTATGAGTAACAAACATTAATAACCTGTGAAAGTAAACCGTAATGTAAATTGCACACCTGTGAACCATTTATTCATGAGATAAAAACATTATAACATGTAAAAGTGAACTTTAACGTAAAGTGGTGTCACGGTTATGTTGCATAAACGCGAACAAAGATGAAGATAAAATTAATAATATCCACAACATATTTTGCAAAATAAAATTATTGCGTCAGAAGAATTGCGCAATAACTTATTTTTCCATCTGTATCGTCTCACTGATCTTTTGTGAGGTTTTACGCATGCGCAGTAAAGGTGAATTTAGCGTTTCCAGGCGTTTTCCAAAAGTTTCTCATCCACACTGAAACGTCAGGAAAACGTGTGGACGGAGAGCGTTTTAAACGAAAACGCCGTTTTCAAATGTATCCGGATTAATGTAGACGTAGCCTAATACACAGCTGACAGTGATGATGAATCAAATTAGTAACTATGACAAAGGACTTTTGGCGAAAAAAAATGGTGCAAAAAAAAATTCCAAACATCGTGATATTGTGACATTATTACCCTTCCCGGAAGGCGCAACCTAGCGCCATAACCAAGAGGTGAAGGAGGGAGGAAGCATGGGGGATTGAGGGCTGAGGCAACACTTGATCCTTTAATACTAACACTTTCTCTTCTATTCTATCCTATAGCCATTTAAAAAAAAAAAAGTACATATACTGCGTTAGACTAAACTGGGAAGGGTCATAGCACTTACATATTGTTGTCTTATTGTTAGTTTAACTGCTTCTATTGTTCTCATTTGTGAGTGGCTTTGGATAAAAAAGTCTGCTAATTGAATAAATGTAAATGAGGCATAGCTTGAAGAGAGGCGGAGCCAAACCCCTATGTAGGGGTGGAGGGCAGGAGAGCAGCGAATGGCCCTCAAGTCCGTGGCGATGTCTGACCCAGGCGGAGCCGATGGGCCGAGGGAGTCCAGTGGAGCTTAAAGCTCGAAGGCTGCTGGGCGATGGGTCGATGGGATCTGAGCCACAGGATCTCCACGCCTGGGAGAAGCTGGCTCACATCAGGCCCCAGGTGTAGCTGCGCCACTGAGAGGAGGCTGATGAGGAACTCGGGGGTTGATTGGAGACCGCAAGGACTGGGTAACAGGTGTGGCTGAGGGCTGGAAAAGGGACTGAAGAGGAACAAAGGGACTAGCAAAAACAAGTCGAGAAGGTGGGAGAGGGAGGCTGGGCGGGACCAGCTCATCCAAAATAGAGCAGACAGTCAAGTCACCTTTATTCATATAGTGCTTTATACAATACAGATTGTTTCAAAGCAGCTTTACAGTGAAAACAGGAAAATAATGCAACAAAGTTTGTTTCTAGAAGAAAATAGCATCATAGTCCAGTAAGTTATGGTTCATTTTTGTTGTAAAAAAGTTATTAATTTAATTCATTTATCTTTATAGCCACTCTGGAGAAAACCGTGAAGTCATTGTCCAGCTCAGTTCAATTCAGTCCACTAAGGATCAATGAGGCGTACGATTACTCAGATCCAAACACAAAACCTGTGCTAATGGTAGGAAAACCAAGTTGACCAAAAGACCGAATCGAGCACCCGATGACAATATAGCATATGATGAGACATTTACAAGGCCAGTCATTTTTGAATGGAAACATCAAATTAAGTAAAGCACAAGCTGCATTTGTTTGTTACACATGGATGAATCGAGCGACCAGTGTGCCGTTACACTCCTCCTGAACTACTGAACACAGTTGTCCAGCTTTAATACCTCAGGTATTAAGGGAGGGATTAAAGGAGGTAGGGGATCCTCATCTGCAAAATCAAAATAATAGTCCTCATGAATTCCCTCGGCGCCGGATGATGCAGCCGGCTCGCGTACGCTGGGTTCTGGGTCCGGAGTGTCACCTGTTCAGACAATTATCTGATAAAGACATGACATGTAAGGGATAATGTACATCCAGCCGGTTGTTCTCCCAGAATAAACCCCCGAAAGGGTGATCAGGATCAGGTCTTGCATCAGCCTGAAGGGGGTTTATTTTGAGATTACAACTGGCTGGATGTACATTATCCCGCTTATTACACGGCTACTTGCCACATAAGTAAATAATTAGACACAAAATATTGATCGGGGTTGAAATGCTTCATTAACGCAAAGCTTCTGTGGAGAGAGCAGTTACTAGCGCGGCAAGTTAAGACAAGACGGACATTTAAGAGATACGCTATACAGTCATACCACTTATTACACGGCATTTCACTTGACTGAGTTTTAATATTTTATAAGCTTACCAAATCCAAAACTTCCAAGGAGAAAAAACATTCCTAGCAGGCGTATAGCGCTGCTGACTTCAGTGACCCGAATGAGCCTGTGTTTCTGTTTCCAGAGGTTGTTATCTGGGAATTACTTACCGCTGGATGGCGTGATTGACCAATCAGAATCAAGTATTCCAAAGAGCCGTGTAATAAGGCTAAATAAATTACAAGGGCTTCTCTCCAGTGTGACAACTCATGGGGACTTTTTAAGTGTCTGTTTTGACTGAAACTTTTCCCACACTTCTTGAGTGAATTCTCAAGTGGCAATTAAGGATTCCTTTATGGTAAATGGACTGCATTTATATAGCGCTTTCACAGACCCAATGGCCACCAAAGCGCTTTACATTTTGCCTCACATTCACCCATTCACTCACTCATTCACACACCGACGGCGGTGTCAGCCATGCAAGGCGCCATCCAGCTCGTCGGGAGCAGCTGAGGTTAGGTGTCTTGCTCATGGACACCTCGACACTTGGTCAGGTGGAACCGGGGATTGAACCACCAACCTTCTGGTTTGTAGACAACCTACATGAACCACTGAGCCCCATGTTTTTATGTTTGAAACACTTTCCACACTGATCACATGTGAATGGCTTCTCTCCGGGTGTGAATCAGATATATTCATGTGATATCCAAGGTTTATTTCTGTTGTGAAACTCTTTCCACACTTTAGGTAGGTGTAAGCTTCTCTCCATTGTGAATTGACATGTGCCTTTTAAGGTTTCCTTTTTGAGCAAAACTCTTTCCACACTGTTGGCAAATGAATGCCTTCTCTCCAGTGTGAATTCTCATGTGTTTTTTAAGGTTTCCTTTATCAGTGTGGCTCTTTCCACACAATGTGCAGGTAAAAGGCTTCTCCCCAGTGTGAATTCTCATGTGACCTTTAAGATGTCCTTTTTGAATGAAACTCTTTCCACACTGTTGGCAGGTGAACGCCTTCTCTCCAGTGTGAATTCTCATGTGATTCTCAAGTCTTCCTTTTTGAGTGAAACATTTTCCACACTGTTGGCAGGTGAAAGTCTTCTCTTCAGAGTGAATTCTCATGTGGCCTGTAAGATGTCCTTTTTGAATGAAACTCTTTCCACACAATTTGCAGGTTAAAGGTGTCTCTCCATTGTGCATTCTCCTCATGTGATCCTCAAGGTTTGCTTTTTTGATAAAACTCTTTCCACACTGTTGGCAGGTGAAAGGCTTCTCTCCAGTGTGAACTCTTATGTGGACTTTAAGGTGTCCTTTTTCAATGAAGCTCTTTCCACACAATTTACAAGTAAAAGGCTTCTCACCAGTGTGAATTCTAACATGCCTGTTAAGGACTACTTCTTGAGTGAAACTCTTTCCACACTGTTTGCAGGTAAAAGGCTTCTCTCCAGTGTGAATTCTCATGTGTATTTTAAGGATTCCTTTATCAGTGAAACACTTTCCACACTGTTGGCAGGTGAAAGGCTTTTCTCCAGAGTGAATTCTTATGTGCTTGTTAAGGTTTCCTTTTTGAGTGAAACTCTTTCCACACTGATTACATTTATATGGCTTTGCTCCAGTGCTCCATTTTTCTCCAGTTATGAAATCATGATGTTCCCCATACTGATCTTTCTCTTCCATTTCATTTAGTTCTTGACTCTCCACTTTCAGTGCCATCAGATCTAAAAAAGACAAATACTATTAAACCCAACTTTAATGGCACAAAACAACAGACATCAATACATACACATTTAAAGCATAAAAACCAAAAACATGTATGCTAGATCCTATACCCACTAAGCTACTGAAAGAGGTGTTGCCTGTAATCTCAGAAAATGTTCTCATTATTCATAACCTTTTGCTTTCTTTAGAACACATTCCAAAACCTTTTTCCACTGCCAAAGGTATATTATGGAAGTGTGTGTCACCTCTGTTGTCAATAGCCAATCACAGCTCTGGAAGTGAAAAGCACCAAATTGCAATCCTCCTCATCATAACGGGATAATTTACCTTTTCAAGAGACCCTTTCTGGAGTCCAGTCCATCCAGTAAGAAAACAACAGACACAATACAATATTCTGCATTTCTAGCCTGATAGAGAATATCCTGTACTGTTAAGACATTAACAGATAGTCAACTTAAGTCAAGTCAAGTTTATTTGAATAGCACTTTAAACAATACATATTGCTTCAAATCAGCTTTATGGCGATAAACAGAAAATGATTCAATGATGCAAACAGACTTCAATTCTTCTGTAAAGCAGCTATATAAAAATAGTGTCATTGTTCAGCTGAAGTCAGTTCAGTTCCATTCAATAACTGTGAACATTTCATCAATTATGAATGGAGTTCAATTTGCCTATAAAGCAGCTCTGCAGAAAACAGTGATGCCATCGTCAAGCACAATTCTGTTCTCATCCAATTCGCCTTTGGCTAAGCCCCGCCCCCCTTATTTACTGTTGCTACGTCCGACAAACAAACTTCATCTGGGCTCTGGTATCAACATGGCTTATGCTGTGACAGCTCTTCCTGCTGAAATTTTATCAAACTTTTATAAAGCAGCAAATAAAGTGTCCGAGAGAAGTAGGCAAAAGGGCTGCAATATACGTTCGAAGGGTATATTCACGACATACAGGGGAAACGCAAGGAACAACAAGGCATCCAAATAGAGGCAAAAGCATACCGGTCACAGTCAAAAAATGAACCACCGCATATCCTACTAATCGAGACGGAGGCTGGGACTAACAATATCAAGGAGCAACACTGTTCATGCAAAGCTGGGTAGGTCTCTATTCACTTCTATAATCGTTATTCCACAGCAAACGGACTACGCGAGTATAACGTTGTATTTATTAGCAGCGTGTGCTAGACGACACTCGTCAGGATTTGACTTCGGTTTTGGGAAGGGAAAAAAACAGACACCCCCCTCCAACCTCTCTGGGAAACGCGTATCTGTGTTACAAATGCCCCAGGCACAAGGTTTAACCATATTTTTCATAAAATTACGACGGTAATAGCCTGCCGAGACCAAAAATATGAGACGCCTGTGTTAAAGTCAATGGAGCGCTGTGAAAAAGTGTCGGACCTCTGTGGGAGCTCGTTCTTGGCTGCGCTGTGATTGGTCAATCTACATTCTAGGGTGTGGCTTAGCAAAAAGGCGAATAGTGTTGTCAGTACAGTCAAATCAATAATATTGCTGAATATAAAGTATCCCTAAATAAGAGAGCCAAAGGCGACAGTGGCAAGGAACCCAAACTCCATCGGGTGACAGAAATCGAGAAGAAAAAAACCTTAGGAGTTCTCCTCAGGCTAAACGAACAAAAATTGTGTGATTATGATTTCAGGCTGCATCACAGTTCAGAATTTGTATCATTCAAAAATATTCATCCTTTCTAATTGAAGATCGGGATTCATCACACAAAAATGGAGATGAAGCTGGCCATAGGGGTCTGTGCAGACGACTTTGGTATGTTTCGTCACGTCAGGCCGCAAAGAAATATAGTCTCAAGTCTAGTTTATTTATAGAGCCCTTTCCACTACAAAGTAGACCAAAGGGCTGTACAGTTAAAAGCAGTCTACAGATAGTAATAAGTAATAATAAAACAACACAAGACAATGGAGACGTATAGAGCTATCTTCAGTGTAGCAGTGAAAAGTAATGCCATGTTTCCTAAGGATATATTTCAAGGGTAGCATGCACAGGGTGAAAAGCAACAGTCCAAGTACAGAGCCTTGTGGTACTCCATATTGAACTACACACACCATGTTCTGAGTCTCTGGTCTGTTAGGTAGGAAGCAGCAATATACAAGTTCCACGTCTCTGGTCTGTTCAGAGGAGTCAACAACAGATTCATCTCCATTATTATTATTATCGATCCGTGTTTAAACTTTGTTCGTGGAGTTCCTTCTACATGTGCTTCCCTCCAGATGAAACGAAAAGAAAGAATTCAGAACTCAAATTCAATTAAGAATTATTAATTAGGACAACAACAGAAAATTCTTTATCATGTCCGAGTAAACTAGTGCAAGTTGGGGGTAATATGAAAAAAGTGGCTCCACCTTTTATGGCGCGGACGAAGCTATAGCTAACATTAACACTATTTAACTGAAGGTAGCTGGACTGTTAGCTCATGGTTGCAGCTTGGCAAAGAATTAGTCACTTTGTAGGCTAGACACCATTTTTATTGAATGCAATTTACATGAATAATATTTACGAGCACTAGTGATGCGCGGATCGGGGTTATGTCACGGAGCGCGGGCGCTACGGATAATCCCCGGATTAGGCTGGTCAAGTAATAAAAATAACATTCTGATTAATTTCGGGTGGGTCGCGGGTGGATATGATAAATCATTATTAACGAAAATATGAACTACATTCTCTAAAATATGAGCTAAAATGAGCATGTCTAAAATGTTTGTTTTTTTCCGCCAGGCAGACAGGCACTTATTTGCACTCTCTTTAAGAAGTAGGGTCCACTTTTTTAAGCAGAAATGCGCAGTCTTTGATCTGTGAAAGAAAATAAAGTGGAACAAAATGTAAGCTGGCTTAGTTGTACTTTTATGGCGCAAACTGAAGTAGCACTGGCACTATAGCTAACATTAACGTTACCTTTGGCTAAATGCGTGCAGGTTGAAAAGTTTATTAGCTACCTTCATGCCCGACTTACTTGGCAAGTTAACTTGATTTCTTTTCTAAGAAGAATTAACCGTTAAGCGCCATAATAGCAACATTGTGACAAGAAGTATACTGAATAAAACTGCCCTTCAGAGTAACGTTAGTGTTAATCCTCTCCACTAGTTGACAGTTGTACCATGTTTCAGGAATATTTAATAATGTGATTTTTTTGTCATTTGTTGTGTATTTTTGGATTGTGTTGTGTTGTAAATAAATCCAAACAATCAAAAAGCCATTCTTTTTTAAGTCTCTTCTCATTCTTTGTGCAAGGTTCCTCATAATGATAGGGCCTGATAGCACCTGATAGAGCCATTATGGGATGGTCTTTGTCAGGTGTGAACAGACATCCCAAGTCTCCCGGAAGTTCCGGGAGTCTCCCGCATTTTGATAGCGTCTCCCTGATGCCCGCGAATTAAGTCAAATCTCCAGGAATCTAGAGCGCGCATGCGAGACAGAACATACTGCGCGCATAACATAGAGCGCGCGCACGGCAGAGAGGGAGAGAGTGAGAGACCTTGCGAGTGTGCCTCACGAAAGCTATGATCCCAAAAACACCTTAGACCCCAGAGGGTTAAAATAGGTAATGACATTGGCTTGCTTCAGAATATCATCTTGCTTGAAGGTAATATGCAATCAGTGCCATGCTGTTGAGCCATTCTACACATATCCCCTCAGTTCATCTAGCCTGGGCGTGTTTCTTCTCTCACAGTTGTCAGAGAATTTTAAGTGCGTTAAGTTGATGATGGCCTTCGTAAATATGTCCTTCTCCCCTTCAAAGACAAACATGTGGGAATGCCTTTGTTGCATTTACATTAGGCTTAATTGTTGTGTTGAGATAGATTAAGTGTAATTTTTAGAGATATTGTTCTCGCTCGTTACTTATGCCACTGTTTACCACTTAGTTAGGAAGGTTTTTCACCTGATTTGTGACTTTGCGTTTTGTGTTAGCCTGTGTGATTCATTGCTGATCATAATAAAATGTTGCTGTATGTTAATATGTTGTTGTTCTGTAGCTGGCGACCTACATTTCTTCTTCTTTATAGAATGTATCATGTCGTGGAGTTTGTCAATTCAAAGGAGGTTGAAATTGTCCACTCTAATTGGCTACAGGAGGCCAAAGTTTCTGGCCCCCTTTTGTATCTCTTGCAAAGCTGCGTAGGGCAACTAAAGATGGGGTGATACCAGGTGCTGACTGGACTCGATTTAGAGACTGTGTGATGTATTCACATGGTATAGTAATGCTTCATTCTCAAAGTACACAATTCCACACTTATTGAATTGAAACCCTACTGCAAAAGTTAAAAAAGTCATAAGGAGCCCTTCCATTTAGACCTAATCTGCATTTGTGTTGACAGACGTGTATGAGATTGCCTGTGCAAAGCTGCTAGAGGCTACAATTACCTCTGATCTAAATACTGAAGATGAGGACAACAGGCCAGAGTATATGAAGAGAAAGAATAGGTAGGAGTGGCCCATAATTTCCTTCAAAGCATTTGAATAGCTGCATCAAAAGTCACAATACACCTGGGCAAACAATTAGGCCGCAAGCTAGAGGGCCTTACAATGCACCCCCCAACTTCCTGACAAAACCAACTTTTTAAAAAATGTATTAAATATAATTTATTACTCACTTGAATGACAAAATGACATCCCAATGTAATCAATGTTAGAGGCTGTAGAAGAATAGTAAGCAGCAGTAAAGAGGAGGAGGAAGAGGAGCAGGGGAGGACTGCTGCAACTCGTGCCCCAACCAAAAATAAATCTTACAGCCCACTTGCACCAGCCCCCTACATCCCATCTCTTGGTGGTAGGCCTGTTACAGTTGTTTCCATTAATCTTTTATTAAGCATCTGGGTGAAACTAACATTACGGCCAATTGCATCTTTGTGACAGCTCTAAGTGAAGGGAGTCAGCCAGCAGGTCAGGGTTTTTGGTCCCAAAGCCATATTTCAGAGACCACAGTTGATCCCCCTTTTGATTCAAACAGCTCGCCAGCAGGTCTGTGGGCTTCTACCCCTTCAGCGAACATCACAGCGGCTAGTCCACCATCGTGGTCTCCAGTCTCCACTACCAACAGCCCGATAGCTGGTCATAGTCAATGGGTCATAGTCTACACCTCCTACCCATGCAGCAGCTGGCAGAAGTCAGTCATCAGGCCAAACTGGATATCAAGTAAGAAGGGCAATGAAGCTTGAATATTCTATTGCTCATGGGGGAAAAAAACACTTTGGTGTGATGAGACTAAAAAATCTTTTTCTTTTTTCTTTACTTTTAGCACACCCACCCATATATGGCACACAAAACAGGTCTTGTGAGGAGGCTGTGCCCACAGGTAGGAATTCTACAAAGTGATCTCTCTCGGTTTACTCTGACATATCTACGTACAATGTTTTGCTACTAATCTGCTATGCCTTCTTTTTCTTGTGTCTTACAGCAATTGCCAAGGAGATCATCACCAACTTGATTCTATCAGAGAGCAGCAGTTACTTATCCTGGTGTCACGCCAGACCCAACACATTTCGGGCTCCCACTTTCAACTATTGAGGAGCTACAACGATTGGAGGAGACATTAAAGAATCCAGAGGTGAAGAAGAATTTGGTGAGTTAAATGATCCATTAATCAGATAATTCCTAAAAGTCACTCCCCACTCTCACTCATGCTATATTCCTTAAATAACTAATGAGGTACATGTCTTTTGTTTCAGACTGTTCTCCTTGGAATGGTCGGAGGCATGACTGTTAAAGACACCGTTGGGCGGGTCCCGAAAAGAGCAATGAACACCTCGCTGGCGAGACTCATTAATTGGAGTGGGGCCAACCGAAAGCCTGCATTCCAAGGACTCATTTTGAAAAGTGTGGTTCTGGGTTGAGTGTCAGTGCTGGATAACTGCAAAGGGGTGAAATCCAAATTAAGTTTTGGTGGTTGCTGCTGAGTATCATCACATGGCCATGCTGCCCTCTACTGTCTTGTGTTTTCTCAGATGCAGTCCGCCGGAATGCTCTGACCAAAGATTCTACAGAAAAGGAAATAGAGCTCCTCATCACCAGCTATCCTCTGATAGGGATGGTGGCCGAAGCCAGAGGGCGAACAGGCAGACAACGTAGACAAAACTCAGAAACGCAGTGGGACCGAATTAAAGGGTAAGTTTTAGCCTAGTAATACCAAACTCTGCTACTTCGCTTTGCTTCGTAGACAGAGTCAAGGCGCTTGTCTGAAGTATAAAATCATTGGTTACCGGTAAGCCAATCACATAACGCAATCACCTCTCTCTCCAACTTAAACATCACCTCCATTCAAAATGTTTAACAAACACTCTTCTTGTTCGGGCTTCAGTTTGAAAATGGCGGGAATATTCTCCACAACAGAGCAAATTCCATCCCGTATCTCCATATCCGCGGTCGTTTTCAATTTCCCCAATCTAAAACTCGGCGCTTAGCGTCTACGTCACAGCTCTCAGTCGCCCTCTGTTCGTTGATTGGCCGGCTGTTTTGAAACTGAGAGATAGGTCGCTGTCTCAGACTGAGTACAGAAGCAAATTGAAATTGAGCGGAAGTACGAAGTCTGACGTAGTCAGCTTAGGTAAGTTCACCCAAAAAAGAAAATTCTATCAGTAATTACTCACCATCATGTTGTTCCAACCCCGTAATACTTTCGTTCATCTTCGGAACACAAATTAATACATTTTTGATTAAACCTGAGAGCTGTCTCACGTTCGCGCTCGCAGAGCAATCGGACATAGATTCATGGCAGGGATCTGCCGATTGTTTTAGCCCTAATCGGGCCGTCTTCGGTCCGCACAATGTTTGCTAGCTGGGATTCTTCTGTGGTACACAAAAGGAGATAGAAGGCAGAATGTTAGCCTCAGTCACCATTCACTTTCATTGCACTTTTTAAGTCATTTAATTGTCATTGCACCATATAATTTAAGTGAATGGTGATTAGGACTAATGTTCAGCCTAAAAATTTTAATTTCCCACAGAAGGAAGATATAAGGATTGGAATGACATGAGGGTGAGTGGTCTCTAAGGTTTAAAACTCAAAGATATCAGGTGAGTTCAGTGCTTTACTGTGCAGTTATGAAATCACGTTCAAGACCAGTTTGTTTCTAAAATTAGATTCAATGAATACTTGAGTCTCTGTGCTGTATTAAATAATAATGAAATTAAGAATGGGCTCAGGGTTTCTGGGTCAATGCATTCCTGGGTCAAAAATGGCCTTTGGTGGTGGCTGACGAACACGGTCATCCACAATTTTACACAAATACATATGTACAGGACCTTCTCCAAAAATTAGCATATTGTGATAAAGTTCATTATTTTCCATAATGTAATGATAAAAATTAAACTTTCATATATTTTAGATTCATTGCACACCAACTGAAATATGTCAGGTCTTTTATTGTTTGAATACTGATGATTTTGGCATACAGCTCATGAAAACCCAAAATTCCTGTCTCAAAAAATTAGCATATTTCATTTGACCAATAAAAGAAGTGTTTTTAATACAAAAAAAGTCAACCTTCAAATAATTATGTTCAGTTATGCACTCAATAGTCAATACTTGGTCGGGAATCCTTTTGCAGAAATGACTGCTTCAATGCGGCGTGGCATGGAGGCAATCAGCCTGTGGCACTGCTGAGGTGTTCTGGAGGCCCAGGATGCTTCGATAGCAGCCTTAAGCTCATCCAGAGTGTTGGGTCTTGCGTCTCTCAACTTTCTCTTCACAATATCCCACAGATTCTCTATGGGGTTAAGGTCAGGAGAGCTGGTAGGCCAATTGAGCACAGTAATGGTCAGTAAACCATTTACCAGTGGTTTTGGCACTGTGAGCAGGTGCCAGGTCGTGCTGAAAAATGAAATCTTCATCTCCATAAAGCTTTTCAGCAGATGGAAGCATGAAGTGCTCCAAAATCTCCTGATAGCTAGCTGCATTGACCCTGCCCTTGATAAAACACAGTGCACCAACACCAGTAGCTGACATGGCACCCCAGCCCATCACTGACTGTGGGTACTTGACACTGGACTTCAGGCATTTTGGCATTTCCTTCTCCCCAGTCTTCCTCCAGACTCTGGCACCTTGATTTCCGAATGACATGCAAAACTGAGCAACAGTCCAGTGCTGCTTCTGTAGCCCAGGTCAGGCGCTTCTGCCGCTTATTCTGGTTCAAAAGTGGCTTGACCTGGGGAATGCGGCACCTGTAGCCCATGTCCTGCACACGCCTGTGCACGGTGGCTCTGGATGTTTCTACTCCAGACTCAGTCCACTGCTTCCGCAGGTCCCCCAAGGTCTGGAATCGGTCCTTCTCCACAATCTTCCTCAGGGTCCGGTCACCTCTTCTCGTTGTGCAGCGTTTTTTGCCACACTTTTTCCTTCCCACAGACTTCCCACTGAGGTGCCTTGATACTGCACTCTGGGAACAGCCTATTTGTTCAGAAATTTCGTTCTGTCTTACCCTTTTGCTTGAGGGTGTCAATGATGGCCTTCTGGACAGCAGTCAGGTCGGCAGTCTTACCCATGATTGCGGTTGAGTAATGAAACAGGCTGGGAGTTTTTAAAAGCCTCGGTAATCTTTTGCAGGTGTTTAGAGTTAATTAGTTGATTCAGATGATTAGGTTAATAGCTCGTTTAGAGACCCTTTTCGTGATATGCTAATTTTTTGAGACAGGAATTTGGGGTTTTCATGAGCTGTATGCCAAAATCATCAGTATTAAAACAATAAAAGACCTGAAATATTTCAGTTGGTGTGCAATGAATCTAAAATATATGAAAGTTTAATTTTTATCATTACATTATGGAAAATAATGAACTTTATCACAATATGCTATTTTTTTGAGAAGGACCTGTATATACATGAGGTGACTTAAAAGTCATTGATTTGGACTGGGGCAAACCATTACCACCCAAGAGAGCTTCCAGACATCGAAAATAACAGAGGGAGGCCATCCTACGCTGTCTGGAGAGTCTCTACCCCAGTCTAAACTAGCGTCCAGCCAAACATCACCACAATGCAAGTAAATCACTCGCATATGGGACTAAATTTTCACTCTGGGCGACTAAATAATGTCTATCATTAGCAATTGGCTAATAAACTCTTAGATTTTACTCGCCAGTGTGTGTGCTAGAGGCTAAGTATAAATTTTGCATAGATATATTTTCACTCACTGAACACCGAGTGCCTAAGAGTTTTGCTTTTCTCCATCATGCAATCTGTACTGTTTCAATTCAGCTCAATAGGAGGGATGGCAAGAGTGATCGAGTACTCGTTAGTGACAGCGATGATTGATCATGAAAACGATGATCGCCCTGACTTTTAAAAAAAAATCTTTTTTTCTGATTGGGGGCGGTTCCTGAGATCTGATTTGTTAGAGCTAGACAGCACGCCTTCCAGACCGGCGAAATAGTGAAACTGGATTGGAAAGCACGCACTGCAGTAATGCCTGGAATCACTTTGATCATGAAATGCAGTTAAGTGCAAGAAGTGCAGCGCCAATCTATGACATGCATAACATTATAATGAGAACACGATTTTAATAGAATGTTGTAAATTCTTTTAAAGGAAGAGTGCTTTCATGTGTAATACATCAGACTTTGTGCGGTCAAGGTCATGTGCACATTTGCATCCTTTTGTGCAGATGTAAATTCCAAGATTACTTTTATGTTGTCTATATCTGATTAATCTCAAATAAGACATGTTGGGTTGAGTTTAATAACCAGTAAGCAAAACTCTGCAGTTTACCAACCGTACATTCACTCTTCAGTTTCAGCTCATATGCAACAATACTGACTATGATTGGGTTATTTGAGATGTTCATATTCCTTTTAGATATCAATGATTTTGAAAAAGAAATAGGTTATGAATAATGCAGCAGTGTTATCTTAACAGTAAACCTGTTTTATTTAAAGTTGTTTCTAGTTAGTTACCACACAGTTATGACTGTAATCACTTTCTATCATGAAAAATAAAATTAAGTGCAAGATGTGCAGCTCCAATATACAATCACCTAAAGGATTATTAGGAACACCTGTTCAATTTCAGGTTATAACTGACGTTTGAAACACTGTAAATGAGTCTGCCAAATGAATAAATGTAACATAAGAATAGACTGATATGTGCCACATTGGAGTGTTCTTCTGCAGCTTTGCAGTGAATGTAGTCGCCATAGACTGTAAAAAGTAAACTAGTCTGCCAGTCAATCTTGTAACGGTAGACTTGTAGTCGAGACCGCCTAAACCGAGACCAAGACACTACCAAGACCAGATGGTATCGAGACCAAGACAAGACCAAGACCAAGACCAAGACAGACCAAGTCGAGACTAAGACCAAGTCGAGACTAAGACCGAGACCAAGTCGAGACCGGAGGGGAAAAAAACATTAGTGTTGAAGCTAAGCAATAACTTGTCAAATGTTGTTTTGCATTTGCCTGCCTATCTCTGCTGATTTCGAAGTCTCCAAATGAATCCATTCTGCAACTTTTAAATACATAATTGTATTTTTAAAAAACGAAATTATAGGCTTAAGTAAGTGCAGGATCCGAAAGTTGGTCGTTTTTGTCGCTATGGTTACACACACACACACACACACACACACACACACACACCGTTGGCGGTTACGCTCAAAGTCAGTTGTGCAGTTACCCAAAATCTCCTGAATGAAGGTAAAACCCATCATGTCACTGATATGTGTTTTACTAAATATTAATATATCAAAAACTGTACATGATATGTGTTTTTTAAATCAAGTGATCAAAGTGCTCGTTGCCGCTGCGATCAGTGGCGCGGATACAGTGTTTTCTCGCGTGGCTCGCGTGCACCGCACTGTCTTCACTCGGACGCGCGCTTCAATACGTTGCGGATATCGTCGTGGATATTGTAGTATTGTATTGCTCAATCCCCTGACCACTATGTCGGTCTGAGACAGCGAGACCTAGACAAGACCGAGAGGTCCGAGACCAAGACAAGACCAACACCAAAGACCGTCAAGGCCGTGACAAGACCGAGACCATGTAAAAGTGGTCTCGAGACCGGTCTCGAGACATACATCACTATGTAACGGTACAGCTTGGCTGAAGAGGCGCGTCCACCGGCCGGCTCAGTCCCACACAAAGCCCGCCCCTTTTACCCATATAGGGGCTGCGTTCCAAACCGCATACTTCCCTACTATATAGTATAGGAAAAAGAGTAGGCGAGCAAAAAAGTATGTATGAATCCAAAAGAGTAGGCGAGAATTACCTGGGTGACGTACTAATTATCGCGAGATTCGGACGTATGTATACCTAAAGTGCGTTCGAATATGCCTACTTTCCTACTATATAGTAGGCGAAAACAGTACGTGAAAGAAGCAGTACGTTCGAAACATCAGTATTCATAAAAGAGTAGGCGAGAAGTTCCCGGATGGCTTACTGCTTCCGGCCCGATTTTTGAGTGCTGTCCGATGCGTACTCTTCTATCCCAGGAGGCCACGCGAGAGGATACGTCATATAAAAGAAGAAGGAGGATAGGTCATACTCGAACATGACGCCGGACGAAATGATGACGGACGAGAGTGTTTTCAAATGTGAGTATTAGATATTACAAATCAAATGATCGCATGTGTTGAACTACTGTACAGTAACCTGTTGAATTGTTGGTGTAAAGACGCTATATAGTATGATAAATTTGTGATTTTGCTGTAAATCACATTTTATTGTATAGCTAACAGAGGAGCTCCAGTAAGGACACATACGTCTCCAAACTGGATTTGCATACATTTTAAACCGTATGCATCTTAAATAATTACTAAATGTGTATTTAATATCTGGTAAGAAAATCTAATATAAAAATTGCATATTTCTACGTCTAATATGAAATAGACTTCTGAGTTATGTATGTGTACTATTGTTTAAGATAATTCACTGTTGTCAACACTGTTTTCATTCGAATGTTTAATAAATTTACATAAAGTAACTAAACATAAGTAATCTATTTTATTTGTCCATTCGTACTGTTGAAAAATGGTGGAACATTTATGATCAACATGTAAATGTAGTATTGAGCTTATAAATCACAGAGGTAACGTGAGTCTTGTCTGGATGTTACAGGGACGGATGAGCACACGCGGCTGCTTATCCGGTGGAGAGTGGCTCATGAAGCCCTCTTCACCGGGAAGCGGAATGCTGCCATCAAAGGCTTTGAGTGAGTATACAGAAATAATTAAAAATCTATGTAATTGTTTATTTGTAGTATATTTCAACAGAGATATTACAGCACTTTTTTGATCCTTGATTTCTCTCTTGCTGCAGATCTTTTGTGGAGGAGCAGAGCCTGCAAGGCAGGGTGACGGCAGCATTTGTAAAAAGAAAATGGGAAAACCTTAAACAAAAATATCATTTTGTTACTTCTAATACAGAAATGAAATGATTAAATATTCTGATGTTAAAATGACTGCTTTTGTATCATGCTTGTGCATTTTTGCAGGATCTGAAATGTCCGCAGACAGGGGTGAGCACTGAGGATGGAGGGGTCACAGCAGCGTCCTGGAAGTGGTACACTGCCATGGATGAGGCAATCGGGGGCAGACCATCCATCACTCCTCCTGCCCTCGTTGCCTCATGTGGGCCGGATGTTGCTGTGGCCTCTTCATCCTCTTCATCCTCAGTGAGGCCAGAGCCAGCAAGAGCCAAGAAAAGGGTGAAAGATCTGGAGGACCTGATCATGGAGATGGAGGAGAGAGAAGAGGAGAGAGAGCGGAAAGCAGCTGAGAGGGAGGAGAGACTGTGGAGAGAAATGGAGGAGAAGGAGAACAGAAAAGAACGGGAGAGAAGAGAGAGAGACGAAAGACAAGAAAGAGACGTAAGAGAAAGAGAAGAGAGATGGCACCGGGAGGCAATCGAGAGAGAGGAAAGGAGAGATAAAGAAACAAAAGAAAGGGATGAAAGATTCCTTTCTGTTTTTGAAATCCTTGCGAAAAAATAAATTCAATGACAAAAAACATCTTATGATCATTTACACATTTGGGTTAAAATGAATTAAATTATATATATACATACACACACACAGTACTGTGCAACAACAACAAATGGTGGCCTAAGACTTTTGTACAATACTATGTATATAAAACAAACAATTTCTAGGCATTCAGAGTATAGCCTACATTATATACTTCCAGGAATGTATTGATACTTTAAGATTGTGATAGAATTCATAAATTAAATATTTATGAAGTGATGAATAATTAGTACTTGTGTGGTGTAATGTAAAAAAAAAAAATCTTTAAAACAACAGTTTTATTGGAGTGTATTATATGATTTCTAAATGCACACAGAGCTCATGCAGGGATTGTCAAGGCAGGTCATGGAGGGTTCAGTTCCAGCACACCTGTCTGTAATTTTCAAGTAGTCAGTTATTAATTGGTTTAAATTGATTCAGGTGTGTATAATTAGGGTTGGACAATAGCCCTCCATGACCTAAGCTGAACTTGAGACTGTTTACACAAACTACCTTAAGTTTTGCATTAACTAGGGTTAGTGAACCCAAGCAAAAAAAGGGTTAATGAACCCAAGCAAATAATTCAGTCATGTTGTTTGATCCCTCTGTTTTTGTTTTCCTGAACATAAAAGGTGATTTTGGTCAGGTTTGTACTGTTGGTTTAATACAATACCAGTCAATGGACTTTCAGAAGCTTCAAAAGCATCATTAAATAATGCCAGGACGAACAGCAGAACAAACTTGAGAAAAATCCCCTTTTGTATTTAAACAATAAAAAACAGAGGGATCTAACAGCATGGAAGCACATAAATAATGGCTGTATTTATATGTTGAGGTGAACTAACCCTTTCACCCACCAAATAGAAATAGTAAATGTATGTGTGCATTTTGTATTATAGTAATACCTTGACGAAATAAGCAGCTTTGAGCGTTTATGCCTGAGACCGTTTAAAAAAAAAGCTTTACAAAAATCAATCACATTTATGCATTTGACAGATGTTTTTATCCAAAGTGACTAAATGCATTTATTACAGGGACAATGACCCTGGGCCAGCCTGGAGTAAAGAGCCTTGCTGATCGACCAGCAATCTTCTGCTAACCAGTTCAGCGGTTTAACCCACTCCACCACAAAGGTAGTAAAGCTCTAACAAATATTTGCATGTAATTGTAAACCTATAAAATTACATTTGTCAAGAAACGGAATGCTGACAACATGAATTGTAAAACATTTTAATCTTTTTTAATGTTTTAAAGGTAGTCGTGCTCATGGAGAGCAGGCACAGGGATGTTTGGAGCAGACACTGCAGCAGCCAGATTGTCCCGCACATGTTCTCCCACTCTTGCTTCAAGGTTGTGGGGATCAGGGGGGCCGTCATCAAGGTCTTCCTCATCCTCTGGCTCAATGATGTCCCCATTGGCTAGAGCGAGATTGTGAAGCACAGCGCAGCACGCAACAACCTCAGGCACGAAGGCAGGGCTCACCTCCAAGGCCTTGAAGAAAATGCAGCGCCAGCGTGTCTTCAGCATCCCAAACGCTCTCTCCACGATGTTGCGGGCACGGGAGTGCTTGCTGTTGAACCGAGCCTGCACAGGGTTCTGCACCGGCTCTCTGTACGGGGTGATGAGGCAGATGGGTGCACTCAGGCAAGGATAGCCTCCATCCCCGAGGATGCACTTGCCTGCAGGTGGATAAAGGCCGCCAGCATACACAGGGCTTTTCCTCAGCACCCTGGCATCGTGCACAGACCCAGGATACCCCACAAACACATCAAGGAATTTCCCCCGGTGATCAGAGATGGCCTGGAGTTGGATGGAGTGAAACAGCTTTCTGTTGGAAGTAGCAGTGGGAGTTATTTGCTGGAGGTTTGATACGGATATGACAGCCGTCTATTGCACCAACTGCTCTGGTGACCCAGACAGCTGTGCAAATCCTGCTCCCACTGCCTCCAGGTCATCTCCGGTCAGAAAGCAGATCACCCTCCTCAAAATTCCCATGACGGCCTTGCTCACTCTGTGCACAATGTTATACACAGAGGTCTTTGGGATGTCGAAGGCCTGCGACACCACCCTGTAGGATGCTGCATGGGCCAGCCAGTACAGGAACACAAGGACCTCAATCTCCCGTTCCCATCCATGCTCCGATCCCAGTCTGACTGCAGCAATCAGGGACCTGATGGACGGCAGAGACAGGCGAAGGTGGGCACGGTGGTCGGCTGCTTCATCAAGATCAAGCCGCAGAATGGGAACAGCTCTGTTGAGATGGCAGTATGATGTGGGGTTCACCGCCTGTAAATACATCATAGTTTGTTAGAAAAAAAAGCTTGAATTAAGCAATGTTTCATATGGTATTGACTTGTATATGTATTTCTTTATTGTGATATATCATCTTTTATTCATTCATTTATTTTTATTCATGTTTCATATTAAATATTTATTCATGTTTCAATAAAATATTAATTTCATGAATTCTTGAATTAATCATTGCTTGAAGGAAATTGTATGTATTCACATCAGCTGTATTTGTCTAGTGTGTATTCATAAATCTATGTCATATGACAATACAACAGTTTGCTTGTTTTACCAAAATATATCATTTTAATTAAGAAAATGTTATATAATTAAGTGCTGGTCAGCATTTGTCATTATTGTGCATAAGTGTTGGGGTGGGCTAGTAATGCAATTCATTCTGGGGTAATCTTAATTTTTTAAG
The DNA here is from genome assembly GCA_029959095.1 of Rhinichthys osculus. Taxonomy (NCBI): domain Eukaryota; kingdom Metazoa; phylum Chordata; class Actinopteri; order Cypriniformes; family Leuciscidae; genus Rhinichthys; species Rhinichthys osculus. The sequence continues at coordinate 4,109,114 of JARWKJ010000013.1, read as the reverse complement.
TAGTAATACTTGCTTTGTTTGAGTATAAAACCATCAGTCTTCTCCAAAGGCGAGATCTCCGAGCAGCAGCCCGACGTCTCCTTTGTCCACACATTCGTCTAGCTATTGCAGACATACCAACCATTTCAGACGCTGATGAAAACAGTTCTAGTTAGGTTGTACTGATGCAGTGAGATGTCGGTGCACCTGTTGCTCATAACTTTTAAATTGTTGCGCTTGTGATAACGTCATAGGTCACATGATAACGTCAACATGGCGGATGATATCCGGATCGCATTCATACTCAACGAGATTTGGCTATAAAGTACCTACTCTTTTAGCGCTCGTTGAGTAAGTACTTATTGAAATTAAGTACCTACTCATTGAGTATGCGGTTTGGAACGCAGCCAGTGATTGGCCAGAAGGTGGGCGGGGTTAGGATTTCTCAAGATTTTCAAAAGATGGTGCCGCCCATACCCCCCATAAACATCCTCAAAACCGTTATTCAGAAAGTCTATGGGTGACATCACAGACGCTTTGTCCATTTTTTTTTACAGTCTATGGTTTTACATCAGCAGCGTCACTTAACGCGGATTGATAACAGAACCGGAAGACAATACAATGCTGAATAAAGTCGTAGTTTTTGTTATTTTTGGACCAAAATGTATTTTCGATGCTTCAAAACATTCTAACTAACCCGCTGATGTCACATGGACTACTTTGATGATGTCTTTATTTCCTTTCTGGACAAGGACAGTATACCGTACATACATTTACAATGGAGGGACAGAAAGCTCTCGGACTAAATCTAAAATATCTCAAACTGTGTCCTGAAGATGAACGGAGGTCTTACGGGCTTGGACCGACATGAGGGTGAGTCATTAATGACATCATTTTCATTTTTTGGGTGAACTATCCCTATATAGTCACCAAGTTACTTATAGTCAGTAGAATGTCTGTTGGGGGACCAACAAAATAAAGTGTTAGCAGATAATAAGCTGACAGTCTACTAATACTGTAATGACAGTTAGTTGACATGTAGCTGTAAAGTTATATATAGTTAGGGACTGTTCGTTATTTATTTAAGGGGCCACCGGAGGAGATTTGAGATCTGTAGTCAAAAAAGACTTGACCCTCCCTTCGCCAGCAATAATTTTTTATATGACCCTCCAAAATGATTGTGAAAAAAGGCATGACCCTCCCCGATAATTTATTGATTAGGCTAGGCTACTTTTCTGGTTTGCGCTTGGCAAAGATGTTCAGATAGCCATTCCATGATAAACGACTAAACTCCTGCTTTCTCATCTTGCTGTAATGATACACCAAACCTACAATTCGGTTGGTATCACAATTTTTGATTTGGAAAAAAAAATCATGTTTTTGGTGCTGATGCAGTGGTGACGCGTTCATGTAAAATGTGAGGGTGGCGCTGCCAATACAGTATCTTAAAGCTGCCACAAAGAACCAGCAAAAGTAACAATTATGAATAATATAGCAAGGGGACATTTTAATTGTTTATTAATAAACAAGTCTTTGTCAGTGTCGTTGCAAATATAAAGGTGACGATCCTGACTCGCGATCTTCGCAATAGTGAAAGCGCCAGAGAGAAATGCACATTTCGGATTGCATAAGCAGAGAGCAGTCTGTCTGTTTTCTTTCGTTTTGAATTGTTCTGTTAAAAAGTAGACATGTCAAGCTTTCTATATATTTATCAGATCTGTGAGGCAAGTAGCCTACTACAGCCTATTACGATGTTTCGGTTAATTTATTTGACAAGAGTCCAGTTCACGCGCAGGCGCCTCCGTGTCATGATGATTTTCTACTATTTACTTCTTATATATTAAATCCAGACAATTTGTTGATGAAACATTGATTAAAATTAAGATACAATTTATACAAAACGAAATTCACTTTAAAGAAAGGCTTTCTACAAAACAACACTTAATGAAGTGGTCAAAATCATGTCTGGCCATGTCTCCCGATATATTGCGTAGGCTATACTTTTCATAATTAACATAGATGGAAAAAAAACCATTATAATATGAAAATGCACTTATTATGGCTACAACACATATACAGACTCTCTATTTGTACAAATTGCTGCATTTATTAAATTCTGATTTTTGCACACAAGTTGAAAGGCATTTGTTTGTGCATATTAAAACATATCTGCAACATTTATCAAGTTCACTGATAATTGTGCATGCATTTATTAATCATTATGATACTAAAATCATAATAAAGTAGTAGGCCTCCCTTTCAATAGTCCAAATTCGCGGTGGCGCTGCCATTTTCGTCTTTCTTCTGTGGATTTCTTCAGCTCCTGGTTGGTCAAATTCAGATAGATCGACACATCGGCTCATTCAACCGCACAGCGCACACACCTCACGAATTCAAGCCTACAGCTCCCGAACTTTTTAGACATGTTTAAAAATTATCCTGAGGTCGAGAGGTTTGGCTCGGCTCGTATCTTCCTAGCACACGACACGAGCCGCAACATGCGAGCACAACCGATTTCCACGTGATTTCTCCCGAGTGAAAAAAATTCATCTGCGAGCTCGTAAAACAGCAACAAAAAAAAAAAAAAAAAAAAAAAAAAAAAAAAAAATCGCACCGTGTAAGCCCGCCTTGGAGTATGAATATATAAACAGGCGTTTCAGTATTAAATGCATTTTCTGAGAATTTATATTTCATGTTTTGACAGCAAAAGTGACATCCATAACGCTGGAATTGCCCAATTTTAAAGAATTTATCCTCAACTAGTTTTTTTGGGTGTAGGTCTATTTTATTATGTTAACTTCAAATAATAATAATAGTAATTTAAAAATGTGGTAGCCCTACGTCTAACACATCACACTCCACTGTTATGGTGGCAATTTCAGTAGATTTACTCACTAACATTGTTGTGGAAACAATAAGAATGGAAACTGAAATATGGTAGTATCGTGCTACAGCGCACATCAGCTGCAGTTCTGGCGCCTCAGTCCCAATACTGTAAAACTCGACGTACATTCACATCACATGTTAATGCAGCGGTAGACTAGCACTCACAGGACACTGCACTTATTCGCAATCCCAAAAGTTCATTATTTGCTCATGCTTTAAAGCTTTGCCGGGTAAACACTACTTTGGCGTTCTGTTCTAATACACTTTTTCTGAGCGCGTACTGAAGTGCGCGCGCACTGTCAAACAGCGCCAAACTAGATTTTTGTTGGGTCAGACCATAGATAGCGATGGGGGGCCGAGACCGAGAGAGCTACATAAAGCTACATGGAAAAAATATGCACCAAACAAGCCACTTTGAAATGTAGCTGTTTTGATGAATACAAAAGTTGGATGACCCTCCCCTCAACAAAGAATAAAAAGACATGACCCTCCCCTATTTTCCTCCGGTGGCCCTTTCCATAAATACCGAACGGTCCCTTAGTAGAATGTCTAAAGTGGACTATCGAAATGAAGTGTTACCTGACAATATGGTTATATTGTCTCAATCGTGTGTTTGCTGTCATCTTTATTCAGTCAAAATGTTTCTATCTGCTTTTTATTTAGCTGGTGTGAAAGCTGGATGCCTTTGTGCATATATAGGGGTTCATGTCATAAGTTTTATGACTTCTATGAGTCTCACTTGTGGACTTTCTGTGCGAGGGCGCCCTCTAGCTTTGTTTATGAATGAAACCCATTACTTGTGTGTTTAGCGCATTTTAGTCCACATGAGCACAGTGGACTAAAAGCCCTGAGGTACAGAGCTTAGTAAGGGACTCTAATAAGAAGTGTGCATGAGTTTTTTCTCAGTAGATGCATAAGAATATCATTATTATATTCATTTTAAATGCAGGTATTTATGACTTTTTAATTTAAACGCATTTAGTAATGTGTTCGGTGAACATAAACCGCTGGGAAAGTAATCAAATGTTTGTCAGTGTATTAGGTCTGTGCATTTGGTTTACAAGTGACAGCAGCCTAATAAACCCACTGCTCTCTCTGTCATTTAATGTTAATCAAACAACAACAGAAAACGAGATAATCATTCTCTGCTCTTCACTGAATGCCATTAGTAACTTTACAATGTATATTACAGTGAAGTATATGCAATGTTTTATTACTATTAATAGTATACTAAATTGTTCATTTCATGTATATCTTTTTTTTCTGTTGTATTTGTACATTTTTTTTTTGTATTACTGAACGTTTCAACTCACTGTTGATGGTTGACAGGGAAACTGCTCTGAAGAACAGTTTAAGGGGTTGGTCATTTTGGGGTTTTATGAAGGCACTGACAGGGGCCCCCGGACAGAAGTATAGGACCGGCAATGGCCGTTATATAGCGAGTAAAAAAAAAAAACATGATCTTAAACTCATAAATTGTCATGTTTTGATGCTAAGATAACATGCTAGCTATCCCTTATGCATCTGAGCGTTTGTGTCTGATGACTAATTTCGAAGACTTAACTAAGATTGGACATTATTTAGTCGGTTTAAAAGATGACCTGATGCTGGACAGGAGTAGTATAGTCCCATATACAGTTTCCATTTTGAAAATCATTCAATCGTGCTCTGATTTCAGAGTTAAAATGATAAGTTACCAAGAGCCTTCGATAGTTGCTCACTCTCCCATTCTTCACGGTGTAACTTATATTTATTTAGGTCACTTTGGCATTGCGATCGCTTGAATATACAGATACACTCTCAAAATTGCACTAAAACCCTGTCAGTCATGATGATGAGCCATCACGTCTCACCAACATGACATGATGATTGATTGACAGGTCTCCCTTTCCCATCCCTGATTGGTTAAACTGAAACAATAAGGGTCGAGTTAGGGAAAATGTTTTGATGTCTGCACTGCACTACATTATTTTTCTTTATTACAAATGTTGGTATGTATTAAGATAACATGACTAAATATAAAAGCAAAGGAAAATTGGGCTGCTTTTTATTTTAAAAAGCTTCCCGATTTTTGTCCACCAGCCCAATGCATATTTTCCAGCTCAACCCGATTAAAAGAAGCCCAATCTGGCAACAGCGCTTAGTGGAGGTCCTCTTTTCCTGCACTCTAGACAAAGCAAAGCTCTGGTTTCAATATTTCATATAAAGGGAATGTGCTGATGCTCCTAGGGCATTTACATATTTCACACTATATAAATGTAAATATCACTCATTTCTTTAGAGGTGGACATTTTAATAAGGATCAAATGACTGAGTTCAGCTTTTAGAATGAAACCAACCTGTGTGTTCCTCAGTTTCTTCTTGTTTCACACTGAAGGTTTCTTCAATCTTGAAGTCTTCACTCTCCTCTTTAAAAAACACCATCTTTGTTTGCGTCTCAGTATCTTCATGTTTCACAGTCAATGTTTCTTCAATTTTCATGTCTTCACTCTCCTCTTTAATAAACGCCATCTCGGTTTGTGTCTCAGTATCTTCATGTTTCACTCTGAATGTTTCTTCAATCTTCATCTCTTCACTCTTTTCTTTAAACGCCATCTTTATAATAGTGTGTCACATGGATCTCAGTTCCTTCGCCAGGAGTTTTTCTGTGTGTTTGGACACTGTCCTGTTTAAAATGAGAATAAGTAAGAGAAAAAAACACATCAAAACTGATTCTCAGGGTGCGTCTAAATCAGCAGTTACCTTTCGTTTCGAGGGAACTTGTGTTGCGTTTAAGACGACACTTTGGGGAACGCCTCTAGCATGATAGCGTCTGAAGCATGTGTGGAACTAGCCCAACATTTATTTGTAGAGTTAAAATCTGATGTTTTTAATCGCGATTAATCATTATTAATACTGGAAAAATGTGTGATTAATTCGTTTTTTTTTTTTCAAATAGATTGTGAGCACTAATATTATATATTAGATGCACGATATATCGACCACATATCGATATTGGCCGATAATGGTCATTTTTAATGTTATTGATCCGATAAGAAACTTAGGCCTATATATTAAAGCCGGGAGATAATGTATTATTTCCTTTAGCTGATGAGGCACACTGTTAGCCATGATGGTTTTTAATTGCTTAATATGATTGGAATCACTTCAAAAAGGAAGATACAGTTAGTGTGCAGCACAAACCTGTCATATTGGCTTTATAATCTTAGAATAAGAACACGACTAAACGTTGTAATATTATGTTTATTGTGTGTGTGTGTGAATATGATTAATCTCATATAGGATGCGTTTGGTAAATGAACGATGCAGTAAAGCGATTCATATTGAACCGGTGATCATCTTTAACTTTAGCGCACACAGATCGAACAGCAATGCACATTAATAAATATGATTGGAACTGTCATATACACGACATTATAATGAGGATACTATTATAATAAAACGTTTCTTTCTTTCAGATACTATTATAGCGCGTTGTTGTGGGAATAGCGCGTCCAGAACAGGGGTTACTCATACCAGCAGTCAAATAACGGTCATTAATGTTAGATAACCTACTATAATGTTACATTCAATATTAATTTATTTATTTTACATAGCTTGTAAAAACGATTAAATTAATTTAAACACTTTAAATGCGTAAAACACAAACCTGTCTTCAGCAGAATCACAACAGATACACAGGAGCGCGGCGCAGACTTATGACGTCATCTTCCCGCTCCAAAATAAAAGTCTTATTCATGCACTGAAATCAGAAATGTGCGTAGAAATTCACATACAAATAACACACCAAATATCAGCTGCGTTAAAAGTTAAATTCTTGGAGAAATACATATTTAAATGAATGTTGAACAACATCAAATATGTGAGATTCTGTTAATGGCTAAATACTCATATTGGTGTGCAGAAACCAGTATACAATTTATACTTTATAACAATAAAGGGTTTTCAATCTAATTAAAAACTCATTTAGGGCCACAGACTCAAAAAAACTAAAAAACAAAAACAAATGTGCAACAATGAATAGAGTAACATTTTTCAAAATGTTATCAATTGTGCAAAATTAATAGTAATTGTGTGTGTGTCCTCTGATTTATTTTGCTTATAGTGGATGAGTGTGGTGGCAAACTCTCACTGTTAAACACACATAAACAACATTTATTTTTCATTTTCATTCAAAGATTCTTTTTTCACGTTTTTATGGTGGAAAACAATAAGCATTTCATAAGTTGGAACAGCTTTTGTATCAAAGGAAAGATATTCAATATAGTCAAAGCATCAATATTTACAGTGTTGATCCTTCTTCTTCATAACCTCTTAAATTCACTCCAGCATGATGGATATCAGCTTCTGGGTAAAATCAAACATTGACATAAAAAAAAACCAGATCAAATATACAAATAAAACTGACGTCGGAAACTTGACGTCTGTTTGACATCCACACACACTGATGTCTTCTCGACCACCAAAATAACAACACAAAAGTAATGAAATGTAAGATAAGTTTTATTCATCAAGCTTAATTTCAAAAATACAAATTTAATAATACAAGCTGACATCTCAGTTCATTGCGATCTTACAAATCTCTGTTATTATCAGTGAAGCTGACAGCACAATGAATCTTTCATAATGTCTGCACTTTCTTTGTTATAATCAGAGGATTTGCCAGCGTACAGAATTCAGCACTGACAAAAACTCTGTTTTGAGCGGTGAGGGGAGTCTATCTTAAATGCTTCTGATTGGCCATTGCGTTCAAGAAATCAACACATATGTCTGTGATTGGCTGCATCGCACAATGTTACAAAATATGTTATAAATAGAAAATCTGCTTGTAAATCGTTTTTATTTTGTTTTAGTTTTTCTTGTTGCTTTTGTGCAACAGATGAATAACAAATTATTTGTTTTTAGATGTTTTATTTTTTTTATTTTTCTATTTTGCGGGAGCCCCACGCATCGTTTTATTGTCCCACAACCCGCACACACACGAGTACCACACTTCTCTGTTTGGCTGTCTGATGGGAGAGTCTGTTTTTTTGTTTGTGGATGCCAGCAGAACATTACCTGCCTGACTGCATTGTGAAAACTGTAAAGTGTAGTGGAGGACGGTTAATGATATGGGGCTGTTTTTCAGGGTTAGGGTGGGCCAAATCTTAAACATTTGGAGAATTTATTTAGGCTTAAGCAGAGCAAAACTGAGAAAATGAAGGACTGTGTTTTTCTTGTGATTTCCTTTCGTATAATTTCAGAACTAAGTTAAAGTATGAGAAATGTCCTGATGGTTTAAAGGGGTCATATAATGGTACATGCACTTTTACAAGTTGATTGTACTGAAATGTGTGTTGGCAGTGCCTGTACACAACCATCATATAATGATAAAAATCCATCCAGTGTTTTTGTTTTAGGGTGTACTCACACTAGGCACGGTTGCCATGAACCGGGCCCGAGTACGATTGTCCCCCCTCCCCACTCCCCCTCTGGCCTGCACTCACATAGGGTTTCAGCATTCGTGCCGGAGCACGCTTACGTCATTATGGTGCGTGCGACGGTTTCGGGATAAACAAGAAGAGCGGCGCTCTCTGAACACAATGAAGTCCATCGCTCTGTTTTCTTTGTGGATAATTTTGTGTCGTTTGGTCCACGGTGGTCCACAGCCTGTTGTTAAACAGATGCGTCGCCTTAGTGGCGCGAAAATTTCCACGTAATCGTGCTGCTCGTATGAGGAGGTTTGCAAGGTACCAGCTGAAGTGCAGCAAGGACTTTGCAGCTTTGATTACGGACTGTGTTGGTTTTGGAGCGTCGCAAAACCATGACGCCACGCGTCCTGTTCCGTGCTCCAGCACGGTTAGCGCTCACACTGCATGCGAACCGCGCCCGAGTCCAACTGAACCGTGCTCTGGCCCACCTCTTCCAAGCGGACCAGGGCCGGCTAATCGAGCCGCGCCCTGGCACGGTTCGGAGCACTCACACTAGTCAAACGAACCGCGCTTTGGTGGTCAAACGCACTCGGGCACGGTTCAAACTGGCTAGTGTGAGTACACCCTTAATCTCCTTATATGTTTTCCCCTGCCTCAAATTGAGCCGTTCGTTTTTGTGACGTCAATAAAACGGACGCCCCTCCCGCGATTGTTGATTGACAGCTTGTGATTCAACACAGACCCGCCCTCGCTCGTCCTGTCAATCATAGTATGCGCGGACCTGCGCGGTCATTGTTGATATGCTGGAGCACTGTCTATGAGCAGAATGGCGTCTAAGCGATTGTGGTGTTCTGTTCTTGGGTGCAATAACGAACACAGTCATTTTAATGTTCCTAAATCCGAACCGCTGAAGACGCAGTGGCTGAGTTTGTTTTCGAAGGGAATATTCCCCACGAGCAACGTCAATGCTCTCATGTTTGCCGAATCATTTCACAGCAGACTGCTTTATAAACGAGGGTCAGTGTAAAGCTGGTTTTGCTGAGAAGCTGCACCTGAATAAAGGATCGGTACCAGATATTCGTGTTCCTGCTGAACCTTCAGAAGAACTAAAGTGAGTGTAACGTTTTATTAATCTTTATATTAATATTTATATAATCTTTGCAAATCGCCAGCTGCACGCTTCACGATGAATGCGTTGGTTTACACTCAGGGTACATTACAGCATGTTTTCTATGTACAACGTTCTCAATATAATTCATAATCCCACGTTTATAATGAACAACGCGTGGTTATTGTGTTATTGAGTTACAAACGGTGTACGCACAGAACAGAGGGGCGGGGTGAGCAAAGCTCATTATCATTTAAAGGCATATGCACTGAAACGGCGTGCTGAAAACAGAGCTGTTTTTGACCAGGTAAAATAAGTGTTTTCTTACAATACTAATGAGAATTTTTAATTAAAGTATATTACAAACTTTTAATTTAGACCCTAAAGAATCATATTAGCTTGTACAAAAATGGCATTATATGACCCCTTTAACAAAAAAGGAACACTAAAAGTAATATATATGCATTTGAAATGTATTTAATGGCAATACACAATTCTTAGACTGTAAACTTTACTTGCCTGTTTTTTTTATTCATGCAAAATGAATGACTAGCATCAATGAAAGTACAATTACATCATTCCAAAACAGCATTTAGATTAAAACCTGCTAATTTGTGATACATAACATTCATGTAAGAAGCTGTTAGGCAAAATTATACAGGTATGTATTATACATCATATGAAGAAAGAAGATGAAGACCATTTTTAAGCTAAAGTATTTTTAAGTATAATAAAAATGCATGCAGATCATATTACCACAAAACCAAATGTTTTTGTTTATAGTTGTAGTAATTGTTGATAAAAGGTTAAAAGTTTTACTTCAATGCAGTGCTTACATTTTCTTGAACACATAATTCGTTAGCTTATTGAACAGGATCCTTGGATCATAGGATGATTTTTTTTTGTTGTTGTTGCAGGTTTGTATGCTTTCCAATCCTCTGAAAGCACTCCTCCAGAGGAAACCTTACTGATGATCTCTGCCTTCTTCCTGACGCCCATTAAAGACTGAATGCGATCTTGAAACCCAGGCTTGGCTTCTTGTTTCTCAGACTCGATCATCAGATCAATGTAGTCAGGGGTGGACAGAGGATTGGGCTTGAGGGCGATTTCCTGCAGCCGCTCCAAGGACATTTGAGATTCTTCAATTAGTCCGGTCACAATATCCTGGACAACCTCGAACTCCTTTTCAAGCTCTTCAAAGATCTTTTCTTTTGACATGACCTGTCCATGTGCAGCCTCAAATCGCTTTTTTAAATCCTGATAGGTTCCCTTTTTCTTCTCTGGGACATACGTCCATTTGTATTTCTGATTAAAGTGCACGTTCCAAGCACACTTTCCAGGACAGACCTGACACACTCCAGCTTTCATAGCACAGCAGTAATATTTGTCACTGTCGCTTGCATAAACACATGTGTCATGACATGTAAAGTGACAAGTTTGGCAGTTGGTTAAGAAGTAGCCAGAATTGTTTTCGGTCTGTTTTGGGTCAGTTACTTCAAATTCGTATTCAAAATCCTTGTTCGCATCCATTTCCGCCTTGTGCTGCTCCAGAGCAGCTCTTGTCTTCTTGATTTCATCCAGTTTTGTCAGACCAGCATTGATTTGGGGCTGAAGGCCTTCCACAAGCACTTCTAGCTGCTGTCGCTCTTTCAGGACTTCTCGTGTCAGAGACAGGCTCTTGGTTTCCATCGTTCTAAGGGATTTGAAGAACTTTCTCATGCTAGAAAATCCCAGCTTCCAGAACATTTTGTCAAAGTTTTCACAATCAGACTCCTCATCGTCTGCAGATGTGTTATTGGTAGCAAACAGAGCAGAGTTGTTGAACTTGAAGTGAAGTGGCTCTCCAGACTCATTGGTAGAACAGGGCACCTCAGAGACTTTGATGGCCTCGAGAACAGGCGGTGTTTTCCCATCTGCAAAGGTGACCATCATAAGGATGTTTTCAGCAATATCCTTCCCAAATATGGAAAGAATGGAGTCAAAGATGTATTTCTGTGTGTGCGTCAGACGAGCAAGTGAAGCCTGTACTACAAAACACACGGCATCAATGCAGTCGATCCCTCCTTCATTAGAGAAGAACTCCTGAATCTCCGTTGTGATTTTCTGGTCATGTGAAATTCCTCTAGTATCACCGAAGCCTGGTGTGTCCACAATGGTCAGAGAATATGGGACCCGGTCACCATCCATGTGATTGATTTGATATGCCGTGATCTCCGAAGTTTGACTTTCAGCCTGGGATTTCTCCTTCCCTTCATCTATCAGCACAAACCGGAAGTCATCTTCCCATTGCACTCCCAGGATGTAGTTGATCATGCTGTTAATTAGTGTGGATTTTCCTGCACCTGTGGCTCCGATCATCATGATGGTCTTGTTCTCTTTTGGAATGCTTTTCCCAAACGTGCTTCTTCTGCAGAATCCATCACTGTTCTGCCATGTTTCATCCAGGTGGAGTTTAAACATGGGTAGGTTTTCACTGCTTCCATCTTGTATTTTTCTGCTCCAGCTGTTCTTTATAACATGTGCAACACTGAATCCCTTTCCATTGCTTAGGTGTTTTGTCATGTTTCTGCTGCGTGTTTTTTCTCTTGACATTTTTTGGTTGTTGTTATCAGCAAACTGGCAAAAAAAAAATATGTTTCTGACTTTTTCCCACCTGGAAACCTGTTGGATAAAGAAAAAGGAAATAATTGTTTGTACAATAATTTATAAAAACAGTATACAAAAGAAGTTAGTATAACTTTTGTGCAATATCACTAAAATTATCATCTTTCAGTAATTCAGTAATTTTCAAGTTGACAGGTAGAGTATTTCCTATTATAAACAATCAAAAACAAATGAACAAGGAAGACTATTTTGAAAATATAAGCCCCAAAGTAGTGGAACAAAAGTGAATACACCTTTGATCAGAGAGAGAGAGAGAGAGAGAGAGAGAGGGAGATTTGAAGAAGGACTGTAGAAAGAGAGATGGCTTGGAGACATTACAAAAGAGAAAAGCTCAGATATATATCACTAAAAATAGAATGGTTATGATCAGGCAAAAGCTTTAGGACCTGTGTTAATATTAGAAAATCTTTTTCTCATTTTAATGCTCTTATCAACATGGAAAAGTGGATCGGCTTGCTTTGTGCAAATGTTTTTTATTGAAAACAACATTGACAATACTGTGTTCAATTTCACACTAACATTCTCACTTGGAGCAAATAATCTCTCACACAATGCAACACTGTCCATCAATAAAAGGGTGAAAGAAATACTGAGAGGTCCTGATATTGACGAGGGGGCGGAGAATTCGCATCAGCTTTGTGTGTGTGTGTGTGTGTGTGTGTGTGTGTGTGCTTGGCCATCATCAAGTGGTATTTCAGACTGGACGTGCTGCGATCGCGATGATGATAGCTCAGTTCACAGCGACAACACACACAGATCACTTTGGTCTTGTCAATGGAACCATTTGGCAACTTTTTCAAAGTAAACTTTCCATTCAGAATCTTATTGGCATCCGTTTCGGCGTCTCGCGCTCGTCATCCACTCAAAACGTAACGTTAACCAACTATTTGTCCTGCTCGCAAACCCAAACAAGTGTGTGCGGCGTGCCTGTTGTTTTGTTTCCGGTCTAAGCTAGATCCGCTTGCGCTTTCAAAACGTCCTCGCGCAGCACAAGCCATTGAAATGAATGGGTTTCATAGTGCAGCGCCGCGCACGCCGCGTCCTGTTGCAAAAGCATGTGAAAAAAACTACAAAGTTTGCTAGGCCAAAAAGACCGCTAATCGCACGATAAAAAAATGTATGCCGTTTAAATGGGTTTGCGTTAACGCCGTTATTAACGCGTTTAACTGACAGCCCTAATGTGGATTCAAAGTGGATTGGCCTCTCTAGCGAGATTCCTATTAGTCGGTCTATGACGTACTTAACCGTTCTCTCCTTCAGGGAACGAGGGTTTCCATATGTAACCAAGACATTTTGCTATGCTTTACAGAACCAAGATATGCTGTATTGCTGTTGTTTTAATGTTAGACATAGTTCAGGTCAGTTTTGTCTGGAGCTGGTGTGCTGCTGGAGACTAACATAAGACTTTTGCTTGTACTGTATGTTCATTTTATTTCTTCCTTGTCGTTTGTTCATCATCTTCAATGTATTTTTCGTGAAACATTTTGCTTCGCATCACCTTTGATAAAGAAACATTCACTCTTGCACTGCGTGTTTGTGCATTTTTGGGGGCGGAGCAATGAAGGGAGGGGCGTGTTTGTTTGTGTTTGTTGGAAAAGGGCAAATACCCTACTGTTCAGATATTAAGTACTGCAGTTACTGTAATGTTTGCTCGTTTGCACACTGGCTAAACTAGCTTATATTAAATAACTGGGACGCACACCGGACATTCTGAACTGGTTGTTTATTTCGCCATTTTGATTCTCCCAATCTCGCAAGAGTACCGGGATCTTGCCCGAGGGCTACGGTGTCCCTTTGGGGACATACAGTTAGGATGTTACAGTTACTGGAGGGTGATACAATTTTGAATCATTTGACATTTAAGTGATATTGCAAAGGCATGTATTCATTTCTATTTTATACAGTATAGGGTACAACGGGGCTAAAGGCGCTGATCCTTTACGCAATCGGGGGACGAGGCACAAGCTTGATTATGTGCTAAATTGATCCAATTTTTAATGTTTTTTGAAAGTGCTATTGTAGCACTAAGAATGTAAAACAGGACAGATATCAGTGCGCCCCCTTTAAGTGTAGCACTAAGAATGTAAAACGGGACAGATATCAGTGCACCCCCCTTTAAATTTCGAACTGTTAATGTTATTGTTAGTTACTTGTATTACTTTATTGCATTGTGTTCAATTTGGTGAGACTCGGAGTCGTCAGCAGGGGGCACCCGGGAGTTGCACAGCGCATGGGTGGCTGACTAGCTAGCAGTGTAGAAGTAGTATCCACCACGAGATGAAGCGCGAAAGTGCAGAGAAATGTGCTCCTTGCTTGAACAATGCTTTTTCTTGTGTTTTATGCAGGTAAGCTGACAATAACCTATATACTGGTAAATGCATAGCAGTATTGTATTCGTGTAAAAAGATACTGAATATCATGAGATCAGTTTCTGGTTATCAATGGGGAGCAGATAAACAATCATTACTAGATATTTATAGGGCATTAAAAAGATTGTGTATTGATTATGGATGCATGGTATATGGAGCAGCAGCCAAGAGTATTTTAGAAAAACTAGACAGAATACAGTTCAGAGCTCTAAGACTCAGTATAGGTGCAGTGAAAACAACCCCTACTAATGCACTGCTGGTAGAAGCGGATGAACTGCCGTTATATTTAAGACGTTCTAAGTTGTCTTTAGCATATTGGATAAACTTAAAAGGATCTGGAGAGGAACAACCTACAACACAGGTTCTGTGTGACTGTTGGGAATATACACGACAAATGAAAGGTAAAGGATTTGGCTGGAATATTAATGTAGTAGCAGAAGAATATGGATTAAATAGCATAGAATATGGCCCAACTACTGTATGGGGTAATGTTCCTCCGTGGATTTATCCTGTGCTCAAAGTGGACTTGAACCTTATTGAGAAGAAGAAAGAATGGAGTGAAAGTAATGTAGATAATATTGTATATTTGGTTTGAGATTATGTGAAGATTAATTATTATAATTATATGTTAATATTTACTGACGGATCAAAAGATCCAGAGACTGAACATGTAGGATCAGGAGTATATATACCTGAGTTTGATGTAGTAAAAGAATTAATGATAAATTATCTGTATATAAAGCAGAAATGGTTGCTATTATTTTAGGGTTACAATGGATAGAAGAGGTGAGACTGGAGAGAGCTGTCATTTGTTCAGACTCCACTGCCGTCCTACATAGTTTGAATTCCAAAAATACAGTAAGAGATGATTTATTGATGGAAATATGTACAATAATGCTGAGAATACAAAGAGTTGGAATTGATGTGCAATTTGTTTGGGTGCCTGCACATGTTGGTGTTGAGGGAAATGAGAAAGCAGATGAGATTGCAAAGTCAGCGTTGAAATTAAAAGATGATGAAATAATGAAAGTTCCATTTGGAAAAGGAGAGGCCAAATCATTAATTAGGAAAGCAGTGAGTGATGTATGGCAGAAGAAGTGGGACACAGGCACTAAAGGGAGATATTATTACAGCATTCAAAAATCAATTAAGGTGAAGGGTTTCAAAGGTAAATGTAGAAGAGATGAAGTGTTATTTTCAAGATTAAGGTTTGGGCATACTGGGTTAAAATCAACGCTGTTTTTAATGGCAAAATGTCTGTCTGATAAATGTGAGGTTTGTAATGTGCCTGAAAATGTCGAGCATGTCATCATGAAGTGTAGCAAATATGATGCTGAGAGGAACATCTTACGTGACAAGATATATGAATTAGGACGGGGATGGAATTTAGAAGGGATTTTAGGGATGAGTGAAGAAACAAGGGAGTGCTGCAAAGCTGTATGTAAATATCTTAAATATACACGATTAGATCATATAGTTTTTTTTTTAGTTTTTAAAAAAAAAAATTAAATACCAAATACTAAAACCTTGAAATTACACACTCCGGTACAGTAGGTGGTGGTATGCACCTGAACAAAGCTGGTTGCGACCCGCCATTAATCCTAGAGAAGAAGAAGTATTGTATTCGTATAGAGCCGTAGTTCTCGCCTAAGACGTTAAGAAAAGTGAAGTTTTGACCGTGATTAAGAGTGTCATGCGTGAAATGGCGGACGAGAGTGTTAACTACTCAACAGGAAAATTAGTAACTTTTAACGTGAGCAAAACGGAGGAATAAAGGCTTAAAAAGATATATACTCGACATGTGAGTGCGGGACGAGACATAATTAACCGAATAGATGTGTACGGACATTGATTAAGATGTGTGTAGTGACGAGTTTGGGCAGTTTGAGTTAACAAGGCACACGTGACTGTTGTTAGTCCTCGCATATACATGTTACCCTCGTTTAGCGTTGCTTTGTCAGCTATTACATGTAAAAAAAACTAAGTCAATACTGTTAAATAAGAACCCCAGTCAGGTTTAGAGGTAAAATAGTTTATTAATTATTTTGTGAGTTTATAGTGATAACACGGTAACTGTTAAACGGTTGAAACCTAGTTCATAATGTAGTCAGTTCATTAGCATATTTCATGGAAGAGTAAAAAACGGATTAAAGACAAGTGAAAGTGATATGAAAGAGTATTAGAAATATATGTGCAGTTATCAATGGTAGATTAATGTGAATATAGACTAAACTATTGCTGATATCTGAATATCTATTCTAATTCCAAATGCTATTTACATGTTTATGTTTATTGAGTTTGAATGCATGACTCATAGAGTTTTGTGGTACTTTAATGATGTTATTTGTCAGACCTTTCCTTTTATGTCATCTGATAGCGGGCACAGCACATGTTTAGATCTATGTTAATGTGTTTGTGTATAGAACATGTATTTCTTTAGAGTTGAGTATTGTATAAAGAGTAATGCGTCTAGTGTGACATATCAGCCTAGACATCAGACATGTGATTGGTTAGGATAATTTGTGAAGGTATCGCAGGATAAGAGTGTAGAAGTAGTATCCAGCACGAGATGAAGCGCGAAAGTGCAGAGAAATGTGCTCCTTGTTTGAACAATGCTTTTTCTTGTGTTTTATGCAAATAAATAAATGTTGCACCAGGAAGTGACATCGCCTCATTCCTAAAAGTGTAACACTATAGATTTAAGTAGCAAATGAGAATCACTAAAGTTATTGCTTATATTTTTAGACAAAGATCCTGTTTATGATTTTCAGTTTTGTTCAAGGTAATAATAGCAACAGTTTTTCAATAACAGAAGAATATGCAAAAGTATGGTGCTTTGGGTAAAATGCACAACAATTAACATGATAATAAATAGCCGGCTGACTTTCCATTGGTGACATCACCATATTTATAAAGAAACCATGAAAAATGTTATTTATCATATCATATAATGAAATATCATATTTATTGTTGCTGCTGTAAAGTCATATTACATTTTTTGTGGGATGACCTTCAAAGCTTAGAGAATCTTTAGTTAAATTTTTTTTTATGAACATTTATTGACAGTATATTTATTAATCAACATTAAATTATGCATTGTCTATAATACTTAAGATAAATGTATCAATACTGGGGGCCTTTTGCCCTGTCCTGGTGAGCCTCAGCGTGAGTGTGGGGTAAAATGCCCCCTTCCTCATACATTCATATGATTTGTATTCATCAATGTATAATAAAAACATATTTTCTGAAGTCATACACTATGGGAGTAGTGAAAAGCACATTTTCCTTAAGAATGTGACTTTAGCCCTGTCATAACCTATAGTCAGTTTATTAATCATTAAGTATTCAGAATTCACACTAAGGCTGTACTGTACCTATACAAAACAGATCATTCTCACTAGTGGGTGAGGACTTTGTACAATGCAACTAAAAATGTTTCAGGAAAAATGCTACAAGAACACCAGATTTTTTCATTAATAGTAGATGCATGTTCTATTTGGACATGCTTTTGAATATGATTTAATAACTCTGACCCTACCTTCAATCCCCATTGTGTGTATGCAGTCACAATAAAGATGGCAAATTGTCTGACATAATTTATTACTTACATCACATAAAATAATCCAATGCAACTCTCGTGTTGTGTTATAGGCTATTCCAAGCCATCTGAAAGTATACTGTAGGGTTTAGTGAGAAACAAGCCAAAATGGCAAGTTATTACATTTATGAAAATCTTGCGTTGCAATCCTGTGTGAGCTCTGCCCCGCTATAGACCTTATGTAGCCCCGCCCCTTCTCAGCGCTGCGCACAATGTCTTTTGTCTTCCGGTCTGTATTTTCACAGTGATCTTGCGTAGTTATGAATGAACGGCTCGTTTTAAAATCTTCCAGGTCTACTGACATTTGTTAAGACATCTGCTTTAAACATTACAATCCTCATGATAACTTTCGTTAACTTTACATTAAGTAAATCCACTTCAAAAGCTAATTACTCCTGGACAGCGATGCCATAGAAATATACAGAGCGACCTCAAAAACGGAAGTTCAAAAGATGGCGGCGCCCTCATTTCTCTATCACGAGATTCTATCTTGAGGCCACGAGTTACTATCTTGAGGCCACGAGTTACTATCTTGAGGCCACAAGTTACTATCTTGAGGCCACGAGTTACTATCTTGAGGCCACAAGTTACTTATCTTGAGGCCACGAGTTACTTATCTTGAGGCCACGAGTTACTATCTTGAGGCCACGAGTTACTTATCTTGAGGCCACGAGTTACTATCTTGAGGCCACAAGTTACTATCTTGAGGCCACGAGTTACTATCTTGAGGCCACGAGTTACTATCTTGAGGCCACGAGTTACTATCTTGAGGCCACGAGTTACTTATCTTGAGGCCACGAGTTACTATCTTGAGGCCACGAGTTACTATCTTGAGGCCACGAGTTACTATCTTGAGGCCACGAGTTACTATCTTGAGGCCACGAGTTACTATCTTGAGGCCACGAGTTACTTATCTTGAGGCCACGAGTTACTATCTTGAGGCCACGAGTTACTTATCTTGAGGCCACGAGTTACTATCTTGAGGCCACGAGTTACTATCTTGAGGCCACGAGTTACTATCTTGAGGCCACGAGTTACTATCTTGAGGCCACGAGTTACTTATCTTGAGGCCACGAGATACTATCTTGAGGCCACGAGTTACTTATCTTGAGGCCACGAGCTACTATCTTGAGGCCACGAGTTACTATCTTGAGGCCACGAGTTACTTATCTTGAGGCCACGAGATAGTTATAATAAATTTTTTTGACAAAGTAGGACTAGGGGGGCTCCGTACTATACAGTTTGAGTTGAGAAAAAGATTAAATGTAGTTGCAATAAACATGTTAAGAACCCTTACAACTGCAGTTGAGGAGGACTATTATTCTGCTGCGTGGAAATGAGGAAGAACTGAGGACGACTCAACTTGATCTTCGGCTGACCAATCAGAGGAAAGGGGTGTTTCATTCCCACCCGTTGTGTAGAGATCGAATATGAATTTTTCTACCCCTGAACGAAAATGAAAATTTTTGTTTTTCAGTTTTTTGGAACACCCCCCCCCCCCCCCCCCCCCCCCCCTTTTTTCCTTTTTTTCTACTTTTAATATTAAATAAAAAAACGATTTAACAAATTATACACTGATTCTCCAGTCTTCAGTGTCACATGATCATTCAGAAATCATTTTAATATGTTAATTTGCTGCTCAATAATCAGAAATGTTTCTTATCACAGCTGAACATGCTGATAATAAGTGTGGAAACTACAATATACTTATTTTATATATAATTATATAAAACAAAGTTTGAAGAACGTGATCATTTTAAATAGAAAGTCAGAGTGAATACAACATTTTACACAGTAGTGTATATTGCAATTAAACACATGAACAATATGCAATTATTCCCAATAAGGATTTTTGGCTAAATATACTACATATAGGATATTTGTTTAAATAACCTGTACAGTCTTAATATTCTACACAGTATTGTTATTTTTGTAAATGTTTCTTGTATTAACATTTTTTTTTAGATATATTTACTGGAATTTTTTTTGTTTTACAGTATATGTATTTATTCCTCTGGCTTTAATGACATTTCTTAAATTCTAAATAAACTATTGTTAAAAATAAATAAAAATAATAATAAAAAATTGAAATATATTTGATATTTGAATATATTCTAGTCTATATTCAGATAATGTACTACTCACCTGGACAATGCCGTTTCTTTCTGTAATAGCAGCCGATGATTGTCTGGAAAAATTAATGAAAAAGAAAGGTTGGATTATTATTGAATATTAGTGCTACTGCTCCTACAGTAGTCACATTCAAATCCAGACTCAAAACACATCTGTTTAGCTATGCATTTACTGAATGAGCACTGTGCCACTGTTCGTCCGACTGTTTTTACTGTACTTACTGTTTTAATTATTCTTATTTGTTTTGATTACTTTATTTTCTCCTATGTAAAGCACTTTGAATTACGATTGTGTATGAAATGTGCTATATAAATAAACTTGCCTTGCCTTGCCTAGTCAAATGATTAAAAACACAATAAAAATGTACATTGTAAAGTATAATATAGAATGCATAAAAAACAATTTGGACTTTGAATCTACCATCTGCAACTACCGCTATACTGAAAAATAATTAAATTAACTTTTTTTAATGAACAATTTGTTAGGAAAAACTATCAGATTTTTTCAACGTTACTATACAAAATGTCATTTGGACTTTTTAGATTTGATTATCTGTGCAGAATCGGCAGGATCTGTTTTCACATTTTTTTCAGTCAAATATTACAAATAGTATTTGTAAATCTATTTGTGTTTTATTAGGAAATAGACTTACTGTTATGTTGGTTTCCTCTTGAATCTGCTTCTCATTTGCAGCTGCAGAAAGCCTCTGCATTGGTCTTTATAGTGTCCAACTGCTGCTCCTCCCCATAAAAAAAAAAAAACCACTAGGCTTGGAATGTTTTACTTGCATTTGTTTATTCCAGTAACTGCCAGCGATCTTTTTTTCTTTTTTTTTTTTTTTACAGCACTTTGGTCAACTTCGGTTGTTTTTAAATTGTGCTTATAAATAAACATTGTATTGTATTGTATCAGCTGACCACTAAAGTACATCAATGTCACATCTATTAGAAAATTCTAAACAGACGAGATTATGACATCACAATTCAAATGATAATTTAATTGAATATATTACTGTGCAAAAGATGATTATTAATTTAAGAAATCTAGAGATAATCTACAAAAACTGCAACTAGATGCAATTTCAAGTATATTGTAGAAGAAACAAATCTGCTTGTGTGATTGCATTCATTAACAGAAGTTTATTCATAATTTAGCGCTGGTGTTTTTTTAGTTTAAAAAAAAAATAATAATAATGGAACCAGTTCTGAATAGGTTCCCAGATCTTGGTTACCAAATCCTCTTTTGCACTGGAGGAGGCTGTAGACAAGACCATGGAAGAGACCTTTATGAAGTTTGCCAAGTCTGCAGGTATGTAACGAGGGTCAAATTATTGAATAGTACGTTATAGTAGCAGCTTGGTTTCTGTTGAATGTTAAATTAAAATTGGTCCCATTTGCGGCATCTTTACCAACTTCCTTTACAAACTTGATAAGAACTGATTGACTGTCAACAGGCTTTAAACTTTCACTTTCCTGTTCCAGTAAATGTCATGAAAAGATCAGAGTTGTCATTTTTTTCAAAATATCTACATGAAACATGCAACACATCAGTGAGAAATGTCTGCTTGCAAGTCATGTGACATGTCATAAAAAGGTCATTCACCTCACAGCCTATTCTTCATCACTATGTCCACGAAAAATGACAACTCTGACCTTTTTGTGACATGTCACATGACTTGCAAGCAGACATTTCTCACTGATGTGTTGCATGTTTCATGTAGATATTTGGAGTATTTCTCCTAGTCCTTAAATATGGTACTTGACGTCTCACGAATGCCATAAAGTGCCACCTCACAGCCCATTCTTCATCACTAAGTCCACGAACAGCCTAAAGTGCCACCTCACAGTCTATTCTTCATCACTATGTCCACGAACAGCCATAAAGTGCCACCTTACAGCCTATTCTTCATCACAAAGTCCACGAACAGCCATAAAGTGCCACCTCACAGCCTATTCTTCATCACTAAGTCCACGAACAGCCTAAAGTGCCACCTGACAGCCTATTCTTCATCACTATGTCCACGAAAAATGATAACTCTGACCTTTTTATGACATGTCACATGACTTGCAAGCAGACATTTCTCACTGATGTGTTGCATGTTTCATGTAGATATTTGACATATTTCTCCTAGTCCTTAAATATGGTACTTGACGTCTCACGAATGCAATAAATTGCCACCTCACAGCCTATTCTTCATCCCTAAGTCCACGAACAGCCTAAAGTGCCACCTCACAGCCTATTCTTCATCCCTAAGTCCACGAACAGCCATAGAGTGCCACCTCACAGCCTATTCTTCATCACTAAGTCCACGAACAGCCTAAAGTGCCACCTCACAGCCTATTCTTCATCACTAAGTCCACGAACAGACTAAAGTGCCACCTCACAGCCTATTCTTCATCACTATGTCCACGAAAAATGACAACTCTGACCTTTTTATGACATGTCACATGACTTGCAAGCAGACATTTCTCACTGATGTGTTGCATGTTTCATGTAGATATTTGGCATATTTCTCCTAGTCCTTAAATATGGTACTTGACGTCTCACGAATGCCATAAAGTGCCACCTCACAGCCTATTCTTCATCACTAAGTCCACGAACAACCGTAAAGTGCCACCTCACAGCCTATTCTTCATCACTAAGTCCACGAACAGACTAAAGTGCCACCTCACAGCCTATTCTTCATCACTATGTCCACGAAAAATGACAACTCTGACCTTTTTATGACATGTCACATGACTTGCAAGCAGACATTTCTCACTGATGTGTTGCATGTTTCATGTAGATATTTGACATATTTCTCCTTAAATATGGTACTTGACGTCTCACGAATGCCATAAAGTGCCACCTCACAGCCTATTCTTCATCACTAAGTCCACGAACAGCCGTAAAGTGCCACCTCACAGCCTATTCTTCATCACTAAGTCCACGAACAGCCTAAAGTGCCACCTCACAGTCTATTCTTCATCACTAAGTCCACGAACAGCCATAAAGTGCCACCTCACAGCCTTTTCTTCATCACTATGTCCACGAACAGCTATAAAGTGCCACCTCACAGCCTATTCTTCATCACTATGTCCACGAACAGCCATAAAGTGCCACCTCACAGTCTATTCTTCATCACTATGTCCACGAACAGCTTAAAGTGCCACCTCACAGTCTATTCTTCATCACTATGTCCACGAACAGCCTAAAGTGCCACCTCACAGCCTATTCTTCATCACTATGTCCATGAACAGCTTAAAGTGCCACCTCACAGTCTATTCTTCATCAACAAGTCCACGAACAGCCTAAAGTGCCACCTCACAGCCTATTCTTCATCACTATGTCCATGAACAGCTTAAAGTGCCACCTCACAGTCTATTCTTCATCAGTAAGTCCACAAACAGCCTAAAGTGCCACCTCACAATCTATTCTTCATCACTATGTCTACTAAAAATGACAACTCTGACCTTTTTATGACATGTCACATGACTTGCAAGCAGACATTTCTCACTGATGTGTTGCATGTTTCATGTAGATATTTGGAGTATTTCTCCTAGTCCTTAAATATGGTACTTGACGTCTCACGAATGCCATAAAGTGCCACCTCACAGCCTATTCTTCATCACTATGTCCACAAACAGCTTAAAGTTCCACCTCACAGTCTATTCTTCATCACTATGTCCACGAACAGCCTAAAGTCCCACCTCACAGCCTATTCTTCATCACTATGTCCACGAACAGCCGTAAAGTGCCACCTCACAGCCCATTCTTCATCACTAAGTCCACGAACAGCCTAAAGTCCCACCTCACAGCCTATTCTTCATCACTATGTCCACGAACAGCCGTAAAGTGCCACCTCACAGCCTATTCTTCATCACTAAGTCCACGAACAGCCGTAAAGTGCCACCTCACAGCCTATTCTTCATCACTAAGTCCAAGAACAGCCTAAAGTGCCACCTGACAGCCTATTCTTCATCACTATGTCCAAGAAAAATGACAACTCTGACCTTTTTATGACATGTCACATGACTTGCAAGCCGACATTTCTCACTGATGTGTTGCATGTTTCATGTAGATATTTGACATATTTCTCCTTAAATATGGTACTTGACGTCTAACGAATGCCATAAAGTGCCACCTCACAGCCTATTCTTCATCACTAAGTCCACGAACAGCCGTAAAGTGCCACCTCACAGCCTATTCTTCATCACTAAGTCCACGAACAGCCTAAAGTGCCACCTCACAGCCTATTCTTCATCACTAAGTCCACGAACAGCCTAAAGTGCCACCTCACAGCCTATTCTTCATCACTATGTCCACGAAAAATGACAACTCTGAACTTTTTATGACATGTCACATGGCTTGCAAGCAGACATTTCTCACTGATGTGTTTCATGTTTCATGTAGATATTTGACATATTTCTCCTAGTCCTTAAATATGGTACTTGACGTCTCACGAATGCCATAAATTGCCACCTCACAGCCTATTCTTCATCACTATGTCCACGAACAGCCATAAAGTGCCACCTCACAGCCTATTCTTCATCACTAAGTCCACGAACAGCCTAAAGTGCCACCTGACAGCCTATTCTTCATCACTATGTCCACGAAAAATGATAACTCTGACCTTTTTATGACATGTCACATGACTTGCAAGCAGACATTTCTCACTGATGTGTTGCATGTTTCATGTAGATATTTGGCATATTTCTCCTAGTCCTTAAATATGGTACTTGACGTCTCACGAATGCCATAAAGTGCCACCTCACAGCCTATTCTTCATCACTAAGTCCACGTACAGCTGTAAAGTGCCACCTCACAGCCTATTCTTCATCACTAAGTCCAAGAACAGCCTAAAGTGCCACCTGACAGCCTATTCTTCATCACTATGTCCAAGAAAAATGACAACTCTGACCTTTTTATGACATGTCACATGACTTGCAAGCCGACATTTCTCACTCATGTGTTGCATGTTTCATGTAGATATTTGACATATTTCTCCTTAAATATGGTACTTGACGTCTCACGAATGCCATAAAGTGCCACCTCACAGCCTATTCTTCATCACTAAGTCCACGAACAGCCGTAAAGTGCCACCTCACAGCCTATTCTTCATCACTAAGTCCACGAACAGCCTAAAGTGCCACCTGACAGCCTATTCTTCATCACTATGTCCACGAAAAATGACAACTCTGACCTTTTTATGACATGTCACATGACTTGCAAGCAGACATTTCTCACTGATGTGTTGCATGTTTCATGTAGATATTTGACATATTTCTCCTAGTCCTCAAATATGGTACTTGACGTCTCACGAATGCCATAGAGTGCCACCTCACAGCCTATTCTTCATCACTAAGTCCACAAACAGCCTAAAGTGCCACCTCACAGCCTATTCTTCATCACTAAGTCCACGAACAGCCTAAAGTGCCACCTCACAGCCTATTCTTCATCACTATGTCCACGAAAAATGACAACTCTGAACTTTTTATGACATGTCACATGGCTTGCAAGCAGACATTTCTCACTGATGTGTTGCATGTTTCATGTAGATATTTGGAAAAAAAATGACAACTCTGACCTTTTTATGACATGTCACATGACTTGCAAGCAGACATTTCTCACTGATGTGTTGCATGTTTCATGTAAATATTTGGCATATTTCTCCTAGTCCTTAAATATGGTACTTGACGTCTCACGAATGCCATAAAGTGCCACCTCACAGCCTATTCTTCATCACTATGTCCACGAACAGCCTAAAGTGCCACCTCACAGCCTATTCTTCATCACTGAGTCCACAAACAGCCTAAAGTGCCACCTCACAGCCTATTCTTCATCACTATGTCCACGAAAAATGACAACTCTGACCTTTTTATGACGTCACATGACTTGCAAGCCGACATTTCTCACTGATGTGTTGCATCTTTCATGTAGATATTTGACATATTTCTCCTTAAATATGGTACTTGACGTCTCACGAATGCCATAAAGTGCCACCTCACAGCCTATTCTTCATCACTATGTCCACTAACAGCCTAAAGTGCCACCTCACAGCCTATTCTTCATCCCTAAGTCCACGAACAGCCTAAAGTGCCACCTTACAGCCTATTCTTCATCACTATGTCCACGAACAGCCATAAAGTGCCACCTCACAGCCTATTCTTAATCACTAAGTCCACGAACAGCCATAAAGTGCCACCTCACAGCCTATTCTTCATCACTATGTCCACGAACAGCCGTAAAGTGCCACCTCACAGCCTTTGTTCTTCATCACTAAGTCCACGAACAGCCTAAAGTGCCACCTCACAGCCTATTCTTCATCACTATGTCCACGAAAGATGACAACTCTGAACTTTTTATGACATGTCACATGGCTTGCAAGCAGACATTTCTCACTGATGTGTTGCATGTTTCATGTAGATATTTGGGAAAAAAATGACAACTCTGACCTTTTTATGACATGTCACATGACTTGCAAGCAGACATTTCTCACTGATGTGTTGCATGTTTCATGTAGATATTTGGCATATTTCTCCTAGTCCTTAAATATGGTACTTGACGTCTCACGAATGCCATAAAGTGCCACCTCACAGCCTATTCTTCATCACTATGTCCACGAACAGCCTAAAGTGCCACCTCACAGCCTATTCTTCATCACTAAGTCCACGAACAGCCTAAAGTGCCACCTCACAGTCTATTCTTCATCACTAAGTCCACGAACAGACATAAAGTGCCACCTCACAGCCTATTCTTCATCACTATGTCCACGAACAGCTTAAAGTGCCACCTCACAGTCTATTCTTTATGACTATGTCCACGAACAGCCTAAATTGCCACCTCACAGCCTATTCTTCATCACTATGTCCACGAACAGCCTAAAGTGCCACCTCACAGCCTATTCTTCATCACTATGTCCACAAACAGCCTAAATTGCCACCTCACAGCCTATTCTTCATCACTATGTCCACGAACAGACTAAAGTGCCACCTCACAGCCTATTCTTCATAACTATGTCCACAAAAAATGACAACTCTGACCTTTTTGTGATATTTTCACTCTACATGGGTACATGGGTGCATTCGGACCTCACTCTCTGTGGGTTTTTTGGACATTTTCTCCATTTTCAGCTGGTCTGTCCTCACTAAAGTGTCACATGACTTGCAATCAGACATTTCTCACTGATGTGTTGCATGTTTCATGTAGATATTTGGAGAAAAATGACAACTCTGACCTTTTTATGACAGTTTACTGTAAGTAGTTTATTGTACAGTATGAATTGCATCTAACTGCTCATTCGTTTTATTCTTTATTTCATTTTATAAGGGACAATGCACATTTACCTTTATTAGTCTTTAAACAAGTCTTTAGATTTACATTTTCTTAATTTTCAAGACAATGATCCTGTCTAAAGTCTAAACTCATATTGTAATGAGAGATTTCTTTTGCACAGTTTATTTTAAAGTACAAAAAGATTTCATTGCTTTTCTTTCTAAGTTATTTTGTGAGTTTATATTTGTTCAGGTTAGTATTTGTGACCCGTCACGGAAACCAGGGACACAAGTCGGCAGCACAACTTGCGAGCAAAATGAGAAAGAAGCGTTTTTTTCCAAAATTGGTGATTTCCGCTTTTTTGCAGAATCTGTTAGTTGAGATCATGAAGAAGCCTCTCCATGTTTGAGATAACAGTATTGGTATATTTAAAAGCGTACATTTTGAGGTTGAAATCGGCTTGTTTTTCGGAGATTCTAGCATGCAGTAGGGGCGTGTCATTGTCTGTGTGTATTTCCATACTGAATAGCCGCCGGCGCTTTTGCCCCCGCCCCCCAACAGCGTGGCTACTTATTATGCAGCGCTCTGGCCGGCTCTATCTGATATCAAAATTCAATGAAGATCGATGCCGCAAAGATTGTCGCAGACGAGCTGAACCGTGGCCGTTACACCGAAAATGTTTTCGCCGCACTTTGTGGGCTCGGGAAACTGAACCGGAGGTATGGGCGCGGCGCGCGCGCCCTCGGTGCTTGAATACGGCGGCTCGGCTCGCTGACAGCGGTGGCTAACTGTTTCATATGTGACGTCCCGATTGCTTTGAATGGGGAACGTTTTGTGAACAGGGAACAGACTTAATGGACTGGCAACAATCTCCATAGAACATGAACTGGCACAGAGAATCGAAATAGAGGATGCAGTTAAGACCTTTGCTGCGATGAATGCCTGCCGTGCGCGTTTCTGAAACGTAAGTTAAGCTTTATTTGCTCCTTAGTCGTTATGTAAGATGCTGAACCTGCTGATGATATAATGTGCTTGCGGACATTTCATTTGTGTGTGTATACGCACATAAGAAAGTGGTGTAAAGAGATTTGCAACAGTAATCTGAGGAGGAAATATGATTATTTGGAAAATTCCTGTCATGACTGCTTAAAGAAAAATGCCAGCAGGCATTTACCTCCTGCATAAACTTTAATAGTGTTGACATTTTGGGCACACGTGCGTTGCGCACTATTTGCGTTATATGTAGGCCTATGGCTTATTGGCTTTTGTGTGTTGTTGCTGGTTTTGCGTTATATGTATATGGCATATTGGTGTTTGTGTGTTGTTGCTGGTAAACGTTGCAAATAGAGGGGCAGCACAATTGTTTTTCGCCTAGAGCGGCAGAAGTGCATTCGCCGGTTCTGGGGGTGAGTTTGCATTAAACATTAAAGTTTGTCGTTTTGTTTTAATTCTAAGAACACGTACATGTTATCTCATGTTTAGTCTGTTTAGACCTTCCCATACCTACCTATTGTTATTAGCTAGCTCAGGAAAGAAAAAAAAGCTGTAAAGCACAGGGGGAGCTTTACAGGGGGTATGGCTTATCTAAATGAGATGTAAATGAGCCCTATTGTCACTCCCAGCAGGAGAGAGAGGTGAGAATGCACAATCTTTTGAGGCCGTTTTCTCCCATTTTAGTTTTTTTGAGTTCCTACCTTCAAATGGCCACAACTTCTCCAAATATTATCAGATTTCCACGTGTTACACATCGTTGGAAAGCTTGGAGACTACACTTTCAGAATCTATGAATAACTCAAAATGCCGAAGAACCGACTTGTGTCCCTAGTTTCCGTGATCGGTCACATTTGTGTGTGGATAAACAGCCAGAACCTGCAAACATATACTTGTCCATCGGGTGGCACTGTGGATCTATAATCCTAAAACACCATGAAGGGAGTGGGGGATGTTTGTAATTAGCATTTCCATTGTCTCTATGTGTGTGTAGGTGTGTAGGTACAAAATACATCTATGTAACTGTACAGTACATCAAGTGCTCCTGATACTTACGTCAGTTAATCTGTGAAATGATAAACCAGAGGATAATTGCAATGGTAGGCTACTAATAAAAAATAATGAAATTATTAGGTTAAGGGAAATTGCAATTTATTAACAAGATTAATCAAAGGTTACATAACAAAACATGGAGAACTATATACACAACTAAAGCAGAAATAGCAAACACATTGTTATTATTCCAGCCCCCACATATGAGTGAATCAAATATCAGTATAAAAATGTTAAATATACATCTTATTAAACACAAATGCTGCATTTATTTATTTTTTTATTGAAAGAAGACTCTTATGATCACCATGCCTGTATTTACTTGATCAGTGTATAACGTTACCTGTCCTGTGTATTTGACCAAATGCACACAAAATAAAAAGGACTGCATTTATTCAAAGTTGTTTTTCTTAGGCTGACCCTAAACTAAATATATATATATATATATATATATATATATATATACACTCACCGGCCACTTTATTAGGTACCCCATGCTAGTAACGGGTTGGACCCCCTTTTGCCTTCAGAACTGCCTCAATTCTTCGTGGCATAGATTCAACAAGGTGCTGGAAGCATTCCTCAGGGAGTTTGGTCCATATTGACATGATGGCATCACACAGTTGCCGCAGATTTGTCGGCTGCACATCCATGATGCGAATCTCCCGTTCCACCACATCCCAAAGATGCTCTATTGGGTTGAGATCTGGTGACTGTGGAGGCCATTTTAGTACAGTGAACTCATTGTCATGTTCAAGAAACCAATTTGAAATGATTAGAGCTTTGTGACATGGTGGAAGTAGCCATCAGAGGATGGGTACATGGTGGCCATAAAGGGATGGACATGGTCAGAAACAATGCTCAGGTAGGCCGTGGCATTTAAACGATGCCCAATTGGCACTAAGGGGCCTAAAGTGTGCCAGGAAAACATCCCCCACACCATTACACCACCACCACCAGCCTGCACAGTGGTAACAAGGCATGATGGTTCCATGTTCTCATTCTGTTTACGCCAAATTCTGACTCTAACATCTGAATGTCTCAACAGAAATCGAGACTCATCAGACCAGGCAACATTTTTCCAGACTTCAACTGTTCAATTTTGGTGAGCTCTTGCAAATTGTAGCCTCTTTTTCCTATTTGTAGTGGAGATGAGTGGTACCCGGTGGAGTTTTCTGCTGTTGTAGCCCATCCGCCTCAAGGTTGTGCGTGTTGTGGCTTCACAAATGCTTTGCTGCATACCTCGGTTGTAACGAGTGGTTATTTCAGTCACTGTTGCCCTTCTATCAGCTCGAACCAGTCTGGCCATTCTTCTCTGACCTCTGGCATCAACAAGGCATTTCCGCCCACAGAACTGCCGCTCACTGGATGTTTTTTCTTTTTCGGACCATTCTCTGTAAACCCTAGAGATGGTTGTGCGTGAAAATCCCAGTAGATTAGCAGTTTCTGAAATACTCAGACCAGCCCTTCTGGCACCAACAATCATGCCACGTTCAAAGTCACTCAAATCACCTTTCTTCCCCATACTGATGCTCGGTTTGAACTGCAGGAGATTGTCTTGACCATGTCTACATGCCTAAATGCACTGAGTTGCCGCCATGTGATTGGCTGCTTAGAAATTAAGTGTTAACGAGCAGTTGGACAGGTGTACCTAATTAAGTGGCCGGTGAGTGTATATATATATATAGTCTATTATTACTATTATTAAACACAAATGCTGCATGTAATATTTGTTTTATTGAAAGAAGACTCTTATGATCACCAAGCCTGTATTTACTTGATCAGTGTATAATGTTACCTGTCCTGTGTATTTGACCAAACAGGCCGCGGCCATGTTTTGTTGCAAAGTGCTCTGGGATATGATGTCTTAGCTTCTATCAAGCTATTGTTAATGTAGGCCAAAAAAACGTCACTTCCCATGATGCATTGCAACAAAAAACAAACATGTCGTATCTAACAGGATCATTCTTTCACTTGACATCCTAACCAAGAAACAACATTGAGAATGTGGTAAGATTCCTTGTTTCAAAACACAAATCCATAAGTAGCTGGTGAGTGTCATTGATACTAGCGACATTACGCAGGGATCCAGTGACTGTGTGTCTTTAGACCGTTAGAAAACATTTTGACAACTGATCTCTGCCACCTTAGGGTGCCTAATATAACAAACAAGCTGTCATCATGTGTCGGCTTCACTGTTATTATCATCATCACCACCTTGTATCACCTAGCTGTTTTCAGTTTTTAATGTTGTTCATGGTATTTGCTGCTGTTTTCTTCTCAGATCGTGACGTCACCGCGCGCCCACTGATCTCCGCGAAAACACAACTCAGAATCATGAAACATATATTGTTCTTTTCAGTTCGTCAAGACGGTTCGAACGAGCCAGGTGATCGCCGAATCTGTTGAGTTTTCGCCGAGATATTTGCGTTTTTCGCATTCGGGGAAACACAATCATGGCCGCGGCCATGTTTGTTTCTGTTGCAAAGCGCTCTGGGATATGATGTCTTAGCTTCTATCGCGCTATTGTTAATGTAGGCCAAAAAAACATCATTTCCCACAATCCGTTGCGACAAAAACAAACATGTCGGATTAGAAATATTAGATAGAATGGAAAACGAGTCTCGTTGGATTAGAAATAGTACATAGAATGGCAGCTAATGAAGTCTGATGAGCCTCTACAAGTATATAAGCAGAGAAAGTCTAATATGGGGAGAACTCCCACTCACATTAAACTTCCGGGTTCTGAACTGTTGCAGTTCCACTCTGGGTCCATATGAGGGTGCTCACAGGCGGAGTGCAGAATGAATGGAGGTCTATGGAGCAATACCCCTAAAAATCCACTTTTCTCAGGATATAATTTTTTGTCTAGTAATTCGAATGTTGTATTCGAAAGAAGATGCAAAGAAATTACACATTGCTGGGTGTTAGATTTTTTAGAGTCACTTATTTGCTTTAAAAAGTCTTTTCAAATGTCAATGACGTCATACACATCGTACGACCAGAGACCTGCTTTACGGCAATCCTTCAGTCACTTTGGTGCTTACGCGCATAGACAGACGAGAGAAGCCGCGAAATTTAAAAATACTACTGTTATTATGTCACGAAATGTAGTTTTAATAGTTTTTCAGTCAACAATGTAGTTGTTGAAAGCTCAAATCTGTGGTTTATTTATAAAGATAGCGCTTATTTAAAAATTTGATCTGACGTTTTCGGAGTTGTGATATCCAAGCCTTTACCTGGTGTCTCAGTGTTCTGCACCCCGCCTGGAACAGCCTTTACTCGGATAATGCTTCTGACGTTTGTGGTTAAACATGACATATAATTCGTCTTGTGTATATCTAACGGGCGATCTTTGGTCTCATTAATCTTGTTCCCTGGCAAATCGTTTTGGCTGACGGCAAAGTGAAGTTTAATAACTTTATATTGTGGCTATTTTAACGTTGTATCCTGCTCTGTCTGAATCGTTTACTTTATTTATTGTCTTGTATAACTCTTATTATACCTTTTAGGCTACTTATACTGTTATAATGTCTCTTACTGATCAATAAAACTGAAAAATAGACAGGGTTGTGTCATTTTTTTTTATATAGCCTATATTTTATATAGCCTTTTCATTACCATTTTATTTGCTGTACTGTTTGTTTGTTTATTTTATTGACTAAACTATTTACTATTACTTCTCACTTTATCTTATATTTACTATTTGCACTGCACTGTAGTTGTACCATATCGTATTACCATAGATAAAGGATCCATCAGTTATCTTTGTTATTGCTAAAGTCGGGTCAATTACAGAAAATGCTTTTTCCACAATAAGAAAACTATCGCAGCAACGCTCCAAAGCGGCCAATAGGGCGTCTATGTATTTATTATGTCTATGCTTTTGCGTTCTGCACTTTCTTTTCTCTCGAGGCATCTACTACACAACTGACACAGGTAAATACACGTGTGGTCCCGCTTCGGATGCCACGATGCCATCAAGCGGTGTCTCTGGTCGTAATCAGTCCTTCACTGACCAATCAGCGTCCATTAGCAGAATGCTAGCGTGTTATGGGCAACAACAACTCAACCTGTAAGAAATCGAAAGGACATAAGTACTCGTTCATTCAACTTTCGACCTATAACCCATGTTGGACTTGCAAAACCTACATTCAAATCTAAGATTTCTCAATGACAATCGGGTGAAAAAGACAAATTTAGCCGTTTAGCCCCATAGACTCCCATTCTTTTTGCACTCGGACTATTGCCCCCAGTGGAACTCTGGTGGAACTACAACCAAAAAGTCGGTACAATAGGACTTAATAGGGAGTGGCCAGGCTTTTCGTAGATGGGCTTTGATATAAGAGAAAGAAAGAAATATTAGATAAATAGATAGATAGATAGATAGATAGATAGATAGATAGATTAAAAAATATATATAGATATATGTATGTATGCCTCATTCAAAGTTATGCAACATTGCATTTATAACTAGTACCTATTGTCTGTGTCGTGTCTGTTCAGCCATGTACATTTTTACTTCAATGAATGAATATATTGTCGATAAGAGAATGTATTGTTTGTGTTTAATATTATTATTGTAGTCTCTCATCCTCCTAGCATAGAGTCCAATGAGTTTAATGCTCCAGTTATTCTAAAGATGAGATGTATTCCACATGTACGTGGCAAATAATGTTTAAAAATGCTAAAAGGGTAACCTAATTATTTCTTTTGTCCTGTTTCTATGGCTATTAGGCGGTCACATAGCAGGGAGTCTGTTTCCTACTACTCTCCTTGCCTGCCTGACGAACCCAGCGATGTGAACAACAGATGAAGCAAGTGGACGAAAGCGCTTATGGCAAGTGAGTGCCACTGAAGTGCCACTCACATAATTAAAGAAATAGTCAGTCGGAATAAGAGGAGGTACCAGGAGGATGTGTTCGATTTGGATTTAACCTATATTTATCTCAACATTCTAGCCATGGGCTTTCCTGGACCATCTGTGCTCCACACTGTGCTCAATGGTGACGGTCCGTCCGTGTAGTGTGGTGAGATTCCTTTCTTGGAAAGCTCCTGTTCCAGACGACTTGAGGGTGTCTACCGAAATAACATTGATAATGTGGTGAGATTCCAAATCACAAAACACAAATCCATAAGTGGCTGGTGAGTAGGGGTGGAACGGTACACAGAAGTCACGGTTCGGTTCATACCTCGGTTCAGACATCACGGTTCGGTACGATTTCGGTACAATAGAGGGAAAAGCAAAACAAAAATGCAGAAGGCATTGTATTTTTTAAATAAGTTTTATTAATAAAGGCATAGAACCAGTTTATTTGTAGTGCACTGACAATAGTTTTATATAATTAGTTTATTAATTAAATTAATAAAAAGACTAAAAGACCTTGCGATATGTTTGGTAATTGTACCTGAATTAATTTAAAATTAATTTCCTATATTTCAGATCAATATATTTGTTTTCCTTAATTTTAATTAACATTATTAATTAACAATGTAACATTATTCTCATCTGAATTATAAATAATTGATTTCTTTATAAAATAATACTACCATTAATAACGCATTCGATTTTCTTTTTTAATCAATGTAGAATGTGTAAGATTAGTGCTCCGAGGACGAGAAATGAAAACCAATGCGATGAATGTCCAAAAGATGGGACCCACAGACTGTTTTGAAATGGAGTTGGATAAATATGTTTTGCTTTTAAAACAGTGTGTGTGTGTGTGTGTGTGAGCGAGAGAGAGAGAGAGAGAGAGAGAGAGAGAGAGAGAGATTTTGGTTGGGTGACAGTTGTAGGTTACAGTTTGACAAGAGTTTACAGTGTGACAAAAGGACAATGTTGTGTTGCGAGTGTACACAAATATAAGTAAACACTTTGCAGGTTTAATGATCTGAATGAACAAAATGACGGAGTATGTTTTTTATGTTTCCACTGTTCGATCGCGGCCGCGCCTCTCTCTCACACACACACATAAGCACACACACTCCAGCATTGCAATCTTGACATCGCAGCCTGTTCATTATGTGGTCACACCAAACGCGAATAGAGCGTTAAATTCGCGTCTATCGCGTCTTGTTCGACGCTAGTCCAAAGCGAATAGGACGCGCGTATAAGCCAACGTTTGAAGTGAACGCGCGTTCAGAGCTAGCCGATGGTACAGATTATGTGTCCCTAAAGAACCCGCGTATCTAACAGTAGTTCCGCATTACATTAATTAATTTCCACGCGAGTTTTATTTATTTTTATACCGTGTATTCTCTGTGTAAATTCGTGCACCGAACCGTGACGCCCGTACCGTTTCGGTTCGGTACGAATACATTTACCGTTCCACCCCTACTGGTGAGTGTCATTGATACTGACGAACACAGCTGTAGATCTTAAAATCATTTCTTGAATCTCTACAAGAAGCAGAAGTCATTGACTTATTTTTGTTTTCTCAGTGATTTGACCTGCTGAGATGCTGGACCAGAGGAGGACAGACAATGCTGTACGGACACACACAACCAGGTATGGTCACACACACACAAACACACACACACACCTCCACAATGTATGTTTAGGCTGTTTCTGAGTTCTTAACCCCCTGGGGTCGGCTATCGCGCCGGCGCGATTGTCTCGCTTTTTTTCTTATCAGTGTAAAAGAGACTCAAAATACTCGGTTGATATTGATCTTACATATAAGTGTTGTACATCATTAGATCCTGTTAAGTTTCTATTTTTTTTGTGGATACTCACAATAAAAACAAAGTGTTGTGCTTTTCACCAAATAAAGAAAAACAAACATGATGCGAGTTCTGCGTTCTCTCTGTCAGTGAAGTCCATTCTGAAACGCGTCCTAAGATTAACTGTAACTCCGCGATTACTTGTCACACAGGCACGAGAGGTTTTTCTTTATGAAGCTTAAATTCTCTTCTTTTAAATGAAGTAATTTATATAAAAAACAAATATTCTCAGTTTATGCAATCTGTATGAAAAGAGAGTGCTGTCAGTATTTTTTTTCCCAGCTTATTACACTTCATTACGCGTTAATCTGACACGCCCACGGAGGACGCGCGCTATTCAAACGCAAATGTCGAGGCAAGCCATGACAATGCTCACATCAGCCGTTCCACCGCGGCGGTAAAATGTGTGGTGTATTTGCTGCCTTTTACCGCTAAGAGGCGCTACAATCATAGACTCTGAAAAGTGTTCGTTTATTCCGGTTTATTCTCTCTAATGCGTAATCTGCTGCCGCACCGCGCTGATTCAGAGCGATTGAAAGCTGGTAGCAGAAGAATTCAACAAGTGAAACGTAGTTAAAATAATTCATAATCACAATACTGAAATTAGGCTACTGAAATGTAATTGAATAAATAATGAAAACATTTCAACATAAAACATTGCAATAAAAAACATTTAGGCTACATCAATGAGGCTTTACAACTTTATCAGCGTACAGACGGTAGCTCAGTGATCAACGAAACAACACGAGCTTCGAGGAGCTTCAATCGACCCGAGATCGAATCTCAATGTAGCATAGGCCTAAATGTTGTTAACCGATGTTGGCCTACAGCGTTTATATTTTACCACCTTGATGCTTAAATAGGTAACTGTTTATAACTGTTTACTTATTTAAAGTCAAGAGTTTTGTTTGATTATCATTACAACATAAATTTGCTACATTCCTGTAGAACCGCAGCCGCTGCACAAACGACAAAAACTGATGAAGGAAGATTGTCAGCCGATTGCATCAGAAAATGAAAATGAAGAAGCTCGTCTTTAGTCTGCTAAATTATTGTGTAATGTAAAAGAACACTAAAATTACTTAAGTTTGAAACCAAGTTCGAACATTTCAAGGTTTAAATTTTTTCATTTAAAACAGGGTTGCATCGGGTTTAGAGTTTATTTCTTTTGCGATGCAAAATAAGAAACACTAGGCTAATCTTATTCTTGCAACATTTTAAATTTGTATTGCCAAAGAAATTACAGCTAAATTAAACAATTAAAACAGTACAAAACGAAAATTGTCCAAAGAAACATAATTAAATTGAAAAAAACATGCGTTTCTCTTTGCCTCTCTCGCGCTGGATCTCTTTTTAACACGTTTATTTAGTCTCCCTCGCTGCGCGCACCGGGTCTCTCTCGAAATTAAACATTTCAGAGTAAAAACACATCATACAGCTGATAATACTGTATATGTCGCTGCGTGTCAGCCATACAAATCACGAAAAAATGATTTAACCTTTAATTGTTGCTTCAAAGACACAGCATGCCTTGTTGAATTCACCTTACAATCACTTCAATTGAAATTTTGTGTGAAAAAAACTTTAAATAGGCTACAATAAATAAACTACAATATTTATAATTTAATAAGATATGGGGTCTACATTTGGACACAGATTTATCCTTACAATAATTTTGCCTGCTCATCAGGCTGGCTATCCGACACTCTCCATATGAAAGAGGAACATTAACACCTTTGTCCAGCAACTGTCCCTCCAACCCCCCACAGGCTATCTGTGTCTGAGGCTGACTTAACACAAAGAGAAGTCGCAATTCACACTTAAATCGCTATTCTAGACAGTGTTGATAATGAAGGAATTAAATGATTTAAGTTACATGTAGCCTAGTGATATTTCTGTCATAAAAGTTTATTACTAAATATTTCATTATTTCAATAATTGATGAAATAAAACCGGTTTGGGCCAGCTTTTTCCAAGCAAAACTAAATATAATCTGAAAAAACGCATGTTAATTTGTTGTCATGAACAAAATGTTCAACTCAATATTAAATTCTACAGGGATCTTTGGATCCTTACAAGGCATGCAATTTGTGAATTAAGTTTTTATTTTATTTTGTATTATTCAAATAAATATCGAAACACGGTGCTTCGTGGTAATGCTGCCAAAATAAATAACATTTATAGAATAATTATGAACTTGAATGAAACAATATCGCAACATTTCGACAAATACATTATTTGATCTGTTTTTACATTTTAATTCAGGGCGATTTAGCCTACATAGAGCGAGATTTTCACCCTTGTCTTGTCATTTTCTCATTGGGAAGCGCTTACATTGCATGTTTGAGTAGATCCTCTGTACCTCTCGTTAGCCTATATGAATACAAGTTTACAGTTTTGAACGATGTAAGCCTACTCTACTCTTATCTGTATGACCAAAAAATTACGGGGGGGATT
The DNA here is from genome assembly GCA_029959095.1 of Rhinichthys osculus. Classification (NCBI taxonomy): domain Eukaryota; kingdom Metazoa; phylum Chordata; class Actinopteri; order Cypriniformes; family Leuciscidae; genus Rhinichthys; species Rhinichthys osculus. The sequence goes on along the minus strand of JARWKJ010000013.1, from coordinate 4,070,489 downwards.
AAAATAATTCAGCAGAAGCAGGGATGTTTAGACCAGAAGGAAATCCTAGTCCCCTCTGGCAAATCACACTTTACTTAAAACCATGTTTTTAAAAAACTCTAGGTTGTAGGGAACAGACCTCTCTGCCATGCGCGCGCATGGTTTGGAGCACAATATCTGTCTCGCATGCACGCTCGCTCTAGATAGATTACGGGATATTTTAACTAATTTGCGGTATAACTAGTCGATCACGAGTGGCTCAACAGGTAGATCTATAGATAAACTATATCTTTTAGGAATTTGACCGACCGGGTTGACACTTCAGCGTGAGAAATCGGGGGTGTGGCGTGAGAGCCTGGAATAAAAAAAAAAATATATATATAGCCTATATATATAGGCTATATATAATTTATTTTTTTACAGAACTGCTTTTGAAATTACGATTGGTAGCCTATTATTATACAGATGCAAAGTCGTTCTGTTGGATACTATTTTGTTCCTTATAGTGTAAAATGGAAATGCATGATAATTGTATTTTATAAATATAAGCAAAAAAAACTGTATGGTGTAACAGAGTTTTAGAGCTAGACAAATCTAAATAAATATAAAATATACAGCAGACCTTGTTTGTGCGGGATTTGAACCCGTGTCATCTTGATGATGAACCCTAAGTTCTACCGCTCGGCTATGAATTTACTCACTGAGGAATACCCAAACGTCTGTTTCTCACATGAGCGATTTTTTCATTTAGCCTGTGAGTGTAGGCCTATACTTTAGCCTTTTACAGTTTTAAAAGATTATATCTTATCTGTATGACCAACAATTACGGAGTTGGCTATAAATGTTTGTTGTAGGCTTATTTGGAAATTACCATAACTTGTAGTATTTCATCCTTAGGCTACAGACATTAGCCCCATTTACGTTTTGCTAAATGTCCCTTTGCGCCACCTGGCGGTCGTTTCGCGAACGACTTTTAAATGCGACTGGTTTATTTTTACCGCGGTGGATGGCTAAAAATGGGATGTGGATGGCTAAAAGGTGTGACTAAAAATGTGCTTTTGGCTTTCATTTATAGTTTGATTGTTTGTATATATATACACACTACCGTTCAAAAGTTTGGGGTCGGTACGATTTTAAATACTTTTAAAAGAATTCTCTTCTGCTAACCATGGCTGCGCTTATTTGATTAAAAATACAACAAAAATCAGTTATAGTATTAAATATTATTCCAGTGTAAATCAGCTGTTTTCTGTGTGAATATACAGTAAAGTGTAATTTATTCCTGTGATCAAAGCTGAATTTTCAGCATCACCAGTGTCAGTGTCTTCAGTGTCAAATAATCCCTCACAAATCAGTATAATATGAGGATTTGATGCTCAAGAAACATTTATTATTATTATTATCAATGTTGAAACAGTTGTTGGTCTGTCAGTTGTACAGTTTTTTTTGTTTTGTTTTTTGGATTCTTTGATGAATAGGGTTAGGGTTAGAATCTTTTGTAACATTATAAATGTCTTTACTGTCACTTTCGATCAAATGAATTATTCCTTGATAAATAAAAGTATTGATTTCTTTCCTCCAAATAATAAAAATAAAATTCTCACTGACCCCAAACTTTTGAACGGTAGTGTGTATATATATATATATATGTGTGTGTGTGTGTGTGTATAAATATGTATTTATTTATATATATATATATTGTCCTTGCATTCTTTCTTGTGTGACACCCCTGAATGAAAGGCTCATTAGTATGCAGTCTGCTCAGGTGAGAACTGCCTAATTATTCATGAGGGGGTTGGGCCGTTCCGCCCATCAGCATATTGCCTTTGCAAACAAAAAAATGTTTTTCACAATTTAAAACAATCTATTGTTTTATGTGAATGATTAGGCAGAATGATTTTCAGATCAATTCGAAGCAAAAACTCTAGGCGACAACATCCACTAGTCAAAAGTCTTGTGGACAGATATTTAGTATGTTATTTGTGGCCTTATATTAGAAACTTTATTTTTTAGTTTTTTCAATAACCACGCATAAACAATATTCTCTCAAAAATACAAACATGTATTAACATGTTGTTCACATATTATGGTAGCCCTGTGTGTGCTATATAAAGTGTAATTTCACCTGTGCCATTAATATGTTTATAAGCAACTGAAAAAAGCACAAATGTCAGAGCATGCCAAAACATCTCAAGGACCCCGAAAACACCTCAGACCCCAGAGGGTTAATGTTGAAAGAGTTAGACTTTTATGAGAAGAAGAGTTTTTTTTAACTCACCAGCTCATTCTGACTCACATTTCTGATGCTAAAAGTGTCTTCTGATTCTCTGTGCATTAGCTCCAGAGCAAGAAGTATGCCCATGTGAACAGATGGAGGTGATCAGCGGCCGATCAGCAGCAGCAACCCTGCACAGTGTATGCAGCCGTCGTCACACCCAACGTCAAGCAGAAGTTCTCTCACAGTGTCATCGGATCCTAATGGGCGATCTGTTGGACAACATCGCTACACAATAGAGCCCGACCGATATATCGGCGGGCCGATATTATCGGCCGATATTAGGCATTTTCCAAACTATCGGTATCGGCATTTATAATGGCCGATAAATTTATATTTTTAAAAAATGCGGGTGCGGTGATTCATGTAAGGGTGGCGCTGCCAATAAAGCACCTAAAAGCTGTCACAAGAACTGGCAAAAGTAATGATTATGAATACAACAAATATTGCAAGGAGACATTTTAATTGTTTATTAATAAACAAGTGTTTTCAGTCAGTGTCAGCCAAAGATGAAGTTGACGATGCTGACTCGCGATCTTCAGTGAACGCGCGCCAGAGAGAAATGCACATTTCATTCGATTACATAAGTCTGTCTGTCTTTCATTTTGAATTGTTCTGTTTAAAAGTAGACATTTCAATATAGATTTCAATTCTCAGGTCTATACGCTGAGTTTCGTTTCATGAGACGAGCTCCATTTCACCCGCAGGCGCCTCCGTGTCGAGATTATCTATCGTCTGCTATATTTACTTCTTAAATCCAGGCAATTGGTTGATGAAACATTGATTAAAATTAAGATACAATTAATACAAAACGAAATTCACTTTGAAACGAAAGGTTTTGTGCTTTCTGTTTGATATCTATGTGAAAGTTTCAAAGCATATTTTAGTGCCGCTTTCAGAGCGCTCACTTCCGTAGTGCTGAACTGTCGCGTCTGTAACATTGTTTTTTCCTCATAAATGCGAACACGAAAAATAAAATAAAATAAAATGAATATTTTATGTAGCCTGTGGAGTCTGAGAGCCAACCCTTCTTCCGGTGGGTAGTAGCCAACTTGTGATTTGCGCGGTGTAATTCACAGAATTGATTTCTCTGCTACAGCCTCTGTCACGTATTGTGTGAGCTTGTGACTATTGCAAGCGCGCAGCTGAGAAGTCCTGATTATATTGTCTACTATATTTAGGCCTACTTCTTTATTAAGGCAATTGGTTGATTTTAATCAATGAAACATTGATTAAAATGCGTGGTGCGAGCGATCTCCGACAGTAAACTGATTCTGCTTTGTCTAGGGTAAACAGCTGTTGCGCCGCGAGCAGTAACGGCCGCGTCCGGTGTAGACACCGTGTTAAAGCTCATTCTGCCTATAACGCTACGTTACAACATCAAGCAATATTCCAATAATTTATATAATTATAACACTTTATATAGGGCCATTTTGCATTAAGAGTAGCCTAGTTTCACGTTTAGTACATTTTGCTTACTAATTATTTAAAATAGTATAAAAGTACTGTACATATGTAATTAAAAACGTTTTCATTATGATATTATCAATTTTACTTTAGTAAAAAGATCTGAGTTCTTCCTCCACTGGTAGAGATTAGAGGAATTAAGACTAAAAATAGAAGATAATAAGGTTTTGTCAGTGACACTTTTTATATATTTATATAAGTTATGACTAAATTAAAATACAAAGTCGTTAGTGAAGATTATGCAACAGTCATTAGAATATAATATAATATAACATGCAATGCAAACTAGTTTGGTTACAGCTCAACTGTATAATTCTCATTCTATCATTCCCCCTGCCTCCATTACATATCTGTGTCACACAAGAGTTTGATCACCACATTTGAGTCATCATTGCAAAACGTGTTTATAAAATATATTTATTCTGTTTATACTGTGTAAAGTACCCATCAAAAGTTTGTACACACCAATAGGAAAGTGTCCAAACTTTTGACTGGTATACTGTACTATAATACACATAAATAATATTGGTACTGTATTATAATATACACATAAATAATATCGGCCGATATATCGGTATCGGACTTTTTTTTACTCTCTAATATCGGTATCGGCCCCCAAAAATCCATATCGGTCGGGCTCTACTACACAAGTGCAGCAGTTGGACAGTGGACGAAGAAGAAGAGCAGACCAAGCATGTTCTAGAGCTCTCCCGAGGAGCTGAGCAGAGGGACGCTGTGTCAGATTGTCTTAAAACTATAAAAATGCAATTAGTACAAGAGATGTATTGTTGTATTGTTTGTGTATCTGTGTATATCTGTGTATAAAAACTTTTATACACAGATATACACAGACTAACAAATGTATATGACGTCATCAACACGAGAAGCGCGTTGCTAAAACACTGCCTGGATCATCCAGCATACTGTGTATATCTGTGTATAAAAGTTTTGTTCTTGTTGATATTATTTTGATTATTGTTCATTTTATGCTGTGCTTTGTTGTACACTGGACCCTTTTTTAAGGATTTATACTGGCTAGCATTAAAGGAAATATCCCTTAACCCATTGTTTAATTGCATTCTTTTCATTAATTTATTCCAAAAAAGATATCAAATAGTGACTCAACCCAAACGTTTGTGAATGATAGTGTATAGTGCTACAAAATATGTCCTGTATTATGTGTAATATATGTAATACTATCAGGCCTGCATTGGGCCCGAAGCGTTTAATGAAAACAGGGGCAAGGAGTGCAAAATGTGTTTGTAGCTGCTGCTAAGCAAGGCCATCAGGCCTCACACACACTCCATTGAAATGCTAATGAGTTGGGCCACTGCTACTTGCATGCTGTTACACACAGAAGCACTTTTAAGCTTGTTGCAAATATATTTAAAAAATGAGAAGTAAAACTATCAATGAGTTATTTGTCTATTTGAATTAGTCTATTTGTGTGTCGTCGCATCATTTGTCATATTTGGATGCGAGACCAGGCTTAGATTCTGCCCATTGGATGCAGGTTTAGCCTGATCTCAAACACTAGTTTACTGTAAGGAGTTTATTGTAAAGTATAAATTGCATCATTTTATAAGGGACAATGCACATTTACCTTTATTAGTCAGTTTATATGTGTTCAGGTTAGTATTTGTGTGTGGAAATGTGGATCTATAATCCTAAAACACCATGGAGGGAGGGAGGGAGTGATGGGGGGGTTATTGTGTATTGTAAAGTAAATAGTGTATTGTAAAGTAAACAGGGTAACAATGTTTCCCCTAGGCAGAATTTTAACCTGGTCTTAACTTTAAAATAAACTAAACTACAGGGCAGAATTTTAACCTGGTCTTAACTTTAAAATAAACTAAACTACATTTCCCATAACTCACTGCCCGGGCTCATCAGCGCATTCAACTGTGTATCATTACCTTGTGTAACATATACTGGTTTGGAAATATATTTAATGAATCAGACCGTTTTTTTCCTGGACTTTGTCCTTTTCCTCCAGAGGAAAATTCCTGAACCGCCGGCGTCCGCTATTTTGAAGCGCGCCGGGTAGTTTTTGGCTAATATCGTCGTGAAAACACAACCAAAAATCAGGAAACTTATATCGTTCTTTTCAGTGCTACTAGACGGTTACAACGAGCTCCGTGCTCGCCAAATCCGTTAAGTTTTCGCCGAGTTACGGGCGTTTAAAGCCGTTTTGCAGTGGGGTTACCATCCCTCAAACTGCATGCGCTCATACAGGCCGAGCGCAGTGCTTAATATCCGGCTTGGCGCGCCCAGCCCCGCGGTTCTGGAGGACTTACCTGAGTCAAGCCCAGAGTCAATTTCACCAAGGGCATAGGGCTTTTTCTGTGCCTAGGAGACCTGCACCCTTCCTGGGATGCACTTCTCAGTGTTTTTCAGTGCCAGCTTGGCACCAGAGTCAAGCCCAGAGTCAATTTCACCAAGGGCATAGGGCTTTTTCTGTGCCCAGGAGACCTGCACCCTTCCTGGGAAGCAATTTTCAGACAAATCAGCCCGTCTTGTCATTTTCCTCCAGAGTAAAATTCCTGAACCTTCGGCCCGCCGGCGTCCGCCATTTTAAAGATAAAGAATATGCCCCCGGGATTACTAATGGTCAACTGTGGTGTTTGCTTAACGGGGGTAACCAGAAGAGATTCTCTCAGATACTAGACTGACACGCAGGGCTAAAAGAGCCATTTTAGCCCAGAAAGACCTGACTAATAGAGCAGCTCTCGAGAACATAGTTAAAGGAAACATAGGGAACGCATGTTACGAGCAATATTACTCCGATGTAGACTCATTGAGTGATGATGAGTCAATAGGCGAATATGATCAGGAGGAAGCTTTAGAGATCGAACCACAAGGAGCAGCCTTGGTCGAAAGAGACAGGGCAGAAACCCCAGTAAGAGCCCCACAAGTCCCGCGGCAACTGCGGTTCAGAGAAACCGCTGATGATGAAGACAGGCGAGAGCCAGATGCAGAACCACCAGCTGAAGTGTTAAATCGACACTTAAAAGCCTTACATCTAGGCACTCCGGGGCAAAAGCCTAAAACCCCCGACATCCAAACAAAGCTGGTTAAACAGCCAGAAGTCGCTCTGACAGAAACAGGAACTACTTTAGAGGAACTGTTAAAACGCGATCAGGAGATGCACATGTTGAAAAGGGCTAAGCTGAAAAATATTACAGTGAAAGGAAAAGTTCGGGGGATAGTCCGATATGGAGAACAGATGGGGATAACGGGTGCATCAATAGACTCATTTATTCTCGTTGAATTTGGAATTAGTGGGGGGAGATAATTAGAGAGCTAGAGAGCTTAATTCCCACAAACAAGGAGGAAATAGAACAGAAGCTGTTTGAGGAGAGATGGTCAACTGTAGGGGCCCTGTCAGCATGTCAGGAAGTAGCACACAAAGGCGTTGAGGGGCTCCTCAAACACATTTTCACTGGGGTGAAAACTAATGCTCTTCTGGGAGCTAGAGAGTTTCTCTTATTAGGGCCTGAAACTGATCCAGAAGAACTGGAAAAAACCCTGATTAAGTATGACCGCAAGACCGAATTAATTCAAAATGATAGGAGTAAATCGAACGAGAAACCGCAGGCAGCTAGAACTCAAACTAGGAAATCAGAAAGAGAAAGAAAGCCCTACAATCGCCATGAGCCAGAAAAAAGACAGATGTCAAATCAAAACCCTAGAACAGTGCCCAAGAGGAATGTAGGAGAAAACAATTATCGTTGGAGCTCTAAAAGAGAAAGTGACAGGCATAGAGATCAGTCTAGGCCTAAAATTAGGAAGGAGACAGACAGACAAGAAAAGGGGTCCTACATCAGTCCTGAGAAATGGAACAAACTTAGTCAGGAAGATAAGACCAGGATCATAAAAGAAAGGGAGAAAACCAAAGATAATCCTAAGCTTGGAAGGGTTAAGGTTGACGATAATGCAGGTGACCGAGAATCTAAGGAGGAAAAACCAAAAGAACAGAAAGCAAGAAAAACAAAGAAAACGAATGGGGATTTAGATTAGGATAAAGCGGCCCCCCCTGAAGTCAGCGCTACTCTACGCTACGGCTTTATAAAACTTACGATGATACAGAGTTTCGCGTCGATACCGGAGCAGATATTAGTGTTATAAAACCCTCAGAGAATCACGGAGAATTAGTGGATTCAATAACAGTTGAAGATTTTGAAGGTCGCGTAAGTAATAAAAGCGTTTGGAAAAAGGAAAACCCGACCCCTAAACCAACCAACGAGAGGGAACGATGGCCGCTGGTGTGGCAGGCATGGTAACGGCTCTTCTACTATACACTTTGATTTTGGGTTTCATACCATCTAAAGTTGGTTTAGACCGCAAACATGCTGAAAACAAGCAACAACTTTTTTCCAATGGGAAAATATATTTCAGCAGTATGGATCTAACATTACTTCTTAAACAAACAATCAATATCACCAAGCCAAGCATTGGCTATGGGAAATACCTTGTGGCTATGACTTTCATTTATCCTCAGCTGTACAAACAAATGCAAAAAAAAAAAAAAAAAAAAAACTAAGACCAATTCACGCCTACAATGGACCAACGCACTGATCATCACAATCTGTTTAATATTATCTGGAGACATACATCCATGTCCAGGACCACACCGCGTTACACTGGAGGAGAGGCTTGCGGAGGAGCGTACTACTACAGTCCCACAGGTATGCCCGTTGTATGAGGTACTACAGTGTGGTCCTGTACTTTCTAACCTTCCCTGTCCGTCGTCCTCGTTGGTTGCTGTCGCGGATGGGGCGCCGGGGAGACGTGCTGGAGCTGGGGTGAAGAAGGTGGTAGATCGGCGTACGCAGGTTTCTCGTGCCGGCGTTGGCGTGGCTGGAGTACGGCGTGTCCTCGGAGGATCAATGGGGGCGAGCCTTCAGAGCGATGACCTCGCGGGGACATCGGGTGGACCCTATGTTTCTACTGGGTTGGCTAGACTTCAAAGCTCTGAGACAATTTCAAAAACGTGCGCTTTACATGTCCCCATAGTAACGCAGAATGTAAACAGAAAAAGGCTAAATCCAGGGATTGCAAAGAACAGGAAGTGGGAGGTGTTTCAGACTGTCAATCATTCGCGAACAGTATGGGACCCTAGGGCTAAACCAAAGGGACTTCTAGGTGGTCATTTAAATATTAGAAGTTTACTGTCTAAAAGTGAGCAAATACAGCATCTTTTACTGGGTTCAAACCTGGACTTTTTATGTTTATCCGAAACCTGGCTTAATCAAAATGCCCCATTAGCAGCTCTGAATATTACTGGTTATAATATATACAGGACAGACAGACAGGAATCAAAAAAGGGGGGAGGAGTGATGGTTTATATAAGAAGCACATTACAGTGTCACAAAATCCAGTGGTCGAATTGTAATCTAGAATGTTTAGGGCTCAATGTCAGGCTTTCCCCACAAATGTCCTTTGTCCTTGTTGTAATTTACAGGCCTCCCTCTGCAGATAACAGCTTTTATGAAAACTTTGAGAAGCTGCTAAAAGAAAACAATCTTGATAAAGAAATTATTATTATGGGGGATTTTAACATTAACTGGCAGGATAAACTATCTAGAAAAAAGCTTAAACAAATCACAGACAGGTTTGATTTAACACAAGTTGTCCGTGGGCCAACGAGAATAACAAACTCTACTAAGACACAAATCGATCTCATATTTACCAATAGACCAGAAAGAATTGTAAAATCATTTAATATGTTGACAGGTTTATCGGATCATAATTTAACTCTTGTCACCAGAAACCTTACTAAAAAACGTTTTCATTTTTGTACTAGTAATAAAAAAGACACCACTACAATTCCTAAAAGTAAATATCAAAACTTTTTAGACGCAGCTAACCAAATTCAATGGGATGACATTTTGCCCTTAGTTGACTCTGACAAAGATAGCCAAATATTTCTAATAACACTTAAGAGAATTATTAAAGAATTCACACAAAAAATCAAGTACAAACATAACAAAAACACTGTACCTTGGATAAATCCAGACATTATAAAAATCATGAAAGAACAAGACCTAGCCCTAAAATTAGCAAATAAAACTAAATCAACTCATGACAGAGGACGTTTCACCATGTTGAGAAATAAAGTCGTAAGGTCATTAAGAAAAGCAAAGGCTGATTTCTTTATCACTATAATTGAAAAATCTAATGGAAACCCTAAAATAATATGGAACCACCTAAGAAAAATGACAGGTGATCAACGCAACGAACAAAAAACTGTAGAAATTAAAGTAAATGACCGGCTGACAAATAATAATCTGGTTGCAGCAGAGGCTTTTAATCATTATTTTATTGATTCTGTGGCTAACATAGCAAGCTGTTTCACAACTGTGAACGTATTTACTCCGTCAATTGACATAAGGCAATCAGTTTTCAACTTATCTAACATCACAGAATTAGAAGTATCTCAGACCATTAAATCACTCAGACCATCGAGATGCAAAGATATTTTTGATATGGATACGGTGATGCTCAAGGCGTTAAGTACATCAGTCACACCCCCCATCACCAAAATTATTAATCTGTCTAATTCTCAAAATTTGTTCCCAAGCATGTGGAAACCAGCTGTTGTTGTTCCAGTTTTTAAAAGTGGAGATCCTTATTCCATGTCAAACTACAGGCCCATAAGTATATTGCCCACAGTGTCTAAGATTGCCGAGAAACTGATAGCAAAGCAAATTATTAACCATCTAAACAACCCTCCTTATGCTCTCCACCCTATGCAGTTTGGCTTTAGAGCAAAATATTCCACCGAGACTGCGACTTGCTTCCTTACTGAAAATATAAGAGCTTTGTTAGACCAGGGTGGGGTTGTTGGAGCGGTATTCCTGGATCTCAGGAAGGCTTTTGACACTGTTAATTATAAAATTTTACTGACAAAATTATGTAGTTTTAATTTCTCCTCAGATGCACTTAAATGGATTGAGTCTTATCTTACTGACCGTTCCCAACATGTCAGAGTTCAATCATCTAAATCGGCAGCCTTGAGTCTGTCCACCGGTCTTCCTCAGGGATCTAATTTAGGGCCTTTGTTATTCTCCATTTATATAAATGACCTCCCATTCGCTTGTCCTGATGTTTCTGTGCAGATGTATGCTGATGACACCGTAGTCTATGCACACGGTAGGAATATCTCTCAGGTGGTTGCGAAGCTCACTAACTCCATGGTTAATGTCACAGCTTGGTTGAAACACTCCTGCCTGCAGCTGAATACATCAAAAACAGTAGCAATGTTTTTTACCAAGTCCCACAAAAAATTCAGTGTTGAGCCAGAAATCTTTGTTTCAGGGGAAAAACATGTAGATCGTGTCAGAATACAAATATCTGGGAGTTTTAATTGATTCAAAGTTATCATTTTCATCACATGTAAAAATGGTCTGTAATCGAATTAAATATAGTCTCAGTAACTTTAGACACATCCGCCATCAAATGTCCACACAGGCAGCAAAAATGTACATGCACTCTATGATTTTCTCACACATCACATACTGTTTACCCATTTGGGCACAAGCTAGTATTACATCTTTGAAACCTCTGCAATCACTTTACAAACGAACTGTTAAAATTCTGGACAATAAACCATGTATTTCTCATCATTGTCCAATACTACAAAAATATAGATTACTCAGTTGGGATAATATGGTTAAATATTCAAATTTATGTCTCATTTATAAAATTATTCATGGTATATCTTCCCCTCCTCTTCATCAGTTTGTCAATACCCGAACAGTTGATTACTGCAGGACCAGAGGTGCAGCTAGGGGAGATTGTATCATTCCCCTTAGAAAAAGTGTATTTGGTCATACTGCTTTTTCTGTTCAAGCTGCTGCTGAGTGGAACCTCACCCCAATAACCATCAGAAATATAAACACGTACAGTTCCTTTAAGATTCACTTGAGGAAATGGCTTATTGATCATCAGAGCTGTCAACATTAACCTATTACTAAACCTGCTCTTGCTGCACACTGTTGGCTTTTCTCCTTATGTGTGTGTCATGTTTTTACGTGATGTTTGTCCGATTGATGTTTTGATGTGTTTAGATTATACATTCTAATGTAATAGATAATTTTACTAAATGTATTTTAATTTTTTTAGTGCTATGTAATATGTAATCTCTTTTAGGGTAACTTTTGAAAAATAGCTGTTAGGCTAATTCTGGCATATTGACAGTAATGTTTATGAATATGCACTGTCCCTGTAATAAATAAACTAAGTAAAAAAACAACAAAAAAAACCATAAGAGTAGTGATGGGTAACGAAAACTTGCTCTGCCCCGACGATTTGGTAAAAATAGGAAAATTAGGAATAGTGGATCAGAACAAAGAAATTCAGAGAATTATAAGAGACTCAGATTTAACAGATAAAGGGAGACTGGAAATGCTTTTGAAAAAATGTCTGCCCTATTATTCGAAGAGTAAAAATGATTGTGGAAAGGTTCAATCGAATTACGAACATGTAATTCAAGGAGGCATTCCCCCTCCCCAGAGGCAATACAAGATTAATAGTAGGGCAGAGAAAGAAATTGGTGAGACCATTAGAGAGCTGACTGATCAGGGAATAATACGAAAGCTGAAGAAAAATGAAAGCGCCGCCACAAATGCCCCGATTCAGGCCGTAGCTAAACCGGACCGGAGTTGGAGATTGGTTACGAATTACAAGCCGCTTAACCGACTCACGGTACCGGATACTAGATATCTAATTAACTGTGGTGAGGCTAGTGGGAGCATTGGCCGAGATAAAAAGTGGTTGTCGAAAATTGATCTCGCCAACGGGTTTTGGAGTGTTCCGTTAGCCAAAGAAAGTCAGGACAAAACTGCATTCACGTTTCAGGGTGACCAGTATGTGTACACTCGATTACCACAAGGTTACAAAAACTCACCAAATGTCTTTCAAAGCATGATGATTGAAACGCTGGCAGGGATACCGGTGACAGTGTACATTGATGACATACTTGTGGCCACAGAGACAGAGGCAGAACACATGAAGTTGCTAGAGCAGACTCTAGACAGAGTGACAGCTGCAGGTCTCAAACCGAGTTTGAAGAAAATGGAAATTGGAAAACACGAAGTGGATTTCTTAGGATTCAAGTTAGGCAGGGATTCAAAAACTCTAACCACGAGCACTAGAGGCAAGTTAGAGGAATTGTTAAAATCAGGTCCTCCAAAATAAAAATAAACAGCTGCAATCACTGTTAGGGACGCTGAATTTTATCAGGGAACTGATTCCTAAGTATTCCAGGGAGGCTAAGCTGCTATATCAGGGCACAAGAGAAGGAAAATGGCAGTGGACGAAGGAGATGGAAACAGCCAGAATAAAACTGATTGAGATGGCGTTAAACAGCGGAGAGTTAGAGCGGCGAGACGGAGCGGTTCCACTAACAGTAGATGTTAGAGAAGCAGAACAGGAAGTTACCCTGACACTGTCAAACCGTAATGGGAAAGGCCCCATAGCGTTTTTGACTCATACACAGTAGTGTTGTCAAAAAAACTCGGTACTTCGGTACCAAGTCGGTACTAAAAAAAATTAACGGTTACGGTACCAGCTATTCTAGGTACCGAGTACCGGGTTAATCCGGTGCTTGATGCACTGTCCGAAAGGTGCAGAGTTGCGTCTTCTTCATAAAAACACTGAGACATGGCGACCGGCGGCGCTGCTAATGCGCTGGCTCTGAATCCAGTTGTTGACAAGAAAGGAGGAAAGAGCCACACATGGAAATATGTTGAATTAGGCTAATGTCACGTTGCCATAAAGGGCCGTTCACACGTTCACATAGCACGTTTTTTGCGCGTGCAAATTTCAAATGTAGGCGCGCGGGAAGCGCGCTCATAATAGAAGCAACGTGCGAGCTTGTTTTTCCAGGCGCGTCACTGTTTATGGTTGCATAGCGGAGACACGCGAGAGCGAGCGCTTGTGGAGAGAAGGAGAAAGCGGTGGAAACTGCGCTCCCCGTGATGACAAAGAAGTATCAGGCAAAGAATTAATTGATTTCTAGCCCTTGCATTAGAAATCAGCTACAGCGTTCTCAAGTTTTGAAGACAGGCAAGAGTGACATTTTTGGAAGTTTTGGATTAAATAAAAGTAGGCTACAGTTAAGTCAAATAAAACATGTTTTATCTCCTGTATAGTTTGGTAACACTACAATAAGATACCATTCATTAACATTACTTAATGTGTTAACATCAACACATTGAGTGAACAATATATTTTTACAACATTAATTCATGTTTGTGAATGTTTTTTAATACAAACACTTGATTGTTCATGTTTGTTCACTTCATTCATTGTGCATTAAATAATGTTAACAGATAAAACTTTTGATTTAAAAAATGTATTTAGTATATTTTTAAATTAACCCCAAGTAGAATAATTGCTATGTATATAACTATGGTTTATTGTTAGGTCATTTTATCTAATGTTATCTAACAAATATAATCTTATTGTAAAGTGTTTTTAATACTACAGTTTCCATCTTTGTAACTGTGATATACACTTTAATTATGTACATTTTATCTAAATTAAGCTTTGGTACCGAAATTGGTACCGAGAACCGTGGATTTTCACTGGTATTGGTACCGAATACTGAAATTTTGGTACCGTGACAACACTAATACACAGGAACAGAGTATGATGAAATATGAAGAGAACGGTCCTGAAAGAGTGTTAGCTGCGGTGACAAAAAGGCTATTGCAGCTGAAAGCAATAGCAAAAGAACAGCCAATTGAAATTCATTCTCAAGCAGGCGAACTAAGCAGACTAAAAAAGAACCTTGTGATGAATCAGGCAAGAATTAATTCCCAGAGATGGGATCAGTGGAATTTAATTTTAGGCGACAACCAACTAGAATGGAGAATGATTAAACTGAAAAGGAAAGAAAAAATGACCAAGTATCATGATGCACACCAGCGTTTGCCTAAATATTTCACAGACGGCAGTGAGAAAGCAGGCAAGGTAAAATGGGGTTATTTGGTCAAGAAAGATGGTCAGCTGATTACTTCCCAGAGTAAAGAAATTGAAGGAACTGCCCAGTTAGCTGAAGTCACTGCGGTGTAAAAAGCTTTGGAAAAGGCGGTCGAATTAGGACAAAGAAATTGTCCTGACATGTGATTCGGAATATGTAGCTGACGGTTTGAATAAAGAACTGGAGATATGGAAAGCCAACGGCTTCCATAATGCGCGTAACAAACCTATGCCACATAAAGAACAATAGGAAAAGATAGCTGAACTAATTGAGAAGGTAACAGTACACTGTTATCACCAAGTCAGCCACACAAAACAGGAAAGTGAAGCAGCCCAAGGAAACAGGGAAATAGATAAGTTTATAGGGCAAGTTAAACTACAGGAAGTCACTGAGCTGTTTGAAAAAATGCATGATGAGTTAAACCATCCGAGCTATAACATGATTCAAATGGAACTCAGACTCCGAAATCTCAGCATACCAAATTGGAGAATGAGATATAGGGAAGTGAAAAAGGAATGTAAAATATGCAGAAAATTTATGACAGCCAAAGGAGCCCAGGAAAGCGAGCTACCGAAAGAATACAGAGGTCAAGAGGTCAGTCTCGACTTCGCTGGGCCTCTCCTGCCCAAAACCACGAGAGGAAACTGTTATTTCCTCTTAGCAGTTGACAACCACACTAAGAAAAAGATGGTCTGGCCGATGCGGGCCGCGCTAGAGAAAAATGTTGTTGAGTGTTTAAAGGAATGGATCAGATGGGAAGGAAAGATGGTGTCGATCAGAGCAGACGGAGCACACAACATTAGTGGCAAACTAGTGGAGGCATTCTGTAGAGAAAACAAAATATTGCTGGAGCATCCCCTAGTCAAGAGCATCCCCTATCGACCAGAGACAAATGGAATTGCTGAAAGAGCTATCCGTGAAGTGAAATCATTTTTCAGTAAAAATGAGGAAATGGGAGAGTGGGATAGGATCATTGATTCCTGTCTTTTACATCTCAACAGATGTGATTACGTGACATCCAGGGAAAAGGAGGTAAAGCAGAACCCGAGATTCAAACCTGGAGACAGTGTAATAATCACTAGGAGATTCAACCAAGGATCAGGGACAGTAGACACAGTCAAAACTATTACAGGATCAAATACAGTAGAGTTAGAAAATAACGGCATCCAATCAAATAAAGACCTGATTAAAAAAAAAAATGAAAAAAAAAATGGAGGAAATCATCAGGGTCACAAGCAGGAGAGGGCTGATTAGGGTAGATCACGGTCAACATGGTTCAAAAGCTATGCTGTGGTTAGAGCCAGAACTTCAGAGAGTTTTGGGCTTCGGAGGAACTGAGACCACACCGGTGGAGTTTCGAGTCCGTCCATATATGTGTGTAATTTGTGATAAAGCAGTGGCTTTGCCTACTCTGGCTCCTGATAAAAAGAAATCTATGGGCCTAGAGTGGACAGTTAAAGAGCATAGCCACATTGAGATAGGAGGCATCCTAATATGTAAGAATTGTTGGCCACTCCATCCTAAGATGAGAGTAGATTCGTTCCGTGTGTCCGGTGGGACAGCTGAAAAGTGCAGTTGCACTTTTGATGGAAATAACAGTTGGACGTGTGTAGTATGTGGCACGAAGGATAGGACGCTTATGTCATCAAGATACATATGGGAAGCCATAAGAGTTATGAAACCCATAGGGCTATTTCAGGATGGCATAATCACGAGATTTTCCAGACATCCCTGGATAGGGATGAGGAAACATGAAAGAGCAGCGTTTCTGGAAACTAGAATCCCCATCTTTCCCAGTGATGATAAAGAAATTAAGAATCAGGCATTACGGGAGAGGGAGGCACTAGTCAAAGAAATAGTGAACAAAGATCGCGAGAGTGATTTGTCTCTGGCTGACCTAGAATCTGCCAGATGGAACCTCGCTTTATGGCATACACCCATTATAAGATGTTTCCCAGAAGTTGAATTAAAGAGAGGCTCCTCGGGAAAGCTAGCTTGGGTGTATGTTAAAAGGGGACAAGAGTGGCAAGTGAGGACCTGGATCTCCCTAGCTTTGGAAATAGCACAGGAAGGAGGATGGGAAGAAAGTCCCAAGTACAAAAAGGATTATCGAGGCACACTGTGTAGGTCAAATGTCACTAAAGAAAAAAGACAATCAAACAGGAAGGAGAAGTTTGTGGAGCTTTTAGTAGCTCCTCCCAAAGACATGAAAGAGCACAGAGTCTGGCAGGCTAGTGAGAAAAAATTTCAGATCGGAAACTTCTACGGGGATGATCAGATCACCGAAGAACCAGAGAAACAATTCAAAATTGTTTTGCATTTGAAAATGAATGTACTGACTAGCGCACACCCTGACTTTGATTGGATTGGGGGAATTGAAGCTGAACTGCATGAGAAACAACCCGAAATCAGAGTGATCAAGAAAGGTCTGTTTAGGCGTGTTAAACGGCTCGTCTCCGAGCCAAAGAACTAACCTGTGATTTCAGACGATGGGGAAGGCGAGATCAAAGGACGATCTGGCAGAGGAATTGGAAGGAGCGAGAGAAAACATCAGGAGATTGAAGCAACAACGAAATTGTTGGAAATGGATAAGTACATTTTTATGGGGTTTTCTAGGATTAGGGATAATTGTTCTGGCTGTAGTGCGGGTTAGTTATGTATTACAATGGGAAATATTAACTGGCCAAGTAATATTAGCCGAAGTACAAGTAGACAGAGAGAATGTTTCTGGATTTGATGTAATTGTACATGCTACGGAAAACAAAAATAAAAGTGAGGTAGAGAGAAATAATGGAAATTTCTGGAAATGGATAAATGGTAATTTGAATGATAAAAATCGAAATAATGATTTGCTTTATTACCTAATCAGAGAACCTAAAGTTAAGGTTAAAAGTACCGTAAAATTGAGGCGCTGGTATATTAAAGAAGTAGAAATTTATGAGACCAATAGTTATATTACGGATCAGTGGAAGAATGAAACGTTTAAATATTTTATTGGATCGACAAGCAGAACAAGTTCAAACGAAGAACTAGGGGGATGTTGGATATTCAGAACGAATAAAGAATTTAATCCGTGGAAATTAGGCCAGTGCAAAAACAAAGGAACGGTTATGAGAAGAAAAGTGCGAAGCTTAGAAACTGAACAAATAAAACGAGAATCTGAAATGGAAAGAACAATAAGAGAATGGCTAAAATATAGTAAGTTGTTAAATCCTCAAGGTGATTTTGTATTGCTAACAACGACGCACGGGCGATATTTGGAGTCGCGATTGTCTCCAAATATGGATAACCGACTGGCGATGGAACTAATTGAAGCAGAGAAATATTACGCAACCAAAATTGATTTAGAATTAAATAAAACTGTTCCATGGGTATGGTCAAAGAAATTAAAAATACCTAGAGTAAAATACAATTATAAAAAGGAATCGTGGGAGGTAGATAGCCGACGAAGAGAAACTGAAGTTTATTTAATCAAAATGGTGTTGAATGAATCGTTAAAAACGGAAGAAGATTTGAAGAGTTACTATGAAAGTAAAATGATGATAATGGATAAATGCGTCAGACTAGCAATAGGCAATAAAAATCACAAAAACAAGTATAAATACAACAACAATGGTTATAACGATTTTGCATATTCCAGCTTTTGTGATAAGCGAGGAGAATTGATGGATTGCAGTGATCTACTAAACGGCAGTGAACCAATATCAGGAAACCGTTCGGCAGGTGTTCTTAATATTAAAAGAAAATTGAGATTAAAAAAGAGTAGGTATGAAACAACGGAAAGAGGAGGATGGAAAATATAGAATGAAATTGATTTTCCATGATGATGAATTATTGGGGGTAATGGGCAAGGAATGTGGTGAAATAGTTAAGAATTGTTCGCGGGGACATGATCACATAACTATTAATCAAATGTTGTCAATAATATGTTATTGGTCTAATGGAATAGTACCATTGCCGTGGACTGCTTTAAAAAACAATCTTTCTGATAGATACCAAATGTCTTATGGTCCCAACGGTGTTGTCAGAACAGTGAGCAAAGATTTGCAGTGGAAAGTTATGCATGATCCAGACAGAATAGATGAAAATATTTGGCTGAGATATGAACTAAGAAAAGAGAGCCCGTTGAAAATAGCCAATTTAGAGTTGATAGCCCTAGACGATTTAGAACAGGTAATCTCAAGAAAGTCGTGGAAAAAATTATGGTGCAAAGGTATAGACCAGGGGCCGTATTCACAAAGAATTTTAAGGCTAAAAGTAGTTCCTAACTGGCGAATTTAGGAGCAACTCCTAAAAATAATGGGCGTGTCACTCCTAAATTTAGGACTCCTAATTTTTTTCACTAAGAGTAATTCACGAAGCATTTTAGCCCTAAAAGTAGCACCTAAGTCTGGGACAGCTTAAAAGAAGTCGAGAGGACTCCTAACTCACTAAGACCTATTCACAAAGGATCGTAGCGCACACCACCGCCTCTCGCAGTCGTCCGGGGTCCGCGACACAAGCGGGAATGCGGCATTGATCTGCAAACAAATCATCTCCCATTCTCACGCTTAGTTTTGCTTGATATCCCAGTGCCGAATTTCACTTTTATTATGTTTTTTTTTTTTTTTTTCAGCACCAACTCGGCCAGCAGCAGTAACTGCTCCTGCGTCCAGTTGGGCTTTCTTTTACGTTTTGGCGACTTCATAATCCACTGTCATTCAACTATTACATTACTTCAATAAGAGCAACATTTCCTTGCTTTAAGTAGTCTATTTAGGCTAATAGGATGTCCATTAACCAAGCAACTGTTAATGCAAGTGTTGTTTTTCATTATTAGGCAAGTGGCGGTTTTCATTAGGGTATTAGGCTACCTTGATTTAATTTATTTTAATTCACGACTTTTCTCTCTCTCTGCCTTTTTAGGATTACACTTCACTGGGGCCTGCACAAACATGTCATTATATATGCATTTCGATGACATTACTATTATTATGTTGTCTAGGACACAGACATATTTAGATGTCGTAATTCCATGATTTGTTGCGTCTGTGTTATGATTCGCATGATGGCCCTGTCATCTAACAACCAATCACCGTGATCATTGCGAGGAAGCTCGTGCATGAGAAGTGACGTCATCCATAGCAACGAAGACTCACTCTTAGTTTAGGAGTTGTCATTTTTCCTTACTAAGAGTAGGTCTGAAAGGCGCTGTGAATAACTTTTAAGAGAAAACTCCTAGCTAAAATATTTTAGTGCGATTTAGGAGTACTCCTAGTGGTAAGATAAAATTCTTTGTGAATACGGCCCCAGAATTATAATCTAGGAATTGAGTGGATGAGAAAAACTATTTGTAACCGTAGTGTTAAAATTATCGGGGCAGATAGCTTTCCACGATGGTTTGATGAACCTAGACTATTTGTTGAAACAGGAATAAAGATGGTAGTGAATGCCACTACAGCCATGACTAAATTTGTAACAAAGGATGTTTGGGAATGGCTAATAAGTTTTATGATCAGCCTAGGATGGTATGCTTTATATTGTGCCGCAGGAATAGTAGGATTCATGTTATTACTGATCATATTTAAATGTTCTTGTAATATGATAGGGCGGAGAATATGTTCAAGACGGGACAGAATAGATCAATTGGCAGTTTTAGAAAAAATTGTAAAGCTGCAAAGCTCTCAAATGAAGAGGAGGAGTCTCTCCGAGAAATCGCTGTTGCAACAGTGAATGGTCAGGAAACGTGTCAGATGACAAACTTGAGTGACAGTTGGAGTTAGGGTGATATAATTCTAGAGACAAAGGGAAAAGGGGGTCAAACTTTTTCTTTACCAACTGTGAAGTTGATCATCGAACGAAACACCTTGTCACTTATTTCATTTTGAAATAACTCAAACGAAAATTTTTTCCAATAAGACCAACAGTAGATCTAAATTGATAATTGCATAACATGGCATCCAACGGGAAGAAAAACGGAACTTCAATGGAAACCGCCAACGAGATTGAGAGTTTCCAAAGGAACCTCTGACAACTCGTTTGCGCAGGTTAGTGAATTGGGGACTTATATCATATGGATGTTGTTAAATGGTTACAACCGAAATCTCTGTTGGCATGTTTTAATTTCTATGTTTCAAATTGTTAGGATTTCATTGATTGGCAAATTGAGTAAATTAATATTAGTTTGCATAATGTTAATAAATTCTGATGGGTGGTCCAAATTGATTGAGCTAAGGGGAACAATAGCCTTATATTTCTTAAGTGGATCAAAATTAGCAATTGATATATGTTTAAAATTCACAAAGAGACATGATATCACTTATTGGTGCGAAATGTCAATGGTTGCAGTGACTACTTTGTATCTGACTGGGCTATTGATATTTCGACATGGAAAAGAAGCACTGTTATGGATTGTAATAGGATCCTTGACCTTGTGCATTTTCTCTTTACGGGGTTTATATTCCCAGTGAAAATATGTTGTTATTGGGAATATTGATCCTTTTCAATATTGGAATCCGGGGTGGTGATGGCGCAGTGGATAAGACACATGCCTTTGGTGTGAGAGACCCGGGTTCGAATCCACTGTGAGACACCAATGTGTCCCTGAGCAAGACACTTAACCCCTAGTTGCTCCAGAGGCGTGCGACCTCTGACATATATATAGCAATTGTAAGTCGCTTTGGATAAAAGCGTCAGCTAAATGACTAAATGTAAATGTAAATGTAATATATTTTCAATAGATGGGACAAACTTAAAAGACCAATGAAAGTGTGCAAGGATTGTTGGACCGATGTCAGTTTTAGTGGTTCTAATTAATTGTATAACCAAATTACAGGAGCTGACAAGATTAATTGAAGTAGAGGAAAACAAGCGAGATAACGGGATTGAGCCTTGCATTGAAGTGCCCTCTGGGAGTGGACATTGGGGTGAAAGATGTCATGAATGTAACAGATTGATAAAACGTCTGTATTTTGAATTGATTAATGGAGAAAAATGGTGTGGATCATGCATGAATGATAAAAATAAGTGTAAAGAAATCGTCAACTGGAGTAACTTATATGTGGGACTTAGTTATAAAAGCGAGTGTTAGAAGAGGGCTTTGCCCTAGAAATGAATTGAAATTAAATGGGTTCTCAGAAGAAATATTGCGCCTGGATGGAAACAGGAGATGTGTGTTTCCACCATGGCTAAAATTGTGTATTCCTGGGCGACAGTGGGAAACAATCTCAAATGAGGGGAGATCGATATGTACTTTCCAAGTTATAGAATTCTTAAATGATGAAGAAATTTTAACTTTTGACGGAGTGACTTTACAAAAAAGAGTCAAACATGTGGGCTCAGGGGCCTTTGGATTGGCGTTTGTTGACAAATCGCATGTCTTCTATAAATGCATCAGGTGTTGATCCAGGAGACCGGGGGCCGAATGGCTGGAGAGACCTACGAGCAGTTTCTAAAACGGGCGAAAACCCGACCGGAAGCAGCAGAGCGGGTCTGGTTTTCCATGGTTGTCTTGAGATTTTGTGTGGAAGATGGCGATGAGAATGACAACTTTATCCATGAGGCCCCTAGATTCCAAGACCCGGCAGTAATTTGGCCAATGAATCGATTTTGTGAAGTCACCCTAATTAAACAAAAGGGAAATTTGTTTAAGTTGTATGTCGAACAGGAATACCAAAGTGTAATGAAAGGAATAATCTTAATGATTGACTGTCCAGTAGATAGAATTCCAAAGACGGCTAAATTTACAAGAGATATTAAAAGTGACATTTATCATAGAATCCCAGGAGTGGGTGATGTACAGCCTGGGCAGCTTATAATTGAAGATGTGAAATTCTCTAATAAATGTCTTACATTGCCTTCCCTGGAGGATTTATATATAACAAAAAGGACTGATAAATATGAAATGTTTATGGACGATCTCTTAGTTGCCCAGCTCCAGAAAGACCACGCCAAAACTCAGCACAAAGCCAAGAAAAAGGACAAAAGGAAGAAGAAGTCGACCATTGACCCTGCAGCACGACCTGATATGGCAGAGCAGGAAGATGATAACAACAATTCGGAAAATGGAACACCTGAATAAACAACTGATGCATGTTGTAAAAAAGTTTGTGTTAATGAGTCAACTTAAATGTCCCAAATGTGAGATGTTAGATATGCAGGAGAAAGTCGCATCTCTAGAGATGCAACTTTGCCCTGCTGTCTGAAGTGTTATTTTTAGTTTGCATTGTCTTTCTTTTGCGCTATCATTGCAGAAGCCAAGCAGGTGCAACTGTGACCTTTCTGCATAGATAAGGTAACGCTTCTTAGGAGGCCATTGTGAGGCCAGAGGCAGGATGTGGTTTTCACACCTGTAGGTGGGGAAAAACCAGTAGAATAGCGCCATAGCTCATGTGTGTAGAGTCTTAGAAGATTAACGACTTTTTGCTCAACAACAAGTGTAAGTGTTTCCTGCTTTTTGCATACCTTGTAATGAATTTTTGCTGAACTAGGACTGCCTCCCCTAATGCTTAGAGACGGCCCCAATTTAGTCATATAAAAGATGATGTTTCCTGTTTTTCGGGGCCGCAACTTTTCGAGGTGAAGACTATATACGCTTTTCTTTTATTTTTCTGGTTTTTGAATTTATTGTCTTTGTATCATTCTGAAAACTTTTTGAGTAAAACGAAACCATAAGTTTGGTGATTCGAAAACCTTTTAAAATCAGACTCAGAGTGATTTTTTCCCTAAAAATATCTTTATGCGAATTGAGATATTTTATACTGAGCAAAGAGCCCTATGACACGAACCCAGGACTGAGCTGGGACGGACACCGCCGAGGATCCTATTCCACTTCCCAACATCAAGAACCATCAGGTGAGCATATGATGAAATATGATTTGGATTGCATGTGAATGATATGAGGGAGGTTGATAAGTATTACAGCGGTATAAAAACAAAACAATTACCAAAGAGCCTTAGAGATCTTCTATGAAAAGCCCAGAAAATTAAGTGCTCACAGATTGGGGGTGGCCTTTGCCATTAAGATAAAAATTTCAATAAATTGTAAATAATATTTTTCTGGGTTGTGCCATTTAATTTTTCCCCTATCAATTTCTACCTTATAGCTGAAAATTAACACAAAAGCAAAACATCCTGTTTAAAATTAAGGTTTCTATTTGTGACCAGTTCAAGGTGCGTGCTGCAATAATCATGCCTTGAATCTGTTGATGGTATGTCATATTTGTATGTTTCAAAATGTTCATTTCTATCCACAAAACTTGCCAGAAGTCATGGTTTAAGTTTTTTTTATTCTGGAGGTGCATGCCCCCGGCTTGTTAACAACCTCCGGCACGTAACGGCACCGCTACTGGAAAAATTTCTAGGGGAAACACTGTCTGCTGACACTTCAGGGATGCGTTGTGGTCGTGTCTAGGCACAGGTCCTCCATCTGATCTGGATACGGCCCGGATCCGGCTGACTACATCATGCGTTGTGGTCGTGTCTAAGCGCAGGTCCACCATCTGATCTGGATACGGCCCGGATCCGGCTGACTACATCATGCGTTGTGGTCGTGTCTAGGCACAGGTCCACCATCTGATCTGGATACGGCCCAGATCCGGCTGACTACATCATGCGTTGTGGTCGTGTCTAAGCGCAGGTCCACCATCTGATCTGGATACGGCCCAGATCCGGCTGACTACATCATGCGTTGTGGTCGTGTCTAGGCACGGGTCCTCCATCTGATCTGGATACGGCCCGGATCCGGCTGACTACATCATGCGTTGTGGTTGTGTCTAGGCACAGGTCCACCATCTGATCTGGATACGGCCCGAATCCGGCTGACTACATCATGCGTTGTGGTCGTGTCTAGGCACAGGTCCACCATCTGATCTGGATACGGCCCAGATCCGGCTGACTACATCAGCAGCGAGGAGAGAGTCGAGCTAAGGGCGGACTCCTGGCCCTGAAGGCAGTTTGGCTCTTCTTTCTCATTTTTTTCGAGGTAAGACCAGAAGCCTGGTGCTTCTAGGATGATCAGTCGTCAAGTCGTCTTCAGGACCAGAAGAAACTGCTGTGAGATCCCACTTCTGACACCAATTTGTTGTGGCAAAAACAAATAATTAACAAAACAAGCATCACAGTAAGAGACATCAGATTCCAATTGTACTTTAAAAGAAAGTTTATTCTTTTAAAGGAGGCTGTTCACAAACACATACCACGACAGCTACCTCGTGGCCAGAACGAAACCTGAATCACACAGTCAAGCTTACAGCTTTTATACCCCCTTCCTCAGCGTCAACTTCTCCTGTAAATTTCCGCTCACCCCAATTAAAACCAGATCTACTTGGTCGGTTCACCTGTGAGGTCAAAAGGCTGGATAGCCCCCTTTGTCTCACCTGATTACCCATGCCAACAGTTCAGAGGCTTCCTGACCATTTACTATGTGTGTGTATGTGCCTTTGTTCCTGCCAGGTATATGCAAATATTCCAGGAGAGAAAATACATGATTGAATAAAAAGAAAACCCACACTATGTCAAAATGAAAAACTAAAATATAAATTTTTCCACAACACAGACAATCCAAAATCCAATGAGCCATTGAGTACAATTATGCAGAGGTGTTTACGATGCTGCTCAATATCTCTAAAAGCGTCACATTTGTAAAGGATTTAGTACCGAAGTCAGTACTTTTTGACAACTCTATTGTTTTTTGGGTTTTTTTTTAAATGTGCATTTGTGGGATGCCTATCTTGGCCAGGACACTCCTGTAAAAGAGATTTTAAAACTCAGTGAGGTCTTCTCCTGATAAAATAAAGGCTAAATTAAATATGCATTGACAGTTTTTATGGATCACCTCACATCATTGCCATGTGAATAGCGCGCGCTGTCCGTAGGTTTTCACATTAGCAGTAATGAGCTAACACAAGAACGACTGGAAATCTCTCTTTTAATACAGATAACATAAAGAGAGAATATTTGTTTTCAATTGAATTAGATAATTCTAAAGTAGACACATGAACATTTCTATAGATATATTGTTCATCTCTGTGTGACAAGTATTCGCTGAGTTTTGTTTTTGTGAAGCGCACCAGAAAAAAGTTCACAGAGACAACAGAAAGCACACTCTGTTTTCTTTATTTTACAAAGCACAATGTTTTGTTTTGATTGTTAGTGAACACCTAGCCTGGTTCTACCAGACTCTCGTACATTTCATTTGTACAGAGAGTCTGGCACCGCTCCATTGACAATCGTTAACTTCCTTGTAGGCAGGTACTCTATTGAAGTCTAAAACTATTGGATCTGCCCAGAGTCACTCTGGATTTGCCACCAATCGCTAACGTTTGCTCGTGATGTATGTCGAACCCCGTGGGGAGGAGGGCCACAACATCATGGCCAAAACAAAACTAAGCAAAGATTGTTCTTGCTCCGGCTTTAACTTCTTAATATTCGGCAGCGTTGCTACAACGGACCGAATGGCTTCGCTCGCATCTTTCTCCGCTGCCATTACTGAACTACAACTCAAAATAATGCACAACGTCATCGTTGTCAGCCACTCCCTCTGTTCGCTGATTGGCCCTACAAAAAATTGATCGGAGAAAACCAAAGTCTACAGCAGAATCCCAGACGTAGTACTGAAGGAAAATGAAATTGAGCGGAAGTGCGTAGGAGGGCGCAGCCAGGCTAGTGAACACCTACACCTAAAGGTAAAATCCTTTACAGTATCGCATGAATTATTGCTTTTATACTTAAGTATTTTAAGTCGATTTTGCTGCTATAATGTGAAAAAAGTCCAGCCGAATGCTCTGGAGTGTTAGTCAACCCCAGAGGGTTCAGGTGTCCTTTTAGGTGTTAGTTTAGATTGAATATTTTTCAACACTTCATGAGTGAATTCTCAAGTGGCAATTAAGGGTTCTTTTATGTTCGCAGCTCTTTCCACACTGATCACATGTGAACGGCTTTTCTCCTGTGTGAATGTTCATATGATAACTAAGGGTTGTTTCTGTTGTGAAGCTCTTCCGACACAGTTTGTAGGTGAACGGCTTCTCTCCAGTGTGATTTCTCATGTGGACTTTAAGGTTTCCTTTTTGATTGAAACTTTTTCCACACTGTTGGCAGGTGTACGTCTTCTCTCTATTGTGAATGTTTGTGTGTTTTTTAAGGTTTCCTATATCAGTGAAGCTCTTTCCACACAATTTGCAGGTAAAAGGCCTCTCTCCAGTGTGAATTCTCATGTGGCCGTCAAGATGTCCTTTTTGAGTGAAACTCTTTCCACACTGTTGGCAGGTGAACGCCTTCTCTCCATTGTGAATTCTCATGTGGACTTTAATGTTTCCTTTATTAGTGAAGCCCTTTCCACACAATTTGCATGCAAAAGGCTTCTCTTCAGTGTGAATTTTTACATGTCTGTTATGGCTGTTTTTTCTCGTGAAACTCTTTCCACACTGATTACATTTGAATGGCTTCTCTCCAGTGTGAAATCTCATGTGGACTTTAAGATGTCCCTTTTGAGTGAAACTCTTTCCACACTGTTGGCAGGTGTACGTCTTCTCTCCATTGTGAATGCTCGTGTGTTTTTTAAGGTTTCCTATTTCAGTGAAGCTCTTTCCACACAATTTGCAGGTAAAAGGCTTCTCTCCAGTGTGAATTCTCATGTGGCCGTCAAGATGTCCTTTTTGTTTGAAACTCTTTCCACACTGTTGGCAGGTGAACACCCTCTCTCCATTGTGAATGCTTGTGTGTTTTTTAAGGTTTCCTATATCAGTGAAGCTCTTTCCATACAATTTGCAGGTAAAAGGCCTCTCTCCAGTGTGAATTCTCATGTGGCCATCAAGATGTCCTTTTTGAGTGAAACTCTTTCCACACTGTTGGCAGGTGTACGTCTTCTCTCCATTGTGAATGCTCGTGTGTTTTTTAAGGTTTCCTTTATCACTGAAGCTCTTTCCACACAATTTGCAGGTAAAAGGCCTCTCTCCAGTGTGAATTCTCATGTGGCCATCAAGATGTCCTTTTTGAGTGAAACTCTTTCCACACTGTTGGCAGGTGAACGCCTTCTCTCCATTGTGAATTCTCATGTGGACTTTAATGTTTCCTTTATCAGTGAAGCCCTTTCCACACAATTTGCATGCAAAAGGCTTCTCTCCAGTGTGAATTTTTACATGTCTGTTACGGCTGTTTTTTCTTGTGAAACTCTTTCCACACTGATTACATTTGAATGGCTTTGCTCCAGTATGAATTTTAATGTGGACTTTGTGTCGTTTTTCAGTGAAACTCTTTCCAATCTTTTGAGGGATTTTTTGTGACGAAATCTTTTCAGTCTGTGAGCAACTAAAAGAGTTTTCTCCAGTTATGAAATCATGATCTTTCCCATACTGATCTTTCTCTTCCATTTCATTTAGTTCTTGACTCTCCAATTTAAATGCCGTCAGATCTAAAAGAGACAAATACAAGTTAACCAAAGTTTAATGCGACAAAACAACAGACAAAGACATTAATACATTTAAAGCATCAAAACTTTAAAAAAAAACATGTATGCAATAATAATCAGCCCTCTGAGATTGTTGGCATCGTAATAATAATTGGTGCAATACAGTTCCTTTCAAACAACTGCAATTAAAAAATGCATAGCAATTGACTCCGTTACACGTCACTGCTGAAATCCACACACATTTGGCAGGTTGGTGTGTGTTAATGTAAACCATCAGATCGAACAATTTAATTTCAATTGATTTCCAAAACTAAGACGCAGCGCAACTTATTCTGACATGTAAGGTCAGCTTGTTTTTCTAGTCAACAAAATCACTGAACAGTACTGCACTGTCTTTACTATATGAATTAAATATAGGCCTATACTTATTAAAGTTACTAAAGTTGTTCTGTAAAGAGCAGTAAGCAATTTCTGAGTTTTGTTGTTTGATTAACAAAGAAAAGCTGCAGATTTGGCTAGTTGCACGTGGCCGCCATGTTGGATTTCCGATCAGCGAGTGTGCGGATACACACTTCCGGTTTCGCATTACGCCCGGTTCAGCGAGCCGGAGGAATCCGAAAATGATCTCTTATAGTTGTTTATACAATCAATTATATCACTTAAAATACTACTAAGATCCATATTAATATCACACGAGTCAATCGCAATTAAATGCACGGATGCATAGTCAGATTAATGAATGAAATTCAACTGTTCACGAACAGAAGATTGTATTGGACTCATGCTGCATACACATACGCAATGATAATTATGCCTACTGTAAATATAGAGTTACAACTACGATTACAGTTGTTGAATAAAATACCCCGTGAACATTCACACGTTTGCCCTGTGATAGGCTACACTTTATCTCCATAAATACTATTTTCTCAATTCTGCGCATATATTTTCACTTACATCAATTGCTCGATCGATATTATCATCACATATTTTAACTGTAGGTACCACAAACAATTTAATATAGCTAAGTTTGAGTATATTTTACACGTAGTAAAATACTGTATGTGCTGCTAATAAACACCAGACAGATAAGGATTTATGAAACAATGATTTATGCTCTTTCCTCATCTCACTTGCACAAAATAAATGCAGTAATAGTAAGCACAGAAACGCACAGGTGAAATACACTGAAAATTATATGCGTTTAAAAATTTGATGGGGTTGAAGTCATCCCTCTGGATCTTCTGCATCCACTCAGCCCGTACTGCAGCGTCACCGGCAGTGGCGGTTCTAGAGGGGGGGCCAGGGGGGCCCGTGCCCCTGTGACAAAAAGCTTGGCCCCCCTAGTGGCCCCCCTAAATGTGGAGTTTGAAATAATTTTTACAAAACTGTTTTTTGCTATCGTATGCGTATTATTTTTTATTTTTCTATCTTTGTG
Organism: Rhinichthys osculus; assembly: GCA_029959095.1. Taxonomy (NCBI): domain Eukaryota; kingdom Metazoa; phylum Chordata; class Actinopteri; order Cypriniformes; family Leuciscidae; genus Rhinichthys; species Rhinichthys osculus. The sequence goes on along the minus strand of JARWKJ010000013.1, from coordinate 4,040,956 downwards.
GATTTGCATTTTCACGTCACAATTCGCATCACATTCGTGGAAATCGCGGCAGAATAACGCCTGTCTCCTGCACGCGAGAGAGGAGAGAAGAAGAAAGTTGGTAAATGTCAGTTCAGTTGTAAGTTCATTCTTTATGTGCGTATCGGGTGTGCGATGTGTATTGTCTATTATGATATTGTAATCATTGTTTTAACTGTGTACGAGGCACTGTGAGCTGACATAGCATTTGTCTATCGTCCTTTCACTGCGTGCAGTTCATAGGTAGGCAGGCCATGTCCCCAAATTAGTTTTTGTCTTATATTTATATCATATTATGTTCTTATATTAGAATATCACATCAGCAAGAGTGCCGTTTTCCCGTGCACAATTGCAACTGTGATATTTATGTTATACAACAGTTAAATTAACAATAAGTTAACATTGGGAGTTACTTTTTAGACACAATATTGTCAATATTGTTTGTTTTCCCTTTATTTCGCCGACTAGAATTTCATAATAAAACCGTAGTGAGTCTCAATGCAACACAGCGATGACTACTGGCGGTTTTAGTTTCATATTTAAAGTATCATTCAATTAAAACGTTAAAATTAGAAATAATTTCATTTTTAAATATTGATTTTAAAAAAAAATCTCATAGCTTTATTTATGCAATTGTAAATGGAGTGTAAATATATTAATGCCACTTCTGTGTTACCTCTGCACTGCAAAGATGGATTTTGATTGAATTAATTAATTTGACTGGTAACAGTGGTACTGTATAATTATTGCATAATTAAGTATTATTGTATAAATAAGTATAATTACTGTATAATTTGAATGTTAGTATTTGACATAAAAGGTGATGCATAACTCTAAATAAGTTTAGAAAAAAATGTCCATATATAGGTGAAAATGCACCTGGAAATCAATTTAAGGTGGCAAATATTGCCTCTTAATTAAAAAATGTATTTCTGACACTGCTGTGAACTGACCACTGCATAGAATATGAAAAATATTCATATCTTCAGCTGTCAACAACAGGCCTAAACCAGCCATGGCACCAGCACAAAAACACAATCAGTAAAATATTATCTAATTATTAACAAAATGTTGAAAATATTGAAATATATTTTTGTCAATATTGCACACCCCTAATGTACGGTATTAATTTAGATTTCTTTAGGTCTTAAAAAGCCTTAAATTTTACTTTAAAAAGTGTGCAGGAACCCTGTAAACGGTTAGACATATCAAGTCAGTTATTTTCAGTAAATGAATTAATAAGCTGAAATGAAGAGAAAGAAGGACATCATGTCTATTACAGTTACTGTGACTAATACTGAATATGTAATGCAAATGTAAAAATATAATGGAAATGCAAATACATTGTTGAATGATTATAAACACGGTATTTTGCCTGTTAATGCCTGCAGCAGTGCAGAAAATGATATGACAACAATAAGGTCTAAATGTAACTGGCCCCTCTAACAGTACAACTGGCCCCAGCTTGGCCCCCCCAGTTGAAATGGGCTAGAACTGGTCACCGGGGAATGTATGAAAGCTGACTTCTTTGATGTAACGTGACGAAACGGTGCATAACGGCACACAACAATGAAGTGATGAGGCTGTCACCCTCTGGAAGGCAAGTCGCCTCTCTTGAATCCTAAAAACACTCAACACATAATGAAAAATGATCTCTGGTAATGGAACTCGGTCACTGTTGTGTCTTGCTCTCGCTGTCAGATCACCAGAAGTGTTCACCGGAAGTACTGGCCCACACACTCAAGTCCGACCGTCAACGGTCGCCATATTGTGCACTGAGTGAATTATTAGTCTGCTGTTACTTTAAGACCAAATATATAGCTTGATGGGCTGATATAATCAGATTTTTCATCTCTTCAGCGAAGCTCACGCGTCGCTGGATCCGGAGTAAAGAAGCCGCGCCGTTGAGAACAAGCCTTCTGCGGGACGAGCCTCTGTATCTGAAGCCGCTGGCCTCCATCTCGCCGCCTTCAGTCGCCGTACCTGTTTCGCTTTCCGGCGTTATATCCTTTCTCTGCATTGTGTGTGTGTGTGTTCGCGACTTTTTTCTCTGTACTATCCTCTAAAAGAGCAAGCGTCTTTTTAAAGATGCCGCTTTCCTGCCGCTCATGCCAGGCTGCACTCAGCGACGGGGACCGCCATGTCATTTGCGTCTACGCCTGTGAGAGAATCTGGGACTCAGTCAAATGGGCGAAAAGTTCGCTGTCTCCCAGTCAGAAAATATTTTTACTGGGCACAGAACTAAACTCGGTGTCCATGACAGCGCGACTGTCGCCAGAGCGCAGACTGAACATTCAGTGCATCACGAAATCCTTCTGCTGCAGCACTATAGTCCCGCTCAGAAGGTTTCAGAAAATGCTGGGTCTCATGGCCTCAGCATCATCAGAACTCCAGTTGGGTCTGCTTCGCATGCACCCGCTGCAGTTATGGCTAAAAGCGCGAGCATCACCTCGGGCATGGGCCTCCGTTCTGTTTCGCCTCAAGGTCGATCAGAAATGCATCACAGCTCTGAAACCTTGGAGAGCACTCGACTGGTACCAGTCAGGTGTAAACCTGGGGACTTCCTCGAGTGTGAAAGTGGTGTCCACGGGTGCCTCCACCTCGGGATGGGGAGCGCTGCTCGAGGGCAGACCGTTCTTTGGCCAGTGGTCAGAACGAGAGAAGCTCCTACACATAAACTGTCCAGAAATGATGGCATTTGACAACGCGCTGAGATGTTTTTGTCCCCGAATAAAAGGTCACCACGTCTTGGTCCGCTCGGACAACATGTCAGTGGTGGCCTACATAAATCGCCATGGTAGCGTCAGGTCCCGAAACTGGTCACCTGAATTTGGGACCAGACAGACTGACCAGAAACAATGTTCCAGCAGGAGAATGGTCTCTGCACCCGCAGACGGTCATACTGCTGTGGGAGACATTCGGCAGAGCGCAGGTAGACCTGTTCGCGTCCCAAGAAAACGCTCACTGTCCAAAGTTTTTCTCCAAGAGCAGGGATGCGCTGGCCCACGTCTGGCCCTGCTGCCTGCTCTATACGTTTCCCCCTGTCTCGCTCCTGCCTCAGGTCAGGGAAGACGAATGCTCAGTGCTGCTTATTGCTCCGCTCTGGAGAAACCAAGCTTGGTTCCCAGTTCTGATGCAGCTGACGAGCACTGCCCCATGGCCAATACCGACGAGGAAAGACCTCCTCTCTCAGGCCAAGGGCTCGATTTGGCATCCTCGCCCGGAGCTGTGGTCCCTGCACACATGGGCCATCAACGGTTACCCGCAAACCTCCCGAAGGGAGTGTTAAACACGATCATGCAGGCTAGAGCGCGGTCTACTAGACGACTCTATTCCCTTAAAGTGGTCTGTATTTTCTGGCTGGTGCAAAGCCCAAGGCTTTTCGCCCCTAGACTGCGAGGTTACGGAAGTTCCTTCCTTCAAGAGCTACTGGATAAGGGCAGAACCCCATCCACGCTCAAAGTTTACGTGGCGGCCATAGCGGCGTTTACAAAACCTGCGACTGGCCAGTCACTGGGGAAGAACGATCTGGTCATCCGCTTCCTTAAAGGAGCTAAGAGGCTGATTCCTCCCAGACCCCCCTCAGTCCCCATGTGGGACCTTTCCACGGTTTTGGAAGTCATGAAAGGTGCCCAGTTCGAGCCAATCCACTCGTCGGACATGAAACTTGTCATTCAAGACAGTGTTTCTTATTGCTCTTGCTTCAGTGAAGCGCATAGGGGATTTACAAGCGCTCTCAGTAAGCGCAATGTGTATGGAATTTGGGCCAAATGACTCGAAAGTCATACTCAAACCAAGACACGGATATGTGCCAAAATCCCTCAACACACCGTTCAGGGCTCAGGTTATTTCCCTGTCTCCCCTGCCGGTTTACAACGAGGAAAAAGACGCGAGCTTCCTTTGCCCAGTCAGGGCATTAAGAGCTTATGTGTCTCGCTCGTCTGTTTTCAGACAGACTGAGCAGCTCTTCGTTTCGTTCAGCGGACGTGCTAAGGGACTAGCCGCATCGAAACAGAGCCTATCCAGATGGATAGTTGATGCCATAGTGTTGGCATACACGTCAAAAGGCTTGAAGTGTCCTTTAGGTGTCAGAGCGCACTCCACAAGAGGCATGGCCTCGTCGTGGGCTTGATCCAGCGGGATTACCTTACAGGATATCTGTATGGCGGCAGGCTGGGCCTCCCCGTCTACATTTATAAGGTTTTATAACCTAGAGGTTCCCGCCTTACAGGTTAAACTACTTTCGGTCTAAAATCAGTATTGTCTGCCCCGTTGCTTCGGCTCAGAATACTGCAACCGCTTGAGCACCGCTTGCTGATCGATAATGGGCAGAAGTAAGACCCATACTGTTACACAGTTCAGGCCGAACATTTTCACCCTGACTGTGTGGAACACTGTTAATATGATTAGCTCCCTTAGGATGCTAAATTATTGGGAATGACGCTTCTAGCCTCTCTTCTCAGACTCTCTGTGAGTCCCTGGTGATTATGCACTATATGAGCCCCGGGCACCTGCCCTTGGGACTTTGGTGTTGGATCCCAGCATGCTCGCCGTTTTACACTGTGTTCCCCTAGCGTAAGACATTACGCAGTACGGGAGAACCTCTCGTAAGAGAACGTACTCGGTTACTAACGTTACCTCGGTTCTCTCTAGAAGAGGGAACGAGTACTGCGTATCTTTGCCGTGCCTGCAACACGCTCTGGTTCGCTTCAGCGTTGAAAAACCAGATTATATCAGCCCATCGAGCTATATTTATAGGCCCAGGCCACGCCCGCTTAGGCGGGAAGTGACGTAGTGACGATCTGACGTCACTGAATGGCCTCTCTCGATAGGCTGCTGCAGTTGCCGCAGGACAGCCAATAGGCACGCAAGCCGTCTTGCCTATGTCTGCATGCTGCCGCAATACGTTTTACATTAATTCAAAATTAAGGATAATTTTTGGCTTCAATATCTCGTGGAAAAGAGGTTTTCCCCAAGTGTAAGATATTACGCAGTACTCGTTCCCTCTTCCAGAGAGAACCGAGGTTACGTTAGTAGCCGAGTATGTTTATATTCACTAAAGAAATAACTTCCTTGAGAATACTCTACATATTTTTGTGTAATTGACTGTTTAGGCACGTATTGTTTGTGTTTCACTCTTTTAAACTTTTAAATATCAAGCACGGCTACATTTTACGACAGTCACATTACATGAATCGACTGATTTTGACATTAACTCTTTCCCTGACATTGACAAGATTTTCCATCATTCATTACACAACACTTTTTCCGCCATTGACAAAATTTTCCGGTAATCTTTGTTTTCACTGTTTTAAAATATATTCTGGAGGTGTTGTCGGTTTTTTTTTTTTTAATAACGCGGGCAGGGAAAGTGTTAAAGGGGACCTAAAGCTTGATAATGAAAGAAACAAAATGTGGCAATTCGCATGCTTCATTAATTTATGTTATTTGCGTTAGTGCTGTAGGTAATCACAGTATGCTGTTATACAGCCATATCGCATGACTACGAGTGTGATATTGCGTTTTAACATCAGTTTGACGGCACAAGTGTGTAAATAAGAAACAACACCTAAGTATCTTTAAAAACTGTTTACTTGTCTGAAACTACTTCACATCTCAAGTTGACAGTTGAGCCTAGGGTTGCCAACTGTCCCGATTTAGCCGGGACGTCCCGATTTTTGGGCCTAATTTTTTAGTCCCGATCGGGACCTCTCTTGTCCCGATTATTGAGTGCTGCGCTGATCTGACTGATACAACAGCAACACGACACGTAAATTAGTTCAAATCTCCTAGAATCTAGAGCTGCGCATGCGCGACAGAACATAGCCTACTGTATGTGCGTCAGCGCCAAACCCATAGACTGTAAAAAGGCCAAACCGTGTAGCGCGGAGAGAGATGGAGAGAGCGAGAGAGAGAGAGAGAGAGAGAGAGAGAGAGAGCGAGAGACCTTGCCTGCGAGATCCTCCCCATAAACACAAGCAAACAATTCAGTCAAATGTACAAAAGCAGTACTCTAGCAAAGGATTCAAGTTAAAAATAGCCTAAATATAAAGTTATGAAACTTAATTTTCCCCTTATGCCAAAGATTGCCCGTTTGATATCCCGCCAAATGAATTATATCTCATGTTTAACCACAAAGTACATAAGAGCCAGTGGCAAATTATATTTTTATATATGAGTCACATATTTGACGTCTAAATAACTACAATCTCGCCTAAAAAAATTCTTACAACTACATTCCATAAAACATTAGTATTTGTAAAAAATATGGTGGATTTGCTTGACCACCATGACAGATTGCGTAAGCGGAGTGATACAAGCTGTGAAACTGTTCCAGTGCTGAGCCCTTTTCTTGATGCCTTACCCCTGTTAGACACTTATAACTGACTAATTTATGTATCATTATTACATATATTTTTACACATTTTATTGTTTTACTTCAGGACTTTTTAATTTTCATTTATTATTTTATTTGTATGTTTAACCATTTTGGGGTTCTATAATTGTGCATTTCATTTACTTATATTTTCTTTTTTTCTCTTTTATGTTCTTGTTAATTGTTACGCTGAGAAAAAGGAATGTGCTAATACTCCGAGTGCATTTACATATTTCACACTTTTATGTATATTCCCAATAAATATATCTTTACATAAAAATAGGCTAAGTAGATATTGGGTTTAATGTTACTCAAAATCATTTAAGGCAACTTCTGTATTTGGCCTAATTTAAAGCGCTCAGTGTCAAGTAAAACCACTTTAATTAAAACTCACTTAAAAAATATATCACTCAATGTAGAGGTGGACATTTTAATAAGGATCAAATGACTGAGTTCAGCTTTGAGAATTAAACCAACCTGTGTGTTCCTCAGTTTCTTCTTGTTTCACACTGAATATTTCTTCAATCTTCACGTCTTCAATCTCCTCTTTAATAAAAGCCATCTTTATAAAAGTCACGTGGATCTCAGTCGCTTCACCAGGAGTTTTTCCTCTGTTTATGAACACTTCGTCCTATTTAAGATGAGAATAATTAACAGAAAGAAAAACACTCTAAACTTAATCTCTGAGAGCGTCTCAATCAGATCTAGTTCAGTAGTTCAGTTCACTGGTAAGAGAGTCAGTCAGAGAGAGAGTTAATGGACTTAAATGACCTGATTAGACTAAAAACACTCTAAACTAAATCTCTGAGAGCGTCTCAATCAGATCTAGTTCAGTAGTTCAGTTCACTGGTAAGAGAGTCAGTCAGAGAGAGAGTTAATGGACTTAAATGACCTGATTAGACTAAAAACACTCTAAACTAAATCTCTGAGAGCGTCTCAATCAGATCTAGTTCAGTAGTTCAGTTCACTGGTAAGAGAGTCAGTCAGAGAGAGAGTTAATGGACTTAAATGACCTGATTAGACTAAAAACACTCTAAACTAAATCTCTGAGAGCGTCTCAATCAGATCTAGTTCAGTAGTTCAGTTCACTGGTAAGAGAGTCAGTCAGAGAGAGTTAATGGACTTAAATGACCTGATTAGACTAAAAACACTCTAAACTAAATCTCTGAGAGCGTCTCAATCAGATCTAGTTCAGTAGTTCAGTTCACTGGTAAGAGAGTCAGTCAGAGAGAGAGTTAATGGACTTAAATGACCTGATTAGACTAAAAACACTCTAAACTAAATCTCTGAGAGCGTCTCAATCAGATCTAGTTCAGTAGTTCAGTTCACTGGTAAGAGAGTCAGTCAGAGAGAGAGTTAATGGACTTAAATGACCTGATTAGACTAAAAACACTCTAAACTAAATCTCTGAGAGCGTCTCAATCAGATCTAGTTCAGTAGTTCAGTTCACTGGTAAGAGAGTCAGTCAGAGAGAGTTAATGGACTTAAATGACCTGATTAGACTAAAAACACTCTAAACTAAATCTCTGAGAGCGTCTCAATCAGATCTAGTTCAGTAGTTCAGTTCACTGGTAAGAGAGTCAGTCAGAGAGAGAGTTAATGGACTTAAATGACCTGATTAGACTAAAAACACTCTAAACTAAATCTCTGAGAGCGTCTCAATCAGATCTAGTTCAGTAGTTCAGTTCACTGGTAAGAGAGTCAGTCAGAGAGAGTTAATGGACTTAAATGATCTGATTAGACTAAAAACACTCTAAACTAAATCTCTGAGAGCGTCTCAATCAGATCTAGTTCAGTAGTTCAGTTCACTGGTAAGAGAGTCAGTCAGAGAGAGAGTTAATGGACTTAAATGACCTGATTAGACTAAAAACACTCTAAACTAAATCTCTGAGAGCGTCTCAATCAGATCTAGTTCAGTAGTTCAGTTCACTGGTAAGAGAGTCAGCCAGAGAGAGAGTTAATGGACAAAAACTCATAAAACACTAATTACAAATGATTGTAAATTTACAATATTATTACAAATTATCACAAGATCACACATTACACAGTAGGTTCATATTTTGAAATTGTATGTAATATTTATTAATGTGTAGATTATATTTAGTAAAAGTTCTGTTTTCTGTTACTCATGTATGGATTTGCTTTACTCACAAAATAACGTCCATTAATGTTAGATAACGCAATCTAAAATTACATTCAATATGAATTAATTTATTTTACATAGCCTGTAAAAACGATTAAATTGCCTAACCAGTTAGCATATGTTTAAACACTTTAAATGTGTCACACAGGTCGAGGGGAGGAATGCTCGGATGACCAACCGCCCCCCCCTCTCTTACTGAGTCACCACCGTGGGGAGCCGACACCACAGGCACACAACAGAGGACTACGGAGACACAGGTAAGTTTCAAAGGAGAAACAATCTTTATTGAACGATAAAACAAGGGGCATCAATTGGATAGCCTTCACTGTCCTCTAGATATCCTTCTGTCACGGGCGGGCGTGTCGCAACTGTCACGGTGTCCCCTGGGCGGCAATTTAGGGACTCCGTTCGCCAGCGGTGCTGCAGACTCCCAGACTCAGATAGTGAGAATAACAGGTAAGGGTTATTCACAGTACACGGCTCTCCCTTCGGTTCACAGGGGGGCGAGCCAGCGAATCACTAGACGGCTTCACCAGCGATGCTGCATGCTTCTGGACTCAAACAGTAAGTAGAACAGGTAAGGATATTAACAGTACCGAGAACTCTCATCGGCACACCGTAATGGAACAACGGTTTGAAGGCTTACTTTTTCCCAGCAGTGCTGCAGACTTCCGAACTCGGGCAGTAAGTATAGCAGGTAAGGATCCTTCGCAGTGCGCGGTACTCTTCGGTCCACAGGAGGAAGACAGTGAGTTAAAGGTTTACTTCGCCCATGATGCTGCGTCCTTCTGGACTCAAATGGTAAGTAGAACAGGTGAGGATCTTTACAGTACAAAATACTCTCTTCAATGTACAGCAGGAAGACAATGGATTAAACAGGGTACTTTACCAGTGATGCTGTATACCTCTGGACTCGAACAGTAAGTAGAACAGGTAAGAATCTTCACAGTACACAGTACTCTCTTCAGCTCGCAGTAAGGAGACAGTGAATTAAAAGGTTGCTTCCCAAATGATGCAGTGTACTTCTGGACTCAACAGTAAGTAGAGCAGGTAAGGATCTTCGCAGTACAACGTACTCTCTTCGGTACACAGCAGGAAGACAATGAATTAAAATGGTACGTTACCAGTGATGCTGTAGGCTTCTGGGCTCAAACAATAAGTAGAACGGGTAAGAATCTTCACAATACTCTCTTCAATTCACAGTGAGGAGACAACGGGTTAAAAGATCGTTTCTCCAGTGATACTGTAGGCTTTTGAGCTCAAACAGTAAGTAAAACGGGTAAGAATCTTCACAGTACAATGTACTCTCTTCAGTGCACAGTAAGGAGACAATGGATTAAAAAGGGCACGTTACCAGTGATGCTGCATGCGTCTGGACTCAACAGTAAGTGGAACAGGTAAGGATCTGCACAGTACTCTCTTCAATTCACAGTGAGGAGACAATGGGTTAAAAGATCGTTTCTCCAGTGATGCTGTAGGCTTTTAAGCTCAAACAGTAAATAACAATTAAGGACCTTCACAGTACAGAGTACCCTCTTCAGTGCAGCTGTATCACACTGGACTTCCAATGGGGAGCAGATATAATAACTTTCCACAACGTGTAAATGGGGCTAGGGCCACTTCTCAGCAAAGGCACAGCACACTTGTGTTCACTTCAATTCCACAGCCACAAATCAATGTGCATCAATAAGGCAAAAGCACTGCAATTCACTCACACGTTAAGGCTGGTCAGAGGCCCCACTCAGTTTGTTGCGCTCGCTCCACGAGGGATTTCTCTCTCAATTCCTCCTCAACACACTCTGAAACACATAGCTCTTCCAACAATCAGATCCACATTTACTGCGTCCTCTTCCAGCAATTTAAATACTCATAAGATGAAATCAGTTCACTTATCTCTTCTCTCTCCTTCCACAGCACCAATCCAGACGATAGCTCAGTCCAGCAGACTTCCCACAAACGATCACTCTGATCCAGCCAACTCAAATGGGCGATCTCCACACCCCGACGGTTTTCCTGAGGAAGCTTGTCTCCAACACTGCTCCAAGTCAACCCTTTACGCTCTTCAAACACTTCCAACTCACTGAGCACTTCAAACCCACTGAACGTCAACCAAACACTCTCTGAATGGTCCCTTTTTATCCTGGCTTGCGTAACAGGAAGCCTGTGTGAGCGCCGCTTCTCTCTCTCTCACACCTGCAATGCATTAGCGCTAATCAGTGCGGGCATGTTTACATCACCGGAGTGGGGCGTGTTGCACACAATACCTTCCCCTGGGAAACTTAGGACTCTCAAGAGGGTTCCGCTTGCCGAGCGATTTTGTCACCCGTGACAAATGCTTAAAACACAAACCTTTCTTTAGCCGAATCACAACAGATGCAGGAAAGTGGCGCAGCCTTATGACGTCAGATCTCCACTCCAAAATAAAAGTCCTTTTCACGCACTAAAATCAGAAATGTGCATAGAATTCTCACACACATAATAAAACATGTATCAACGGCGTTCAGAGTTGAATTCTTGGTGAAATACATATTTAAATTAATGTTGATCAATGATAACTACCAGTTTGAATTACATGTGAGATTCTGTAAATGGTTAAACTAATGTTTGTGTGCAGAAACCATTTAAGGAGTCGAGAACTTTTTTGTTTGATGTATTTTTTTAAGAGCTTTATTAAAAACAATAAAGGTATGTCAATCTAATTAAACATTTTTAGGGCAACGCCTCAAAAAAAACAATGTTATTAAAAAGTGCATAAAAATGGGGATACGCAATAAAACAGTTAAAATGTTTTCATTACTACTCCCACCCAAACACTCACTTTGAGTTTAATCGCTGTTTAATAGGCTAATTATGAGGGGTCCTTGGAAACATTTCTTCCTTATAAGCGGTCCATGGTCCCAAAAAGTTTGAGAAAGTTTGGTTTAGATGAAGTAGGGGATATAACAGGAGCACACTTGGCTGATTCTGGGATGAGAGATTGAGTTGTTTAGTCCAGATGCTCTATCACAGATCTCTGAGAGAGGATTCAAATAAAGAAAGAGTGTTAGCGGGTTTATTCACAAGACAGCAGACACGACAAGAGACCGAGGGACAGGCGGTGATAACAGTCCAAACAGTAGGCAGGGAACCATGCATAATTGTGTTAATTATTTTAACGCGTTAAGGATTTTGAAATAAATGCGGTAACGCTGACAACACTAGTATAAATATAAACATATAAACAAATTTACAAAGAATAAAAATAGACACAATAACTGTACATTAGTCCAAGATATGCAAATGCTCAGCTTGAAGAATGTGCAATGATGATGAAAAATACAGAGAGTTTATTAAATAATCTTAGTTTCATCTTCCTCAATGGTCACTTGAGCTAGACCAGCACAAATTCAACTATTCAACTTCAAATCATTATTGTCCCTTTGACAATGGACACAGTGAAATGAAGACATTCCTCTTATCTGTAATTGGGAAAACCCCAAAACCATAAGATTATTCAACAACAGCAAAACATTTTAAGATACAAATAATGGGAAAAAAGTAATATAAATGAATAAAAATGATTATAATAAGATATGAAACATAAAATAAGATACAACATAAATGTTTGCTCAGGTTCAGATTGCTATTAAAAACTCAGTAACACTTGATATTAAGGTTCCCTTTGTAAAGGGTTTATAAAGGTGTTTTAATCACTAATAACTCATTGACAAAAGCATTATAAATGGTTTATTTATTATAACATAACTGCATGAATAAAAAGGGTGACTAACACAATACCTGTCAAATTGTGAGACATTTTAACATGTTATAAATGCTTAATGTATTTATTCACACTTACTTTATTCAAAACCAGATTCCTGTTTTATTTCGTGATAGTGAAAAACTAAATCAAAAATAGTGAGACTGAAGGGTGTTGTATTTGTATTTTCTCATTAATATCACATGACTGCCACATTTCTTACTATGTTCTAACCAGAAGTTTCTCGATCTCTTAATAAAACTGTTCTTCCATTAAGATGAAATTATAAAACTTTATTTTGAAAAACAATACACAAGATCACAACCATAACTTGATGAAATATTAATAATAAAAATCTTAATTAGTTCAATTTAACATTAGTTACCAGTGAACCTTAATGTAATTAAGTAATTAAATGTAATTTTTACATTTATGAGTAACAAACATTAATAACCTGTGAAAGTAAACCGTAATGTAAATTGCACACCTGTGAACCATTTATTCATGAGATAAAAACATTATAACATGTAAAAGTGAACTTTAACGTAAAGTGGTGTCACGGTTATGTTGCATAAACGCGAACAAAGATGAAGATAAAATTAATAATATCCACAACATATTTTGCAAAATAAAATTATTGCGTCAGAAGAATTGCGCAATAACTTATTTTTCCATCTGTATCGTCTCACTGATCTTTTGTGAGGTTTTACGCATGCGCAGTAAAGGTGAATTTAGCGTTTCCAGGCGTTTTCCAAAAGTTTCTCATCCACACTGAAACGTCAGGAAAACGTGTGGACGGAGAGCGTTTTAAACGAAAACGCCGTTTTCAAATGTATCCGGATTAATGTAGACGTAGCCTAATACACAGCTGACAGTGATGATGAATCAAATTAGTAACTATGACAAAGGACTTTTGGCGAAAAAAAATGGTGCAAAAAAAAATTCCAAACATCGTGATATTGTGACATTATTACCCTTCCCGGAAGGCGCAACCTAGCGCCATAACCAAAGAGGTGAAGGAGGGAGGAAGCATGGGGGATTGAGGGCTGAGGCAACACTTGATCCTTTAATACTAACACTTTCTCTTCTATTCTATCCTATAGCCATTTAAAAAAAAAAAAAGTACATATACTGCGTTAGACTAAACTGGGAAGGGTCATAGCACTTACATATTGTTGTCTTATTGTTAGTTTAACTGCTTCTATTGTTCTCATTTGTGAGTGGCTTTGGATAAAAAAGTCTGCTAATTGAATAAATGTAAATGAGGCATAGCTTGAAGAGAGGCGGAGCCAAACCCCTATGTAGGGGTGGAGGGCAGGAGAGCAGCGAATGGCCCTCAAGTCCGTGGCGATGTCTGACCCAGGCGGAGCCGATGGGCCGAGGGAGTCCAGTGGAGCTGAAAGCTCGAAGGCTGCTGGGCGATGGGTCGATGGGATCTGAGCCACAGGATCTCCACGCCTGGGAGAAGCTGGCTCACATCAGGCCCCAGGTGTAGCTGCGCCACTGAGAGGAGGCTGATGAGGAACTCGGGGGTTGATTGGAGACCGCAAGGACTGGGTAACAGGTGTGGCTGAGGGCTGGAAAAGGGACTGAAGAGGAACAAAGGGACTAGCAAAAACAAGTCGAGAAGGTGGGAGAGGGAGGCTGGGCGGGACCAGCTCATCCAAAATAGAGCAGACAGTCAAGTCACCTTTATTCATATAGTGCTTTATACAATACAGATTGTTTCAAAGCAGCTTTACAGTGAAAACAGGAAAATAATGCAACAAAGTTTGTTTCTAGAAGAAAATAGCATCATAGTCCAGTAAGTTATGGTTCATTTTTGTTGTAAAAAAGTTATTAATTTAATTCATTTATCTTTATAGCCACTCTGGAGAAAACTGTGAAGTCATTGTCCAGCTCAGTTCAATTCAGTCCACTAAGGATCAATGAGGCGTACGATTACTCAGATCCAAACACAAAACCTGTGCTAATGGTAGGAAAACCAAGTTGACCAAAAGACCGAATCGAGCACCCGATGACAATATAGCATATGATGAGACATTTACAAGGCCAGTCATTTTTGAATGGAAACATCAAATTAAGTAAAGCACAAGCTGCATTTGTTTGTTACACATGGATGAATCGAGCGACCAGTGTGCCGTTACACTCCTCCTGAACTACTGAACACAGTTGTCCAGCTTTAATACCTCGGGTATTAAGGGAGGGATTAAAGGAGGTAGGGGATCCTCATCTGCAAAATCAAAATAATAGTCCTCATGAATTCCCTCGGCGCCGGATGATGCAGCCGGCTCGCGTACGCTGGGTTCTGGGTCCGGAGTGTCATCTGTTCAGACAATTATCTGATAAAGACATGACATGTAAGGGATAATGTACATCCAGCCGGTTGTTCTCCCAGAATAAACCCCCGAAAGGGTGATCAGGATCAGGTCTTGCATCAGCCTGAAGGGGGTTTATTTTGAGATTACAACTGGCTGGATGTACATTATCCCGCTTATTACACGGCTACTTGCCACATAAGTAAATAATTAGACACAAAATATTGATCGGGGTTGAAATGCTTCATTAACGCAAAGCTTCTGTGGAGAGAGCAGTTACTAGCGCGGCAAGTTAAGACAAGACGGACATTTAAGAGATACGCTATACAGTCATACCACTTATTACACGGCATTTCACTTGACTGAGTTTTAATATTTTATAAGCTTACCAAATCCAAAACTTCCAAGGAGAAAAAACATTCCTAGCAGGCGTATAGCGCTGCTGACTTCAGTGACCCGAATGAGCCTGTGTTTCTGTTTCCAGAGGTTGTTATCTGGGAATTACTTACCGCTGGATGGCGTGATTGACCAATCAGAATCAAGTATTCCAAAGAGCCGTGTAATAAGACTAAATAAATTACAAGGGCTTCTCTCCAGTGTGACAACTCATGGGGACTTTTTAAGTGTCTGTTTTGACTGAAACTTTTCCCACACTTCTTGAGTGAATTCTCAAGTGGCAATTAAGGATTCCTTTATGGTAAATGGACTGCATTTATATAGCGCTTTCACAAACCCAATGGCCACCAAAGCGCTTTACATTTTGCCTCACATTCACCCATTCACTCACTCATTCACACACCGACGGCAGTGTCAGCCATGCAAGGCGCCATCCAGCTCGTCGGGAGCAGCTGAGGTTAGGTGTCTTTCTCATGGACACCTCGACACTTGGTCAGGTGGAACCGGGGATTGAACCACCAACCTTCTGGTTTGTAGACAACCTACATGAACCACTGAGCCCCATGTTTTTATGTTTGAAACACTTTCCACACTGATCACATGTGAATGGCTTCTCTCCGGGTGTGAATCAGATATATTCATGTGATATCCAAGGTTTATTTCTGTTGTGAAACTCTTTCCACACTTTAGGTAGGTGTAAGCTTCTCTCCATTGTGAATTGACATGTGCCTTTTAAGGTTTCCTTTTTGAGCAAAACTCTTTCCACACTGTTGGCAAATGAATGCCTTCTCTCCAGTGTGAATTCTCATGTGTTTTTTAAGGTTTCCTTTATCAGTGTGGCTCTTTCCACACAATGTGCAGGTAAAAGGCTTCTCCCCAGTGTGAATTCTCATGTGACCTTTAAGATGTCCTTTTTGAATGAAACTCTTTCCACACTGTTGGCAGGTGAACGCCTTATCTCCAGTGTGAATTCTCATGTGATTCTCAAGTCTTCCTTTTTGAGTGAAACACTTTCCACACTGTTGGCAGGTGAAAGTCTTCTCTTCAGAGTGAATTCTCATGTGGCCTGTAAGATGTCCTTTTTGAATGAAACTCTTTCCACACAATTTGCAGGTTAAAGGTGTCTCTCCATTGTGCATTCTCCTCATGTGATCCTCAAGGTTTGCTTTTTTGATAAAACTCTTTCCACACTGTTGGCAGGTGAAAGGCTTCTCTCCAGTGTGAACTCTTATGTGGACTTTAAGGTGTCCTTTTTCAGTGAAGCTCTTTCCACACAATTTACAAGTAAAAGGCTTCTCACCAGTGTGAATTCTAACATGCCTGTTAAGGACTACTTCTTGAGTGAAACTCTTTCCACACTGTTTGCAGGTAAAAGGCTTCTCTCCAGTGTGAATTCTCATGTGTATTTTAAGGATTCCTTTATCAGTGAAACACTTTCCACACTGTTGGCAGGTGAAAGGCTTTTCTCCAGAGTGAATTCTTATGTGCTTGTTAAGGTTTCCTTTTTGAGTGAAACTCTTTCCACACTGATTACATTTATATGGCTTTGCTCCAGTGCTCCATTTTTCTCCAGTTATGAAATCATGATGTTCCCCATACTGATCTTTCTCTTCCTTTTCATTTAGTTCTTGACTCTCCACTTTCAGTGCCATCAGATCTAAAAAAGACAAATACTATTAAACCCAACTTTAATGGCACAAAACAACAGACATCAATACATACACATTTAAAGCATAAAAACCAAAAACATGTATGCTAGATCCTATACCCACTAAGCTACTGAAAGAGGTGTTGCCTGTAATCTCAGAAAATGTTCTCATTATTCATAACCTTTTGCTTTCTTTAGAACACATTCCAAAATCTTTTTCCACTGCCAAAGGTATATTATGGAAGTGTGTGTCACCTCTGTTGTCAATAGCCAATCACAGCTCTGGAAGTGAAAAGCACCAAATTGCAATCCTCCTCATCATAACGGGATAATTTACCTTTTCAAGAGACCCTTTCTGGAGTCCAGTCCATCCAGTAAGAAAACAACAGACACAATACAATATTCTGCATTTCTATCCTGATAGAGAATATCCTGTACTGTTAAGACATTAACAGATAGTCAACTTAAGTCAAGTCAAGTTTATTTGAATAGCACTTTAAACAATACATATTGCTTCAAATCAGCTTTATGGCGATAAACAGAAAATGATTCAATGATGCAAACAGAATTCAATTCTTCTGTAAAGCAGCTATATAAAAATAGTTTCATTGTTCAGCTGAAGTCAGTTCAGTTCCATTCAATAACTGTGAACATTTCATCAATTATGAATGGAGTTCAATTTGCCTATAAAGCAGCTCTGCAGAAAACAGTGATGCCATCGTCAAGCACAATTCTGTTCTCATCCAATTCGCCAATTAAGGGGGGCTAAGCCCCGCCCCCCTTATTTACTGTTGCTACGTCCGACAAACAAACTTCATCTGGGCTCTGGTATCAACATGGCTTATGCTGTGACAGCTCTTCCTGCTGAAATTTTATCAAACTTTTATAAAGCAGCAAATAAAGTGTCCGAGAGAAGTAGGCAAAAGGGCTGCAATATACGTTCGAAGGGTATATTCACGACATACAGGTGAAACGCAAGGAACAACAAGGCATCCAAATAGAGGCAAAAGCATACCGGTCACAGTCAAAAAATGACCCACCGCATATCCTACTAATGGAGACGGAGGCTGGGACTAACAATATCAAGGAGCAACACTGTTCATGCAAAGCTGGGTAGGTCTCTATTCACTTCTATAATCGTTATTCCACAGCAAACGGACTACGCGAGTATAACGTTGTATTTATTAGCAGCGTGTGCTAGACGACACTCGTCAGGATTTGACTTCGGTTTTGGGAAGGGAAAAAATCAGACACCCCCCTCCAACCTCTCTGGGAAACGCGTATCTGTGTTACAAATGCCCCAGGCACAACGTTTAACCATATTTTTCATAAAATTACGACGGTAATAGCCTGCCGAGACCAAAAATATGAGACGCCTGTGTTAAAGTCAATGGAGCGCTGTGAAAAAGTGTCGGACCTCTGTGGGAGCTCGTTCTTGGCTGCGCTGTGATTGGTCAATCTACATTCTAGGGTGTGGCTTAGCAAAAAGGCGAATAGTGTTGTCAGTACAGTCAAATCAGTAATATTGCTGAATATAAAGTATCCCTAAATAAGAGAGCCAAAGGCGACAGTGGCAAGGAACCCAAACTCCATCGGGTGACAGAAATCGAGAACCTTAGGAGTTCTCCTCAGGCTAAACGAACAAAAATTGTGTGATTATGATTTCAGGCTGCATCATAGTTCAGATTTTGTATCATTCAAAATTATTCATCCTTTCTAATTGAAGATCGGGATTCATCACACAAAAATGGAGATGAAGCTGGCCATAGGGGTCTGTGCAGACGACTTTGGTATGTTTCGTCACGTCAGGCCGCAAAGAAATATAGTCTCAAGTCTAGTTTATTTATAGAGCCCTTTCCACTACAAAGTAGACCAAAGGGCTGTACAGTTAAAAGCAGTCTACAGATAGTAATAAGTGATAATAAAACAACACAAGACAATGGAGACGTATAGAGCTATCTTCAGTGTAGCAGTGAAAAGTAATGCCATGTTTCCTAAGGATATATTTCAAGGGTAGCATGCACAGGGTGAAAAGCAACAGTCCTAGTACAGAGCCTTGTGGTACTCCATATTGAACTACACACACCATGTTCTGAGTCTCTGGTCTGTTAGGTAGGAAGCAGCAATATACGAAGTTCCATGTCTCTGGTCTGTTCAGAGGAGTCAACAACAGATTCATCTCCATTATTATTATTATCGATCCGTGTTTAAACTTTGTTCGTGCAGTTCCTTCTACATGTGCTTCCCTCCAGATGAAACGAAAAGAAAGAATTCAGAACTCAAATTCAATTAAGAATTATTAATTAGGACAACAACAGAAAATTCTTTATCATGTCCGAGTAAACTAGTGCAAGTTGGGGGTAATATGAAAAAAGTGGCTCCACCTTTTATGGCGCGGACGAAGCTATAGCTAACATTAACACTATTTAACTGAAGGTAGCTGGACTGTTAGCTCATGGTTTCGTTGCAGCTTGGCAAAGAATTAGTCACTTTGTAGGCTAGACGCCATTTTTATTGAATGCAATTTACATGAATAATATTTACGAGCACTAGTGATGCGCGGATCGGGGTTATGTCACGGAGCGCGGGCGCTACGGATAATCCCCGGATTAGGCTGGTCAAGTAATAAAAATAACATTCTGATTAATTTCGGGTGGGTCGCGGGTGGATATGATAAATCATTATTAACGAAAATATGAACTACATTCTCTTAAATATGAGCTAAACTGAGCATGTCTAAAATGTTTGTTTTTTTCCGCCAGGCAGACAGGCACTTATTTGCACTCTCTTTAAGATGTAGGGTCCACTTTTTTAAGCAGAAATGCGCAGTCTTTGATCTGTGAAAGAAAATAAAGTGGAACAAAATGTAAGCTGGCTTAGTTGTACTTTTATGGGGCAAACTGAAGTAGCACTGGCACTATAGCTAACATTAACGTTACCTTTGGCTAAATGCGTGCAGGTTGAAAAGTTTATTTGCTACCTTCATGCCCGACTTACTTGGCAAGTTAACTTGATTTCTTTTCTAAGAAGAATTAACCGTTAAGCGCCATAATAGCAACATTGTGACAAGAAGTATACTGAATAAAACTGCCCTTCAGAGTAACGTTAGTGTTAAACCTCTCCACTAGTTGACAGTTGTACCATGTTTCAGGAATATTTAATAATGTGATTTTTTTGTCATTTGTTGTGTATTTTTGGATTGTGTTGTGTTGTAAATAAATCCAAACAATCAAAAAGCCATTCTTTTTTAAGTCTCTTCCCATTCTTTGTGCAAGGTTCCTCATAATGATAGGGCCTGATAGCACCTGATAGAGCCATTATGGGATGGTCTTTGTCAGGTGTGAACAGACATCCCGCGTCTCCCTGATGCCCGCGAATTAAGTCAAATCTCCAGGAATCTAGAGCGCGCATGCGAGACAGAACATACTGCGCGCATAACATAGAGCGGGCGCACGGCAGAGAGGGAGAGAGTGAGAGACCTTGCGAGTGTGCCTCACGAAAGCTATGATCCCAAAAACACCTTAGACCCCAGAGGGTTAAAATAGGTAATGACATTGGCTTGCTTCAGAATATCATCTTGCTTGAAGGTAATATGCAATCAGTGCCATGCTGTTGAGCCATTCTACACATATCCCCTCAGTTCATCTAGCCTGGGCGTGTTTCTTCTCTCACAGTTGTCAGAGAATTTGAAGTGCGTTAAAGTTGATGATGGCCTTCGTAAATATGTCCTCCTCCCCTTCAAAGACAAACATGTGGGAATGCCTTTGTTGCATTTACATTAGGCTTAATTGTTGTGTTGAGATAGATTAAGTGTAATTTTTAGAGATATTGTTCTCGCTCGTTACTTATGCCACTGTTTACCACTTAGTTAGGAAGGTTTTTCACCTGATTTGTGACTTTGCGTTTTGTGTTAGCCTGTGTGATTCATTGCTGATCATAATAAAATGTTGCTGTATGTTAATATGTTGTTGTTCTGTAGCTGGCGACCTACATTTCTTCTTCTTTATAGAATGTATCATGTCGTGGAGTTTGTCAATTCAAAGGAGGTTGAAATTGTCCACTCTAATTGGCTACAGGAGGCCAAAGTTTCTGGCCCCCTTTTGTATCTCTTGCAAAGCTGCGTAGGGCAACTAAAGATGGGGTGATACCAGGTGCTGACTGGACTCGATTTAGAGACTGTGTGATGTATTCACATGGTATAGTAATGCTTCATTCTCAAAGTACACAATTCCACACTTATTGAATTGAAACCCTACTGCAAAAGTTAAAAAAGTCATAAGGAGCCCTTCCATTTAGACCTAATCTGCATTTGTGTTGACAGACGTGTATAAGATTGCCTGTGCAAAGCTGCTAGAGGCTACAATTACCTCTGATCTAAATACTGAAGATGAGGACAACAGGCCAGAGTATATGAAGAGAAAGAATAGGTAGGAGTGGCCCATAATTTCCTTCAAAGCATTTGAATAGCTGCATCAAAAGTCACAATACACCTGGGCAAACAATTAGGCCGCAAGCTAGAGGGCCTTACAATGCCCCCCCCCAACTTCCTGACAAAACCAACTTTTTAAAAAATGTATTAAATATAATTTATTACTCACTTGAATGACAAAATGACATCCCAATGTAATCAATGTTAGAGGCTGTAGAAGAATAGTAAGCAGCAGTAAAGAGGAGGAGGAAGAGGAGCAGGGGAGGACTGCTGCAACTCGTGCCCCAACCAAAAATAAATCTTACAGCCCACTTGCACCAGCCCCCTACATCCCATCTCTTGGTGGTAGGCCTGTTACAGTTGTTTCCATTAATCTTTTATTAAGCATCTGGGTGAAACTAACATTACGGCCAATTGCATCTTTGTGACAGCTCTAAGTGAAGGGAGTCAGCCAGCAGGTCAGGGTTTTTGGTCCCAAAGCCATATTTCAGAGACCACAGTTGATCCCCCTTTTGATTCAAACAGCTCGCCAGCAGGTCTGTGGGCTTCTACCCCTTCAGCGAACATCACAGCGGCTAGTCCACCATCGTGGTCTCCAGTCTCCACTACCAACAGCCCGATAGCTGGTCATAGTCAATGGGTCATAGTCTACACCTCCTACCCATGCAGCAGCTGGCAGAAGTCAGTCATCAGGCCAAACTGGATATCAAGTAAGAAGGGCAATGAAGCTTGAATATTCTATAGCTCATGGGGGAAAAAATCACTTTGGTGTGATGAGACTAAAAAATCTTTTTCTTTTTTCTTTACTTTTAGCACACCCACCCATATATGGCACACAAAACAGGTCTTGTGAGGAGGCTGTGCCCACAGGTAGGAATTCTACAAAGTGATCTCTCTCGGTTTACTCTGACATATCTACGTACAATGTTTTGCTACTAATCTGCTATGCCTTCTTTTTCTTGTGTCTTACAGCAATTGCCAAGGAGATCATCACCAACTTGATTCTATCAGAGAGCAGCAGTTACTTATCCTGGTGCAGCTCCAAAAAATCTCCAGCAGTCAAGCAGTTCCAGACGTCACGCCAGACCCAACACATTTC
The DNA here is from genome assembly GCA_029959095.1 of Rhinichthys osculus. Taxonomy (NCBI): domain Eukaryota; kingdom Metazoa; phylum Chordata; class Actinopteri; order Cypriniformes; family Leuciscidae; genus Rhinichthys; species Rhinichthys osculus. Next base: position 4,018,790 of record JARWKJ010000013.1, on the reverse strand, counting down.
GGGCTCCCACTTTCAACTATTGAGGAGCTACAACGATTGGAGGAGACATTAAAGAATCCAGAGGTGAAGAAGAATTTGGTGAGTTAAATGATCCATTAATCAGATAATTCCTAAAAGTCACTCCCCACTCTCACTCATGCTATATTCCTTAAATAACTAATGAGGTACATGTCTTTTGTTTCAGACTGTTCTCCTTGGAATGGTCGGAGGCATGACTGTTAAAGACACCGTTGGGCGGGTCCCGAAAAGAGCAATGAACACCTCGCTGGCGAGACTCATTAATTGGAGTGGGGCCAACCGAAAGACTGCATTCCAAGGACTCATTTTGAAAAGTGTGGTTCTGGGTTGAGTGTCAGTGCTGGATAACTGCAAAGGGGTGAAATCCAAATTAAGTTTTGGTGGTTGCTGCTGAGTATCATCACATGGTCATGCTGCCCTCTACTGTCTTGTGTTTTCTCAGATGCAGTCCGCCGGAATGCCCTGACCAAAGATTCTACAGAAAAGGAAATAGAGCTCCTCATCACCAGCTATCCTCTGATAGGGATGGTGGCCGAAGCCAGAGGGCGAACAGGCAGACAACGTAGACAAAACTCAGAAACGCAGAGGGACCGAATTAAAGGGTAAGTTTTAGCCTGGTAATACCAAACTCTGCTACTTCGCTTTGCTTCGTAGACAGAGTCAAGGCGCTTGTCTGAAGTATAAAATCATTGATTACCCGTAAGCCAATCACATAACGCAATCACCTCTCTCTCCAACTTAAACATCACCTCCATTCAAAATGTTTAACAAACACTCTTCTTGTTCGGGCTTCAGTTTGAAAATGGCGGGAATATTCTCCACAACAGAGCAAATTCCATCCCGTATCTCCATATCCGCGGTCGTTTTCAATTTCCCCAATCTAAAACTCGGCGCTTAGCGTCTACGTCACAGCTCTCAGTCGCCCTCTGTTCGTTGATTGGCCGGCTGTTTTGAAACTGAGAGATAGGTCGCTGTCTCAGACTGAGTACAGAAGCAAATTGAAATTGAGCGGAAGTACGAAGTCTGACGTAGTCAGCTTAGGTAAGTTCACCCAAAAATGAAAATTCTATCAGTAATTACTCCCCATCATGTTGTTCCAACCCCGTAATACTTTCGTTAATCTTCGGAACACAAATTAATACATTTTTGATTAAACCTGAGAGCTGTCTCACGTTCACGCTCGCAGAGCAATCGGACCTAGATTCATGGCAGGGATCTGCCGATTGTTTTAGCCTTAATCGGGCCGTCTTCGGTCCGCACAATGTTTGCTAGCTGGAATTCTTCTGTGGTACACAAAAGGAGATAGAAGGCAGAATGTTAGCCTCAGTCACCATTCACTTTCATTGCACTTTTTAAGTCATTTAATTGTCATTGCACCATATAATTTAAGTGAATGATGATTAGGACTAATGTTCAGCCTAAGAATTTTAATTTTCCACAGAAGGAAGATATAAGGATTGGAATGACATGAGGGTGAGTGGTCTCTAAGGTTTAAAACTCAAAGATATCAGGTGAGTTCAGTGCTTTACTGTGCAGTTATGAAATCACGTTCAAGACCAGTTTGTTTCTAAAATTAGATTAAATGAATATTTGAGTCTCTGTGCTGTATTAAATAATAATGAAATTAAGAATGCGCTCAGGGTTTCTGGGTCAATGCATTCCTGGGTCAAAAATGGCCTTTGGTGGTGGCTGACGAACACAGTCATCCACAATTTTACACAAATACATATGTATATACATGAGGTGACTTAAAAGTCATTGATTTGGACTGGGGCTAGTATTGTCAAAATATTCTGTACTTCGGTACCAAGTCGGTACTGAAAAAATGTAAACGTCACGGTACCAAGTACCGGTGGTACCGAGTACCCGGTCAAACCCGGTTCTGGACGAGCATGCATGCACGAAGGGCGTGAAGTTGCGTCCTCTTCATGACAGCGCTGAGACATGGCGACCGGCGGCGCTGCTGATGTGGTGGCTGTAAATCCACTTGTTGATAAGAAAGGAGGAAAGAGCCATGTGTGGAAATTAGTATCAAAGTACCGGTACTTCAGTAGTACCGGGTATATTCGGTAGACTGTTTAAAAGACTATTTAAAAATTAACCCTGCATGTTCTGCTTGTCTCTGTGTGAATGAATGGCGCAGACGCGCGGTTTCATTTAACGTTACCTCACACACACACACACACACACACACACACACACACACTGAAGCACGAGTGACGCTCGCGCTGTTTTCAGTCTCTGCTGCCTCACGATATGATGACATGATTCATGATTCAATTCATCTCTGAGAGTCACTTCATGAGCATTTTACCGTTTCATTTGAGAAAAACTATCGTCATATCATACACGCACAGAAACTCAAAGGTCTTCACGGCAACCCGTCAAAATAAAAGTTCGGTTTAACTTAAAGAAATTGGCAGAAATAATTATATTAGGCTACAGTACAATATATTTAACTACGTCTCCATTAATTAAAAATACTACTACTAATAATAATAATGTGTGCATAGAAGGTTGCTTATTTTTCACTTTTTCATTTCTCAATATCATCAATAATTTCGTTTAAACAGCATGTAGCCTTCAATGCTTTCATAAACTTACCGTCATAAATAATAAAGTCATTGAATTGAATTTAATATATTTTTTCAAATAGTTAAATAAATTGGAAAAATAGTTCAAACAGATTTTGCTGTGGTACCGAAATTGGTACCGAGAACCGTAAAATTTTAATGGTATCGGTACCGACTACTGGAATTTTGGTACCGTGACATCCCTAACTGGGGCAAACCATTACCATCCAAGAGAGCTTCCAGACATCAAAAATAACAGAGGGAGGCCATCCTACGCTGTCTGGAGAGTCTCTACCCCAGTCTAAACTAGCGTCCAGCCAAACATCACCACAATGCAAGTAAATCACTCGCATATGCGACAAAATTTTCACTCTGGGCGACTAAATAATGTCTATCATTAGCAATTGGCTAATAAACTCTTAGATTTTACTCGCCAGTGTGTGTGTTAGAGGCTAAGTATAAGTTTTGCATAGATATATTTTCACTCACTGAGACTCTGACTGAGCGCTTAAGAGTTTTGCTTTTCTCCATCATGCAATCTGTACTGTTTAAATTCAGCTCAATAGGAGGGATGGCAAGAGTGATCGAGTACTCGTTAGTGACAGCGATGATCGATCATGAAAACGATGATCGCCCTGACTTAAAAAAAAAAAATTCTGATTGGGGGCGGTTCCTGAGATCTGATTTGTTAGAGTTAGACAGCACGCCTTCCAGACCGGCGAAATAAAGTGAAACTGGATTGGAAAGCACGCACTGCAGTAATGCCTGGAATCACCTTGATCAAGAAATGCAGTTACGGGGAGACACCCCAGGTGAATAGGGGAAAAAATTACCTAATAGATATCAGCATGTAACTTCCCCAGTTGATTACTGACATTAAGACAAATATCTTTTGTATTACAAGTTTTTAGAATATTTATGTTTAAATATGCAAATTAGCATGTCTGTGAATGTATTGGCAGTAGCCAAGTCTCTGTACTTGCTCTGCAGCAGCAGCTTAGCAGATCTAGCCTATTGTGCCAAGACCAAATACATTAAAATGGCCATATCCATCACAATGCCAATGTCTCCAAGAATTGTCATGACAGAAATATATATATATATATTTATATTGCATGAGTAAATTAATGAGTCCCTTTATTTAGTATTGATACATTAGAAAGGTAAAAGTTTTAATATCTTATAATGACAGTAATTTTTTAATTTGACCAAAAGGTATGCAAATCAAAAACTAAGTCCATGCATTTAAAATGTATATAATAATAATTTTCTTATGCATCTACTGAGAAAAAACTCATGCACACTTCTTATTAGAGTTCCTTACTAAACTCTGTACCTCAGGGCTTTTAGTCCACGACTGTGCTCATTCTGAGAAAAACGCATGGATTCTCATGTTTATTTCACATTTCTTTTGAGGGGAGTATTTTTTTCTTTCTATTTTTACCCAAATAGGGGTGTTGTGAGCATTATGCAGCGCTAAACACACAAGTAATGGGTTTCATTCATAAACGAAGCTAGAGGGCGCCCTCGCGCAGAAAGTCCACAAAGTGAGACTCATAGAAGTCATAAAACTTATGACATGAAGTCCCTTATGCACAAAGGCATCCAGCTTTCACACCAGCTAAATAAAAAGCAGATAGAAACATTTTGACTGAATAAAGATGACAGCAAACACACGATTGAGACAATATAACCATATTGTCAGGTAACACTTTATTTCGATAGTCCACTTTAGACATTCTACTAATTCTAAGTAACTTTGCAGCTACATGTCAACTAACTGTCATTACAGTATTAGTAGACTGTCTAATTAATATCTGCTAACACATTATTTTGTTGGTCCCCCAGCAGACATTCAACTGACTATAAGTAACTTGGCAACTACAAGTCAACTTATTCTCCTAACCCGAACCCTAACCTAACAGTCTACTAATACTCTAATGAGAGTTAGTTGACATGTAGTTGAAAAGTTACTTATAGTTACTAGAATGTCTAAAGTGGACTATAAAAATAAAGTGGAACCTATTGTCACTAACCATCTGTATTCTTAAAGCCATCAGGTATTTATAAGAATGAACTATAAGTATAATTCGATGCTAATCGGCATAGACTTTATTATTGCATAGAATACTAGAAGTTAATATATTTTTGTTCCTCATTCTATGATAAGAATCCTAAGCAGATCTCAGAAGAAAGTTATTTCAAACACTCGACTGCACTTATCAGTGCCGGTCCTCCCTATACGCAAAGCACGCAAGTCGTTTATTGATTAAATTTCTGTATATTAGGCTACTTTTAATAGTAGGTTAAATTGTTCATTTCATTCACATCTTTTTTTTATTGTATTACTGAACGTTTCAACTCACTGTTGTTGGTTGACAGGGAAACTGCTCTGAAGAACTATTGATTTCAGAGTTAAAATTATAATTTACTAAGAGCCTTCGATAGTTGCTCACTCTCCCATTCTTCACGGTGTAACTTGTAATTTGTTCAGGCCACTTTGGCATTGCGATCGCTTGAATATACAGATACACTCTCAAAATTGCGCTAAAACCCCGTCACTCACGATGAAGAGCCATCACTTTTAATCGGGTTGGACCGAAAAAATAAGCACCCGCCGGTGGACAAAAATCGGGATGCTTTTTAAAATAAAAAGCAGCCCAATTTTCCTTCGCTTTTATATTTAGTCATGTTATCTTAATACATAAATGATCACAGAAAAATAATGTAATGCAGTGCAGACATCCAAACTTTTCCCCTAACTCGACCAAGCCCAATCTGGCAACAGCGCTTCTTTCCTGCACTCTAGACAAAGCAACGCTCTGGTTTCGGTATTATATACACTCACCTAAAGGATTATTAGGAACACCATACTAATACTGTGTTTGACCCCCTCCGCCTTCAGAACTGCCTTAATTCTACGTGGCATTGATTCAACAAGGTGCTGAAAGCATTCTTTAGAAATGTTTGCCCATATTGATAGGATAGCATCTTGCAGTTGATAGAGATTTGTGGGATGCACATCCAGGGCACGAAGCTCCCGTTCCACCACATCCCAAAGATGCTCTATTGGGTTGAGATCTGGTGACTGTGGGGGCCATTTTAGTACAGTGAACTCATTGTCATGTTCAAGAAACCAATTTGAAATGATTCGAGCTTTGTGACATGGTGCATTATCCTGCTGGAAGTAGCCATCAGAGGATGGGTACATGGTGGCCATAAAGGGATGGACATGGTCAGAAACAATGCTCAGGTAGGCCGTGGCATTTAAACGACGCCCAGCCCAATTGGCACTAAGGGGCCTAAAGTGTGCCAGGAAAACATCCCCCACACCATTACACCACCACCACCAGCCTGCACAGTGGTAACAAGGCATGATGGATCCATGTTCTCATTCTGTTTACGCCAAATTCTGACTCTACCATCTGAATGTCTCAACAGAAATCGAGACTCATCAGACCAGGCAACATTTTTCCAGTCTTCAACTGTCCAATTTTGGTGAGCTCTTGCAAATTGTAGCCTCTTTTTCCTATTTGTAGTGGAGATGAGTGGTACCCGGTGGGGTCTTCTGCTGTTGTAGCCCATCCGCCTCAAGGTTGTGCGTGTTGTGGCTTCACAAATGCTGTGCTGCATACCTCGGTTGTAACGAGTGGTTATTTCAGTCACTGTTGCCCTTCTATCAGCTTGAATCAGTCGGCCCATTCTCCTCTGACCTCTAGCATCAACAAGGCATTTTCGCCCACAGGACTGCCGCATACTGGATGTTTTTCCCTTTTCACACCATTCTTTGTAAACCCTAGAAATGGTTGTGCGTGAAAATCCCAGTAACTGAGCAGATTGTGAAATACTCAGACCGGCCCGTCTGGCACCAACAACCATGCCACGCTCAAAATTGCTTGAATCACCTTTCCTTCCCATTCAGTTTGGAGTTCAGGAGATTGTCTTGACTAGGACCACACCCCTAAATGCATTGAAGCAACTGCCATGTGATTGGTTGATTAGATAATTGCATTAATGAGAAATTGAACAGGTGTTCCTAATAATCCTTTAGGTGAGTGTATAAGGGGAATGTGCTGGTGCTCCTATTTACATATTTCATAATTGTATGTAGTATATTCCCAATAAATAAATCTGTATTATTTTGCCTAATTTAATGCGTGACGTTGCAATAACAAATGTCCAACATGGAAGTCGGATCTTCTCAGGTTGAAGTAGCATTAGTATTTGTCTGGTCATGTGATCTCAACATGTCTGTCCACATGAGGCGACCCGCTCTGTGTCAAATAAAACCACTTTATTTCGGACACTCTTCAAATATATCACTCATTCGTAGAGCTGGACATTTTTATAAGGATCAAATGACTGAGTTCAGCTTTGAGAATGAAACCAACCTGTGTGTTCCTCAGTGTCTTCTTGTTTCACACTGAATGTTTCTTCAAACTTCATGTCTTCACTCTCCTCTTTAATAAACACCATCTTTGTTTGTGTCTCAGTCTCTTCACGTTTCACTCTGAATGTTTCTCCACTCTTCATGTCTTTACTCTCCTTTTTAATAAACACCATCTCAGTTTGTGTCTCAGTATCTTCACGTTTCATTTGGATTGTTTCTCCAATCTTCATGTCTTCACTCTCCTCTTTAATAAACAGCATCTCAGTTTGTGTCTCAGTATCTTCACGTTTCACTCTGAATGTTTCTTCAATCTTCATGTCTTCACTCTTTTCTTTAAACGCCATCTTTATAATAGTGCGTCACATGGATCTCAGTCGCTTCACCAGGAGTTTTTCTGTGTGTTTGGACACTCTGTCCTGTTTAGGATGAGAATAAGTAACAGAAAGAAAAACACATCAAAACTGATTCTCTGGGTGCGCCTAAATCAGCTCTAGTTCCCTTTCGATGAAGACGACACTTTGGGGAACGCCTCCAGCATGATAGCATCTGAAGCACATGTGGAATTAGTTCAAGATTTATTTGTAGAGTAACTAAAATTATTAAATATAAAAATATTGAAAAAATCTGATATTTTTAATCACGATTAATCATTATTAATACAGGAAAATTGTGTGATTAATTAGTTGATTTTCAAATCGATTGAGAGCACTAATAGGTAACACTTTATGTTACGACCCGCAAACAACTGCGCAAGTAAACCGAAATTACGGTGTACGTTTCTGTAATTATACTGTACCTCCGTGTAGGTATAAGGGAACAATATGTTAAATTTTGGGTAATAAAGGAGTAACAAGCAGATATACAACCTGCAAAGAACTTCGTAAGTAGGGATGTCCCGATCCGATCACGCGATCGGAAATCGGGCCCGATCACATGGTTTCAGACTCGATCGGAATCAGACGTTACCTCCCGATCAGGACTCGGGTATATGTAAATTAGGGGCGTAACGGTACATGTATTCGTAATTATTGAACCGATTCGGTACAAGGCTTCCGGTTCGGTACGCATACAAACCGAACGATTCCTAGGACCATTTTTCCTGCAGACGAAATCCGCGCTGGCGCGATCACCAAAAAACGTTGCGCAACATCAAATGGCAAACGTGTGAAAGCGGAACGAAACTGCGCTACTCATTATATTGTGCTTCACGGACCGTTTATCAGTTCGGACCAGCAACATCTGTGCAGCGCGAGATCAAGCGTCACTGTGCTAAGAGATCCAGTGAAGAAAACATTTGAATCCGCCACTGAAGTAATAACATCGCTGCGAGATCTAGTGAGAAGCATTCACATTTCTCCGTTATTAACCGTAGATCTCTATTAGATCAAACAGCGCTGACGTGGGAACCAGGAGAAACATTGTGCCGTGAATGAACATGGATTTATTGTTGCACTTCAAAACTCATATTATATAAATATATATTTAAATGTTATTTTTAATGTGATTACCAAAACATTATTTGTTCATCCTTCAAAGATTACCCCCATTTAATAATCTGAAAGTTTCAAGATGTAGGAAAACTCAAACTTATTTAAAAATAGTTTTTCTTTTAATAAATAGGAAATTTTTCTGGCATTTGTTTCTGTTTGCTGTATCGTATCGAACCGAACCGCAAATTTTGTGAACTGTTACACCCCTAATGTAGCTATATATATATTCTCTTCTTTTTTTATATGCACTTTTATTTTTTTGTTTAGGTGAATTAAATAAAAAATAAGGAACATCCTGGATCTGTTTTCTCTCTCTTCTTTATTCTTTTTTTATGTATTATATAAGTATCGGATCGGGACTCGGTATTGGTAGATACTCAAAATCAAATGACTCGGACTCGAGGGCAAAAAAACCTGATCGGGACATCCCTATTCGTAAGTAAACCGAAATTACGGTGTACGTTTCTGTAATTATACTGTACCTCCGTGTAGGTATAAGGGAACAATATATAACAAGCGACACTTTAATTTACAGCCCGCAGGAGTTACACTTACCCTGTAAATACACAGTTGAAACGGGTAACAAACACTACTTACTATGTAACAATACGAAACAACACTATTTGCACAGTAATTACAGAGAAAGTTACTCTAATAAAAAAAAAAAAATAAAAAAATAAAAAAAAAAAACGTTTTAATTACACAGTATATTTACCAGTATATTAAGTGTCATTGCAATACAATGTGATAAGGTAAGTACTAAGTACTACATGGTACGGTCTAAATTAAAATCATAGCAGGAACTAACTTCTTAGTTTTAACGTTTTAGGCTTAACGTGAAGTAGTTTAGTAAGAAAAGCCAATAAATGACATTTTTATCATACTGTGCTTACATACAGCCATATATATACATACGTTTAATTTACAACCCACAGATGTCAAAATTACCCTGTAACTACATTGCACAAGAACATATTTTGCCAGAAATGTGATGATAACTTTATAACAGACGTACAATTTTTGCCTGGAATAGGCTATATGAATAGAATATGTTACCTGTTAGTTTTAAAATACCGTATTTTCCGCACTATAAGGCGCACTTAAAAGCCTTTAATTTTCTCAAAAAACGTCAGTGCGCCTTATAATGCGGAGCGGCTTATATATGGATGGTGAACACACGTTCACCAAGACGGGGATACAGCGCCGGGCGACTAACGCCACTATCTGCCAATGGATCGTGGATGCCTGGACTGATATATCAGTCTCCTGTGATCCGAGCTTTCACGAAGGCAGGAATAATCTCTTTATTCAGCCGGCTCACATACCCGTATTTACTTCCTGTTTTCGGTCGAAGTCCACAGTAGTTGATTGTCGAGTTCGCGCGCGCGCGATCAAACCTCCTCCACGTGTTCAACATCTGATCCGGATGAACTATCCATTTGAGCTGATATTCTCAGAACACCACACAGCACCGTCATCGGCTGACAGTCTTGAGTCTCCACTGTTGCTTAGTTACCAATGATCGCGCGCGCGCACTCGACAATCGACTACTGTGGACTTCGACCGAAAACAGGAAGAAAATACGGGTATGTGAGCTGGCTGAATAAACATAATTTTTATTCATATCTTTCACATTTACTGGAGTCAGATTCACCGTGTTCACTCACATGGCTGTGCACTTGTAATGACACATTAAGGTTGTTAAGAGGCTAAAAGCAGGTTTAAAACTTGTCCCGTTTAAGTCAACAGGGTGCAAATTTTAAAAAGAGGATAACACGGTGTAGGCAACACCGGTTTTTGTCGTTGTTATCTGTACTGACAGCACTCCAAATTTACAAAAAAATTAGCTTAATGTTAAAATTGACCGGAGTTCTCCTTTAACGTTTGAACAACGTTACCATGGGAGTGAACGGAGTTGTCAGAACGCTTAATAAAGTTTGACTTTATCTGACTGTTTTGTTGACATTTGTTGTCAAATCCTTGACAAATCCTCCGCCCCGGATGAGCTTCGGGGGCGCGCGCGCCGCACCGGTCACAAGTTTCTCACCCCGCACCGGTTTCAAGTTTCTCACTGATCAGCTTCGGGGGCGCGTGCGCCGCAGCGGTTTCAAGTTTCTCACCGCGCCCCGCACCGGTTTCAAGTTTCTCACTGATCAGCTTCGGGGGCGCGCGCGCCGCACCGGTTTCAAGTTTCTCACTGATCAGCTTCGGGGGCGCGCGCGCCGCACCGGTCACAAGTTTCTCACCCCGCACCGGTTTCAAGTTTCTCACTGATCAGCTTCGGGGGCGCGCGCGCCGCACCGGTTTCAAGTTTCTCACTGATCAGCTTCGCGCCCCGCACCGGTTTCAAGTTTCTCACTGATCAGCTTCGGGGGCGCGCGCGCCGCACCGGTCACAAGTTTCTCACCCCGCACCGGTTTCAAGTTTCTCACTGATCAGCTTCGGGGGCGCGCGCGCCGCAGCGGTTTCAAGTTTCTCACTGATCAGCTTCGGGGGCGCGCGCGCCGCACCGGTCACAAGTTTCTCACCCCGCACCGGTTTCAAGTTTCTCACTGATCAGCTTCGGGGGCGCGCGCGCCGCAGCGGTTTCAAGTTTCTCACCGCGCCCCGCACCGGTTTCAAGTTTCTCACTGATCAGCTTCGGGGCGCGTAAAAGGATCGGAACGAAGACAGCGGAGGACCAGGCATGGACTTTACTTTATGTGTGTGTGGTCGTCGTCCACGAGGAGCTACTGCTTTTACTTTTGTTTTGTCATTTGCGTATTAATGTATTAAAGTGGTTTAAACGTTTGCCGGTTCCCGCCTCCTTCTTCCCTGAACAAACCAACCACGTTAACTTACATTTAATATAATAGATAATATACAATATTATAAAATAACATAATATATTATAAAATAACATAAGAGAGTCGACGTTTCCAGGTGGTCGCTTCCGACTGTGTCCGGGTCACAGTCAGAATGAACGCAACAGACACGTAACCATAGACAGTATAAGAAATGGACAGAGCCATCTCATTGGAACTCAGTTGAGACAGTTGAAGCCCATTTTTAGCGATTTCTGAGCACTTCCGTTCCTGACGCGCAGACTCAAACCGACTCAAACTAAGCTTGATGACGTGAGCAACCTGTCTGACAGACGTTAATCTTCTAGTAGCTGTGCGTGAAAATTGCCAACGTTAATCTGGCAGAGACGGGGAACTTGAGCAAAGAGTTCTGTGGCGTGAGTGAGCAGGAGTAAGTATCCCGTTGCTTTTATGGACTCATTATCTATGTGCTTCTCCCTTGACGGGACGTCCCCCCGATCGCCTGCAAGCTTCTCCTCCTGTCTGTACGGTAATTTCTGTACAGCGCGACAGAGAGTCGAGTGGTTATGACGCAATCGTTAGCCTATTTTTACTAAATCGGTTTCTACGGGGCCATAATGTAACATACAAGGTAATGGAGCACTTTATACATTGTCGTGTTTCTTTAGAAATAAATAATGGACAAATGGAGTCTTTAAACGCCTCAGATGTAAAGTTATTCGCTGTCAAAGTGACGCCAAAATGAATGGGAGTCAATGGAAATGCTAACGCAAGTGAAGTTCTGCTACAACATGGCGGCACCCGGCCGGCTTCAACTTCCGGTCGATGGATTACCCCCTTGCACGTAACGTTAGCGGTTGTCATCGCTGATATGCATCATGGCGACTCTCAAAAAAAAGAAAGGTAGATTCGCCGACAGCAAGTGGAATGAGTGGCCGACTAAAAGAGGACTGAGTCTGTGCGTGTGGAAAGAGTATTATATTATGTGACTGTTTTTGTGCTTTTATCCACCTCTAAATAGCTATAAATTACGCTTATGTCGTTTTAGTTTCATATTGTTAATTATTAGTTTCATAGGTTGTTAAACCTGAGACGAACTCTTTCATATTGCGCTGCATTACTGTCAGTGTTGTTGACTATTACTGACGGTGGTTGCGCTGTTGAGAAATCTACACAAATGAGCGCACACACACACTCAGTTAACAACATACTGCCTATAAAAAATCTAAATGTGGAGTTTTTATATTTTAAACATATGTTAAGCAACCTCAATTATTTTTCCTGAACACCATCACGATTGAAAATGTGACATTAATTTCCAACAACAGTTCAATAAACAGTTAAAGTCACTTACATTTTAGATGCAATATTGGCTGTTTTTGTTCTGTTTCAGCAGCGAAAATAGTTCCAAACAAAAATCACAGCAGAACCACGGCGCATCTCACAGGAACACTCAACCTGTTTTCATTACTGAACGATTCAGCATTTTGAACGAATCGATTGAGTCAAAGATTCAATGACCCATTCATAAACATCTGTCTCGTTCTTGAATGAATCAGCCGTTTGAACAAATCGTTTGAATCATGAATGAATCAATGATTCACTCATTAAGACGGTCGCCTGCCGCCACCTACTGGCGGTTTGTGTTATGTTTAAAAGTAGTATCATTCTTTCCAACGTTTCTTATTTGTAAATTTAAATCAATTTCATAACATTATTTTATGCAATTGTAATTTTTCAGTGTAAATGATTTAATTTGATCAGCCCTATAGTGTCTTATTATTCGAAATAATTTAATTTAATGATCAAATTTAGGAATTTAAAATGAAAGATGAAGCATACATTTAATAATATTTGGGAGGGGATGCCCTTTAAAGGTGCAAATATTACAATATGCCGATTTAAATATCAAAGCTAATTGAACACTGATGGAAATATTGTTTCAGAATAAAAAATAAAAAAAAATAAAAAAAAAGCCGGACGAGAAACTTTTTTACTCGGACAAGTGAATGACAGATTTACTTGTCCGAAGGACAAGCGTATGAAAGGCTTAATGTCGAGCCCTGCCTATAGCAATGTCATCAGGATACACATACACCGGTAGGCAGTGGCCCACCTTACCGGGTGACCACGTCGTGGTCCACCAGAATTTATAGTTTACCCACCTCTTTTTTTACCACTACACCTCTGAATAAAACGTACGAGTCCCAGTCATGCCGACCCTCTCTTCTTCCTTCCAAACACTGAACCTCATTACAATGGCCCTTAAAGAATGTTAAAAAATTGTAAATGGCCCTTGATAGGAAAAAGGTTCCCCACCCCTGCCTTATACCTACACGGAAGTACACTATAATTACAGAAACGTACACCGTAATTTCGGTGTACTTACGCAGTTGTTTGCGGGTCGTAATATAAAGTGTTACCCACTAATATTATATATTAGATGCACGATATATTGACCATATATCGATTTTGGCCGATAATGGTAATTTTTAACGTTATTGTTATTAATCCGATATATTAAAGCCGGTAGATAATGAATTATTTCCTTTAGCTGAGACACTTCAGAGCAGTAGCAGTATTAACATTAAGTGACATGGCATCTGACGCACAGAAGCCAATGGCACGCCACTATGCGTATTGGCACATCCGGTCTTCATTGGCATGTGCCAGTGGATACTGGCATGTGTCACTGGCATTATGGCAACACACTGAAACTGACATGACACCTGACTGACACCGTATGTTGTGACACCTCCAGTAGTGACAGATTAATCGAGCACCTATCCTGACGTATTGTGACACAAAATCCTAAATAAAAAAATATTTTGTGATATTTTTAAATATCAATTAAAAGCATTAAAGTCAGTAATATTTTTTCAAACGTGTTATTTGTGTCACGTCTGTATTTGATATGTGTTGTATGTTGTTTATCTCGCAAAGTCACAAACTGCCCATTCTAGGAAAGACACGAAATAAATCTATCATGGGCCACTACGAATAACGCATTAACAGTCGCGTCCGTTACTGTAAACCTTTATTTTTGCGTGATGCTGGACGCCAGTACCCTAGTCAGTATAAGTGTAACACTGGCTAGCGCAAGATTCTCATCTGTGGCACACAGCTCAAACAGCAATGCACATTAATAACTATGATTGGGACTGTCATTATAATGAGGATACTGTTATAATAAAACGTTGAGAATTATCTGGGTTTAGTTGCCGTTTCTTTCAGCGGGTTGTTGTGGGAATAGCGCGTCCAGAACAGGGGTTACTCATAAGAGCAGTCAAATAACGGTCATTAATGTTAGATAACCTATTGTAATGTTACATTCAATATTTATTCATTTATTTTACATAGCTTGTAAAAACGATTAAATTGATTTAAACACTTTAAATGCTTAAAACACAAACCTGTCTTCAGCAGAATCACAACAGATACAGGAGCGCGGCGCAGCCTTATGACGTCATCTCCCCACTCCAAAATAAAAGTCTTATTCATGCACTAAAATCTGAAATGTGCGTAGAAATTGACATACAAATAATACAGCAAATATCAGCTGCATTCAAAGTTAAATTCTTGGTGAAATACATATTTAAATGAATGTTGATCAATGATATTAAATCAAATATGTGAGATTATGTTAATGGCTAAATACTCATATTGGTGTGCAGAAACCAGTAGCCTGCCCTATACAATTTATACATTATAACAATAAAGGGTTGTCAATCTAATTAAAAACTCATTTAGGGCCACAGACTCAAAAAACAAAACAAACAAATATGCAACAATGAATACAGTAACATTTTTCAATGTTAACAATTGTGCAAAATTAATAGTAATTGTGTGTGTGTGTGTGTGTGTGTGTGTGTGTGTGCTCTCACTGTTTAACACACATAAACAACAATTATTTTCTTTTTAAACCTTTTTTCATTTTCATTCAAAGATTTTTTTTTTCAAGTTTTTATGATATACTGGAAAACAATAAGCATTTCCTTAGTTGGAAAAGCTTTTTTTGGAAAATATATTCCATATAGTCAAAGCATCAATATTTACAGTGTTGATCCTTCTTCTTCATAACCTCTTAAATTCACTCCAGCATGCTGGATATCAGCTTCTGGGTCAAATCCTGACTGAAGGTGATCCATTCTTGCCTTATTAGTGCGGACATGATCACAATTCGTCCACTCGCCTTCTGAGGATTGACCACAGGTTCTGTATGAGATTAAGCAGGCAATTGATGTTGAAAAGACATCAAATTGACATCAAACATTGACATAAAAAAACAGGTCAAATATGCAAATCAAACTCATGTTGAAACCTTGACGTCCGTTTGACATCCACACACACTGATGTCTTCTCGACCACCAAAATAACACAAAAGTAATGAAATGTAATATAAGTTTTATTCATCAAGCTTAATTTCAAAAATACAAATTGAATAATACCTAAAAAGCTGACACCTCAGTTCATTGCGATCTTACAAATCTCTGCTATTATCAAAGAAGCTGACAGCATAATTAATCTTTCATGATATCCACATTTTGTTTGTTATAATCAGAGGATTTGCCAGCATGCATAATTCATCACTGAACAAAAACTCTGTTTTGAGTGGTGAGGGGAGTCTATCTTAAATGCATCTGATTGGCCATTGCGTTCAAGAAATCAACATGTCTGTGATTGGCTGCATCGCACAATGTTACAAAATATGTTATAAATAGAAACTCTGCTTGTTTTTATTTTGTTTTAGTTGTTCTTGTTGCTTTTTCATCAACAGATTAATAACAATTTATTTGTTTTTTTTGTTGTTGATATTTCTATTGAGGGAGTCCCTCAAATCGTTTTATTGTCCCACAACCCGCACACACACGAGTGCACCGTATATTAAGTTATTATCTTTCAAAAGTCTTTTTCAAACGAGTCATAAAGCGTTTCGTCGTGACGTCAAGACAAAACATTAGTATATTGCCCGCCTATGGAATTACATTTGTGCCAATAATAATGAACGTAACTTTTCAAGAAACTAATGCAAATATAACTTGAAACTGAATTAAATATCTGTGAAACTGAAGAAAAAAAAATGCAGGCAAATTTTTTTACTTCGTTTTTAATACACTGCATGTTTTGCTAACTGTTTTCAAATCTTTCTTTCGATGATCTGAACTTACGAATGCGCTTCCAGAGTTTTCATTTATGCTTTTGAAGTTTTCGTTTACGCTCCCTGAGTTTTCATGCGCCATTCTGACACATATCTCTCGCAGGGGCGGGGCTAGCAGCAGTGAGTTCTCATTGGCTACTGAGTTTTTGATGGACAGCTTCTTGACCTGGAAGTGAAGACGTCAATGTTGTGTTTATGTGTGAATGTAAGCCGCTGTAGCGCTTTGTGTGCAGAAATGTCCTGTTACGTTCATTATTATAGGCACAAATGTAATTCCATACTGTTGAGGCTTTTTTTTTTTTTTTTTTTTGGTAGTCCAATGCTTTTTAAGTAGGGGTGTAACGATACTCTCATGTCATGATTCGATACATATCACGATACTGAACTCAAGATATGATATTATTGAGATACTCCAAAACATATGATAAAAGGTTAACAAAAAATTTACTGTTTATTAAAATGCTGAATTTGATATTTCATTGTGTGTGTAAATGAATAGGCTTGGACTTGGTGCTGGAAACCCAAAGCACAGGACAATAGCGACAGAATAACAATATTCATGATTCTGAAGCTGAAAATACAGAATTATTTAAGACGAATATGCTTGCACGAATATGCTTGCATGCTTTCACTGTCTAGATCTATTCAAAATAATGTAGGCCACATACTTTACTTTACTGTTAACATCAGACATTTGGCATTATCAGGACCCACAAATACTCCCCCATTTGCATTATTATTATATTCAACATTATATAGTAGTTTAATGTAGTACTGACACTAAAACTCTGAAAACGTGAATTTTTTCTCACACAGTAGTTTTTATTTTGGGTGAATTATCCACGATACATATTATTGCATTTTTGTATTGCGATATATTGTGACACGATATTGTTACACCCCTATTTTTATTCCACTATTACCCCCTGTCCGACGCCCCTGAGACCTTATACTGACTAAGCTATTGAAAGAGATGCTTCCAGAGGTCATAGACCCTCTTCTTAATATCATTAATTCATCTTTGTCATTAGGATAAGTACCAAAAACTTTTAAGCTGGCTATGATTAAACCGCTTGTTAAAAAAACGCAACTTGATCGTACAGAATTAGTCAATTACAGGCCGATCTCGAATCTGCCTTTTCTGTCAAAGATATTAGAAAAAGCAGTATCCTCACAACTGTTCCTTTCTAGAAAGAAATGATATCTGCGAGGATTTTCAGTCCGGATTTAGACCGTACCATAGCACTGAGACCGCTCTCATTAGAGTTACAAATGATTTGCTCTTATCATCCGATCGTGGTTAGTATTAGTGTTACTCGATCTTAGTGCTGCATTTGATACATCGACCACAACATTCTTTTAAATAGACTTGAAAATGATGTTGGCATTAGTGGAATTGCACTAGCATGGTTTAAATCATACTTATCTGACCGTTATCAGTTTGTAGCAGTAAATGAAGAGATGTCTTATCAATCACAAGTTTTGTATGGCGCACCACAAGGCTCAGTACTAGGACCGCTGCTGTTCACTCTGTACATGCTACCATTAGGAGATATCATTAGGGAACATGGCATTAGTTTTCACTGTTATGCTGATGATACTCAGCTGTATATTTCTTCACACCCTGAAGAAACGCACCAATTCACTAAATTAACGGAATGCATAGCTGATATAAAAAACTGAGTAACGCTTCCTTTTACAGTACAGTACTTACATGTACTACAGTGTACTTACCTAGAAAGTACTGGCTAATATAAGGTAGGTACATGGGTTAGGAGTAGGTTTAGGGGTAGGTTCAGGGTTAGTACCTAGTTATTACCCAGTAATTATAATTACTATAATAAGTACATAGTAAGTACATGGGTAACAGGACTGTAAAAGGAAGCGTTACCAAAAACTGGATGGCTAGTAATTTCATATTACTTAACTCTGAAAAAACATAGATTCTAATTATTGGACAAAACACTTCCTCACGTAATAACCTAGAATACTGTCTAACACTTGATGGCTGCTCTGTTAAGTCTTCGTCGTCGGTTAGGAACTTGGGTGTGCTCGTAAACCTCATTCTTCCATCTTAAAAATATATAAAAATATATTAAAAATATATCTAAATTACGTCATATGCTCTGACAAATGTGGAACAATTAGTTCATGTGTTCATGACATCAAGGCTAGATTACTGTAATGCTCGTATGGGTGGTTGCCCTGCACGTTTAATAAACAAATGCAGCAGCTCGAGTTCTTACCAGAACCAGGAAGTATGACCTTATTAGTCCGGTTTGATCAAACACGGCATTGGCTCCCTATTAAACATCATATAAATTTTAAAATACTGCTGAATACTTAAAAAAGCACTAAATGGCTTAGCTCTCCAGTACTTGAGCGAGCTCTTAACGCATTATAGTCCTTCACGTCTATTGCGATCTCAAAATTCCGGCCAGTTGATAATACCTAGAATATCAAAATCGACTGCAGATCCTTTTCCTATTTAGCACCAAAACTTTGGAATAGTCTTCCTACCATTGTCCGGAAAGCAGACACACTCTGTCAGTTCAAAGCTAGACTAAAAACACATCTCTTTGACCTAGCATACACATAACACATTATAAATATATTTAATTCAATGTTAGGCTGCATAGATTAGGTCAGCCGGAACCGGGAACACTTCCGATAAATCCTGATGTACTCGTTACATCATAAGAAGAATGGCGTCTACACTAATATTAGTCTCTCTGTTTATCCCGAGGTTTACTGCAGTCCGCTGCATCCAGGCCGTATCCAGATCTGATGAAGGACCTGCGCCTGGATGCAGCGGACTGCAGTAAACCTCGGGATAAACAGAGAGACTAATATTAGTGTCTCTGTTTATCCCGAGGTTTACTGCAGTCCGCTGCATCCAGGCCGTATCCAGATCTGATGAAGGACCTGCGCCTGGACACGACGACAACACAGTCCTGAAGTGTCAACTAGTCTCTCCCCTGTGAAGGCCTCCTTCTCTTTACCTCTGTACAGATAAAACGTTGTCAAAATAGTTTCGGTTCACATGACTACGCGGAAGCGATAAATAATTATGTATTATAAATGTTCTAAGGCCAGACAAGTAATTTGTTGAGGTCAGGTTGTAAAGAAAGACTTCACGCCTGTGCACATATATATTCAAACGCGCATACCTATAGACTGAACAAGTAATACGCGTGTGCACGCCGTCAGCATTTTCACAGGTTTGCGTTTTTAAAGCTTGCACAGAGATTAAAATTATTATCATTATATTTTTCAGGACTTGAACCTTGGAACCTACAGTATTTCTGGGTTTTGTGTTCTCGAGACACCAGGCACTATTTTGTGCGGATGAGTGGGCTGGAGCGTGTTAAGGGTTTTCTGTTAGAACGGTGTCGTGTTAGTGGCCCTTAGGTTAATAACTAACGATCTTTGCAACGGAAGTGAATCATTCCAAAAAAAATCCAGCAAAACGCGCCGGCACGTTTGTCGACCCCAGAGGATTAACTTTAGCCTAATAGGCTGCGGTGGTGGAGTCCATGCAGGAGGAGCAGCGTTTGACACTGCGTCGCTTTTCAGCGCAAGCTGTTTGGAGAAGCGAATTTCCACTTCCATTGGGTTGGAGAAGCAATCCCGTGTAAAATGCAGGTTGCACAGTCCAGCTCTAGGTGGAAACTCACAGTCTTCCAGGCCAAGTGCATGCAACCACTGCCGCCTAACTTCCAAGTGTGCTGGAACTGGTTATGCAGTCCAGCAGTGCTGTTGCAACCAGCAACACTACACCTACGTACCATCCTAACCACTGTACTAAATACAGATAAAGCTAATGCTAAAAACCTGCTTACGTCATGCGGCACCACAACTTCCAATGGGAAAATTCAACTGCAGTAGCCACCGTTAAACCTAAAGCACTCAGACATTTTCACACCATTGTCACGGTTTATGAATCGGCTGTCTCATGCTGATGTGTCTGCGTGAGTGTAATTGTGTGGGTGTGGTTACTCGTTGTGTTGATTAGTGTCACCAGCTGTCATTCATTCCAGTTCCCTTTATATACCCAGCAATTCTCTCTCTTGTTGTCAGATCGTTGTGGTTGTTCATCGGTGTGTTCCTGTGCTCGTGCCTCGTCTGTTCTGTTCCTCGTCTGGATCTCGTCAGTTCTTCGTGTCGTCTGGATCTCGTCAGTTCTTTGTGTCATCTGGATGTTCCACGGTCCCTGGGTTTTCACTCGAGCACGCTGTCATCTGTTCCACCACCGGATCGCCATCTCGTCCCTGTTTCACTGATCATCTGAGTGTTTGTCCCCGATCTGTGCCTTGTCATCATTGTTGCTTCTGACTTTATCCATTAAACTGAGTTTTACTTGCATCTGGTATCCTCCTGTTATTCCCTCACAACCATATATTGTAGAATTAAAACACTTTATAAACAAATGTTAAAAAATGTACTCGAATCAATGAACAGCACTAATAAAGCCCCGGTCTTACAGATCATTAACTAAAAAAAAGTTTTAGGATTTAGTTACCCTTAAAAACACAAACCTTTCTTCAGCAGAATCACAGCATTATGACGTCACATCACCACACCAAAATAAAAGTCCAGTTCAAACGCTAAAATCACAGAAGTCCATAGAAATCCACGTACAAATTACAAAACATATATCAGTGGCGTTCAAAGGTTGAATTCTACTGCTGTATAAAAAAAACAGAGTTTGAAAAAAAAGAGCTTTATCAAAAACTATTATTTTGCTACTTCACAATAAACTAAGTCAATAAAATTAAACCTTCATAAGGGCAACAGACTCAAAAACACTCAATCAATAACATTGTGTAGTATATATTTTGTAACACACACACACACATATATATATATACACTCACCGGCCACTTTATTAGGTACACCTGTCCAACTGCTCGTTAAGACTTAATTTCTAAGCAGCCAATCACATGGCGGCAACTCAGTGCATTTAGGCATGTAGACATGGTCAAGACAATCTCCTGCAGTTCAAACCGAGCATCAGTATGGGGAAGAAAGTTGATTTGAGTGACTTTGAACGTGGCATGATTGTTGGTGCCAGAAGGGCTGGTCTGAGTATTTCAGAAACTGCTAATCTACTGGGATTTTCACGCACAACCATCTCTAGGGTTTACAGAGAATGGTCCGAAAAAGAAAAAACATCCAGTGAGCGGCAGTTCTGTGGGCGGAAATGCCTTGTTGATGCCAGAGGTCAGAGGAGAATGGCCAGACTGGTTCGAGCTGATAGAAGGGCAACAGTGACTGAAATAACCACTCGTTACAACCGAGGTATGCAGCAAAGCATTTGTGAAGCCACAACACGCACAACCTTGAGGCGGATGGGCTACAACAGCAGAAGACTCCACCGGGTACCACTCATCTCCACTACAAATAGGAAAAAGAGGCTACAATTTGCAAGAGCTCACCAAAATTGAACAGTTGAAGACTGGAAAAATGTTGCCTGGTCTGATGAGTCTCGATTTCTGTTGAGACATGCAGATGTTAGAGTCAGAATTTGGCGTAAACAGAATGAGAACATGGAACCATCATGCCTTGTTACCACTGTGCAGGCTGGTGGTGGTGGTGTAATGGTGTGGGGGATGTTTTCCTGGCACACTTTAGGCCCCTTAGTGCCAATTGGGTATCGTTTAAATGCCACGGCCTACCTGAGCATTGTTTCTGACCATGTCCATCCCTTTATGGCCACCATGTACCCATCCTCTGATGGCTACTTCCACCATGTCACAAAGCTCTAATCATTTCAAATTGGTTTCTTGAACATGACAATGAGTTCACTGTACTAAAATGGCCTCCACAATCACCAGATCTCAACCCAATAGAGCATCTTTGGGATGTGGTGGAACGGGAGATTCGCATCATGGATGTGCAGCTGACAAATCTGCGGCAACTGTGTGATGCCATCATGTCAATATGGACCAAACTCCCTGAGGAATGCTTCCAGCACCTTGTTGAATCTATGCCATGAAGAATTGAGGCAGTTCTGAAGGCAAAAGGGGGTCCAACCCGTTACTAGCATGGGGTACCTAATAAAGTGGCCGGTGAGTGTATATATATACATTGGTGGAGCTGGTTGTAACGCTTTTAGCCTGAAGGGGCCGGATAGCTTGCCTAAATGGTAGTCAGGTGTAAGCAAAAACTCACAAGACGTAACTGATATTCCATTGTGGTGATTTATTATCAGCGTCGTCATTGGTCCCACGCACAAATGGGCAGTTTGCAAAACACACCGCTAACAACTGCGTTACTGAATAGAAATAAAAGCAGAATAAGAACAACAGAATTATAAAACGGGCTTGCACGCATGCATGCGATGTTCACAGCTCGCACTTCTCATATCGAGGGGCTCCCAAGATGGCAGCGGTGTAGGAGGACGTGTGCTTGTCGCTCTGCGAGCAATTTCGAAGGGTTTATGAAATCACTGCCATTTAAAAAATAAAATAATTGATGGCAGAACCTTAAGAACAGGGGGGGAAAAAGAAATACGAACACATAGCAAGACGTGATTATTGTAGGCTACCACGAATGCCCAAGCCTAAAAAGAGGAACTCTGAAAGGTTAACGATTTCTCAACACGTGTCGCTAAACATGGAAGATAACCAGTCTCAAGAGTCGGTAGCCCAGAATCCTTTGAGTAGAGACGAAGTGTGCTGGTTTGAAGCCACCCCAGAGCCATTGTCAGACACAGATTTATTTCCCATTTTGGCGGTGGAGACACCAGAGAAGCCTGCCAAGAAAAGGAATCGTGAATCTCAATCAGGTGGGCGAAACTGGGAGACGGCTACTGCTGAACTCATGGAGGCGATACGAGCATTGACCAGCAAGCAGGATGAAACACTCCGGAGAGTCTCTGCTATAGGCATAACCACTGAAGCTACTTCCAAACGGGTTGAGGAGCTGACAACAACTGTCAAACAGCTGTCACTGGATGTTCAACAACACAAGCAAACACTGGAGAAAATGAAAGTTGCCAATACAAAGCTCCAAGAAGAAAATAAGCACCTGAGAGAAGCTGTTGCTGCGTGTCAACGCTACAGCAGAAGGTGGTCGCTTAAGATGCACGGCGCAAGGGAGTCAAGAGATGAAGACATCAGAGGCAAGATAATCGACATCCTTGGGAAAATGGCACCAAAGCTTCGTGAAGACTTGAAACAAGGCATTGACATCGTCCATCGCGTGGGGAAACTGAGAGATGACGGCGCTGCGAGATCAACTATAGTTTTGTTTGCCTTGCGTCGCCTTCGTGATGTCGTCTGGAAAGAAGCTAAAAACTCTCAGTATTTGCAAGAGAATCGTCTCAGGATTACTGAAGCTCTTTCTCCGGAGGACAGAGCGGCTCGGGAGAAGCTCTGGCCTTTGATCAAGAAGGCGCATGATGAAGGGAAAAAGGCTTCATTCCGTGGTGCTTCGGCTGTCATCAATGGAAAAGTTTTTGACTGTCCGGAATAGCCTCGTTGGCTGAGTATCTTCTTTTTTTACCAAGGTATCTAGTACACATAAGCCCACTGTTCATGTGGCATTTTTGGAAAATAACTTCAATAGTTTATTTTGTTTTGGTGATTTAATATAACGTATGTAGCCAGGCTACCTTGTCGTTTAGACTTGGGTTAATCTTCCTTTTTCTTGTAGCCATAGGCAGGCATGAACACTTTGCCTGCACTCGTTACAGGCTGAGATGGTTGAGCACTTAATACTAATGCTACCTTAACAGATTTTTTTTTTTTCATACAAATATATATGATCACCTTGTTGGACTTTAAATGAGATCATGTTAGTTTCATTTACTATAAGTGCAGCCGTCTCGAACGTTCTTGATTCTAAGTTGACGGCTTTTAAGTCCCACTCATCATGAGGTTTTTGCTATTTTAAGGCAGGTTATCATCACCTTCTTGTAAGGTCTTTGCATACTTTTTGCGTTCAAAGCACTTTCAGGTAATTTTTGTTTTATATCTCTGTTCCTTTATGGACTTTTTGTTTAAACGTCTTAACGTCTTGTCTTTAAATGTGAGAGGTATTCGGGACTTAACAAAGAGGAAAGCATTATTTTTATTCTGTAAAAGGTCTGAAGCTAACTTGATTTTATTACAGGAAACGCACTCTTGTGACTCTGATACAGGGTTCTGGAAAGCTCAATGGAGTAATATTGCTCACTTTAGTCATGGTTCTAACCATTCTGCTGGTGTCTCAATCCTTGTGCATGGTTTCAAGGGGGATATTTTGGAAGTTATGCCCTCTAGTGACAGAAGATGGATAACAATAATAGTCAAGCAGGATAATACAGTTTTTATTGTTTGCAATGTATATGGATTTAATTCACACTTTGACAACAAAAACTTATTTAATTCCATTACTGGCAAGCTAAGGCCTCGTTTACACTGCAGGTCTTGATGCCCAATTCTGATTTGTTGCCTATATCCTATATTTTTTTTACCGTCCGTTTACACGTTCTTTAAATTGTGACCCATATCCGAGTCATGTGTTTACACTTGACTGAAACATCGCGCATGTTTAAAGGGGTCTTCTTGCTCAGATGGACGAAGCGCAGCGAGATCTCAGGACAGGTGGGAACATACAACATGATCTCATAAAAGTGAGTAGCCTATCTATAGCACAAATTTTATTTCTCATGCCATTTATAGCCTACGCCAAAAATAGTTTTTGCTTGCATATGATACGCACTGTAAACGTGCGTATTAAACGCCATAAAGCTATATTTTTGTCGTAAATGCCACGTGAAAAAAAAATCGTGCAATAAACGCACTTTCATGAGATCGTGGCGGGCTTTAACGAGGAGCAGTGGGTCCGAAATTTTAGGATGAGCAAGCCAACCTTTGATATGTTGTGTCATCGTGTGTCCACATTCCTCTCCTACGACGACACAATGTTTCGTCGGGCCATCCGTCCATCCGCAGATGCGCGTCAGGGTTTCTCTCGTCATTAAACCGCGGAGACGCAGCCTAATGCCTCGGAAAATCCGATCTGCCTGTTTACATGATAGTCGCATTGGCACATATCCGATTTACATCTGATTTATTTCCACATATGAACGAGGCCTGAAACCGATCTCGAAATATCCGAATGCATGCGTTTTTTTCCTGTTTACACGGTCATAGAACACATCCGATCTGTGTCGCATACGAGTAAAAAATCGGAATTGGGTCACATTTCACTGACAGTGTAAATGCCTTTATAATTCTTTCGGGGGATTTCAATGAATGTCCTGACGAAATAGAGGATAGATACCCACCTAGAGCGGCTCGCTCCTCCCAGGGAAGCGATTTAATCTCTTCTCTGTGCTCAGACCTATTGTCACAGTGTCTGGTGTGTGTTTCCCTGGGTGTCCACTAGAGGTCTCTTCCCCATATTGTCTCCCACTCATCATGAACTGCAATTCCCATAATCCTTTGTCTGCACTCATCATCTGTTCATTGCACTCAGCTGTTTCCCATCATCCTGTTAGTTCTGTGTGTATAAATACCCTGTCTGTTTCTGTGTTCATTGTGGATTCCTTGTTTTTACTGTCTTGTTGCACTACCTGTTCCACTCTGTATTGTTTCTTGTTTTGGACTGCTTTTCATGGATTTTGACCTTTTGCCTGGCTGGATTATGAATATGGATTACCCTAATAAACTGCTCTTGGATCTTACCTTCTCTCGTGTGCATTCCGTGACAGAAGGAATCCAACATTTATAGATCCAGCATTATGGGGTTTCGTATCCTTTCCCCCAACACGGAGAAGGAGAGGAAGGGACGAGTCCAAAATTTGGTGACACTACGCCAGCAGGGCCAGACGGTGGGTGGTCTGGCTCAGACATTTTTGACTCTTTCAGGAGGCATGGGATATAATGATGCAGCTTTGAAAGACCTTTTTAATTGCTGCCTTGATGATCCCTTGCCAGCCTGGGAAATGAGGGGACTGGAGATATTGGACTTTGACGGCTTTGTCGGATATCTTTATTCCCGCAGCAGGTGGGATATTTCAGTTGGGCTTAGATTTCCAGAAGGAGTGGCCGACTCGTCGCCGGTGTCACCAGACAAGATGGCTTCCACACTGGAGCTTCCAACCGCTATTCCACCGCCTCACCCTTCACCGCTGGTTCCAGTGGTCCCGAAACGGAGGAGAAGGAAGACTTCTTCCGTGACTGTTCCAGTGGTCCCTGTTCCGGTGGTCCCTGTCCCGGTGGTCCCGAGTCCGGTGGTCCCGAGACGGAGGAGGAGGAAAAAGGCTCCTAACCCAGAGACCATCCCTGAGGTGACTGCCATCCCTGACGCGCCGCCAAGGCGCCTTGCTCTGCCTGCACTGCCCAGGCGCCCTGCTCTGCCGGCCCCGCTCAAGCTGCTCGCCCTACCGGCGCCACCCCCGCGACCCATCACGTCTGCCGATCCAGAGACTGTTCACGTTCCGTCTGCCCAGTCAGAGATTGTTCACGTCCCGTCTGCCCAGCGAGAGACGGTTCACGTCCCGTCTGCCCAGCGAGAGACGGTTCACGTCCCGTCTGCCCAGCGAGAGACGGTTCACGTCCCGTCTGCCCAGCGAGAGACGGTTCACGTCCCGTCTGCCCAGCGAGAGACGGTTCACGTCCCGTCTGCCCAGCGAGAGACGGTTCACGTCCCGTCTGCCCAGCGAGAGACGGTTCACGTCCCGTCTGCCCAGCGAGAGACGGTTCACGTCCCGTCTGCCCAGCGAGAGACTGTTCACGTCCCGTCTGCCCAGCGAGAGACGGTTCACGTCACGTCTGCCCAGCGAGAGACTGTTCACGTCACGTCTGCCCAGCGAGAGACAATAGACAATACGCTCTGTCTGCCCAGCGAGAGACTGTTCACGTCCCGTCTGCCCAGCGAGAGACGGTTCACGTCCCGTCTGCCCAGCGAGAGACTGTTCACGTCCCGTCTGCCCAGCGAGAGACTGTTCATGTCACGTCTGCCCAGCGAGAGACTGTTCACGTCACGTCTGCCCAGCGAGAGACAATAGACAATACGCTCTGTCTGCCCAGCGAGAGACTGTTCACGTCCCGTCTGCCCAGCGAGAGACGGTTCACGTCACGTCTGCCCAGCGAGAGACTGTT
The DNA here is from genome assembly GCA_029959095.1 of Rhinichthys osculus. Lineage (NCBI taxonomy): Eukaryota > Metazoa > Chordata > Actinopteri > Cypriniformes > Leuciscidae > Rhinichthys > Rhinichthys osculus. The sequence goes on along the minus strand of JARWKJ010000013.1, from coordinate 3,991,261 downwards.
CACGTCACGTCTGCCCAGCGAGAGACTGTTCACGTCACGTCTGCCCAGCGAGAGACAATAGACAATACGCTCTGTCTGCCCAGTCAGAGACTGAGCACGTCCAGTCTGCCCAGTCTGAGAAAGATCCAGAAATGCCCATTTGTGTGGCTGCCAAGGCACTAACGGACTATTTGGAACGTCTGGGGCGGATCCTGGATATGTCGATATCTGCTGTTTCCGAGTCAGAGCCAGTGTCTGCTGTTCCAGAGCCGGAGCCAGTGTCTGTTTCTGTTTTTGTGTCTGTTCTTGTAACAGTTTCAGTTCTTGTGGCTATTCCTGAGCCGGAGTGTCCGCCGTTCCTGAGCCGGAGTGTCCGCCGTTCCTGAGCCGGAGTGTCCGCCGTTCCTGAGCCGGAGTGTCCGCCGTTCCTGAGCCGGAGTGTCCGCCGTTCCTGAGCCGGAGTGTCCGCCGTTCCTGAGCCGGAGTGTCCGCCGTTCCTGAGCCGGAGTGTCCGCCGTTCCTGAGCCGGAGTGTCCGCCGTTCCTGAGCCGGAGTGTCCACCATGGCTGCCCGAAGGGTTCTCACCACCATGGCCGCCCGAGGGAAAGTCTCCGCCCTCTCCGCCCTGGCCGCCCGAGGGAAAGTCTCCGCCCTGGCCGCCAGATGGACTGACATTTCCCCTGCCCCACCCTGGTCTGTCGGTCCTGTATCCCTTGTTCTTGTTCCCCTCCATGGACCTGGCCCCCCATCCCTCCCCCTGATCCTCCACCATTCCACCTCCCTCCTGGACTCTTGTTTGTTTTGAGGTTGTGTCTTGGAGCGTCTGGTAGCCGCTCCGTAGAGGGGGGGTTATTTCACAGTGTCTGGTGTGTGTTTCCCTGGGTGTTCACTAGAGGTCTCTTCCCCATATTGTCTCCCACTCATCATGAACTGCAATTCCCATAATCCTTTGTCTGCATCATCTGTTCATTGCACTCAGCTGTTTCCCATCATCCTGTTAGTTCTGTGTGTATAAATACACTGTCTGTTTCTGTGTTCATTGTGGATTCCTTGTTTTTACTGTCTTGTTGCACTACCTGTTCCACTCTGTATTGTTTCTTGTTTTGGACTGCTTTTCATGGATTTTGACCTTTTGCCTGGCTGGATTACGAATACGGATTACCCTAATAAACTGCTCTTGGATCTTACCTTCTCTCGTCTGCATTCCGTGACACCTATCCTTGACTGATGCTTGGCGTTTTTTTTAACCCAGACATCCAAGATTTCCCCCTTGAGTAATAGAAGTCTGACTTTGAAGTCGAGAATTGATTTATTTTTAGTTTCTTCTTCTTCTCTTCAATTTGTTAATGAGGTTAAACATGTTTATGCACCCCTTTCGGACCAAAAATTAATTATTTTGAAACTAGGCTCCATTGACCCGCAATCGGGCTTGAGAGGTTATTGGAAGTTTTAACAATACTCTTTTGAGTGACGACTCCTTTAATAATTCTGTTAAGCTTCTAGCGAAAGAGACCTTCGAGATTGACATTAATAATGGACATAAGAAAAAGTGGGAGTTCTTCAAGTATAAAATTAGACAATTGGCTATAAAAAGATCTAAGGAAATAAAGAAATAAAAATATAATTCAGAGCATGTCTTGATGAATAAATTAGCTCAATTAATGTCAAAAGGTAACATTAACCCAGAAGAAGAAATTGAAATAAAAGCCATCCAAATTCAGATAGACCAAATATATACAGAAATGGCAAAAGGGGCATTTTTTAGATCAAGGGCTAAGAGGCTGGAAGAGGGCGAAAAGAACACAAATTATTTTTTTGCTTTAGAAAAAAGGAATGCTAAAAGAAATTTTACTGTAACTGAGCTCTACATTGATGGCACCCTTTCTAAGGATCTTACTCACATTTCTAAATTTGTTAGCTCGTTTTATTGTAATTTATATCAGTCTAATTTTAACAAAGAAGAAAGTGTAAGTTTTTTTTTTTTTTTAATTCAGCACAGTATCCCTATTATTAGTGAAGATTATAAAGCTTCTTGTGGCACTGATCTCTCTTTAAATGAGGTTAAAAATGCTTTGTTTGCTATGAAGAAAGGGAAATCTCCTGGGATAGATGGGCTAGGAGCGGAGTTCTATACTCATTTCTGGGAGATTATTCAACTCCCTTTAATGCACATGTATAGGGAGTGTATTGATCAAGGGGAAATGACCACAACAATGAAGCAAGGCATTATCTCCTTGATCCCGAAACCTGGTAAAGACCCTCATTTAATTGATAATTGGCGTCCAATCACATTATTAACTATAGATTATAAATTTCTGGCCTCTGTATATGCATATAGATTCAAATCTGATTTAAATTCCATAATTGCAGAAACTCAAACGGGTTTCATGAAAAACCGCCACATTAGCAATAACATAAGACTCGTTTTAGACTTGCTTGACTATGCTGACAATATTGATTCTGACGCCTTCGTTTTGTTTCTTGATTTTTACAAAGCGTTCGACACAATCGAACACCATTTTTTAATACAAGCCATCAAGGCATTTGGTTTTGGAAGCCCTTTTGTCGACATTGTCAGCATGTTCTACAAAGATATAAACAGTTCTGTTATAATTAATCAAAATACTTCTCCACGATTTCAGATTAATAGGGGGGTCAGGCAGGGGTGCAACATTTCTCCCTTTTTATTTATCTTAGTAACCGAACTACTAGCTATACACTTAGTAAAAGAAGTACATTTTGGAGGTATAAAGATTTTTGGAAAAGAAATAAAGATCTCACAGCTGGCGGATGACACCACCATTTTTTGAACAACAAGGACCAGTTGAGCATTGTCTTTGACCTGGTGGAGAAATTCTCTTCTGCGTCTGGTTCAAGGCTTAATCGATCCAAGTGTGAGCTGTTGCCACTTCATTGTTGCAGTGACTCTGCTATTGATAACATTCCAGTTAAACAAATTGTAAAATATTTAGGTATACATGTATGTAAAAATATTATAGTTAGACAGGACTTACATTTTTCGAATAGGATACAGAAAACCAAATTAATATTCAATTGCTGGCTACAAAGAGACTCCGATTAAGGTAGAGTATTACTCTCCAAGGCAGAAGGCCTTTCTCGCTTTGTTTACCCTTCCTTGTCTCTTTTTGTAAAGGACTCAATTGCTAATCAAGTCAACAAGACTTTTTTAGATTTCATTTGGAAGAACAAGTCTCATAGGCTTAAAAAGAATGTTCTCTCTAACCCTAAAGAAAAGGGAGGTCTAGAGATTTTGGATTTTATAGATGTGGTCAACACATTCAAAATTAATTGGTTAAAAAGGTGTATTCGAAATCCTGATTCTATTTTTTTCTTTATTCCAAATTTTATTTTTAATAAACTGGGTGGGCTCTCATTTCTTCTAAAGTGTAATTTTCAACCAAATAAATTACCTATCAAATTGTCCAACTTCCACCAACAGTCCCTCTTGGCCTGGAAATTATCCTTCAATCACAACTTCTCACCACACAAATCTCTCCTTTGGAACAACAGCAACATTCTTATTAGGAATAAATCAGTATTCTTCCCTAAGTGGTTCGATAGAGGAATTAACCATGTACTCTGCTTATTTGATGACTCTGGCACCATGCTCTCTTATGAACAGTTTATGGTAGCTCATGATTTCCCAATACCTTTTAAAGAGTTTAAATCTATCACTGATGCCATCCCTTCCGGAATCAGACAATTAATTAAAAATCATCTGAGCTATGAAAACAAAGATATCAGACAGCTTTTCCTTATGTTGCATGGTGTAGAACTGTCTGATAAAAAATGTAATAATAAGTATATTCGCCGACATTTGCAAAAGAGTAACTCCATTGCTCCAAGGGGGATGTTTTATTGGAATTCCTTAATAAGTGAAATAAATTGGAAAAAAACATGGTTGATTCCTCACAAATACTGTATCTCTAATAAAGCTAAAGAGGTCCGCTTTAAACTTTTAAATAACATTTACCCCACTAATTGTTTTGTTGCCAAGTTTCTAGACATTGACTCATGCTGTAGCTTTTGTAAACAGGACACTGAAACAATTCCTCATTTATTTTTTAATTGTCCAGTTACCAAAAGGTTTTGGGAACATTTGGGTACTCACTTTCTCCAATCTCAAAATATAACTCACTCATTCACCCTGAAAGATATTATCTGTTACTTTTGTTTTCCACAAGATGGCACCCTGGAGTTTGTATTAAACTTTATAATCTTATATGCTAAGTTCTTTATACACAAGCAGAAATTTAATAAGTCTTCCTTATGTTTTAAACATTATATTTTGGAATTTAATATGCTTCTTAAATCACACACGCTTGTAAAGAACAAGAAGAATGGAAAACTTTGTGTCAATATTATGACCTATATATGATTCCTCTTAATTTTCTTATTTTTCCACCTTTATTTAGTATGTATGTTTTTTTTTTTGTTCTTTGTCTCTGGTATGGTATGTCTGTATAAATGTTTGTTTGTATATTGATGGTTTAACATGTAAAAAAAAAAAAAAAAAAAACCTTCTCATATCGACTCCCCGCTGAGTGAGTGAGTAACAGAGTCCGTACCATCTTAAAGGCGCAGTACCTAATTCTACTTGTTACATGGTGTTTATCAGTTCTATTTCCTTGTGAAAACGTAAGGAGTGTTATCACTGTTCTCTGATATATCTATTTTATTTATATGATTATTTTGGCCATCCATATTATTTGTAGAAATATATTGTTGTTAAAGATGTTTGCTAATGTAAATGTGTGATTATTTTTGATGGATGGTTTTGTATTTGTAATATTATTTGGTATTTTTCTGTATATTGTATTGTGTTTGAGGTGTATCTGGGTGTTTTGGGGTTTTATTGTTTGTATTTTGGATGTATCTGATATTTAACTTAATTTGTCCTATGCTGCAAGTTATTTTTCCAGTGTTTTAGTAAGTTTGAGAACCCTCTGATTTAAGGTTAATTTAACTGCAGCCACAACTATATTTTGTTTTATAATTTTGTATGCATTGTTATTTTGATGTTGATTGGTAACTAACAGCTCTATTTCCTTGTGGAAAGCTGTTGCAGTTTTGTGATGTTTCTGGAGGTGTTGCTATATGCAGATAAAGAGCCTAATAAAAACGAAAGCTTCACTGCTGTGACACAACCACGATCTTGGTGTCTTCTTCATCACATTAACAACGCAGAGACATTTGGGGGAACATTTGGCGGAGCACACCGATGTAGAGGGTTACATATATATTATATTCATACATGTTTTCGGAAAATATACAAGCAGTTTATCAATGTGTCTCGGTTTCAAACTGTCAGTTTTTACTGGTCTATTCCAGACATCCCACCTCTCCCTTAAATTCAGGGATTCTCACTGTTCCTTAATCCCTCCCTATTCTAGCTTGAACGATGTCTAAAACTCTGTACTTCTCCTGTTTATTGCCTCTTTGGATGACTTACTTTGCTTGAATTCCTCAGTCGCTTTGGATAAAAGCATCTGCTAAATGAAAAATGTAAACGTAAAAAAATAGGAGAATTGAAACAAGGAGCATTACGATATTTTTAAAGAGTCTTTATTTTCTGAGTTGACAGATTAAAATAGCATTCGTTGTCTCTTTCTCAGCATAATATAAATCCAAAATCCCTTTGAATATTTCACTCTCATCAAACAGGGGAAATACATTCAAATACAACAGATCTGTAGTAGATCCGTAACAATTCCAAAACTGTATTTTATTGCATTTGTTTACTGATACTGATCACTACTGATGAAACGCCAAACAACCAGCAGCTTAAAACCTTTTCAAATAAAATTCATCCTTGTTATATAACATTTTCCTAATTAACATGTACAGTGTGTCTTTACACAGATATCCTCAAATGATAAGGTTGAGTCTAATTGCATGAAGTTTCTTCAGACTTATTGGAGTCAAAGTCATTGTTTCTGGTCCAGATCAGTCTTTCCCCACCACCTGCCTCGCTCTTTCCAGAAGGGATCCAGTTCATACTCAGCTGCAGAAAGCGGACTTTGAATGATGGCGTCTATGGCTTCGGCAGCAAGGGACGCACAGAGCTGGCCTCATCATTGAAGGAGGCCGAGTTATATTTGGGAACTTCTTCGCCAGGGAAAGAAATAAGCTGGGAACCCCCACGATCGATGCCCTCGTACAGCACCCAGACTCCACCTATCACTTTGTGGGATGAAGCTTTGTCACTGAAAGTCTTGATGTTGAGAAAATTGGTTAGGCTGTTTAGGGTCACGCTTCTTCCTTTATAGTTAATGTGCTCAAACATCTGGATTTCAGGCTTGTCCAGGTCATGTGTGACCATCTTGAAGGAGGAAAACTGTCCTTTGCCATCAAGAGAAGCGTACTCTCCTGCCTCAAACACCCACTGCTTTCCAGCAAACTTTTTGTCATAATACGCCACCCATGGTTTGCCAATGACTTTCATGGAGGCGATGGTGTCTTTGAAGCCCTCCATTTCTAAGTCACTGACATCTTGGTTGAATTCAGATGATCTGCCCTCAAAGGTTCTTTTGGTATAAACAATGATCTTGCTCATTTTGAATGATGACTCGAGTAGAGAGAGGCTGGAGAAGGCAAGTGTTTCTGAAGCAGATTCCTGTGGTTCTGCTGGGAACAGTGACTTACTTGGTGTGCAGAGCTGCCTTTTAAAGCACAAATACACCAAAGTGGGCGTTGACTAGATCATGACAGGACATGTAGGTGTGAAAGCTGCCAAATCTCAAACTTCTGCACAGTATCTACAGACATGTAACCTGTAAGATTCAAAACTCTCTAAGAGCCGTATGTTACATATGCTCCTGACTGGGAAAAACAAAAAAACATTGTATTGTGTTCACTTTGACGGCTGCTTAGCTCTCAGATACAAGTTGCTACTGATAATGTTCGAATTTTAAGGGACGCACATGGCTGGCCACATTGTTGAAGGAGAGCGGCACATAGTTGGGTACTTCTTCGCCAGGGAAAGAAACAAGCTGGGAACCCCGACGATTGATGTGCTCGTACAGCACCCAGACTCCACGTCTCACTTTGTGGGACGAAGCTTTTTCTACTGAAAGCAATGTCGTGGAGATTGGTTTCGTTGCGTAGGGTCACGCTTCTTCCTGTATAGTTAATGAGCTCAAACAGCTGGATTTTTGGGTTGGTCAGATCAGCTGTGACTTTCTTGAGGGAAGAAAACAGTCCTTTGTCATCACGGGTGGCGTACTCTCCTTCTTCAAAAATCCGCTGCTTTCCTGCGAAATTCTTGTCATAATACGCCACCCATGGTTCGCCAATGACTTTTATGGAGGCGATGGCGTTGTTGAAGCCCTTCTCTTCTAAGTTGTGGACATCATACTTTAATTCAGCTGATCTGCCCTAAAAAGGCTTCTTAACTATAAACAATGATCTTGCTCATTTTGAATGATGACTCGAGTAGAGAGAGGCTGGAGAAGGACAGTGTTTCTGAAGCAGATTCCTGTGGTTCTGCTGGGAACAGTGACATCTTTGGTGGGCAGAGCTGCCTTTTAACTCTCTGGGGTCGGCGGTATCGCCGGCGATACCAGCTCACTTTTTTCCTTATCAGTGCAAAAGAGACTCAAATTACTCTGTTGATTTTGATCTTACATATAAGTGTTGTACATCATTCGATCCTGTTAAGTTTGTATTTTTTTTGTGGAACCTCACAATAAAAACAAAGTGTTGTGCTTTTCGCCTAATAAAGAAAAATAAACATGATGCGCGTTCTGCGTTCTCTCTGTCAGTGAAGTCCATTCTGAAACGCGTCCGAAAAATGAACTGTAACTAAGTCAATACTTGTCACAGAGATACGAGACATGTGTCTTTTTAAAGCTTGTATTCTCTTCTTTTAAATGAAGTAATTAATAAAAAAAAGAAATATTTCCAGTTTATGTAATCCGTTTGAAACCAAGGAGAGGTACAGTTTTTTCGTTCTCAGTTCATTATCTTTAATGAGCTGAGGCCGCCACGCCCCCAGAGCTTTTCACATGGTAAATAGGTGATCTATCGTTATGCATCGCACACGCCCAGCAGCGATCAATGGCATAAAAACACGAAGTTTCTCCATCAGATTCACTGATAGTTCATCGCGTTTTGAGAATGGCACTAAACCCCTTCAGATGATTCTGGACAGCGAGGAAGGATTCACCTTTTCCTCAGAGAAATTTGAAACTCGGACGACGAACGGCTGCATTTTGAAGAACAAATTGACCCCGCCGAGGATACAAGCTCGGAGTAAATTGTTTAGTGTTATATAATTCCTTTTCTGATTATAGAGCTCAAACGAATTTTCAGACTATATTTTGCCTAGTTTTGGCTAGCTTTTGACATAGGAAATATTACCTCACAGTCACAATATCCCTATACGTAGGCCTATATGCTTGTGTAAACTTTTTAAATGTGATATTAGCCTACTACATATATTTCACTCAGTTTTGAGATTAGCTTATGACACTGATTATCATGCTAAAATACTGCCTTATGCGTAATTTATTTTGTTTGCGAATAACTGCTTAGGTTATATAATGATTTAGTGAAATATATTTCAGCCTCCGGTAAAATATGTGATACTGTCTAAATACAATATATTATTTATGTATAAATGTTCAGTTAGGCTAACTGAAATAAAACCATGTCTATATTGTGAAGAGTAGTCAACTTTAGCATGGGTGTGTTCACTTAATCTCTAAGCACTGTGTGTGTGTAAATCGCAATTTTAACCAGAAAAATCTACAATGCATGCCCAAAGTCGTGCAGCTATATAGTTTCTCTTGATATCAGCATGTTCAAAGGTGTTTATTTTTTTATTTATTTTTTATTTTACAGGGACGATATGCCACTGATGAGTCCTGCTGACTTCAACATTCAACAGTCTATGTACATGAACATGGTAAAATGAAAAATCAAACACCTTGGAAATGACAGGTATGTAGCTACTATGTTTCAGGAATGGCACAAAGTGTGACTGCTCAAGCCTCTGTCTTTAGATCAGTGTGTTTACTAATGTGCTTTTTTGTCCTTTGTTGTGTATCTTTGGATTATGTTGTGTTGTAAATAAATCCAAACAATCTAAAAGCCATTCTTTTTTAAATCTCCTCATTCTTTGTGCAAGGCTCCTCATAATGATATGTCCTGATAGCCTGATAGCACACCTAATAGGGCCATTATGGGAGGGTCTTTGTCTTTCTCAGGTGTGAAAAGGCATGATCTCACATATTAATGAGAGATCATGCCTCCTCGCATAAAGCTTTCTGACACAAAACACGTCATTAAAAATGTAAAATACTTTATTGACTTATCTGAATGAGTAGTCAGGATGATTCTCACATAGTTTTGGAGCAAATATTCTAGGCTATGTGATACAATTTTCAAAAGTCTTGTGAAGAAATAATCAATATGTGTTTTGTGGCCTTGTTTCAGAAACTTTAATTTTGAGTTTTTTCAATAACCATGCATAAACAATATTACAAAATACAAAAAATCAAAAAAACAAATATGTACATACATGTTGCTCACATATTATGGTAGCCCTGTTTGTGCTAAATAGAGTGTAATTTCACCTGTGCCATTAATATGTTTATAAGCAACTGAAAAAAGCACAAATGTCAGGGCATGTCAAAACATCTCAAGGACCCCAAAAACACCTTAGACCCCAGAGGGTTAAAGCACAAATACACCAAAGTGGGCGTTGACTAGATCATTACAGGAGATGTAGGTGTGGAAGCTGTGAAACATGCCAAATCTCAAACTTCTGCTTAGTATCTACTAGTGATGTAGTACTCGACCGGTCTTGAGACCGATTTCTGCTTTCTCGGACTTGTTCCTTCAAAGACTCGGTCTTGACTCGGTCTCGACCCTTCAAAGACTCGGTCTTGACTCGGACCACAGTGGGAGGAGAAGGACTCGTAATTTCAGACCGAATCCTAAAGATTTTTTTTTCCAACGCATTTTTTTTATGTTCATATAAAAAAGAGTCAGTATCGTCATTAACTGCATTACACAGTGCAATTGTGTTTATGTAATGTTTGTGTGTGTTAAGGGGGAATAAAGTTTTAAAAGATACTGAATTCGAGTGTATTGTCAAAATATTTAAAATTGGGGAATATTGGAAAAGTAGCTAAGCCTACTAATTTAGACATGCCACTAGTCAAGTCAAGTCAAGTCATCTTCATTTATATAGCGCTTTTAACAATGGAGATTGTTTCAAAGCAGCTTTACAGAGATAAACATACAATTTACGGTAACAGAGATTGTTTTGGCTTTATAGCGATTTTTGAATAATGTTATTTCCAGCTAAAGTTGGTTTTGATTGATTCACTTCCTGCAAAATTATAATTTGTTATTACATTAGGGGCCACTAAGACGACGGCGTTCTCTCTAAACAGACTTTAAACGCGAACCTGTGACCTGATGGCGTTCACATGCGCATTCAAAATTGATTCTATAGTTAAATTCGTTTGAATTCACTAGAAACATTTTATTTGCTCTGCATGTCCTAACTATGAGCAGCACTGTTGAAGCATTTTAGAAAAATAGGCAGAAGATGATGCATGTGGTAGGGATTAGTCCATAGTATAGTCCATAGTCCACCCAGTAAAAACATAGTCCATATTAAGACGTTAAGACTGCTCCTCTAAACAATTCCCAATCTAGCTTAGTCTATAGGCCTAACTGTTGATTATTAACTGGGGTGATATTAAATCATGAATATCAAAACTGACATGTCGAGACAAAATCTCGACTCGGACTCGGCCCTTCAAAGACTTGGTCTTGACTCGGACTCGACTGTATTTGAAAACCAACGGACTCGGTCTCGACTCGGACTCGGCATAGGCGGTCTCGTCCCCATCACTAGTATCTACAGGCATGTAACCCTAATACAAGGTTCAAAACTCTGTACGAGTCGTATGTTACGTATGCTCCTGACTGGGGAAAACAAAAATCCATTGTTTTGTGTTCACTTTGACGGCTGCTTAGCTCTCAGATACAAGTTGCTACTGATAATGGCCAAATCCCAAATACTGTAAATTGAGCCACTTCACTAATTTCGTTAAATTATAAGATGCATCTGAGCTGAGATGCAGAAATATCTAACCCTTAAGGAACGAAAATATATTTTCTAAATATGAATTATCAATATATTAAATGGTTTAACAGTATATTTTAAAATATAAATTGTGTTAATATATTACAATATATTGAATAATACATAAGAAATTGCCGCTTTTCATATATTGAAAAATATGTGACAATATATTTACTAATATATCATAATGTATGTCATTTTATATTCAGTAATGTAATTATACATATACATAATATATAGATATAGACTCTACTCTTCAGCACAATGGTAACTCCAAAAACACATACCAGAAAACATTAAATAAAAAAATAATAGAGCATTAAAAACTACCAGATCCCTTCAAGGTAGGTAGTAGAGTCTGTATGTTCACGTAAGGACAAGACCAGACAAGGAAGTGAAGGGGAAGTGTCTCTTTATAGTTTGAGATTGATGATGATGTGCAGGTGCGGTGTATATATATATATTAAAATATATATTAAAATATTTTTATAATTATAAAGTGAGTTTCTTAAAATACCTTTATAACGTTGCTAGCTAAAATGTGTCCACGCTTGTGTTTATTTGTAACTCTGTAGCCATACGATAACACTGCGTGAGGAACAGAGTAAAAATCGTTCTGCTCCGTGAACATTGTCACAGTCACCACCTAAGCTCCTCCTCTTCACTCCAAGTCCCATCATCCTCCCTGGCCCACACCTGCAGACACTCTACAATCACTGATCACCTGTTTCCCATCATCAGGCCCATAAAGTGTCTCTTTCCCCTCACTTCTGGGTCTGATCTCGTCGCTACGTGACACACAGACTCTTCAACACTACTTACCTGCCTTCCTGTGGACTTTATTCAAACCTTGCCTTCAGTACTCGTCTTCAGTCTTCAGCCATTCGTCTGCATCCGTCCCCGGGATCCTTCACCTGCATCTGTAAAAGAGACTCTAGTTAATCTTCAGTTAAGTTACCATTCAAGTATCATCTGTCTTCATACTCACCATACCTCTGACTGCTTCTGCAAAACCTGTTTAATAAACTACTTCACTTACCACCTGTCTGAGTCCAGTTCCTTCCCTGACAGAAGATCAGACCTACAATGCAGAATCCAGCGGAGACCCGAAGATGAGTTGGGAACTAGCTGGTCATATCGCGGCGGCGGCTCAGCAGAGCTTAAATCTGTTTGAGTACACAGAAAGGTTTGTTCTGCTTGTCGCCACCAGCACCCTAGACAGTGAAGCAATCAAGGCATGTTACCGGATGGGGGCTAGACAAATCAATCCGAGGGAGCTTCCAGATCTGACCGGTCTGGACTGGAAAGACGCGATCAATCGATGCCTGAAGTCCTTTATCCCTCAGTATGCCATCTCACAGCCTGATCTTCACGACCTTCCAGGATCTCTTCCCGTCGAGATTCACGTCCAGCCAGAGACCGTCCAGCCAGAGACCGTCCAGCCAGAGACCGTCCAGCCAGAGACCGTCCAGCCAGAGACTGTCCAGCCTAAGCCCTCTTCACCGCTGGTCCCGTCCAGCACCGAGCTTCCTTCGCCGCTGGTCCCGTCCAGCCCAGAGCTTCCTTCGCCGCTGGTCCCGTCCAGCCCAGAGCTTCCTTCGCCGCTGGTCCCGTCCAGCCCAGAGCTTCCTTCGACGCTGGTCCTGTCCAGCCCAGAGCTTCCTTCGCCGCTGGTCCCGTCCAGTCCGGAACCTGCAACGCTGGTTCCGTCCAGCCCCGAGCGATACCCGCTGGTTCTGGCCAGTCCTGAGCCAGCGCCTCTTGCCTGGTCCGTCGAACCTGAAATTTCTGTTCCCCAGTCTGTCTATGAAGTCCCACCCAGCCTCCCTCTCCCGCCTCCTCTCGTCTGTCATCAGCCTTCCTCATCTCCTCTGCCTCCTGTCAGCCCTGTCACTCACCCTCTGACCGGTCTGGACTGGAAAGACGTGATCAATCGATGCCTGAAGTCCTTTATCCCTCAGTATGCCATCTCACAGCCTGATCTTCACGACCTTCCAGGATCTCTTCCCGTCGAGATTCACGTCCAGCCAGAGACCGTCCAGCCAGAGACCGTCCAGCCAGAAACCGTCCAGCCAGAGACTGTCCAGCCTAAGCCCTCTTCACCGCTGGTCCCGTCCAGCACCGAGCTTCCTTCGCCGCTGGTCCCGTCCAGCCCAGAGCTTCCTTCGCCGCTGGTCCCGTCCAGCCCAGAGCTTCCTTCGCCGCTGGTCCCGTCCAGCCCAGAGCTTCCTTCGACGCTGGTCCTGTCCAGCCCAGAGCTTCCTTCGCCGCTGGTCCCGTCCAGTCCGAAACCTGCAACGCTGGTTCCGTCCAGCCCCGAGCGATACCCGCTGGTTCTGGCCAGTCCTGAGCCAGCGCCTCTTGCCTGGTCCGTCGAACCTGAAATTTCTGTTCCCCAGTCTGTCTATGAAGTCCCACCCAGCCTCCCTCTCACGCCTCCTCTCGTCTGTCATCAGCCTTCCTCATCTCCTCTGCCTCCTGTCAGCCCTGTCACTCACCCTCTAGAATTCAGTGGATTAGTGGGCTCGCTGTGGCGCTTCCAGTCCCCAGCATCATCCTGGACTGTGGATTCCTGGGTTCCGCCTTCAGCTGCTTCGTCCAGGATTCCACATCGGCCCATCACTCCACTGTCTCACCCTTGGCTCTTACCTCCCTCAGCTCCACCGTGGTCCTTCAGTTCACCAGTTCCGCCAGGCTCCCTCGTCCCCCCGGATTCGCTTGGGTCCCTCGTCGACCTTCCCTCGCCTCTGGACTTCTCTCCTCTGGCTTCGCCTCGTCCCTTCATCCCCCCGGCTCCCTTGGACTCCTCTCTCCCTTCTGCTCATCCTTTGTCCTCAGTCCCTCTGTCTCCACCGCGCCCTTCAGGACCCCCAGCTACACTTTGGTCGCCTGAGCCTGCGGATTCCCCCGGTCACTCTGAACCCTCTGCTCCACCGTGTCCTAGCAAACTTCCATCTTCTCCCTGTCATTCCCTGTCATCGGTTCCGCCTCTGTCTGTCATCGCCACCAAACCCCTTGCCCTTCAGCCTCCGTGGCTCCTCCCTCCATCGGCTCCACCATGGCTCGTCAGTCTGTCTAGTCTTCCTTCTGCCTGGTACCTGCCTGTCTTCAGCCCTGTGCCTAGCCCTGTTTCCAGTCCGTCGCCTGCTCCGCTTCCTCCTCCCAAACCTCCTCCATCTCCTTTATGGCGCGAGGTCGCGCCTCCCGGGAGGTGGGAGTACTGTCACAGTCACCACCTAAGCTCCTCCTCTTCACTCCAAGTCCCATCATCCTCCCTGGCCCACACCTACAGACACTCTACAATCACTGATCACCTGTTTCCCATCATCAGGCCCATAAAGTGTCTCTTTCCCCTCACTTCTGGGTCTGATCTCGTCGCTACGTGACACACAGACTCTTCAACACTACTTACCTGCCTTCCTGTGGACTTTATTCCAACCTTGCCTTCAGTACTCGTCTTCAGCCATTCGTCTGCATCCGTCCCCGGGATCCTTCACCTGCATCTGTAAAAGAGACTCTAGTTAATCTTCAGTTAAGTTACCATTCAAGTATCATCTGTCTTCATACTCACCATACCTCTGACTGCTTCTGCAAAACCTGTTTAATAAACTACTTCACTTACCACCTGTCTGAGTCCAGTTCCTTCCCTGACAAACATGGCCTCACCAAACTCAAAGGCGAATCCAAATATTTGCATGAGGCAATCGGCCACGAGAGCCAATGGCATTTCATGATGAAACTCGCACAGCGATTCTTCAGGTGGCGATACTTGAATGTGTGCAAGATTGGATCGTTACAGTGGATGGAGACGGTGATCAATTGAGGGTCTGTTCCATAAACAACGCAATCGTTTGGCCTCGGAAGACTTCAAATATTTAAAATTTTTGAATAAATTATTGTGACCATAATTTGATCTGCCTGTTATGTGTTTCATGTGAGAAATGGTTATGTTTAGGGGTGGGGTGGGGTGGGGTTAGGTGCTAAAAAACATCTACGTAGTCATAATCCAGAATATCATGTCATGGCGACAAAATTATATCCTAATATATAATTTTATGATGATAACATTCTTATGCCCATTGCATCTGTGTATTGATGCCAAAGGTTTCTCAATGAAAGCAATGAGCTACCGACCGCGGCACAATAAAGAGGTGAAAGGGTGCTTTTGGGATCTGTTTAGTGTCACGCGCATTTGTGCCGGGTGTTATTTCTCAAGAATATTCCTTATCCTTATCGGTTCTCGTCAAAACACCTAATGCCACCCTTTTCCAGGGAACTGACAAAGAAAAAGGGCATCAGTATTTCGTCACACAAGATCAATCATTTACTTTTTTCTGCAAAAACAAATTGCATCAGAATTTTATCAGAATTAGCAGAATGTTTTCTCATCTTATTAGTGGGCTGGTGTTTTGAAATATGGGACTGACTTATTGCTTGAATCAATACTGCTATTTACACTATTTATCTTCAGCCATGTTCATATTTTGCTTGTAAACAAAGTGACTTTTATGAGGCTCTGATTATTGGTAGCTTCCATGTTCATCACACACAAAAAATATTTTTTTAAAAGAACTGAATTCACTGTTGACTCTCATACAGCCACTCAAATGTCTTTCAATCTTATTTTCTTTAAAATAATAACAGGGCTGTTATTAATCAGTATTAACAGTATTTTTAATCAGTCTGTCCTGAAAAATACCAGTGCTCACAAGACACCGGTTTTATACAGCCAGCGCTTACATATAGACAACGAATATAATATTGATCACTCAGATTTCACATTTGACTTTATGCAAAATAAATGATCTGTTAGATACTGTTGCATAATTAAGTGATATAAATGAATGATATCAATTGTTTTCAATTCAGAGGGAGATATTGGGGGTTTATTATAACAAAAAAAAATGTTTTGTTTAGGTTCTTTCTGAATAATCTTTCCTAATTTAATGTGTGACATGTCATAATAACAAAAGCCCAAGTCGGATCTTCTCAGGTTGAAGTATTTCTCTGGTCATTAGAGTTTAATGGGTTTGAAACCGAATGTCTAACGAATGCACGAGCCAATCAGAAGTACTTCCAAATCCACTTAATCATATATAAATATATATCGATTATTTATGTAGATTTTTCCCTACGCACCTGACGCAGTTGAGTTACCTCTGAACGTGCGGGTTGGCGCCTAAACTTAGCTATTCTTACCGGCATTAATAAAAATGCCCAAGAATTAAAGTTACCTGACCGCAATCTAACCCCGCCTAAGAGTCGAACGACGCTGCCCCCTATTGAAACTATAAGGTATTTAGTGTCTAACCTGTAACTTGTTACACAGACATAGTATAGTTTATAGTTTTCCTTTTGCTGCAATCTATCTACCTTTTTGGAATAATGTCTCATCTGGATATCTATATGGCTGTTATCTCTGGTAGATCAAGCCTCTGATCAAGACTCTGACACGGAGAATGCAAACTCTCCACCCGCTGAAACGGTTCAGGTAGCTCCCAACACCTCTAAACGGCGAGGTGTTTGTCTGGCACAGCGCCAGGCTTCCATCAATGACTGGCCAGTACATATGTAGTCTCGCGTAGCCAGACCTTCAGACTGACGGCTGAAGGTCTGGAACTCATAGGAGCTTTCTTTGGCCAAGGCCCGCCCATAAGGCCGTTTGACCGACATGTCAAACAACCAATTACAGTTCGTTTCGTTCAGCGTCACGTTTCGGTGCGTGGAAATGTCCCCACAACAACAGACTGGCGTGCAACAAGTCAGTCAGCATAGAAAATCAAAGAAGGAGAAGAAAACTTCAAGAGTCTATGCCGTGAACCTCGCATACTTTTGAGAATCCTACGTTCAGCTGATCTTGATAAATGCTCATTGTCACTCATGTAAACACAACAGTTTTTCTTCCGCAATCACATGTCTGCGCTTTGTTTCCCGGCAGACCGAAAATAAACGCGACACTCGCGCCCCCCGGAAATCCAAACAAATTCAACTAATCAGATGACGACTTCGACATTCCTGAAGTGTTTCCAGTTAAGTGTACCATATGCATCAGACGTTTAGCCAACGTTCCGTGGGCGTGACGTCTGAGGCTGAGACTAGTACATATGTAACGGAGTTTAAAATAATGTTTATAAATTCATGCTTTAAATGGGCAAACTTGCAATTGGCTGTTGTGTCACTCGCATTTGTGTGCGTGATATTGCGGGCGGAGTTACGTCACCACCAGCAGAGTTTCACATCTCTACTGCTGGTAAGTCGCATCAAAAAGCGCTGCGTCTTAAAAACAGTTTAGATAGTTTTCAAGTGCAAAGGTTGGACTTTTATATTACACACAAGTTTACTTCATTTGACTGTCAGTTACTAGTTCTGTCAGTCGAGTCAAATGTGTTATTTGCGATGATAAAATGAAGTGTGTGTGGTAATCTTCTGACGAACTCTGTTTATTCTCATTCAAGATGTCTTGAGCGGCGTGATACAGTGTATGTTAACCTAACTTTGTTCGTGTTTGTCCCAGGTATGTTTTATTAAGATTTGTCATGTTCTGTGTAGAGTTATGTTAGCTAAATTGAGTGTTAGCCCTAACTCACGTGTCGGCACACGTGCTCGCACGTGCTGATCTGTGTAACTGCGCCATTTAGGGTCTGTGCTCATTTTCAGTGTTTCATTTAACTATGTAAAGTGATGGTTAAGTGTATAGTTTTCTGTGTTTGTGCAAGTGATAAGAGCAATGAAAACAGAGACATTAGGTTGTATTTTTTTAATGTATGTTTTATTTTAGTTTATTCACTATACGATCACCCTGTAAAAATAGCAGTTTCACATCTCTCCTGCTGATGTCTTGAGCAGCGTGATGCAGTGTATGTTAACCTGCCTTTGTTCGTGTTTGTCCCAGTAAAGTGCATCCGTGAGTAGCCATCCACCTGATCTCATTGTGATTCCATCCGCACAAAAACACACCAGTCACATTGGTGCCGTGACCCGGATGGGAGTGAGGTTTAGGTGGGTGAGTGTAACGGAGGCCAGCTAGTAGTTGCTGTGCGAGTAAACCTCACTCCTCTGATCTCAAAAGGCTCTCTAGCAACAGATGCTAGAGGCTGCAGTCTTTCGCCTCCTTGTTAGAGAGCCTGACTCTCATGCCGAAGACCCGGGTTCGAGACCCGCTCAGAGCGGGGTGAGAAGGACCCGGGTGGAGGGGTTACACATAGGATTCTGGAATACCTGTTCAGTCGGAACATCACACCTAAAACCTGCTTATCACACCAATTTTAAACTTCCTCTTTGTTCCTGAAGTCGCTCCAAGCCTCCCTCCATCAAGGCCAAAGCCAAGCGCAAGCATGCAACTCCACCCACGGCCACTCCTCCAGAAAAAAAGTCCTGCAGCGACCCTTTGGATAGTACCAATCCTGTACTTTCAGTTCTTCTCCAAATCAGGGATTCCATCAGTAAACTGGAGAATAGAGTCTCAACTTTGGAAAACAACCCTTCCTGCGCTTCCGACAGCTCTTCTGACAGATAACCTAGGATCATCGTCCAAAGACATCTCTCCGTGACACAGCCTTGCTACAGCCCTGCCAGGCACCACCAAACGGGTCTCTGTTCATTCCACAAGTAGCAGCAATCCCTCACAACCTGAGAAACCAAATTATAGCAGGTAACAATATTAATCTTGTAAAAATCCTGCTTTACACCACCAATGCACTCTACAAACTCATCCTTAATTGTGGAGACATTTTTGTCGTCCTTAAAGAATGTGACCCGAGACTGTCCAAAAGTCTGTCTTTAGCAGAATTGAATGTTGCATTCAGTGTATACGGGGGATACTCTATGAGAAAATGTCCCTGATAGAAGAGCTGAGCTAGATACATATCTTGCCATTGTTTCATATCTTGCGCTCAACTACAGCGGCTCACTCTTCTACGAATACCACAAATCTTTCTCAGCAAAAGCAGCTATGTACACTATCTCACAAAAGTGAGTACTCCACTCACATTTCAGCAAACATTTTAGTATATCTTCTCAAGGGACAATACTATAGAAATGAAACTTGGATATATTTTAGAGTAGTCAATGTGCTGCTTGTATAACAGTATAAATTCACTGTTCTCTGAAAATAACTCAACATACAGCCATTATTGTCAAAATAGCTGGCAACAAAAGTGAGTAAACCCTGATAAAAAGTGATAATAGCTGTACGTCGTTTAACCATGCAAAGCCACATGTCCTATTCATCATTTTCATGTTTTTGTCTGCCTGACAGGACCATACAAATTTGTGTATCTTGTATTAGAGCAGTTAAAATTTGTGCTTTGAGTACAATTCTCTTATACTGACCACTGGATGTTCAACATGGCACCTCATGGCAAAGAACTCTAAGGATTTGAGAATAAGAATTGTTGTTCTCCACAAAGATGGCCTAGGCTATAAGAAGATTGGTAACACCCTAAAACTGAGTTACAGTACAGGCCAGGGTCATACAGAGGATTTCCAAGACGAGTTCCACTCTGAACAGGCCTAACAAGGGTCAATCAAAGACGTCCTCGCGCTGTGCGTCAGGTGCAGAAGCTGGCTTCAAAAAACAGACGTATGAGTGCTGCCAGCATTGCTTTAGAGGTTGCAGAAGCGGAAGGTCAGCTTGTCAGTGGCCATACGCCGCAAACTGCAACAAGTCGGTTTGTATGTCCTTCGTCCTAGAAGGAAGCCTCTTCTGAAGCTGGCTCACAAGAAAGCCCGCAAACAGTTTTCTGAAAGTAACCTGTCCAAGAGCATTGAATTACTGGAACCATGTCCTGTGGCCTGATGAAAATAAGATAAACTTGTTTGGCTCAGAAGGTGTCCAGCATGTGTGGCGACGCACTGGTGAGGAGTTCCAAGAAAATTGTGTCTTGCCTACAGTCAAGCATGGTGGTGGTAGCATCATGGTCTGAGGCTGCATGAGTGCTGCTGGTACTGGGGAGCTGCGCTTCATTGAGGAAAACATGGATTCCAAAATGTACTGCGACATTCTGAAGCAGAACATGATGCCCTCCCTTCAGAAATGGTAACCTTCACAGCATGATAACGACCCCAAACACACCGCCAAGATGACAACTGCCTTGCTGAGGAAGCTAAAGGTGAAGGTGATGGAGTGGCCAAGTATATCTCCAGACCTGAACCCTATTGAGCACCTGTGGGCCATCCTCAAGCAGAAGGTGGAGAAGCGCCATGTGTCTCCAGCAGCTCCGTGATGTCATTATGGAGGAGTGGAAGAGGACTCCAGTGGCAACCTGTGAAGCTCTGGTGAATTCCATGGTCAGGAGGATTAAGGCAGTGCTAGATAACAATGGTGCTTACACAAAATATCGACACTTTGTACAGAGTTTGTTCACCTAGGGTGTACTCACTTTTGTTGCCAGCTATTTGTACAATAAGTCAAGTCAAGTCAAGTATATTTCTATAGCGCTTTTCACAATACAGATTGTATCAAAGCAGCTTCACAGTATTAATTAAAATAATAATAAACGTCCACGTTTGGTAATGCTAATCAATAGTATCATTAATTGATTAAATTAAATTGAATATCCCCAACTGAGCAAGCCAATGGCAACAATAATATGCATATCCCCCGGTTTAACCCAAAACTCGACTGGTCTGTCTTAGACCTCCAACTTATTAGCCGGTACTTTACCAGCCACAGAGCAATTTCTTGTTCAGTTTGCGGTTCATTCTCTCATTCTGAAAGTCTATGTCCCAGGACGGCATACCTTCAAACTCAAAGAAGCTTCAACTACCTCGCCAAAAATTCAAAAGATAAATCCGAATATTAGCATGTGGCAATCGGCCCCGAGAGCCAATGGCATTTCACCATGAAACTGATGTAACACTTCTTCAGGTGGCGATACTTGAATGTGTACAAGATTGGATCAATTTAGGGTCTGTTACACAAACAACGCAATCGTTTAGCCTCGGAAGACTCAAAATATTTGATGTTTTTGTATAAATTATTGACTGTACTTTTATCTGCTTGTTATGTGTGTTATATTGAGAAATGGTTAGGTTTAGGGCTCGGGGTCGGATTAGGTGCTGAAAAAAATCTACACAACTGTCATTACCCAGAATATCATGTCATGGCGACAAAATTATACCACAATATATAATTTTATGATGATAACATTCCCATACCCATTCCGTCTGTGTATTGATGCCAAATGTTTCTAAATGAGAGCAATGGGCTACAGGCCGCAACACAATAAAGACACAATAAAGGACGTTTTTGGTATATGTGTGGCACACCTTGGGAATGAGAAGCTGTTGTCTTCTACCCTTTTTTCCAGTTAACCAGGTGCAATCTCTCAAGAAAATAAATTCCTTATCAATCCTCGTCAAAAAACCTAATGCCACCCTTTTCCAGGTAACCGACAAAGAATAAAAGCATCAGTCACCCAAGATCAATCATTTACTTTTTTCTGGCTTTATTTGGTATTGAAAAACTTCCAAGTAAATCTATCAATTCAATATGACTAATGTTCAAATCAACTGCTTTTGGTGTTAAAGGTACAAGACCCAGAGATGCCACAATTATTGCCCCTCGAGTTTCATTTGATCCTTGATTCGGCTCAAAAACTCAATGGGCTATATGCACGCATAACTTCCGCGTTTGATGCAAGGATGCTCTTGCGTTTCCGGTTGGGGAGATTTAAAGCGGAGGAAAACCGAGGAAAACGGGATTATGGCAGAGTCTTCAAAATGTACTGTCCTCTCGTCTTTGAAACGAAACTTTAATACGTTTAGATGTAATTTTATATATAGTTATGTTTATTTAATATAATAAACAAAGAAGCATAAACAACATGAGGGGTGTCTGTTTTGTCTGTTTTTGTGACTAACGTTTCTTTAGTATAGCTATAGAGTATAAAAACCAATATAAATTCTCGGTATAGCATTGGACTCTACGATCGGCGGAAGTAATCCAGCATCCTTAGACCTTCACCGGAAATACCGCCGTGCATAGAGCCCATTCAAGCTCTCAATGGAAGTCATTGATGTTGTTGACGTCATTTAGTTTTTTCATTCACTGTAAAAAAAATTCTTGTAGGTTCAACTAATTATTCTATTATACTATTACTTCAAAGTGTTGTTTTTTTTTTCACCCAAACTTGAATTCAACTTAAAAAATTAGGTTGGCTCAATTAGTTTTATAGTTCATTCAACTAAAATGTATTAATCAGGATTTAATATTTGGGAACCATAACTAGAAAATTCTGTTGAATTAAATATATTTATTAATAATTTTATAATGAGGTTAACACAATTATTAAATGGTGTCTATCAATCACACAAAACACAAATAAAAACAATCATTTTAAACATTTATTGAACTAAAATGGAAGGTCCACAGGCCGGGGGAGCAGATGGCTGTGGGTGACTTCCTCGTGGCTTCCTGGCCTGAGTCGGGCGGTAGGGGTATGGGGAATGTGGCAAGGGGGCCGTGGGAATGCGAAGTCTGCAGGGGGAACGGTGCGGAGACGAGCGGTGATTGGAGGTCAAGTGAATGATAATTAACACGGCTCTAATTCCAATGATTGGTGGAGAGGCGAGATATAAGTGTATAATACCTAGCAGCTTTAAAGGAGAACTCCTGTCAGTTTTAACATTGAGCTCATTTTTTGGTAATTTTGGAGTGCTGTATTTACTTCCCGTTTTCGGTCGAAGTCCACAGTAGTTGATTGTCGAGTTCACACGCACGATCATTGCTAACTAAGCAAGGTAATGATCGCGCGCGGGAACTCGACAATCGACTACTGTGGACTTCGGCCAAAAACGGGAAGTAAATACAGTATGTAAGCTGGCTGAATTAACATCACTTTTATTCATATCTTTCACATCTACTGCAATCAGATTCACCGTGTTCACTCTGAATATAATCACTCACATGGCTGTGCACTTGTAATGACACATCAAGGATGTTAAGAGGCTAAAAGCAGGTTTAAAACTTGCCCCATTCAAGTCTACAGGGTGCAAATCTTAAAAAGAGGATAACACGGTGTAGGCAACACCGATTTTTGTCGTTGTTCTCTGTACTGACAGCACTCCAAATTTACAAAAAATTTACACTATATTTTAGGCTTGGTGAAATATTCATGTTTTAAATGGTTCATTAACTTAAGGTACTGAAGTATTTGATGTAGTTCTGTGCAAAAGTAAAAATTAAGTCATGTTAAACCTGCCAATTTATGCACTTTATTGTTTGCTGGTGATTAACACTGTATGTATGTATGTTTATTTATGTTTTTCACCTACATGAATGCTATAATAAATAAATAAATGGAAATAATTCACAAGGCATAATCATTGAGTGGAATCCAGTTTACATCTTTAAATAGTGAGAACCTTTCTTCTTCAAGTGTGAGAAAGCGCACCGCTAGAAAAGACACTTGACAATACCTTTAACACCAAAAGTAGTTGATTTAAATATTGACATATTGAATTGATGGATTTTTTATTTGGAACCTTTTCAATGCCAAATTAAACCAGAAAAAAGTAAATGATTGATTTTGGGTGACTAAATACTGATGCCTTTATTCTTTGTCGGTTACCTGGAAAAGGGTGGCATTAGGTTTTTTGACGAGGATTGATAAGGATATTGTATAATTTTGTGAGATTGCACCTGGTTAACTGGAAAAAGGGTAGAAGACAACGGCTTCTCATTCCCAAGGTGTCTGATATCACCACGTGTCCAAGACATATGCGTGTGCCACTACACGTATACCAAAAACACCCTTTATTATGTCGCGGCCTGTAGTCCATTAGCCTAGAAATCTAGACGCACCCTAGCGGCAGCAAATTTTATTTTGCAGCCAGGGTAGTCTACAGTAGCAACTCTCCAGCTTTCGAGCTGGAAAAACCAAACTCTAGTCAGGCCAATCACATCGTGTATAGGGTCGGCGGGCGGGCTTATCATAGAGTTGCGACGGTTCACTGCTACTTGAAAACAAAGAATGGCTGCTGCTGCTGCTGCTGGCGAACAGCGGTCTTTCGAATCGGCTTTGGACGTGACTCTGGAGGACTTGGAGTTAAGCTTTTCTTTGAGAAAAGAACAAAGAACGGCACTTAAGTCATTCTTAAAAAAGGAAGATGTGTTTGTAGTTTTGCCAACCAGATACGGCAAAAGTTTAATCTATCAACTAGCTCCGCTGGTGGGAAAACGCTCTGGTTGGTTGTAGCGCTATCCTATTGCGTGCAGAGGGAATTTGAAAGACAACCGTTTATCTCGCCCCTCGGATTGAGCCCTGCCAATGGTGTGTTCCCAGACCCAACATCTTGATGTGGGTCTGGCTTGCCAGGCTAGTAGCCCAAATGCTCTCATTTAGAAACCTTTGGCATGGGAATGTTATTGACATGAAATTATATATTGGGTTATAATTTTGTCGCCATGACATGATATTCTGGGTTATGACAGTTGTGTAGATGTTTTTGAGCACCTAATCCATCCCCGACCCCTAAACCTAACCATTTCTCAATATAAAAAAACGTAACAGGCAGATAAAAGTACAGTCAAAATAATTTATTTTTTTAAAAATCTAAAATTTTGCGTCTTCCGAGGCCAAACGATTACATTGTTTATGTAACAGACCCTAAATTGATCACCGTCTCCATCCAATCTTGTACACATTCAAGTATCGCCTCCTGAAGAAGTGTTACGTCAGTTTCATCGTGAAATGCCATTGGCTCTCGTGGCCGATTGCCACATGCTAATATTCAGATTCATCTTTGAGTTTGGTAAGGCCGTGTTCACGGAGCAGAAAATGTTTCCCTCTGTTCCTCACGCAGTGTTATCGTATGGCTTCAGAAGAAATGCAGCACGAGTCATTTGTAATACTTTGATACAGCTCTGATGGTTTTTTGTCCCCCACCCCCACATAAAACATGCAACAGGCAAATAAAGTATGACTTACAATATTTATTGGTGAGACGTTGTTAGATTTAGGGTAGGGGTGGGGTTAGGTGCTAGATAGGCCTACATAGAAACAATAAAATACAAGATCAATATACAAAATGTAAGACTGAATCCTGATAAAACCAAAATCCTGATAAGAATGTGTAATAAAACAATAAATCTTTTCTGAAGAAAAGATGATGAAGCAAGGACACAGAAATCTTCTCTTCTCACCCATCCTAAACCCCCCTCTGCCCACTCCATTTTCTTTCACCCTGGCTGAAAGTTCACTAAGAATGGCAATAGATCACATGTAATGTATCTTAAGTCAAGTCATCTTTATTTATATAGCGCTTTTTACAGATTGTTTGTGCTGTAAAGCAGATCTAGAAGAAAATGGTCCAGCTTTAATGTGTTCACTGATGGTTCATTTTTGTTGTAAAAAGTTATTCAGTTCATTTATCAGCTTCCACACCTACATGTCCTGTCATGGTGCATGTCCACTGTGAGAGACATAATCTAAAAAAAGAAAAAATCCAGAAATCACAATATATGATTTTTTAACTATTTATTTGTATGATACAGCTGCAAATAAGTATTTGAACACCTGTCTATTAGCTAGAATTCTGACCCTCAAAGACCTGTTAGTCTGCGTTTAAAATGTCCACCTCCGCTCCATTTATTATCCTAAATTAGATGCGCCTGTTTGAGGTCGTTAGCTGCATAAAGACACCTGTCCACCCCATGCAATCAGTAAGAATCCAACTACTAACATGGCCAAGAACAAAGAGCTGTCCAAAGACACTAGAGACAAAATTGTACACCTCCACAAGGCTGGAAAGGGCTACGAGGAAATTGCCAAGCAGCTTGGTGAAAAAAGGTCCACTGTTGGAGCAATCATTAGAAAATGGAAGAAGCTAAACATGACTGTCAATCTCCCTCGGACTGGGGCTCCATGCAAGATCTCACCTCGTGGGGTCTCAATGATCCTAAGAAAGGTGAGAAATCAGCCCAGAACTACACAGGAGGAGCTGGTCAATGACCTGAAAAGAGCTGGGACCACCATTTCCAAGGTTACTGTTGGTAATACACTAAGACATCATGGTTTGAAATCATGCATGGCACGGAAGGTTCCCCTGCTTAAACCAGCACATGTCAAGGCCCGTCTTAAGCTTGCCAATGACCGTTTGGATGATCCAGAGGAGTCATGGGAGAAAGTCATGTGGTCAGATGAGACCAAAATAGAACTTTTTGGTCATAATTCCACTAAGCGTGTTTGGAGGAAGAAGAATGATGAGTACCATCCCTAGAACACCATCCCTACTGTGAAGCATATAGGGGTGGCAGCATCATGCTTTGGGGGTGTTTTTCTGCACATGGGACAGGGCGACTGCGCTGTATTAAGGAGAGGATGACCGGGGCCATGTATTGTGAGATTTTGGGGAACAACCTCCTTCCCTCAGTTAGAGCACTGAAGATGGGTCGAGGCTGGGTCTTCCAACATGACAATGACCCGGGGCACACAGCCAGGATAACCAAGGAGTGGCTCTGTAAGAAGCCGGTACTCTTGCATTGGCAAATCATGACATTTGAAATTTCTACAGTTTCATTGCTGGTACAACAACAATTTATTGTTATTTATTAACAACATAAATGTATTTAAACAAGTCGTGTGTGTGCGTGCGTGCGTGTGTGCGCGCATTTAATTACAAAGAAACATTCTCTTTTTAGAAGTTGGTCATTAATAAACTTGATTCTTGAAGTTTGTTAAGATGAGAGGTATACAACAATTACATTTAAACGGTAAACAACAAAAACAACCAAGAAAAGAGCTCTGATATTGTCTTTTCAGTCATATGTTTACAAGACAGCAAACATTAAAAAAAAGTAAACTCGGGTTTGATTTGGGCATGTCTGTGTAGGCTATTACATAAACTAAAAGAAAGCTTATATTCTGACTAGTTTGCTCGTTTTATTTATTAATAAAACATATAGTTTTACCCAAACTGTATAATTAAGACAAGTTTAAATGGCTAAATCTTGTATAAATATTTTTGAGTCTTCATTTTCTTTTAGCCTAGGCTACTCCAGTTCTTGTTAAAACACATTTTGGGCACTTTTTGTGTGAAATCATATTTATTTTCTACATCAAAAGTGTGTTTTGCTGTCACTTTAAATGTCGTGAGTAGCACAACAATAGACTCGGCGCCAAACCCCCGCTTCACTGCTGCTCACGCGACGCTCCTCCTCGCGGTGTGAATGCACTCATTGATTAACGCAAGCCGGAAAAAATACGCGCTGCTCACGCTTGCGGTGGCCGCGATCAGCTCCGGTAGCTGTTTCGCAGCCGTAACGCGCCGCAGATGTGTGCAGTGTAAATAAGGGGTTAAACGGCCGTCACGCTTTTTCTGTCAGTAGAGTACCGGCTACATGCGAGAAGTAGCGGTACGCAAGAAAAAGTGCAGGTACGCTTAAGAGTAAAGTGTAGAAGTGCCGGTACTGTGTACCGGTGAGTACCACCCCACTTCCAGCACTGCTTTTACAGATAAAATAAGCCAAAAAATGATTAACACTTATCTGCCTTTATCTCCACAACGCTTTATCATATTCAGACCAAACTTGGTACGTCATCACAATCATGACTTAAGGCTACATGCTGTGTTTGGGCGCACAGAAAATGGCTATTTTAGGTTATAACTTCTGAACGGTTTGTACGAAAATCATAAAAGTGGTCTGAGTTTTATGAACGGTATGGGTCATCTGCACAATGCTCTGAAAAGAGTCTGAGAAGTTTCGGACCAGAGCCATCAGTGGTGGGAAAAAAATATTTACACTTATAACTTTGGATTTGGTTGACTTATATTCACGGGAGTCATCTCCTTACATTCCCGAATCCTTGACGAGTCCAACGATACCAAACATTCTAGGTTTTGCCTTATGGTTGGCGCAATGTTGTAAATTAGTGTTAATGTGTGTATCTCTTTCTTCTTCTTCCTGGAGCCGGTGTGGAACAGGGGAGGCTAGCTGCTTCATTCGGTAGTGTGTGCTTCACCGTGTGAAAAAACAAAACAAAAAGCAAACCTTTTAACTGTTAAACCATTTAACTGATAGTATTAATCGGTCAAAATTTTTACTTTCGGTTAACGGGAGCATCCCTAACTATTACCAAACTAAAATGTGTTGACAGAAACATGTTGAAATATAATCCATTTATTTTTCTCTACTGATGTGTTCCTTTCTAATTATTTATAGTTATAGGCCGCCTGCATTTTTCCCATAAAATAAGTTCTGTAAAGTAAATTATTATTTTAATTACTATATTATTCTTAAATACTGTCTTTTTACGTTTGATAATTAAATGTTTTTACTATAGTAATAAATATATTTTTTTAATTACATTTTTATTTAAAATTAATAATCATATTTTTATTTAGAACTAATCATAATAATAATTTATTAATCATATTGATCTATCTATTTTTGGGCCACTAAACTGTGCAGCCCTAGTTTTTCCTAATGTTCACAGTTGTTTTTTACAGTCCTGCTGATTCAGCCCAGACTTTTTACAGACTTTTCTCTTCAAAGAGTCTCTTCAAATAGTTTTTCTCTGATAACATGGTAAATGACAGGTATGTTGAACAGGAACTGTTTTAGGAATGCAGACTGGAATAATAACCATTTTACAACCATTTTTTAATTGTGTTATTTCACAGCAAGACATAAGTTTATCTAACATTGTGATTTTGAGGTGTTAAACTGAATGAAATATAAGAGGAAGCGTCTAAACAACCTTAGAAATAAGAGGGTGTCTCCCACAACAGCTCAATATTTGAAACTTTAGCAAAGGAGATGGTCAGGTATGGCCATGGGCGTTCACATACATGACAAAAGCAAACAAAAGCCTCAAGGCAACTTGACAGATGCAAATAAATGACATGGTGGAGTGTAGGAGCATCAACTGTTCAGACGAGTATCTGACATGGGATTTAAAAAGTCATGTTAACAGTCAAACCTTTCGTTTGATTATTTTTTAGCAGAAAATCAGATTTGACCCACATTAAGCTCAGGTGTGAACATAACCTTTATTTGACTCGCAAACAAACTGTCTGGTGCCATTTTAAAATCCACACTAACAAAAATAGCCTCACATCTGCATGTTTTTTTTCACTTATCTGTAAGTGTGATGGCAAACTAAATTTTTTATTACACTGATCCTGGTAAAAAAAAAAAAAAAAAAAAACTTGCCAGCCACCGCCAGCATTTTTGATCATTTTCACAAAAGTTTCATGGCCCCCAGAATATTTTGTTGTATGAATTTCTGAACATGCAATATATCAAAAGGAGGAACAGAGCATGTGCTTTAAAAAAAAAAAAATGTTTTGTTCTATGCATTCCTTTTTATCAACACTTGAATGTGGGTAAGTCTCATAAAAAAAGCTTAAATGAGCAACACCCCTAAAGCTTCACAGTCCTATAGTTCGTCCTGGGTCAACATTTCATTCAATAACATTAGGGAGTTTTGATTTATATGCTGTTGATCGTGTTATTTTACATAAGCACTGGCTTACATATGATATTGCTCGTTTCTGCTTCTTCTTCACCTGTGTTTTGATCCAGAGATGCAGTACTTGTTCAGAAGATGTTATAGCGCCCCCTACAGTATAACAGTGAAAACACGGAAAGCTGGACATTTTTCGTCAATGGCGGGGGAGTTAAATTTCCTTCTTCCAGAGTGAATGCACAAATGACTTTGAAATTGCTTATTTTTCTAAACTTCTTGCCAGATTGAGGAACCCTCGATTCCAGAATGAGTTTGCAAATGACGCTTCAGGTCCCTTTGATATGTGAAACACATTTCACATTGTAGACATGTGTAAGGCTTCTCTCCAGTGTGAACTCTTATATGTGTCTGAAGGTTTCCTTTAAATCTGAAGCTCTTTCCACACTGAGGGCAGGTGAAAGGCTTCTCTCCAGTGTGAACTCTCATATGAACCTCAAGGTTTGTTTTGTTTGAGAAAGTCTTTCCACAGTGATAGCACATGAAAGGCTTCTCTCCGGTGTGAGTTATTATGTGCGCCGTAAGATGATTTATATCTGTGAAACTCATTCCACACTGATGACATATACAACAGTCTTCTCTTGAGTGCGTCCTCAGGTGCTTTTTAAGGGTTACTTTGTGGCTGAAACTCTTTCCACACTGATCACATGTGAACGGCTTCGCTCCAGTGTGACTGTTCACGTGATACCTTAGGTTTAGTTCTGTTGTGAAACTCTTTCCACACAGTTTGCAGATGTAAGGCTTCTCACCAGTGTGAATTCTCTTGTGCCTGTTAAAGCTTCCTTTTTGTGTGAAACTGTTTCCACACTGTTGGCAGGTGAAAGGCTTCTCTTTGGTGTGAACCATCATGTGACCTTTAAGGATTCCTTTCGTAGTGAAACTCTTCCCACACTGTTGGCAGGTGTAAGGCTTCTCTCCAGTGTGAATGTTCATGTGGGCTTTAAGGGTTCCTTTTTTAGTGAAACTCTTTCCACAATGAGGGCAGATTAAATAACTTATAGTTTCTGTCTGTTGAGCTCTTTTTTGTGAGGAATATTTCTCAGTCTGTGAACAACTAAACCGTTTTTCTCCAGTTGTGGAATCATGTTTCTCATACTGATCTCTCTCCATTTCATTCAGTACTTCACTATCCTCTTTCAGTGGCATCAGGTCTAAAGAGAAAAGAGACAAATACAAGTTAACGCCAGTTTAATGACATAAAACAACAGACATCAAAACCTTTAGACATGCTGAATCATACACCAACTATGCAACTGAAAGAGTTGTTACCTGTAATCTCAGAACCTCGTCACTGTTTAGGACACATCCCAAATACTTTCAAGCTGGCAGTTATCATACCCCTTACCAAAAACCCAGTTTTACCAGTTTTATTGATTCAACAAGGTGCTGAAAGCATTCTTTAGAAATGTTGGCCCATATTGATAGGATAGCATCTTGCAGCTGATGGAGATTTGTGGGATGCACATCCAGGGCACGAAGCTCCCGTTCCACCACATCCCAAAGATGCTCTATTGGGTTGAGATCTGGTGACTGTGGGGGCCATTTTAGTACAGTGAACTCATTGTCATGTTCAAGAAACCAATTTGAAATGATTCGAGCTTTGTGACATGATGCATTATCCTGCTGGAAGTAGCCATCAGAGGATGGGTACATGGTGGCCATAAAGGGATGGACATGGTCAGAAACAATGCTCAGGTAGGCCGTGGCATTTAAACGATGCCCAATTGGCACCAGGGGGCCTAAAGTGTGCCAAGAAAACATCCCCCACACCATTACACCACCACCACCAGCCTGCACAGTGGTAACAAGGCATGATGGATCCATGTTCTCATTCTGTTTACGCCAAATTCTGACTCTAACATCTGAATGTCTCAACAGAAATCGAGACTCATCAGACCAGGCAACATTTTTCCAGTCTTCAACTGTCCAATTTTGGTGAGCTCTTGCAAATTGTAGCCTCTTTTTCCTATTTGTAGTGGAGATGAGTGGTACTCGGTGGGGTCTTCTGCTGTTGTAGCCCATCCGCCTCAAGGTTGTGCGTGTTGTGGCTTCACAAATGCTTTGCTGCATACCTCGGTTGTAACGAGTGGTTATTTCAGTCAAAGTTGCTCTTCTATCAGCTTGAATCAGTCGGCCCATTCTCCTCTGACCTCTAGCATCAACAAGGCATTTTCGCCCACAGGACTGCCGCATACTGGATGTTTTTCCCTTTTCACACCATTCTTTGTAAACCCTAGAAATGGTTGTGTGTGAAAATCCCAGTAACTGAGCAGATTGTGAAATACTCAGACCGGTCCGTCTGGCACCAACAACCATGCCACGCTCAAAATTGCTTAAATCACCTTTCTTTCCCATTCTGACACTCAGTTTGGAGTTCAGGAGATTGTCTTGACCAGGACCACACCCCTAAATGCATTGAAGCAACTGCCATGTGATTGGTTGATTAGATTTTGCATTAATGAGAAATTGAACAGGGGCACGTTCAAGTTCAAAACGGTGCGCAACGTTTTGCTGCGGTTTCCGGGTTGAACGTCATGTTTCCTGGAAACGGCGTGCACCAGGGTTTGAGATGCGTTTTCTCTTGTTTGGTGGGTGTGTCAGAACTGCAGTCCAATCAGCAGCAACATGTATATAACGCACGCTGTATTAAAGTAAACTCGCACAATGGGTTCAAGGAAAGTTATTTACAAATGTGTTCGATGTAGCTCGGTATACGCAACAACTGAGGATATTAGAAGACATGTTTGTCGTAAGTTTTATGGTAAAAATATAGGATATCAACATAATGATGTAGTTGTTTATATTTTAACTTCATTGCAAGTGTATGATATTCGGTATAGAAATAAACAATGGTAATTAAGTGCTTTTCCTAAAAATGAGAAAGAAAATACAGGGAATTAAAACAGTATGAACTACAAATGAAGTCAGTGTGTGAGGATAAATAGATGTGTTTTAGTCTGAATTAGGTCAGGTGTTTGCTTCCATTTCAGTTTCCATAAATCCCTTCACTCGACTGGGATGCTCTCTTGTGTTCTGGGCGGCAAGTGCAGTAACTGTGTTTAATACTACAAAATATGCCCGATGTTACATATTTATATCGACTTCATCATGGCCTTTCTCAGCTGCCATAGTTGCAACTCTTGCGTCATCCGAACAGTGCGTTCAACGCATCACCGTTTCGGTTTAAAAAACGTTGTGCAACGTTTTGTCGGCGCTGAACGCAGCCCTGGTGTTCCTAATAATCCGGAACACCTGTTCAATTTCTCATTAATGCAATTATCTAATCAACCAATCACATGGCAGTTGCTTCAATGCATTTAGGGGTATGGTCCTGGTACTGGCCCTGGATGAGAGTCATCAGTACTATATATATATATATATATATATTAGGGCTGGGCAAGTTAACGCGTTATTATCGCATTAACGCATTTATTAATTAATGCCGACAATTTTTTTGTCGCACGTTAACGCAGTTTTTTTTTACAATTATGTTGAAAGTCCGTTGCTCACTGACTCTGAATACACATAGGCCTACAGTCAAACCATGGATCACAGGACAGGAGGGGTGGGATGTTGGTCAGCCAGCAAATAACCCACCCAAACCAGCAGTGGAGAGGCTTTGGCAGGTTCTCTCAGGTGAACAGAAAGGGAGACAGCGCTCCGCGAGTGAATGACAGGCGCTCTATGGATAGTAACCATGGCAACGGCTTCTGTGCGCTACGCAGCTGTAGCCTTTTTAACTTAAATCAAAATTATACATAACTTTACCTGATAGGCCTGCGTGTAGTTTATCGGAGATGTTCTGCCCATGTGAATTCCCTTCTGTTGATGACGTCCTGATAACTATTTAGATTGGGAAACTCACAAACAGCGAGCCAAGGATCAGTCTCTCTTCCAATGATTTGTGCTGAGCGTCGTGTAGCTACAAAAATAGACAATTCAACTTCTGCAACGGGAGAGCGCGGGCGCGTGCGTGAGGCGACCATGACCGCAACAGTTTCACAGGAACGCACCCGCTTGTCGCTGCACCTGTGCTCGACCACTTCACCTCACTCTAGGCTGATTATACTTCTGCATCGGACCGGACGAACCTACGCCGGAGCCTCTACGTTATAGACTACGTGTTGGTCTTTATTTATAGCCTACATCTGCGTCGTTGTCCCCCTTGACGCGCAATTACACATGCAGAGGGAGCATGCATGTGAAACCCGGGGAGCGGTTCTAGCAATCACAGCGCTTGCAGTACGCGTAGAATTGATGCATTGTTACATTTTTGGAGAGGTGCACGTCAGGGTACGCGCGCAACACACAGCAGGTACGTAGCTACGCCGTGAGTTCGACGCAGAAGTATAAATTGGGCTTTACATCTGTTTAATATAATCTTAGTGTACGTGGGAAACCATGTCATGACCAAACCTAAGCTACTATCAGAGAAGTAACGTTGGTCGACTTATATCTGTAGTAGTGGTCATGATCTCTGACTACATAGACTGTTTCTGCTGCTCCCTGATAAAAGATACCTGTTGATACCTGTTCAGAAAAAAAAAAACAAGAAAACTGGACTCATTTTAACAAGCTAGATTAAAGTTTTAATATTTGATTTGATTACATTAATGTTTAAGTTGAGATTTACAATAAATATTTTATTGCTACTGTGTAAAGGGAATATCTTTACACAATGTCTTTCAATCTTATTTTCTTTAAAAATAAGTTTTTTAATCAGTCTGTCTTGAAAAAAATCAGTGCCTACAAGTGCATGGTCTGGCATGACTGAATGCGCGCAAAGTGCGCTCCCTTAATTAATAATTCCTAAAAAGCTGACAGTTTATTGCAATCTCACACATCTCTGTTATCAATGAAGCTGACTGCACAATGAATATTTCATAATATCCACATTTTGTTAGTTATAATTAGAGGATTTGCCAGCATACAGAATTCAGCACTGAACAGAAAGTCCGTTTTGAGCGATGAGGGGAGTCTATCTTAAATGCCTCTGATTGGCCATTGCGTTCATCAACACATATGTCTGTGATTGGCTACATCGCTCAACGCTGCAAACATGTTATGAATAGAAACTCTGGCCTGTAAATCATTTCTATTGTGTTTTAGTTGTTCTTTTTGCTTTTCTGAATAAAAATCTATTCGTTTTCATGTTTTATTCATAGATATTTAAAGTTTCTATAAATCGCGAATCGTTTTA
The DNA here is from genome assembly GCA_029959095.1 of Rhinichthys osculus. Taxonomy (NCBI): domain Eukaryota; kingdom Metazoa; phylum Chordata; class Actinopteri; order Cypriniformes; family Leuciscidae; genus Rhinichthys; species Rhinichthys osculus. Next base: position 3,956,487 of record JARWKJ010000013.1, on the reverse strand, counting down.
TTCTCCCGCACACACAGAGTGAGTGCATTACCGCCCGTGCCCGCACTCGGCCATCAAATCTAGTCCCGCGCCGCACTCTATTGCGTTGGGAGTGCACGTCTCTAGATCAAGGGCCCGGGCCCGAGGATAGTGTCGGGAAATACCGGCCGCTCGGGCAGAGAATCTAAGCTCTAGTTCACTCCTCCTACGCTAAGGAACCGAGAGTTGTCATCCAGTCTCTTTGGTAGAGAGAGAGAGAGAGAGAGAGAGAGAGAGAGAGAGAGAGAGAGAGAGAGAGAGAGACGAGGAAAACAAACAAGCATGCAAATGGAAATGATCGCGGCCGAAAAAATTAGAGCTCTTTTTTTTATCGTGCGATTAATTGATTTATTGACTATCGCGACAGGCCTAATGCTAAATAAATGTATTTGTTTTATCTGTTCACGTGATCTCAACATGTCTGTCCCCATGAGGCGACCCGCTCCATGTCAAATAAAAGCGCTTTAATTAGTAGGCCTACACACTTCAAAAATATCATTAGCCATGTTTCCACTGCCCAAAAGCTAGCGTGCTAGTGCGTGCCAGGGCCAGTTGCGTTTCCACTGTCACTTCCGGGGCATCCTCGGGGCCAACGGCCATGTCTTTTTGGCCCGCCAAATACCTTGGACCAAAGCGGGCCAACTGGGGCTTGAGGAGTCGTTAGGAACAGAGACGGAGTTTATCTGAGTCAGGACAAGTTAACATCAGCATTAACCCCCTGGGGTCGGTGGTCGCGAGAGACTCATAACTCTTTGATTTTTGTCATACAGGCAAGTGTTATACATCATTCAAAACTGTTAGATGTCTACTTTTATTTGTGTACACTCATAATAAAAACAAAATGTTTTGCTTTTCGTAAAATAAAGAAAATAAACATGATGCACGTTCTGCCGTCTCTCAGTGTGAAGTTCATTCTGAAACGCGACAGAAAATGAACAGTAACTCAGCGAATACTGACCACACATACATGAGACATATGTCTTTACAAAGCTTGAAGTGTCTATTTTTAAATGTAAATCATATTTAAAAAAAATATTATCCATTTAAGTAATCCGTATGAAAGCAACGAGAGGTAGTTTCTCAAGCGAGTGCTCATAATGTGACTACACCCGTGCGCGCAAAAGCAATTCACATGCGAATCGTCCACGTGAATGAACACGGACTTGTAAACGCCCCCATCATCTTAAAACAAAGCATCAAACTTAATCATTCCTCTGGTTTTCATCGAGTTTGGAAGACACGCTGTGAGTTTACATTGGATTTACCTCAGAAGAAGATGAACGCGATTTAAAGATAAGAAAGATTTTTAAGCTAAGAAATGAATTCCCACTTATATTATAGTGCTATTGTTGCATAAACTTCACATTGTACTAGTTGAACTGGTGTCAGACTAAAATGTAAGAAATCGTCAGAAACATGTTGAAATATGAACTACAGACCTTTCAAGGCTAAATAAATATACATGTATGACACGAGAATGTTTTATGTTCGACAATAAAACACAGCATGATATAAAAGTAGGCTAGTATGAGTGTTTACACTAACATGACGAATATTATAATGTTTAGATTCGTGTTTACTGTTAAATACCGTATTTCCCGCACTATAAGGCACACTTAAAAGCCTTTAATTTTCTCAAAAAACGACAGTGCGCCTTATAATCCGGAGCGCCTTATATATGGATGGTGAACACACGTTCACCAAGACGGGGAGACAGCGGCGGGTGACTTACGCCACTATCTGCCAATGGATCGTGGATGCCTGGGCTGATATATCAGTCTCAACTGTGATCCGAGCTTTCACGAAGGCAGGAATAATCTCTTTATTCAGCCAGCTCACATACCCGTATTTACTTCCTGTTTTCGGCCGAAGTCCACAGTAGTCGATTGTCGAGTGTGCGCGCGCGCGCGATCAAACCTCCTCTGTGTTTTCAACATCTGATTCGGATGAACTATCTATTTGAGCTGATATTCTCAGAACACCACACAGCACCGTCATCGGCTGACAGTCTGAGTCTCCACTGTTGCTTAGTTACCAATGATCGCTTGCGCGCACTCGACAATCGCCTACTGTGGACTTCGACCGAAAACAGGAAGAAAATACGGGTATGTGAGCTGGCTGAATAAACCATTTTTACTCATATCTTTCACATTTACTGCAGTCAGATTCACCGTGTTCACTCACATGGCTGTGCACTTGTAATGACACATTAAGGTTGTTAAGAGGCTAAAAGCAGGTTTAAAACTTGTCCCGTTTAAGTCAACAGGGTGCAAATTTTAAAAAGAGGATAACAAGGTGTAGGCAACACCGGTTTTTGTCGTTGTTATCTGTACTGACAGCACTCCAAATTTACAAAAAATGAGCTCAATGTTAAAATTGACCGGTTTGAACAACGTTACCATGGGAGTGAACGGAGTTGTCAGAACGCTTAATAAAGTTTGACTTTATCTGACTGTTTTGTTGACATTCCCTTTAGCACATCTAGTGGATGCATAACGCAAATCCAGTCAAACGTTTGACTGCAGTATCTTATGCGCCTTATAATCCAGTGCGCCCTATATATATGAAAACTTTTCTAAAATGTGTCATTCATTGAAGGTGCGCCTTATAATCCGGTGCGCCGTATAGTGCGGAAAATACGGTACTGTGTTCGTGGATATCTGCTCAAACGTAGAGGTTTATATTGTGGTAACAATATTGTTTTATACTTGAGCGGCTCGATCATACCCTATATATATTTGGGGTGGAACGGTACATGTATTCGTATTGAACCGAAACGGTACGGGCGTCACGGTTCGGTGCACGAATTTACACGGAGAATACACGGTATAAAAATAAATAAAACTCGCGTGCAAATTAATTAATGTAATGCGGAGCAGCGGAACTACTGTTAGATACGCGGGTTCTTTAGGGACACATAATCTGTACCATCGGCTAGCTCTGAACACGCGTTCACTTCAAACGTTGGCTTTATACGCGCGTCCTATTCGCTTTGGACTAGCGTCGAACCAGAGCCAACTACGTCGAACTAGACGCGAATTTGACGCTCTATTCACGTTTGGTGTGACCGCATAATGAACAGGCTGCGATGTCAAGATTGCAATGCTGGAGTGTGTGTGTGTGTGTGTGTGTGTGTGTGTGTGTGCACGAGAGAGATAGAGAGAGTGAGAGAGAGATGCGCGGGCACGATCGAACTGTGTGTGTGTGTGTGTGTGTGTGTGTGTGTGTGTGTGTGTGTGTGTGAGAGAGAGCGAGAGAGGCGCGGGCGCGATCGAACAGTGGAAACATTGTAGCGTGGCCACATAGGAGGAAAGTTTAGATAAGGTTAGTGACTATTATTTAATGTTTAGTCACTGGAATTTCCTAACTTTTTCTACTTTACTCTGTACTCTGTATGCCTTGCTATTGTACTGTATTTGGATCCCAAGGTCTGTGCGTGCTTGAACATGTGATGAGGTTTGTCACGTGGGCGTTTGTCACAGTTAAACAGGAAAAGACTTTTAGTTTGTGATAAAAGGAACCGGAAAGCTGCTGTTCGGGAGAAGCGTCTTCTCATTCACAAACCGGCCGGTGTTTATGTGGATTTTCCCGGGATCGATTGTCTTAGAAGCGCCGAGTCGCCGTTCCTCCGTGGAGAACTTCTATTGGCTCGTTGCCAGGATTACTTTGAGGACAAAAGCCTGTCATCCCCGCATTTGATCACGCTCACGGTTTTGACTTTCCGTCTGGTGAGGCTGATCTTAACACACACACACGCGGGACTATTGAACTTGCGTTCGAACTTACGCATACACACATACACTCATACAACGGGTTATATTGTTGTGGTATATGGTATTATTGTTTGTTTCTATGTTTGGTGTGAAATACACGGAAGGAGATATTGAATTTGCAGTATGTTCAATGAACTCTGATTTCAACCATCTTAAAAAAGGAAGATAGAACAGGCGTTCTTAATTATTTTGTAACTCGGCTGTATTGTACGGTCAGAGTGTTACAACATAAAAAACATACTCCCTCATTTTGTTCATACATATCATTAAACCTGCAAAGTGTTTACTTATATTTGTGTACACTCGCAATAAAAAACAACATTGTGCTTTTGTCACACTGTAACCCACAACTGTCACCCAACCAAAATCACACACACACACACACACACACACACACACACACACACACACACACACACACACACACACACACACACACACACTGTTTTAAAAGCAAAACATTTATCCAACTCCATTTCAAAACAGTCTGTGTGTTCCATCTTTTGGACATTCATCGCATTGGTTTTCATTTCTTGTCCTCGGAGCGCTAATCTTACACATTCTACATTGATTAAAAAAGAAAATCGAATGTGTTTTTAATGGTAGTATTATTTTTTACAGAAATCAATTATTTATAATTCAGATGAGAATAATGTTACATTGTTAATAAATAATGTTAATTCAAATTAAGGAAAACAAATATATTGATCTGAAATATAGCAAATTAATTTTAAATTAATTTAGGTACAATTACAAAACATATCGCAAGGTCTTTTGTCTTTTTATTAATTTAATTAATAACATAATTATATAAAACTATTGTCAGTGCACTACAAATAAACTGTTTCTATGCCTTTATTAATACAACTTATTTTAAAAATACAATGCCTTCTGCATTTTTGTTTTGCTTTTCCCTCCATTGTACCGAAATCGTACCGAACCGTGATGTCTGAACCGAGGTATGAACCCAACCGTGACTTCTGTGTACCGTTCCACCCCTAATATATATATATATATATAGGCTACTGTACTGTATATCAGGGGTATTCAATTACAGTTCCAAGAGGTCCGGTCTCTATATTTCCTTCCCAGCGGAGGTGCGGACAATACTTATTTTTTTTTTTGGAACAGTTATACATTTCCATCTGGCCGCCGAAGTACTTTTACCAAAAATGTACCCCAAAAAGTCAATATTTCTCCCAACAGGGTATGAATATAAAAATGTTAGATCCTGTTCAATAGCCTATTCTTATTTATTTACACCTCTGTGTCTGGCACATAGAAGGCCCTGGGACTGAGGAACTTACTGGGGGTGCAGAAAAGTATGAATCATTTTTATATTTTGCTCAAAGCAATAAACTACTAAACATAAACAATGTACATCATCTAATAATCAAAACTCATCATGACGACAAAACAAAGTTAACTAGTAATTTAAAAGTTTCAGTAAGATATCTCTAAATAGTTATCCAAATTGTGACATTGTTTATTATCAAACTAGTGCAAAGTGCCCGTGCAAAATCCATTTATGTGTGTGTTTTTAGGAATTGTTGGTTTGAGTGCTCATTGTTACAATTACACAGCAAAAGTTCAGTGACATTTTTATTTGTGCATGGTAGAAAGCAAATACTGATACTGACATGATGTATTGGAGGATATATTTAGAGTGAATATGTGTGTTTTGTTAGTGGAGACTGACTGTTCTTGAAGATTACATGTTGTTATTGAGTCAGCACCTCTTTATATAGACAACATTGCTCAGAAAGTGGCGCTTTTTGTTTGTTTCATCATCTTGAGCAAGAATACGAAGTCTGCTTGATCTGCCAACTCTGCTGGCTGTAACGTAGAATTGACCATGACTGAAGAAGTCTCTTGTGCAGAAGACACCAACATGTTGCAAAGACTGGCCTTGTGACTTATTATATGACAACATTATAATATAACAACATTATTGCAGTCATTAGTTTTCAGGAGATACAGCGTTCAACATACTAAAGTATTTTAACTCCAAACTTTTTCATAGAACAGATTGTAGGCATAATAGCCAGTTTTAGCATTGAGATCAGGCTATGTTTGACTTGTTGACTACTATCCAGTTAACGACCGATAAAACACTGTTAAGCACAACAAAGGAGAACACATACACAGCTAACTTGGTTGTTTCAATGATGAAAAGTAAGGATGGCTTACACTGGAAAGATGGGATTTGCCGTCACTATCGGTAAGAGGATAGTTAACCTTGTTTAAGCCTGCATAGCCTACATGAGCTATCCTGTTGAAGAGCCAGAGCAACTATTTAACATAGCATATTCAACATCACATAGTTACAGGCTAACTTCAGCGCGCATGACACAGTAATAGCTTAACATTGAGACCATCTTCAATGTGTGCTTCTTTTACCGATATATTTACCGATATCTTTTGCATTTCTAATCCAAACAACGTCAAACTTGGCACTGCACTTACTCGTGCCCGTAGCAAGACACCCGTCAAGTTTGAAATCCATCCGACTAACGGTTCGAGAGATATGCGATTAACAGACAGACAGACAGATGTTCCTGTGATTTATAGATAGATGCTCTTTATATGCTGATTATGAAAAATGCTAATGCTAAATGTATGAAAAAACGTCTAAATCGTCGCACATTACCTTATGGGAAAGTATATTCGCTCACCGTGTTTCTGCTACTGTTGTTAAAATAATCGTTTGCAGCTCTTGCCGCCTTACGTCTTTAGTGAAGGAGAGAGAGAAGCAACTCGCAAGGAGCGGAAACGGCTTGAATGAAGCACTTTTGGCTCTAGATAAAAATAGTATAGAAATAGCTCCGAAAGATCATTACCATAATCGACCCTGAGTGCTTGCGGTGTGAACCACTCCGTTGTTTTGACGCCCTGCTCACTTTAATCTGTAGAAAAAGGTAAAACGGTGCCAATTATGCCACCATTTAATAAAGAATTATCGGTTATCTGTATCGGCCAAAATGTTCATATCGGTGCAGAAATATTTATATGAACTGCAAGAGACTATGCGCTCTAACCATTACCATAGTAAACGTGGTAAATATGACCGCTTGAAGAAATCAGACAAATCATATAGTCGATCACAATCATGTATTTATTTTATCTGTCGTACGTCTCTTCTCTTTATAATGGACTGTCTGATATCCATATTTAGCTCCGCATATGTAATAAAATAAAGCAAGTCTGGTTTATCTAGAGCTTTCTCAGTTTCTCTGACTGAAAATATAATTGTATTGGGACGGTCACTGGAGAGACTGTTAAAGATCCGCAGGTCGTATTTTTGGTGGAAAATTAAAGATGATCATTCTTTCTAAACCTGATGTAAACGTACTGTCCTGTGACTACATATAAACATTGAATTTATTTGAATTTGAGACTGAATTAAGTACGTGTTCTTTCTTTTGAGAAATAACTGTATATACCACTTGTTTTATTCTATTTAAGCGCAATCTTGACATAAATTCATTATAGTCAATCAATCACTTAGCCTATTAGTGTAAAATATCGATGCTTGGGTTTTAAATTTTTAGTTAAAAAAAACAAAAATGCTAACAAACGGCCGCTTTTATCATGTTTGTTTTGCAATCTCTCTAGTTTCCAGTGATTTCATTGTGATTCATTTTCTGATAAAACTTCCATTTGTTGGTGAAATGATGGGTTTGTGTGACGTTGTTACAGAGAGGTGTGTTTTAGTGACGCTCTGCAGAGCTTCAGGCCCGACGGTGGAAACACAGTGTGGTTTTGGACTCGGTGTTACAGGCCCGAGGATATTAGCCCAGACCGGCCCGTTTAAAGCCCTGGCTCACACTGGCCCGACAGTGGAAACATGGCTATTCATTTCTTTAGAGCTGGACATTTTAACAAGGATCAAATGACTGAATGAAACCAACCTGTGTGTTCCTCAGTTTCTTCATGTTTCACTCTGATTGTTTCTTCAAACTTCACGTCTTCACTCTCCGCTTTAATAAACGCCATCTTTAAGATGAGAATAAATAAAGTAAAAACACTCAAAACTAAATCTCTGAGTGCGTCTCAATCAGATCTAGTTCAGTAGTTCAGTTCACTGGTAAGTGAGTCAGTCAGAGAGAGAGTTAATGGACTTAAATGACCTGATTAGACTAAAAACACTCAAAACTAAATGTCTGAGAGCGTCTCAATCAGATCTAGTTCAGTAGTTCAGTTCACTGGTAAGAGAGTCAGTCAGAGAGAGAGTTAATGGACTTAAATGACCTGATTAGACTAAAAACACTCTAAACTAAATCTCTGAGAGCGTCTCAATCAGATCTAGTTCAGTAGTTCAGTTCACTGGTAAGAGAGTCAGTCAGAGAGAGAGTTAATGGACTTAAATGATCTGATTAGACTAAAAACACTCTAAACTAAATCTCTGAGAGCGTCTCAATCAGATCTAGTTCAGTAGTTCAGTTCACTGGTAAGAGAGTCAGTCAGAGAGAGTTAATGGACTTAAATGACCTGATTAGACAAAATACTTAGGCTAGCATTATAACAGACAATTATTATTTAGTTATGATTTATATTTGGCATTTAATAACTTTAATATATTACACATTGTAACAGTTATGATTACACCTGTTTGTGTTTATTGTACTCGTTGTATTCACACGGTTTGACCAGCAGGAGTCGTCAGTGTTTGAGGTGATTCAAGCACTTTGAAAATGAATCATTTAGCAAAACATTAGATTTAATGGAGTTTCGAAAATCTCCGTCTCTCTCTAAACTACTTATCAGTGATCAACTCGTGTTTATAATGAACTGATTCCCGATATAGAGAGCGAAACTATGTAAAGTTACAATATGTTAATTGTGTAAATCTGATGTTTGCTGTAAATTGTTATAGCCTACGTCCCATCGAGTCATGACTGCTATGTTGCTCGGAACTGCACCTAAGAATTTCACCCACTGTTGCACTTGTGTATATGGTTGTGTAACAATATAAAGGGATTTGATTTGAAACGAGATGCATCTTTTCTGTTTCTCGTGTGTGGATAAGCTTTACTCACAAAAATAACGTTCATTAGTTAGATAAAGCATTACATGTTACATTCAATAATATATCATTCATTTTTACATCCCTTGTAAAAACTAAAAAAGTGATTCAACGATTTTAAACTCTTTAAATATTTAAAAAGACAAACCTTTCTTCAGCAGAAACACAACAGATGCAGGAGCGCGACGCAGCATTATGACGTCACATAACCACACCAAAATAAAAGTCCAGTCCATAGAAATGCACATGAATATAATAAAACCTACATCAATGGCGTTCAAATTTAAATTATTGTGCTGAATAAATAAAAAAACAGAGTTTGGACCACATATAATACGTGATAATCTGTCTAAATGGCAAAACACAAAACAAAGCTCAAATTTTTGTTTGTTTGGTGCATTTAAAAAAAGAGAGCTTTATATCAAAAACTGTTATTTTGTTACTATACAATAAACGAGATTTGTCAATAAAATTAAACCTTCATAAGGTCAATAGACTCAAAAACACTAAATAAATGCAACAATCAATAACATTGTGTTGTGTATATTTTGTTATACAAACACACTTATACACTATTTGGCTATACTCTCTATGTTTTGACTGGGATCATGTTTTTTTTTTTTTTTTGTACTGTCCCTATACAAATAAACTTATAAATAAAATATATATATATATATATATATATAAATAAGTGTGTGTGTGTGTGTTTTCAGTAATTATGCAAGCAGTTTGTCAATGTGTCTAAGTTTCAACACTGTCAGTTCTTACTGCCCAGCCAATATGTCCATGTGGGCCCCATGTGGGCTTTTGATGGGCCACCCAAATGGGGCCCAGATAAATGTGTCCATCGGCCCCACATGGGTCCCATGTGTGTTAGCCCATATGGGTTAATGATGGGTACACAGTGGGCTCCAAGTTGGGCCCATGTAGGAGTTCATTTTATGGGCCCACTTGGGTCCCAAAATATATAATATTAATGGGCCCAAAGTGGGTCCCATACATCACCCTTATGGGGCCCTTATGTGTGATCTCACTGGACCCCCAATGACCCCTTATATGGGTTGTGGGACCACAGTGGGCCACATTTATTAAGTAAACCTGATTCCTATGGATCAAGTTAATGTGCTATTCTACAAAATTAACTTTCAAATCACTTCAACTTTGTTAGTCTTGCAAACCAGTACCTGCCCAAACCAAGAATGCATCAAATCAACAGATTTTGTGTTGCTTTAATATTTGAATGTCTAAGAAATTACTAAATATTTAAATTGCGGGAAAAAATGACTTCAATTAGAAGTCATTAGACTTCAGAATGTGTAAATCAAGGTTATTAAGTTAATGTCTTCAGGATAAAACCTCAAATAAAAGTTCTCAGTCCTGTGCCTGTACAGACTCCTCAGCTTCAAACCTAAAGGGTAAAGAAAAAAGGACAAATACATACTTTTAAAATCCTAGCAGAACACTGCAGAAAACTCACATGAACATTCATTAAAGAAATGCATGAGTATAATCTAAATTATAATCATGCTTCACGATCATACCCCCCAAAATAATCTGAGCAAATACAATAGAGATTCTAGATGTTGGTGCTTGAACCCCTAAAAAGAAAATCGGAATATAATAAAGATCTTGGCCCTTTGGGGCTTGACTGCTAACATTAATAACAATAAGAACACTACCAAAATGAATAGGTGCCTATGCACCTTCGATGATTGACCCCTAAAAATCACAGTGCTGCTGAATATTTGATTCTGATTGGTTAACTTAACAGATGTTAAAATGACTACTAATTGGATAAAAATAAATAATTTATCTTTCCCTTTATTTGTTATAAATTATGTAACTTACACCTCTGACTGTGCTGCTCTCCGCACAAGGTTTCTCTGGGCTCTCAAGGCACGGTTGCCATCTCTATCCCTAGCATTTGTGAACCATTTACAGAGGGCTGTCTCCACCTCTTTCTTACTGACAGTTCTCAAGAAAGGGTTCTGTTTCAGGCTACCTGTGAACCAAAATAATGAATTAATTTTAAGTAAAGGGTGCTACTGCAGCAATACACTAGCCTGGTTAAAACCAGTTGTAAGGGAGTTATGGTCTGAAGCGTCATAGACAAATCATTTCCAGCGGGGCGTCACCAACGGACGTCGCGGATAGACCTAAACCCAATCAGAGCGATGAAGGAGATGACGTATGCAGAGCGGCGGAGAAACATCTCCGAGTGTTGTTCTTTACTCGGTTTTTAACTAAAAGGAAACGTTCAAATGGCTTAAAACAGACGCGATAGCTGATTGGAACGAGTGATGTTCGACGGCGGCATCCATCTCTGTAATTTAGGCTACAAAATCTGCTTCAAAATCCCAGCGCTGTTGTAAGACCGTAAAACTTGTTGAAGAGAAAATATCTGACCACATGGTCTATTGAGACAAAGGACCTTGGCAAATTAACATTTGAACTCTCTCTCACACACACACACACACACACACACACACACACACACACACACACACACACTTCTTCCCCGCATCCCCCACTCTCGCAGTGACACATAAAAACTCACATAAGAATATCTATGTTTTGATGTGAATGATTATCATTGAGTATTATGTTTGGTATCATTTTAAAGGTCTCAGGGTGCTGGTTCAGATGTCTCATTCCCAAAGTATAAAACAAAAGGGTAATAAGGTTTTTTAAGAGTTTAGGGATATCTGGCACACAAATGAATGTGGTCTCCTACTCCCAAGGTGTGAACTCAATGCTAATTTCCACTGTTAGCAAATGGTACAAACACAGTACATTTCCACTGTGAATAAAGGTTTACATATGAAATGAGGTCTGGCTATTTAATGGAAGGGAGCAAGGGATCGTGGCTTTTTTCTGTATTTCAGATAGCCCGTGAGGTTTAGCTCATGTAGTTCATGTTGGGTTTGCATCTATTTCTCTAATCCTAAAACATTTGATGATTTGCATTGATTATCTTTCAATTGATTATGGAATTGTTAAAATACATTTACCTGACATAATAAATTGTTATATTTGATTATTCTAACAGACTTTGACTTTATTTTCATTGGAGTTAAAAGGAATAGTCAAACATTAACGTATATTTAATGATGCACAGATATCATTAAAACACTTTCATTCTATGGAGTCAGATGAAACGAGTTAATACATAAGACAAAAAGTATTACATTTAATTAAATATCCCTCTGCCATTGGAAGAGACGGAACGTGCGTTGAGACCTTCACCGCTAATTTGAATGCCGCCCTTGGATCGAATTAGCTGGTCTGTTGCTAATTCAAATTGGTGACCCCGACGTGATCGCAACAGATGAATTCGCGAGCAACGTCTTTTCCAGCAAAGTATGGGGATTTTGAAAATCAGCATGAGGTTTGAACATCTTCACTTTCTTCTGCCGCTGTGGTAAGTCATTTTTTTCTTCCCTCTTGAGAAGTGTTGAGAAAATGTTGTTTGCATTGTTATGGGTAGCTATAGGAAAGCCCTTTGTTTAGTCCAGAAGTGAAATACGTGAGGACGTGATAAGCGACAGCGCAGATGAAGAATGAAAACCCTTGTTAATAGATTAAAGATATCCTTGTTTGCCTAAGCAACAAAAAACGAAACCTAAAATCGGAATAACATCTTCCAAATGTTTTTCGTGTAACGTTACTTGATGAGGAGCTGTAAAACAGCCTAAAAGTTTTCAAATCAGCCGCATGTTTGTCGCCATTGTGGTATTGGCTTTGTTGAAACGAACTAGCAACAAGAGAATCGGAAAACAACAGAAAGGAAAATCTAAGTTTGTAAACGGAGAAATCGGAGAACACGTGATTTTACAAATACAAAGGCAGATCGATGCATTGTTTATAAAAAGCTAAATTTGGGAAAACAGGATGATATGATTTACAGGCTAAAAGCAGATCTCATGGCTAAGCTAAATGCTATTTTCCATGCTGCCTCCAAAAGGAGACTAAGCTAAATGCTAGTACGGTATTGCCCATGCTACTTAAACAAAGCTAATGCTAAATGCTAAATGCCATGCTGCATTCAGAAATGCTTAACCCTTTGCGTGACCAGCCCACCGGTGGGCACAAAAGCCACATTGAATAATATTCTAAACCTAAACAAATCTTGACAAACTCTATATTGCATTTGAAAGCTTCCACTTTGACACAGATGGGATTAAAAAGCAATAATGCAATAATTTGTATTTTCAAATTTGGAGTTGTGTTTTAAACATTGTAATGCACTCTTAGAACACACTTTATAGTTGTTTTGTGCTACTATATGTGCACATAGGCTAATTGTAAGTTTATTCTTTAAACACAGGATTGCTTTACTGTTTGTGTATTTGGAACACTTAGGTAAAGGCTGTGATGTTGTATTCTAGGCCGCGTATCCTGTGTGAACTGAATTAAACGTGTGTGTCTCTATGCTGAATGTGGTTATAATGTGATTCACAATGAATTTGAGAGTCAGAAACCACGAACGCGCATCTCATTAATCCTGAAACAAAAAACCTTTTCATATTCAAAGCTTTAGAGAACGTAGACTTTACCTCTCCACTCTATGGGAGCTGTTTCGCATACCAAATTTGTAAATGGTTACGTTTGAATTAATTCTGAATGACTCTGAAAGAGATTATTGGATTCGTATATTTCCACATCTTTCGCGTCAGATTAGCGACGGCTAATATCCGATACCATTTTAAGTGTACTTGAATGAGGAGACGGGTAGTTTCCGTCTAGAATCAGCTAATGCTGCAACCTAGATTTGGGTACGTCTAAATACCTCTGTCCTAATTTAATGTTACTTTAGATAAGTGCTAAAGTAAATTATTGAATTAAGTTCCTGAGGTGGCATTCAAGGAGGCTATGAATATGTCTTCGATTGTGTACGTGTGAATTACGGCAGATCCCAGATATTTAGCCAAATTACCTCTGAATTGGTTATTGGAACTGACGGGAGTGTGCCGTGCGGCCTTGGGAGAAGGAACGCTGAGCGATATAGATTCCCTGATCTAAACAGATAAAACTAAAATTAAGAGTTCAAAAGAATAATCAAACGTTAAAATGGCCATTTAAAAAGACTAAATGAGAAGAAAAGGTATTTGAAACCTAGCAAACAGAAAGGAGAAACAGCGAATGTACAGCTTATGAGCCTTGAGCCAGAAAGCCTTTTCATATTCAAATGTAAACACATGCGAACGAGCAGAGACTCTTCAGAAGACCAGAAATAATATAATTTAATTTATATTCTGAAATATAATGTAATTGTATTATAACTCAAATTATAATATACATTATGTTGTAATCGCCAAGCAGGCATTAATTGGAGAAGTGTGACATTAATCCTTACAGTTCGATTTCGTTGACCTGCTATCCAGTGCCAAAAGGGCGGAGGTGTGTTTTAATTTTTTGCCTTTAAAAAACACTCCCAGAAGTGTGGCACAGGTAATAGCCAACTGATCAAGGAAGCAAATTTAGAAGGAGGGTGTGAACTAAACATCAGACAGACCACAGCCTTTTAAAGGTAACTAGAGACCTGCACTAACCAAATGTGTGAACGACACCATGACCACAGATCTGACTGTAATGAAAGCAACTTGAGGTAAAACCAGAGAATGTCCCCAGCAGAACTGGGACCTTAATGCTGTGACACAGCAGACTGTGAAGGCTCGACTACAAGAGCAGCTTTAAGGTGTCGCACACTGCACTGAAACAACAGCAATAATTCAGACCTGGTCAATGAAACTCGGTTTCATGGGACAGCTGGAATTAAAATTGCAATGGACATGATAATGGAGCAAGCAAAAGAATCCCACATGTCTGAATTTGAAACTGTTGAAAACATCAGAATTAACTGTGGTTCTCTCTGCACTTGTTTGTGTCAGGTTTACTTCTGCAATTCCTCGGAGGACGGATGCCAGGACGGCCGGACCTCACGATTGTTAGAACATAACCTGAGATTCGGGAGATGGGTGAAAAGACACTTCAAAGGCCATTTACATCTCACAATAGCACATCACTACATTAGCATGGCCTCCCAGTTTAGAACTGGAACTAAAATTTGCAACACAATTGCTATCCAGTCGATTCCACCCATCTCCTAGACATAAACACTGAACACACTCCTCCATCACTACACCCTCACAGCATCATCACCTGGAATAGATCAAGTCTATTCAGACTGAACACTACACATCATGAGAAGATAAAGATGACATAGAGTCCAAAAGTGTAACTTCACTAAAGATCTATTGTCCATCTTCACACTAACAGATCCAGATAGCTTCACACACATAGGATGGTAAAGCTGATCCCATGATGACCGAGGCACACATAGCATACGCTATTCACAACACTCTGCCAACTCATGGGAAAACACTGTAATATACATATGAATGGCTACAGTCACAAATCAATGATGCAAAAACAAAATTAAAGCAGAGGCAGACCTGCTATTAAATTTTAAAATGTTTAAACTTTCTGATTGTTATTAGGGTGGTTGGAAGGTCAGAGGGCCCCTGATTTCTCAACAACCACTAATAACAGAAACATCTTAACAAATAGATCGCTTCGTGTGAGCGCTTCAAACAATTACAGAATTTACAATTCAACCCTGTCATTGACTGTGACTTAGCCAACAACAACACACACACACACTCTCTCTCCCTCTCTTTCTCTCACACAAACTATCACACTCACACACAGACGCACACACACACACCCTCACACAAACACACAATCTCACACCTGTTACAAGGAATGAACAATCTCCATTCATGTTCCAAGTCACTTCTTAGATTTGCATAAGTGGCTTGCATTGGAAGATTCCTGAACAAACAGTGATTCTTCATATTTTTTTATTTTTGAATATTATTATTGTTATTACAAGACGTATTGATGCATACCATTTATTTGATTGCTTTGATTACACTGACCTCTTGCTGCATTTCCTTTGTATAATTCAGATCAAAAAATATATATATATTTAAGAATTGGATATTTAATATGAGACAAACTTACCATTCGGGACCATGAGAAACATATGAGACAGATGTACCATTCACACCTGCTGACAAGAACATGGTATTTGACATTGAACATGACATGATTTTGTTTTGTCGTATTATGCGTTTCTATGGATTTCTTCGCGAGTTCAAGTTCATATGTGTTCAATCGTGAAGCGGACATTTAAGATGCTTTTCAGGTGTCTCACACAAGGCAGTGTGAAGCCAAGGAGAACACCTTCATCCACTGAGGTCTGTCCAGACAGCCGCACCGTTGGGAGGTGACAGGATTGGTCAAGAAGGGACAGATTATCGTTATGGGGAAGGTGCCAGGGAAACGGAAGTTTCTTCATGAAGGAATGACACGTCAACTGAACAAGTCAAAAGGTCCAGATTGACTATATGAACTTTGCTCACATCACAGGATCACCGGAAGAAAGCCTGAACGCCTCATCCACCTGCTGGACTCATGCTACATACACCTGGTGAGAACAGGTGTTCTGCAGGGGAACACAGCCCTCTGAGCTTCTACAGATGCTGACATTGCAAAGACAATTTTTGAGTTTCAAGGATTACGACAAACGTCTTACTATGACCCCTTAAGTGTCTGAATGTGACCCACGGGATCAAGGAGGGAATCTGTAAGACCGTAAAACTTGTTGAAGAGAAAATATCTGACCACATGGTCTATTGAGACAAAGGACCTTGGCAAATTAACATTTGAACTCTCACACACACACACACACACACACACACACACACACACACACACACACACTTCTTCCCCGCATCCCCCACTCTCGCAGTGACACATAAAAACACACATAAGAATATCTATGGTTTGATGTGAATGATTATCATTGAGTATTATGTTTGGTATCATTTTAAAGGTCTCAGGGTGCTGGTTCAGATGTCTCATTCCCAAAGTATAAAACAAAAGGGTAATAAGGTTTTTTAAGAGTTTAGGGATATCTGGCACACAAATGAATGTGGTCTCCTACTCCCAAGGTGTGAACTCAATGCTAATTTCCACTGTTAGCAAATGGTACCATGTAAATTTACTTCTGCCCCCACTAAGTCTGGGGGGATGAACACAGTACATTTCCACTGTGAATAAAGGTTTACATATGAAATGAGGTCTGGCTATTTAATGGAAGGGAGCAAGGGATCGTGGCTTTTTTCTGTATTTCAGATAGCCCGTGAGGTTTAGCTCATGTAGTTCATGTTGGGTTTGCATCTATTTCTCTAATCCTAAAACATTTGATGATTTGCATTGATTATCTTTCAATTGATTATGGAATTGTTAAAATACATTTACCTGACATAATAAATTGTTATATTTGATTATTCTAACAGACTTTGACTTTATTTTCATTGGAGTTAAAAGGAATAGTCAAACATTAACGTATATTTAATGATGCACAGATATCATTAAAACACTTTCATTCTATGGAGTCAGATGAAACGAGTTAATAAATAAGACAAAAAGTATTACATTTAATTAAATATCCCTCTGCCATTGGAAGAGACGGAACGCGCGTTGAGACCTTCACCGCTAATTTGAATGCCGGCATTGGATCAAATTAGTCAGCCTTACACTGTCGTCATCGTGTAAAGCCCGCCCCAACGTTTCTGATTGGTGCCGCGATTTCGACGGATTGGAAATGGGCTTGAATGAGCTCTTTGCCAGACTAACTTTCAGAGCAAATCTAAATTTGCCGGAAGTTGTCTGGGTTTTCCCAGGCTAGCAATACACCACTATATTGAGAGCAATACACCTAATATATGAAAAGTTAATTTGCAAAGACAGATAACTCATTTTTTAATGATTTTCATAAACATGTTTTTTATATGTGCATTCGAACATCAAACAGAAAAATGAAACGAAAGTGAAATGAAACCGCACTATTCGTTTAGCGCAGCGCGAGCTCAGAACAGGTTTAATGATCATTATGGATCATTACAAATAGCATACTTTGCTTTAAAAGTACCAAGTAGTCACGCAGTGAGAAAAAAGAAAATCTGTATATAAAAAAAGATGCATCGATAATCGTTTTATCATCGCAGCCCTCTGAATCATAATCGAATCGAATCGTGAGGTGCCTGAGGCTCCCACCCCTACTAAATACAATGCATTGCGATGTAAACAGCAATGGCGACCTACGAGTGAAAAGATTTCTTTTAATAAAAATAAACCTGACTGATCTAGTGTGTTTTTGTATATCGAATTTACAGTCGCAGATGTAATCTAAAAAGCCATACAAATCTTCCAGGTTCCCTTTTTTGATAATTTTGTTTTCTGGTGATAAAAATTATTACTTAATCAACATTAAGCTGGGAACTTCTGGTTGATTTGACACAAAATGACCCCAAGACGTGCTCAGCGACTGTAAGAATATTTACACTGCTCTAGGACTACTCTGGAAACTCAGGAGGAGTGATTAGTCCGTGTCAGCCCATCTAGACTAGCCATTGAACTACAACTGATAGAATGTGCACTGTATCACCACACTAACGATCTCTCTTTAAAGGGAGATCGTGGAGGCATTTTAATTGTTAGCGATTTAATTTAGTCATAATAACGCACACCCCTAGGAACACTTACCACATTTTTCTGGAAGTCAGACTCACAAAGCTTCAACTCCAGATCATCCACTTCAGTAAAGCTCTTCAATGGAAAGGGGACTCCCTCAGGAAAGACAGGAACCACAGTTTTGTTCTCTCTGCTGCAGAAGACACCGTATCATGCTACCCTGTACCTCTTGACAATCTTTCATTTCTTCCAGTATTGTCAGTACACGAACAAACATTCCACCCCTCACTGCCATTCCACTGGGCTGAACTGGGAGTATTAGTAGAGCCTGTCTGTACTGGGGTGCTGCGAGCTGGCGTTTGTGCTTCTTGTAAGAGAGAAAGAAAATAAGATCAGAGAAAAGTATAATTATGCAACCATCTACTACAGCATCGCACGCTGAGGAAAAATTCCATTCATTCACTGCTATATGACAGGAAGAATTGTCTAAACTCGTTAAATCATCTAAATCAACAACATGCCATACATGTTAGACCCTGTACCGACTAAGCTATTAACATTTTGAAGTTTACACGGAGATGATAACGGTATAGTTTTCAAAACTTGTTTTCAAAAATGTGCACTTTGTAACCTATTTACCTATATTATCATGTAAATGAACGTCAGGAACGCATTAAAAGTTAAGTTTTTATCAGTTGAAAAGGTACGGTGTAAGCTCCTAAGTTACTAATTTTTAAAATGGAAATTAATCAATCAAAAACTTACTTAAGCTGAACAATAACTTTTTCTTCTAGAACTACCGCACAGCCAAAACAATCTGTTCTATTAATTTCCTATTATCACCGTAAAGCTGCTTTGAAACAATCTGTATTGTAAAAACGCTATATTATAAATGAAGGTGACTTTACTTTTAAAAGATGAGGTTGATGAGGAAGAGTAGTGGCTCGCTGGTTACTAGAAGCCTTATTGGGGGTGGTTTCTAGTAAAAGGACTTAATTTCCATTAAAAAAAATTATTTACTTAAAAATAAAATAATAAAAATCAATAATAGACTGAACTGTACCATGATAAAATATGTCCGTAACATTAGATGTCCGTAGATGACCTTCCCACCCATAACGGTTACATTAGAGTTAGGGGATAACACAGTTTGTACAGTATAAAAATAATTATGTCTAAAGTTCCCATAAAACATGAAAACCCAACGGGAATATATCCTTGTTGTGTAAAACATCTGTTCATAATCTGTGATTCCAATAGGAATAGCACCGGGAGGCGTCTGGAATAACTGTGCAATGATCAATCCGCATTTTTAAGCCAGCTAATTTTACAGCAACGTTAGGCTCATATTCAGAATGTCCTTCTCTTGTATAACGCACAAATGGGCTTCCTTTGTGAAATATAGCAGACCACCTTTTTTAAATTGTTATTTAAGATATATTTGTGCATAAATGTTTGCATTCAAGTTTTTCGAATAGTCAGACAGACAGAACCTTTGTAAGATATGTGCTCGTCTTCACAAAAACTATGCAGGGTTTTTAAACATCTCGTTTGTAGGCTATAGCCTTGAAAGGAAAACAAATTTGTCGAGTTAAAACAGAGTTTTTGTTGTTGAATCATATTTTATCTAGTACATCTTAAAATATAGAGCTCATGACAAATAAAAGTTCCAGATGGACAAACATTAAATGCAAAAATTAACAATATCTTCAAAGAAACTAGAGAGTGCCAAACTTTGAAGTAGGGTTCAAGTTTTAATTAGTTGTACAGCTTGAAGTGTAAAGCTTGTTCTCATACACAGATATGGCCTATTTATGAATTAAATTCATGCTTTTATTTGTCATTTAAACTGATGCAAACAGGAAAAGAGTAGAAAGACGTATTATCCTGTCGCCCCCTCTAGTAAGTATTACGCCTTCATTGCTCAGATAACGCAGGTCAATGGATTTTTTGGAGAAAGTAAGTCTGACCAGTTAGAATAGATATAAGTGAGTCAGACCAGTCTGAAGGTCTGAGCTGAGTTTGGTGAAGCATTAAAGCTGTAGGCGGAGTCAATTTCTCATAATAATAATAATAAATAATAATAATGTTTAAATATATGCTGGCTTTCTCAAGCCAACATAATAAACAGACCTCAGAGAAACATCGACCAATTCAGTATGTAATAAAATTGTATTAGTTTTATAATAAAACTAATAACATTTTAAAGGTATGCCGTCAGAGCTGCCAACTCTCACGCATTGGCCGTTAAAAAAGTAATTAGTTATAGTTACTCACTACTTGTTCCCAAAAGTAACTGAGTTAGTAATTCAATTACTCTATAATGAAAGTAACTCTTTACCAGGGAAAGTAACTATTTGCGTTACTGTTAAAAATAAGTTGCAATATGTCAAGAATTTGGAATTTTTTTTGCAGTTTTCACAAGTCAGTTGAAATGAGTAGAACAGACAGGTGTTTGTACATAACTTTCTATATTTATTGCACGTCGACAGACAGCAAGAGGTTTATCCTGCACTTCACTTCACTGCACTTATTAACCCACCTCCTCACTAGCTGTGTGAGCCAGGGGTGCGTTCGGATTACAGTTTATTCAATCAATACATAATAACGCACATAGGCGTCGATTTTGCCACCACTTTTTGAAACATAAATAAAACATCTCCAGTTAACTAGCAGAGCATTAATTTAGTTCGCTATTAAATAAGAGATCTAGCGTTAAATTGTCATGGTTTGGAACTCAAGCCGAGTGCTCGTTGCCGCTGCTATCAGTTGCATACAGTTGTTCTCTTGTGGCTCGCGCGCAGTCTTCACTCGGACGCGCTCTTCAACCTATCGCCGTTGTGAAGACTCTATTCATTCCGGTGAAATCACAAAATAAAATGCACACAAACGTTTCCCTGCTTGATATAGACTGTAACCACTGATGAACAAATTCAGTTTTGATGAGAGAAAAAAAAACTATACTAGCGTGGATTAGAACCCGTAACCTCTGACACGCTTGGCAAAAGATCTAACACCAGACCATTTAAGACCTCAAACAACAATTGCGGATCGATGGATTTATTTACGGGTTGAGCAGAGAGACTGCAGTTTGACAAGTTTGTACCCAGCACTTCTGAAAATGCCCTTCCGAATGCGTCTCTGTCCCCAGCACATTTCAAACCAAACGGACACCCGTGGTAACGCACCGCATTTAACGTCCAGTAATGTTAACGGCATTGTAATGACGGGAAAAGTAATTAGTTAGATTACCCCGTTACTGAAAAAATAACGTCGTTACCTAACGCCATTATTTTAAACGGCGTTATTCCAAACACTGGGTTTCACACGCTCTCACGCCACACCCCCGATTTCTCACGCTGAAGTGTCAACCTGGTCGGTCAAATGCCTGAAAGATGAGTTTATCTACCTGTTGAGCCACTCGTGATCGACTAGTTATGCCGCAAATTAGTTCAAATCTCCCGTAATCTATCTAGAGCGAGCGCGCACGCGAGACAGAGATTGTGCACCAAACCATGTAGCGCGCGCACGGCAGAGAGGGAAAGCAAGCGAGAGACCTTGCGTGTGCAAACATCCACCCAACATGTGAAAAAGCTTTTAAACTTTGGACTCATGGAGGTAAATTAGACGTAGGCCCCAGCCAGTCTACCATAGATGATTTTGGTGACAAGTTTTATGACACCTCGAGTCTTAACAGACACACGACGCTGGATCTTCCCACTGGCTTCAAAAGAATTCCAAGCCCCCTCCCCTTTGCTTGCCCCACGCACGCAGATTCACTCCTGAAGACGCACACACACACACACACACATGAATCCTTCATTAACTTCCTCATTTAAAGACTTTACTTAGATATATTTTGATATGCTTGTATGTGTGTCTTTTGCCCAGGTCCTATAGTTTCTGTGATAGTATCGTAGTTCTAAAATAACTACAAATGCTTGGAAATTATGCCTTTTAATGTAACTTTGCAGTATTAAGGCCAATTTATACTTCTGCGTCGGGTGCGCGCACTAGGTACGGCGTAGCATACGCACAGACGCGTACCATACGCCGTACCCTTCGCCGTAACCTGACGCGCACCTCCTCAAAAATGTAACTACACGTCGCGACGACACGGACCGCAAGATCTGTGATTGGTCGGCTTGGTAGCATCGCGTTTCCTCCTATGCATATCCGGCGTGTTCTTCTGCACCGCCCGCCATTTTTAAATTCTAAGTACAGCGAAACTGTTAAAAAAAAACTAAAAAATGACCTTTTCCACCTCGATAAGCTCCAACTTGATCTGCTCTCTTTCAGTCGCCATTGCTTGTAGTAACCTAAACTCAAAACAGCCGCGAGGAATCTTCTTCTTCTTGCCGCGAGGAATCTAAACACAGTGGAACATTAAAACCCTCCGCCGCCAACTAGCGTTTCGGCGCTGTACTGCAGAGCAACGCAGATCTAAACGCAGAAGTATAAATGCTCATGACGGCGTCGCCTACGTGCGTAGCCTACGCCGTACACTACGCCGTACACTCGTCGCAGAAGTATAAATTGGCCTTTTACCTCCTTAAATGTCTTTCTTCATACCTTCAGAATCCTCTTGATCTGACCAAACCATATATATATGTGAACAAACCGTGACATGTATTTTACTATGTTTTATCATCTTTGATAAAACATATCAAATTCTAGTGTTTCTGAATGAATTCTGCCACGGTCATAAAACATTTAAATGACCGTCCTGACAAGACAAAGAAACACTTTGGCCGCGCACTTTTCTCACAGGTGATTGGTTCACTCACGTGAGAGAAGGCGTGAACCAAAATGGCTTAAAAAGACGCGCCAAGCATCTCTCGCTCTCTCTTACCTCTTCCTCGCATCACCATGTAACTCCTTCGTGATCCTCCTCCTCTTTGGTTTTGTTTTGTTAAGTTTTGTTTTTCCGTTCCGGATTCTGCTGTGTTCTTTTCCACGGACGAATGGAGTGAACGTAGCCTGAATTGTCTCTAGTCAACGGAGCTTTAAACCTTTGAAGTACGCACCTCAGACAGCAACACGAGAGAACCATTTATGCAAGTATATTCATTTTATCGAGCTTTCAGCATTAAGATTGTGTTTTTCCGTGTTGTCTCTTAAAGGTTTAAATGTCCAGGTGAATTTTGCCATTTTGTGATCCTTACGGATCGATCTCTCTCTCTCTCTCTCTCTCTCTCTCCCTGTTTCTGACACTTTCAGTGTCTTGTTTTGTCGTTGTATTATTGTCTGTAAATACATTTTATTCCTTGCAACATTAGTAACCATATACGTAGTGTACTCATTTATTAAATACATTATATTCATTTATTGATACTGTCTCTTGCTCATGCACAAGTCCCTTTAATGTATACGATCCAAAGCTACGTGCTTTAAAAGTATGAAGTTACTTTAACTAGCAGGCTATCTTTGTAAAACGGGACGGTTGTATTCATGGCCAGAAATTGCCTTTCCTGCGAATCTCTGAGATGATTTCGGTGTGAGAATTGATAAAGTTCGCATGATCAGTTTGAACGGATTATCAGATCACAAATTAATTCCACCGGGACTATCCTTAGAGTTGATATATGATAGACCTAATTGATATATAAATATTTAATTATAATCCGGTATGATTGAGTATTGATATACAATTGAGCTAATTTTAACCTGTCTGTAAAATATAGTGTACATATGCAATTAATTATAATCCTTTGTGGTTAATTGTCTAGGTACATATATAAAGCTCGTTTTGAGGAGAATTGGGTTGTAGCTCGTTGTCTAGGTTACTGTGATTGTAAATAGGTGTCGTTTGTGTTTTAACAAAGTTTAGCTCAAGAATTAGTCTGGGTTTCCCCATACTGCCTTCCCGCAGCGCGATTTTATTCACGCTGAAAGGCTTCTTGATACCATGGACCAAATTTTCGCCTCATTTAGGGAACCAATCACAGAACGGGGAGGGAGCAGCAAGACGATGACGCGTCTATGCGACACGCCGAAGCAGTTTGTTTATACCTATGGATCAAACATGGCAGCAGATGCGAAGTTACCTTTCGATGCAGCCTGGTCGTTTCACACATAGGTTTCACACCGCAAGCGTGAGCGGCACTTGAGCAGCGCGTCAGCGTAACTACATCGTCACTGCAGCTGCAGAAGCGCGAGAGTATTCACACTGGAAGCGTTTGTACAGTGTCACAGCAGCGGCTCCAAAGCTACATATCGTTAGCCTCATAGCATAATTGCTTAAGTCATTTTGTGTTTTTTCTTGTTTTCCAAAGACATTGAAATATGACTTCGGCATTATATATAAGCGAGCAATTCTTTACAACGACAACTATACATTTGTTTTTAGAAGTTGGTCATTTTATAACATTGATAGTCTTGAAAGTTTGTAATGGGGAGGTGTACAACATTCGCATATAAGTTAAATGTAATACCACAAAACAACCCAGAAAATGGCTCCAATCTATTAGTTTCAGTCATACTTTCGATGTTTACAAGACCGCAACTCCGCGGATAAAAAACAAAACACACAAATAAACCACACACTCGGGTTTGATTTGGGTTGTGCTAGCCTGTAGCTGTCTGTGTGTTAACGTTACATGAACTAAAAGAACGTTTAGATATAATATTTTCTGGCTAGTTTACTTTATTTTTTTATATATATATAATACACAACTTTCCCCCAAACTGAATAATTAAAAACAAGTTTTTACCGGGTAGCCTAAATCTTATATAAATATTTTAGAGTCTTTATTTTCTTTTATTTGCCTACTCAAGTTCTTGTAAAAACTCACTAGACATGTTAATTCTGTGCATTTTGGGCACTTTTTGTGTGAAATCACATTTATTTTTGTCCATCAAGTGTGCTTTCACTTTAATTTAGCGTGAGCAATGCAGCAAAAAACAGATTCGAAACCCCCGCTTCACTGCTGCTCACGCGCCGCTCCTGCTCGACGCTCAAGCGCTGCTCCCGGTGTGAATGCACTCATTGATTAACATGCACGCCGAAAAAAATACGCGCCGCTCACGCATGCGGTGTAAAACGGCCGTTAGATACACGCCATCGTGTAGGCTACACATAAATCTCTGACCCATCGGCCATCGTCGTCTCCCTCGTCTAATTTCTGACGCTCTACATACGTCATCTGGTATAATCGAAACGATTGGCTATGAGCTACGTACAGGCGCATTTGATAGACATTCTTAGCACCCAATAAACGGCTCTGGGCATTCGTAAACCACGCCTCAAATACGAGAAAATGAACATGTGGTTCCCCGACCCAAGTCTCAACGAGAATTGGGTCTGGCGTTAGCCAGACTACTCAAGAATATTGATCCGGGAAGTTCGAATAGCCTATTTGAATATATTGCCAACTTCACTGAACTCCTTGAGTTAAGCACTGACCGCATTTCTTTATATTTGAGTCCAAGTTCAAACACTATGAAACGCTCCATTAACGTACGGAGCTCTGAAGCACTGCCAGCGGGACATTAAACAGGAAGTGTCTGTCCGAGCTCACAACAGGTTTTGCGTGGGAACGCAAATATCTTTGCGAGGGAACGCAAAAGTTTTGCGAGGGAACGCAAAGTTTCTCGGGGGAACGCAAAACATTTGAAAAAAAAAATTTCTCCCATCCTAAATTTTTTTCCACCACCACGTCCCTTTAGGGGCTCCGTATGTTTTCAATATGGTAGGTCCGTGTACTTTTTCGTTCATTCATTATTCTATTTTTGGAAGTGAAATGAAAAACAAAAAACAAGTGGTATTTGATTTTCCTAAAATCTGTAGTCACTAATTGAATGAACATTTGATTTGTTTAATATAATTTAGGATTTAAAAAAATAATAATAACCCCTTTCTTGTTTCTATGTATCAAATGAATATTAATTTGGATTCATATAAAAAGGGAAAATGCAAAAATGAGAGAACCTCATTCAAATCAATTCCTAAGGACGGGCCACCTGGTGATGCTGTTGACCTGGAAGAACTATATGACCTGGCGGGGTTAATCATTTTGAATAATCTGACGAGGTGATTGACTAGCATGGCTTCCCTTGAGGCATACGCTGTTATAATTAGTGATATGTTGAGAAGGCATGCGACTCATGCTGACATTTCACAGCACCTTACAGATATTGGCGTGGGACGTGGATGCTCTGTGTTGAGTGTGCGAAGATTTTGTGATGGTCACAAACTCAAGCGGGGAAAATCTGATGCGCAGTTGGAAGTAGATGTGTTGACTGCAGTTGCCGAGGTAAAACACAGGAAAAACCAAGTTGTCTTTTATGTTGACAGGCTTCTTAACTTAGTTCATCTTCTGTAGACTGGACCTACCTTCGGCAGAAAATTGATGACTGGCTACCTGGCGACTAAAGGAGTTTTTGCTGCGGAGAATCGTGTTGGACGAAGTCTACGTGGAATTGAAAGACCCTACCATGAAGCGAGATGCAGGGTAATTTAGGCTATACCCAACTCTCTAATTTGAATATTTTCTGAAATAATTAAGAAACAATGAAGCATCAAACCGAGGCTAACAAACTTTATCAAGTTGTCCTCCGTTAAACCTAAACTTGTTTAGGCCTATTCAGAGTATCAGTGCTCCTTATTAGGTGACCTATGTAGGACATAACACAAGTGTTACTTAAGAACAGAATTACCTTGCCTTTTGAATATTAAAGGCAAAATCTCAGAAGCCCAACATCCATGACCCCTGAAGTGGCTTTACAACTCCACAGGGGGGCCTTTCCCCCCAGGTTAAAAACCACGGCAAATGCATAACTAAATGTTTTAGCCATGTGAAATGACAGTGGGTGGCAGTTATGAAATTGTCAAATAATTAATCTTGTCAAAATTGTTTCATTCATGGGGTGACCCATGTTATTCCAGTGGATGGGTACAGTAGCAAAGTCGTGGCTCATGCAACAATGCCAGTGAAGAATAACCTCACCATTTATGAGGAAGTCTATAGGTTTGTTTTGGTTCTATTACTCTACACATTTGTATTAGTAATTTATTCTGTTTGTTCATCTGAAAGCATAAATAGTATTGTTGTTACCTTTTAAGTGCCATTTTGTGGCATAGGCAAAGACACATAGTCCTCAATTCTGATAAATTATAATGTCTTCCATAAGTGACCTGCAATCCAGGGCGGCTGTTGTCAACCACGGGATGTGGGACCAGGTGAGAGTCGACCACGGCAAGGAATTCTACTTGTCTCTTTTTATTCAGGAAATCCTTGCTCCCCATAGGCACAATCAGGACAAACCACCATACTGCCAAACCACATCAACAAAGGTAAGAAATTTGGAGTTGTAAGTAGACCTTAAAATATGTCATGTTTAGCAATATTAAGTCATTCACCTATAACACTTTTTGTGGATTGGATTTTGGCAGTTCTATGAGCCCCTTCATCTTCTTACTGACGCCAATAGATCTGATATTGACCATTTCAAAACAGTTTCCCCCTGAAGCTATGGTTCACTTACACACATTAAAATATGTGGTTGTCTGTTGTTTACTAGAATCATAAAGTTGAGCGGATGTGGCCTGAAGTAAACAACAGGGTCAATTACCCACTGAAGGAGGCTCTGATCAATCTGACTGACCAAGAACTTCTCGACATGGACTGTAACATCAGCAGATACTGTGTGTCTAACTTGACTGGTCAACTTTGTCGTCTTGGTATGAACAGACTTGTGGATGCCTGGAATGAACACAGAATCCCTGGTATGTTAAAAACCATTTAAAAAGAACATATGATCCAGACACTCTTTATTGGGTGTATTAGTGTTGTCAAAATATTCGGTACTTCGGTACTAAAAAATTTTAAACGTCACGGTACCAAGTACTGGTTGTACCGAGTACCCGGTCAAACCCAGTTCTGGATGCGCATGCATGCACGTGAAGTTGCGTCCTCTTCATGAAAGCGCTGAGACATGGCGACCGGCGGCGCTGCTGATGTGGTGGCTGTGTATATTAAACTGCAAAAAGACTATTTAAATATTAAAGGGATACTCCACTTTTTTTGGAAATAGGCTCATTTTACAACTCCCCCAGAGTTAAACTGTTCAGTTTTACCGTTTTTGAATCCATTCAGCCGATCTCCGGTTCTGGCGGTACCACTTTTAGCATATTTTAAAATATCAAAACTCTTTGGTCATTTTTTTTTTAGAAATGCAAATGGTCTTGTCCACTCCAATGATGTATGCTAAGCTATGCTAAAAGTGGTACCGTCAGAACCGGAGATCGGCTGAATGGATTCAAAAACGGTAAAACTCAACAGTTTAACTCTGGGGAGTTATAAAATGAGCCTATTTCCAAAAAAAGTGGAGTATCCCTTTAACCCTGCATGTTCTGCTTGTCTCTGTGTGAATGAACGGCGCAGACGCGCGGTTTCATTTAACGTTACCTCACACACACACACACACACACTGAAGCACGAGTAACGCTCGCGCATGTTTTCAGTCTCTGCTGCCTCACGATATGATGACATGATTCATGATTCATTTCATCTCCAGAGCCACTCTGAGTCACTTCATGAGCATTTTACCGTTTCATTTGAGAAAAACTATCGTCATATCATAAACACACAGAAACTCAAAGGTCTCCACGGCAACCCGTCAAAATAAAAGTTCGGTTTAACTTAAAGAAATTGACAGAAATAATTATATTAGGTTACTGTAGGCTACAATAGATTTAACTATATCTCCATTAATTAAAAATACTACTACTACTACTAATAATAATGTGTGCATAGAAGATTGCTTATTTTTCACTTGATTTTTTTATAAGCAATATTTCTCAATATCATCAATATTTTCGTTTAAACAGCATGTAGCCTTCAATGCTTTCATAAATTTACCGTCATAAATAATAAAGTCATTGAACTGAATAATAAAAAAAAAAATTCAAATAGTTAAATAAATGGGAAAAATAGTTCAAACTGATTTTGCTGTGGTACCGAAATTGGTACCGAGAACCATAACATTTTAATGGTATCGGTACCGACTACTGGAATTTTGGTACCGTGACATCCCTAGGGTGTATTGTACTCATCTGAACAATTCAATTACAGGAAAAGGTGTCCCCAATCAACTTGCAGGGGGTGGGTGCCCTAAACAGGTCTCACAGGTCTTACTGCCTCCGGCACCTGAAGCAGCCGACCTTTACGCTGAGGAACTGGGAGGCACCTTAACAAGAGAGTCGTCATTTGGAACAGACCCCTTTTCAACAGAAGAAGAGAAGTCTACGGTTGAACGTCTTTTTGCTGAAACTTACCCTGACATGGCAGATCTGTTCAACAGCGCAGTTAACAAAAATCTTTCACCTTTTAAAGATGCAGTGATCTATCTTATTAACTTAACTAAAAGACAAGCATAGTAAGGTTATGTATGTAACTATCCCAGTCCTAGGGTTGTGTTACTGTAAACATTTAAGTAGCACTATAACAAAACAACGTTTAACTGAACACTGTAACTCAAACTTAGATCCACTGATGCAGCACTTAATCCACTTTTATGATATCCTTTAAGGCTAACAATGCCTCAGACAGACCAGTGACAACAATCACATTGGCTCTGAAGTTTTCCTCTCTACACTTCACACACTGCGATGCATTTTGAAGCCACTGGTCAATGCAGACCTTGCATCCTAGGAGGGTTTTACAGCAGGCAGAAAGAACTGGCTCACTCACTGTCCCTGCAAGATAGGCATGAGAGATAAATGAACAAACTCCACTATAGGTTTTGTTGACAGTTTTATAGAGCAGTTTAAAAGTGTAAAATATCTGGATACTCTTGCACACAGTACAGTTGAAAACAGCTCGCACGTGCTCTGCCTGTGCTTCTGTCAAGATGTATGTCACTCTTTCACTGATGGCCAGCTCAGAAAGCCTTTTAATTGTCAAGGTCACCTCCGGAAGACTCTGGGCAGCAAGTATCACCTCTTCTATCTTTTCATTGATGTCCTGCAGGCTTGCAGTTTCATCCTCTTTTCGACTTAAAAAGACTTAACATAGTCAGATAATTTGTTTTGTGTAATTTTAATGAAGTACTCTGTTTAATATTTAACGGTAGCTACCTTGATCTTCTTCGTTTGCCACTCTGCAATTCCACAAATTCGTTCTCTGCTACAGCAAGGACTTTGCGGGCATTCTGCTTCCAATAGATGGAAGCTGTGGGGTGGGCACCAGGCTCTAACCCTTTGGCAATCATTAGTACTTTTCAATAATAATAGGAAATGCACAGGACATTCATAATATACAAATGAGGTGTTGACCATTAATGTTGTACCTTCTACAAAATACAATTGACCTAATAGTGTGTTTACAATGATTTCAGCAGTGTTTACACTTAAAACAAAGCGTGTTTCCTCTTGGGACTGGGTAATATGCGCGTGTCTTTGGAAGCCTGAGGAAACGGTTACTAGTTAAATGCTTTACAAAATCAGAATAGTAGACTATCATTCATGAATATGTCTGTTACATACTCTTTTCTTTCAAGTATTCTTGATGTCCACTGTTTCTACCTTCATTTAAAAAAATAGACTTTGTTATGGCACTTTCACACAATGTTGGCAGAATTAGCCTGTTTTCAAATAGGTGATTTTACACTCAATGTATTTTAAGCAGCAAAATGACTTTGCATATAGGCTATACATAATAAAATGAGGATTCAGCCGGGGAAAAAAAACACTAATACCATTTTGATAACTTTTGATTTGATACAAATTATAGTTGGATCTTTAATGTGCACAATGTTGAGTTTATTCTGTGTGTAAGGTTAGTTAAATAGATTGGACAGTAGATAACAGAAAACATGGGGAAGTGGAAATATGACTTTGTTTAATTAAAATACTTTTTAAAAGGTTAAAGGATGGTATGACGTGATTCCACTGGTTCTGTGGAGGTGTTTTCATTATTAGTTTGTAGGGATTTTGTGGGGGGGTTTTTCTTGAATTTTAATTAGATTTAAATGAAGTAACTCTCTGGCCTGGATCTCCACTTTAAGGAATTGACCCTTCGCTAAGCCCCGCCCTCCTTAGTTACTGTTGCTACGCCTGTCAAGCTTTCTCGGCTGCCATGTCTATTACAGTGTGAATGCACCGGTGTCAAGACATTCCCAAGGAGATATAGTCATTTTTGGCGAACAGGTGAAATATCTGAGAGAGCAAGACAAAGGGGACTGCAGTATGCATTCGAGGGTTATATCCACGACATAATATGCTACCGATTAGAGAATAATTTCATCAAAATTGAAGCTAAAGCCTATAACGTTAGGTCCCAGCGCAAGCAGCAGCAGTTAATCCTGTCGACATTTAGTTGTGAATGGGTCTCCCACACTGCTTGATCCACGACCGGCATTTCTCCCCTTTGGCTTTTAGGTTTCGGGTAGGGAAAAAATGCCACCCCACCGTTCAAACTTTTAGGATACCGGGTATCAGATTTGCACAATCCATACGCACAACGCTTCGGCATGTTTCCCTCGCTCAAAAGCTTGACAGACCTCCCTATTGCATGCGTTCATGACAACGCGGCCAATATTGTAGCTGCCAACAGTCACACCAGAGTGCCCTGGATTTCCGTTGCCTGCTTTGCACACACCCTCCAGTTGGCCATAAATGACGGATTTGCACTGTATCTTTATCGGGTAATATCAGCGGCTAGTAAACTCGTTAGCCACTTTAATCACAGCACTGCAGCAACCAAAGCGCTGCAAAAGAAACAGGAGCAAATGGGCCTCGCAACTCACCGGCTTACCCAGTCGTGTAAAACACGGTGGAACTCCGTGTGCGAGATGTTTGATCGGCTGGTGGAGCAGCGGTGGGCTGTTGTTGCTGTGCTGTCGGACCGAACCGTGACCAAGCTTCAAGATGCCAGGATCCTGGAGTTGAAGGACGAGTACTGGCAGCTGATGGAGGACACACAGCCCGTACTGTCAGCACTTAAATGTGCCACCACGGTTATGTCTGCAGAGAAAGACGTCTCCATCTCGAACACTTATCCCGTCACCTTCGGCCTCATCAATATCCACCTCATGCGCAGTGAAGGAGACGGGCCCAGACTCATCGAGTTCAAGACAAAAGTGCGTTCCTCTCTCATCCAACGAATGAATGTAAGCTACATCTTTTTATCTTAGTTTACACATAATTACATGGATACTTTCCTGTTATCTGCGTTGTTTTACCTATTTAGATTTAAGCAATAAGCCCCGCGAAGAATAAAACTGTTACTCCATAAAAATATTTATTTTAATATTTATTTTATTCATAAAAAAAGAAGTTATTATAACACATTTATTCGTTAATTCGTTACCTATTTAGATTTAAGCAATAAGCCCCGTGAAGAATAAAACTATTACTCCATAAAAATATTAATTTTAATATTTATTTTATTCATAAAAAAGAAGTTATTATAACACATTTATTCGTTAATTCATTACCTATTTAGATTTAAACAATAAGCCCCGCGAAGAATAAAACTGTTACTCTTACTCCATAAAATATTAATTTTAATATTTTTTATTCATAAAATAAACAAAAATATAACAACATTTATTCGTTTATTCGTTACCTATTTAGATTTAATCAACAAGCCCCGCAAAGAATAAAACTGTTACTCCATAAGAATAATCATTTTAATATTTCGTTTTGTAAAAAGCATTTTTTTTCCTGATTATTGATTTCCCATCATATATTTATACAGATTGAGTCTGATGAGTTTGTGTCATTCGCCCCCATGATCTCATCAATGCTGGACCCTCGTCACAAGCACCTGGGCTTTCTTACACCAGCACAGAGACTGGCTGCTAATGTGAAACTGGTTGAACTGGGAGAGGCGGTGGGGAGTCAGGGGACCGATAGGGCGGCTATCCCACAGGCTGGGGCGGTCGAGGCTGCGTTGTCTGACACGGACGAGGGGAGCGCTAACACTGAAGTCACGAAATCCCAGTCATCTGCTAGGGCACAACTCCTTGGGGATCACTATAGTAGGCCTACTACTCAATGCGAGGCAAGCATCGAAGAAGAACTTCAGAACTTTCTGAGGGAGACTCCCCCATCGCTGAATTGCACACCTACAGACTGGTGGAAAGTGAACGAATTAAGATTCCCCGGGCTGGCCAAGTTAGCGCGGAGCTACCTGTGCATCCCGGCAACATCAGTCCCCGCAGAGCGGGTGTTTTCGGCTGCAGGACTGACGGTCACCAGGTTGCGGTCGCGTCTGACCCCAGATCATGTCAACATGTTAATATTTCTCAACAAAAATCAGTAGACTGGTGCAGAATTTGAATGCGAGTTACTAACGTTAGTTATTTTTCACGAGGCTTTAAGTAGCCTAATTTGTTAAGTTAGCCTAATTGTTAGGAAGGCTATCTCATCCTCTTTCTTCTGGCTTGGATAGTTTTGAGTTACATTTTGACAAAACCTGTCAGATCTAAGTATTATTATGTTTTTTTGGTTAAGTTATTGTTTAACATGATTTTTCATTATTATTATTTTAGAACAAATGAGGTCTCGGTTTAAGAACGCCGGCTCGCAGTTGCAGGTTCCGCTGCTTTAGAGCACTGCATATGCACGCGCATATATGTTCATCTTGCCTGACTGAACGTAGTTTAACTGTCTTCCACAAGTTGATTTTGCAATAAAGGTCTCATCGAGGAAAAACACGCTGTATTTTTGTTTTCATTGCATTTTTGAATTATAAAAGTTAAATAATTAATTTTCTTATAAAAAATATTAATGATTAATCGATAGTCGATCGTTAATTCTCCCGACGATCGACTAAGAACATTTAATCGAATGCCCATCCCTAGCACACACACACACACACACAAATAATTTGCACAGTCACATGCGCACACACACACACAAATAATTCACAGTCACATGCACACACACACACACATAATTCTCACAGTCACATACACACACAAATAATTTGCAGTCACATGCACACACACAAATAATTCAGTCACATGTGCACACACACACACAAATAATTCACACAGTCACAAGCACACACACACACACACATAATTATTAGTCACATGCACACACACACACACACACACAAGTAATTCTCAGTTACATGCACGCACGCACACACACACACACACACACACACACACACACAGACTCACACACACTCTCTGTGAACAACTTCTTTTTGCAGAAGCCTTCTCTTTCATCCACCATCTGTATCTGCTGCCAGCTGGAGACACCTTTTCATGGTCCCCTCGACCTCCATTTCAGCAGCACTGGCTGCGAGGGTTTTTTCCGAACTGCAGCTTTGAAATAAAGGAATAAATATTGTTAAGCATTACAGTTTTTTACAGTTGCTAGGACCAATTAGGTGAATAGCACTGATGTTTAAGTACTTCACCCTGGTTCTAAGCCTAAACTTGACTTAAACTGTAAACTTGTCCCTCAAATCTGATTGGCTCGACAGCCTTAGTCAACGGGTTGGCGCGTATGGTTGGGTCGCGGAGAGATTGTGAGATTGTGGTTAGGTCTTAGCAGCAGGAGGGACGTAGAGGTCAGTAAGCTGGGCTGAGTTGAGTGGGGGACGGAGGGGGGTGATTTTGGGACGCAAGAGTCACTGTCTTCATGTTTTATCATTTACGACTGTGCTATGGAAATCATCATTATGAACAGCAGCTACGCTAATTATTTTCCCTTTGCTTTTCTGCTGTTATCTCGGGACGCGAGTCCCGAGAAAATGGCGTTAGTCAGCTCCAGTTTGTATCCAGCCTCTCACGGAGACTTCAGATGCTCCAATCACAAAGCCTGTGAAGTGACGACTCAACTCGGGCGATATGGACTCTCTATGGTGGACGGCACTGATCCTCAACTACTCGTCTTAAGACCGGCGTGATTACTTGGACTTCCAAAAAATACTCTAAATGTTCCGATCCAATCTGACTTGTAATGCTGCCCGAATCATGCACTGTTCCTTCGTTGGCCAGAGGAGAACTGGCCCCCCGACTGAGTCTGGTTTCTCCCAAGGTTTCTTTCTCCATTCTGTCACCTGATGGAGTTTTGGTTCCTTGCCACTGTTGCCTTGGCTTTTGGCTTGCTTAGTTGGGGACATTTAACATTTAATATTCAATAATATTATTGATCTGCCAATTTCTTTTAGAAACAAACTTTGTTATATTGTTTTCATGTTATCACTGTGAAGCGCTTTGATACAATCTGTATTGTAAAAAGCGCTATATAAATAAAGGTGACTTGACTTGACTTGACTTGGTTGATTGGAAAGTTGATCCAGGATCAACAAAGATGTTGATCCAGGAACATGTGGTACTTGGTGAAATCACGTTCACCGTCCTTTACGTCGAACCCTCCAACCAGCCCTAGGTTATTAATCTAAGGGAAACACATGCTTCTTATCAATTATCTTCAAGTGACATATGAACTGTTAACACTGATGACAAGAGTCCACACCAAATTTAAAATACTGTTATCATATATCATCCCATAAATTTTGTGACATGAGGGCAAGTAAAAGATGACATAATTTGAATAAGTGGACATAACTTCCTACAAATGTACTTATTGTAGCAAGTACAGATTAGAAAATGTACACACTGTCTAATTTTGTATTTTTCACAAGACAACTGTTTTTTTTTATTCACACTCTTTTTGGTGAGAAAACTTCTTAACTCACCAGTTTTTCTTTGAAATCACTTGATAGCAATTTCTGCTCCAGTCTCTTGAGGCTCTCGAAGTCTTACACTGGCAAAAGTCCATCTTCAATTTCATAATTTGTGTCCTGGAGTTGCTTTGCATTCAGAATCCGCAGAATAGACTGTTTCTGGTCAAGAATCATTTCTTGTTTAGTCAGCATCTCACGGATTAGTGCTAGAACAGAAATTATAAAAAATATAACATGAACAATGGTAAAACAAAATTTAAAGGACTACATCAAGGAGTGAATCTGTGGCCCTGTGAATGAGATTATGCATAAAGTTTATTATGATACCAAAATACCAAAAATAAATAAACTGATCTGGAATTAATTTAATGTGCAAACTGTTGTAGTGTCTTTTTTGGCCGTGTCATATGAAATACTAATAACTTTTTAGCACGTCGTTCAATGTATAGATTTTATTAGTATTGGCACAATAATCTGTTTATTACACTTATATATATTTTTTTTCTTTCTTTTTTTACAGAATTAGTAAATAAAGTTTGAAGCAGAAATATTTTAAAACGTGTGAACTTTGTATTCTGATAAATTAAATAATTTCTGAGAAAAGACTCCTGCTATCTTAGCCTAGAAATCTAGACGCACCCTAGCGGCAGCAAAAATCATTTCGCTGCCAGTGTGGTCTAGCAACTCTCCATAGACGTTTTAGCTGGAAAAACCAAAAACTGGTCAGGCCAATCACATCGTGTATAGAGTTGGTGGGCGGGCTTAACACAATGACGGCAGAGTTGCGACGGTCAGAGCAAGCTCGGACATATTCGGTTTGAAGTCATTCATCCTCGGATGCGGCGCCGCGCGCGCTGTTACAAAAAAGCTGTGGCGAAACGATCAACTTGTCATTTTTGCCGCACTCGTGCGGACGCGTCGAGTATAAAGGCTTTATTTACTCCGTGTCAGCGCGCGCTCTGATCGGTAAAGGACCTCCGAATCATCTCCAGCACTCCGAAGCACCACTACTCCGCCTCCGTTTCCCTCGTAAGCTGATATTAGTATTTAAACATTCTCTATGATATTATTATTTTAATGACAAAAAAATGTTTTAATGACTCTTTCTCTCACACACACACACACACACACACACACACACACACACACATACTGTCTCTTTCTCTCTCCCACATTGGCTAGTTATAAACTCTTTAGACTTTTAATGATTAGTGTTTTATTTTTAAAGTTTGTAGGTCGTGTAAAAAACAAAAAAAATCCCTTATTTTGGGGATGTATTCCTGGAAATCTCCCTTATTTTCAATGTTCAATGTTGACAGGCTGACAGCTATGGACTGGATACGGTAAAAGTTTAATATATCAACTTGCTCCGCTGACTACGTCCCCTTCTTCGTTGCTCTGATTGGTTGTAGCGCTATCCAATTGCGTGCTGAGAGAATTTGAAAGACAACCGTTTATCCCGCCCATCAGATTGAGCCCTGTCAATGATGAGTTCCCAGACCTAACATCTTGATGTAGGTCTGGCTTGCCAGGCTACTGCTATCTCAGAATATATTATGAATATAATGTACACAGATTAACCAAAACATTATGACGATCTGCCTAATATGCTGTTGGTCCTCCGCTGAGGCATGGACTCTACGATACCCCTGAAGGTGTGCTCTGGCTCTGGCACCAAAGCGTTAGCATCCTTCAAGTCCTGTAGATGGTGAGGTGGAGCTGCCGTGGATCAAACTGGTTTGTTCAACACATCCCACAGACGCTCATTTGGATTGAGATCTGGGGAATTTGGAGGCCAAAGCAACACCTTGAACTCTTCATCATGCTCCAAGGTCCAGGTCTGACGCTCACAGGCCCAATGTAGGTGGACAGGGCAGGGGTCATCATAGGCACTCTGACTGGTCTGTGCTATGCAGCCCCATACGCAGAAGAGTAAGATGCACTGTGTTATGACAAATTATCCCAGTCGCTCAGAACTTTATTTCTGCCCATTTCTCCTGCATCCAACATTTTGACTACAAGAACTAATGTTTTCTTACAATCTAATCTACCCAGAGCTAAATATATGGCCCTGTTAGAAGATGATCAACGATATTCACTTCACCTGTGACTGCTCATAATGTTCTGGCTCATCAGTGTACAATAAATGTTACATTCCAGAAACCATGTTTATGTCTTACTATTTTTAAATTCTGTGTTGTATTTATTTTAATACTGAAGTAGCCTTTTTTATGCTTAAGTACATTCTGCTGATAAAAGAAAACATACTTACAGACAATAACTTCAGGAGTAGGAGTCTGAGGAGTCCTTTGGCATCCTTCTGGAGGCTGGTTTGGGCTCTTTGGGCCTTAAAGAAAATAATGCAAGGGGTAAATGGAAACCATTTATTAATTAATATGAAATCATTTTGGTCTACACCAACTTGCTGGCAATTAGTTCAGTTGACTTCTGAGCTCTGTTCCCACAGAGAGGTATTTCTAGGAACTAGGATCGTGTTGGCTCTTGTGGAGCTGGAGAGGTTTTTTAATTTAAAAAAAAGTATATGTCTGACATATACCCATAATTTCCTATAGAACCATGTGCTGTATACACTCACGTTCACATGTGAAATCCTCAGTTGGCCAGATGGCATGGTGACTGGTCAGCATATCTGTAAAGGATATACTTTTTGTATGTGTGGGTCGGTCAAACTTGTGGACTGGTGGAGCAGTAGGAAGGCCTGTGCTATCCTGCTGTAATTCTTCATCTTCTTCAGAGTCCATCACAAACGAGTTCAAAAGTCGAGTGCTTGGCCTTTAAAATATATATTTTTTTAAATAAAGTAATTTGTGTCACTTCAGTGCACTGAGCAAATCATATAATGTGAAAAACACTTTATTATGAGACCACAGAAAACAAATATTACAAAAAATATTACACCTACATTTTACGCCTTGCTTTTTTTCGGCCTGGCTCCTCTGCTTCTGACTGAAGGTCAGATTGTACCTCAGCCTCTCGAACCTTCCTCCTTCCTTCCTCAAAGTTATCTGTTTAAATAAAAAAGATAAATTAAATTTTAAATCACTATAATCATTCCCAAGAATACATGAATTAGAGATATCCAACACACCAGTAGTGAACAGCTCTCTAATCTCCCAGGACACCCAGTCTTGACTTGGCGTCACCTGCTGCTTGGTTGCGGAGTGTAGAGAGGTTCCCTTAAAGGGGTGATGAACTGAGAAATCAAATTTTCCTTGAGCTTTTGACATCTAAGAGGTCATCAAATTATAAGAATATCCTGTAAGTTTCAGAACTGAAAACGTCCTTGTTAGTCCAATAAAAGCTTTTATTGACACCAGGCTCAGCAAACGACTCGTTTTTCAAAGTGGGGAACTATGACGTCAAAGAGGATAAAACACCACCCCCGCAGAAGAAGATCGACGCCTGCTTCAACACGGCCGGTTTAGCCCCGCCCACCGATTCGCGCATTACACGAAACTCATTATAATATGCAAAACTGTTATCCACTCACGGCAGTGGGCGTTTACTTCCAAGTCTTCAATGCGAGACGCCCATAAAAACCGAGCGTTTTTGAGCTAGGCTCAAAACTAGGGTAGAAAATAGCCTATTACTTATTCATTTTGATGTTTTTGAATGTAAAAACCAAGCAAACATCATAAGTTGACCTCAGACAACAATATAAAACAATTTAAAAAGCCAGTTCATGACCCCTTTAAGATGCGGCCAGAAGCAAACTCCAAACACTCAGTACCAGCTCCACTTCTTTAGTTTTAGGCCCCGTTTACACGAAGGGAAAACGTAGATATTTCCCTGCAGTTTGGCCTCTCATTTACACGAAAACCCCATTTTTATCACAGAACACAAATGGAGGCCCCACTTCGCAACTTACAGGACTTAAAGGATCTGCTGCGAACATCTTGGTGCCAGATACCACAGCACACCTTCAGGGGTCACCAAAGGGGGACCAAAATTAGGTAATTATGTTACGACTGATATTCAGATGTATATACAGTTGTGGTCCAAATTATTGGCACCCCTGGTAAATATGATCAAAGATGGCTGTAAAAATAAATCTGCATTGTTTATCCTTTTGATATTTATTAGAAGAATCCGCAAAAATCGAACCTTCCACTTTTGAGCTTCACAAAATGGAAAGTGTCTGTAAGGAAATAGCTTAAGCATTGAAAATTCCCATTTACACCATCAGGACAATAATTAAGAAGTTCCAATCAACTAAAGATGTTACGATTCTGCCTAGACGAGGACGTGTCTATATTGTCCTAATGCACACCAAGGAGGAAAGTTTGAATGGCCAAAGATTCTAAGGATCACAAATGGATAATTGCAGAGATTAGTTGAATCTTGGGGTCAGAAAGACTAAAATAAATAAAACAGCACCTACATCACCACATGTTGTTTGGAAGGGTTTCAAGAAAAATCCTCCTCGCTTATCCAAAGACAAATGGGTCTGGTGCACACAGAGATAAAAAGTACCCAATGCCCATGGTTAAATATACCGTTGTATCTTTTATGTTGTGGGCCTATTTTTTTCTGTAGGTCCTGGACATCTTGTTCAGATACATGGTATCATGGATTCTAGCAAACGGATCAACGGATAAAAAAAATCAACACCTGACCGCCTCTGCAAGAAATCTTAAAATGGGCCGTGGTTGGATCTTCCACCAGGATAACGATCCAAACCAAACATCAACATCAACACAAAAATGTATCGCTAAGCACAAAATTAAGCTTCTGCCATGACCATCCAAGTTCCCTGACCCAAACCCTATAGAAAATGAATAGAAATGATCTCTGATCTCCAAACTCATCAGGCATAATAGGTGAAAACTCAGAGCTGTAATCTTGGCAAAAGGAGATATTAACCCCTTTGTGATTCAATTTTTTTTGTAATGAGTTTACGTAAAAGGGGGCAGAGCCAGTGGTTGTGTCGTGTATGCATGGTGTATGTGCAGCCTACATTGTTATGCATGTTATGTATGTACAGTTTTTGCTGTGTTATCTGCTGTGCATTTACGGGGTTAATGGACTCCTAGAGTGGCTGTGTCTCTTGGATTGACTATGGACATCTGTAGAGGACTGGGGTTGTGATAGACAATGATTATGTGCATCTGTGAAGAGGGAGGAGTTCGCTTACATTGGTTGATTTACCACTTGTTTTCACCTGGCCTGGGGCTTTATATGAGCGTACGAGGTGACAGAGGGGAAGACAGGGAGATGCGACAGCAAGTGGCCCAACGGCAGAGAGCCCACCATCACCGCAAGCTAAGTACCCTGTTGAGGGAAGTTATACTTCTGTAGCCTTACTTGCTATGCGTGAGTGAGTGGGAAGACGAAGTGGCGGGTGGCTCATGAGTGTTCGTTGCAGCTCACGATTACATCAGCCGGCAACAATGCGATTGGGAAGAATGCTGGAAGTGTTGATAAACGTTGACAGCGGTGTCTGCTGAACCACCGAAGCACATTCCAGGGAAGGACCCGCTCTGATCTGGACTTGTGGTGGATTGCTTAGCGCCGACGGTGCGGTTACCGGCTACATCGAAGTGCATCCTTTGCAGTATTCATTTTAAACTCTGGTCGGCTTGGGGGAAGCCGACCAGCGGACTTATTTCTTTATGTGTTGTGTCCGTGTTGTCTGCGTGACTCGTCGGCCCAGCTGTAAACACAGAGTGGACAGGAAACGTTGGGTGAGCTGAACTGAATATAATGTGTAGCGTAATCTGATCATTGTGTGGGTTTAATTATGAATTGCTGTGCTGTTAATTATGAATTGCTGTGCCCTTTCAGGATTTGAATGTGTCATTGTGTGACGTCCCGTGGGTACGTGTGTACATTTATAACTTATTCACCTAGTTAACGAGTTCGTTTGCCCATAAAATCTTTAAGATATTAGGTTAAACTTATTTGGCTTGCTGTCCGCTGGAGAGGGGCTCGATGAAGCAGCTTCAACTCGAGCTCTGATATACCCCCCAGTGGCTAAATGTTGGACCTGTTAATTAAAGGGCAAGGTACCTAAGATGAAGGTGGAGTTTGGGGAGGTGGAGGGATACTGGAACAGCTGATACTAGGGAGAGGTAAGCGGCTGCTTATATACTCTGTTTGTTGATTGAAAGATTGGATGGGCTCGCTCCTCCCTAACTTACGTTTAGGAACTTCATATAACTTATTTACCTGCATTTATTAATCTAGTTCTGCTTGCCAGTTGGGGGTGCTTGTGACGGGACTGCATGTTTATAGTTGGGCTGCTGGGAGTCCTCTATGTAAATTTTAGTAACTATGCAATAAAAGTTTTTTGAGCCTCATGTGTTTTGTGAGTCTGGGGGATTACCACTGACCTGCAGTTGTTAAAGGCCAGTGACAGTTGTTCTGGCAAACATCAGTGACTTGAATTTGTTGTGAGCAGAAACTGGTAACCAGTGCAATTTTGTGAGGAGAGGAGTGACGTGTGCGCTCTTCGGCTCGTTAAAGCACAAAGAGGTGGTGGATTTTACATGTGGAAGACAGGAGGACTTCTTTTCTTTTCTGCATCAAGAGTGACTTGTTTGTCAACATTTGATTACCACTAATTGAACTTTGCTTTCTGATAGTGCTGACTTGTGCATGGACATTATAATTTCAGCCATTACCAAACATCGTCGGCTTCATCTTAATCAAAGTTTTATCCTTTCTCTGTTCTCGTCCAGTTCACCCAAACACTGAACATTTCTTGATTTATTTTGATCATTTCATATTTCCTACTTTTTTTTATTTCAGGTGTGTTTAATTAGGGTTGGAGCTGAACTCTGCAGAAACCTACGCTGTACGCCTACATTAATCCAGATAGAAACCCTCTCCGTCACATTAGCGTTTTCAAGTGTTTTTCAAAAGTTTCTCATCCACACTGTAATGTCAGAAAAAAACGAACCTTACTGCGTGTGCTTAAAACCTCAAAAAAGCTCACTGAGATGATACAGACAAAACAGGCATAATAAACTTATCACGCAATTCTTTTGGAAGGATAGTTTTATTTAGCAAAATATCTCAGCATGAACTGATGCGTCCAGGTCGCATTCGCACTCACCATTATATGTTTGGTCTAAAACGCGACTGCTCTCATGTTTACTGGAGGACAGCAAATGCAAGGGAATTTTCTGTTTTCTTTGTAGGACTGTGATATGAAGAGTGTGCAAGTTACATATTTTAGCAACTGTGTGAAAGTGAATAGTATAAAACAGGCACAATACCGGTGTAAGCATGAATATCTATTGTTACAATATGCGTCACATGACCCTTTTAATTATATTGAGATTATATATTGTGTACTTGTAAATCACATTTGTCACTGTTTGCATTTTAATGCTGGTTTAAATGGTTTCTGCTCCCAGACTTTCAAGTTTTGCCTTTTAGAAAGAATCTCAAACTCTTTCATTAGTAGTTCTTAACAATTTCAATGCATCATTGGACAATATGTATTTCACCAAGAAACCAAATCTGAACTCTTCTAGCATCATTTTTAAATTTTCTGTGCGCTTTTGTGATTTTAGACAGCAGCAGTGTGTACAAGACTTTTATTTTGGTCTGCCGGTGTGACGTCATAAGGCTGCGTCGAGCTCCTGCATCTGTTGGGATTCGGCTGAAAAAAGGTTTGTGGTTTAATGCATTTTAAGCGTTTACATCAATGCAACCAGTTCAGGCAATTTTATAGTTTTTACAAACAATGTACAGTTCAGGCAATTTTATAGTCTTTACAAACAATGTAAAGTTGCTTAATTATTGTTAAATGAAACATTGTAATACTTCATTAACATCACTAAACGTTAGTTTTATGAATAAAGCGAATTGGCTCATGAAAAGACAAGTCTCATGTCGCTCCCTATCTCGTGAATAAGTTGATCATAAACGCACATTCAGCCACTGGCGAGTAGTGATGGAGAAACAGAGTATTATGAAATGATAGGTTTTACACATCAATAGCAAATGTTTTCTTGGAAATGAAGTGTCTGTATAACTGTTAGTTTGAGTTCTCTAATTAGTTCTTAGTGTTAGTTTTGAGTGTTTTTAGTCTAATCAGGTCTTATAATATGACAGTACTATTTGAATTGTGTAAATTTGAATTATAGACAAGTGTTATTGAACAAAATTGAAGACTTTGTGGCATTTTACATATTGAACATTTGAAATGTAACACAGTTGACGTGTTTTTATTGCACAATTTCATAAACTTTTCAAACAGCGGATTTTTTGTTCTGAATTCTTAGATTGCAAATATTCCGTTTTTAAGAATACAGCTTCAAGATGAAGAAATTCTGAAAATAAAAAATGCTTAAACAATTATGATTTATATATGTTAGCGTTCTCAGCACGTGAAACATTCGTCTAAGTGT
This sequence comes from Rhinichthys osculus, assembly GCA_029959095.1. Taxonomy (NCBI): domain Eukaryota; kingdom Metazoa; phylum Chordata; class Actinopteri; order Cypriniformes; family Leuciscidae; genus Rhinichthys; species Rhinichthys osculus. Next base: position 3,912,092 of record JARWKJ010000013.1, on the reverse strand, counting down.
TTTGGTGTTTGTTTTAAAGTATATTTGATGTGAAAGTGATGCCACCGTTTTATTAAGCTGTTATCGTGTCCGTTCTGTGCACTTTTATAACTGTATGGTTTGGGTCAAATATAAGACCGCAACAGACTGTTTAGATGGATAAGTAGTTTGGATGTCTTTCTGTTCTCTTCTTAAACAGGACAAACACACAGAAAAACTCCTGGTGAAGCGACTGAGACCCACGTGACACTATTATAAAGATGGCGTTTATTAAAGAGGAGAGTGAAGACATGAAGATTGAAGAATCATTCAGTTTGAAACATGAAGAAACTGAGGAACATACAGGTTGGTTTCATTCTCAAAGCTGAACTCAGTCATTTGATCCTTATTAAAACTCCAGCTCTACAGAAATGAATGATATTTTTGAAGGATGTCCTCAGTGGCGATTTTTTTTTTTTTTTTTTTTACTTAACACTGTTTTATTTTGCACCCAACAAGCTGTGTGAAAACTAAAATGTACAGTCTCCTCTCAAAATAAAAAATCTATAAAAACACACCTTGATTTAAAAATGTATGAGATGACAGTAACAGACCCACAACCTTTTCCCAACTGTGGGCATCCACAGGGTGGAGTAAACTTGTCATTTGCCTTTCAGTGAAATTTGCCTTTTTGGTGTGTTAGAAGCAGGAAAAATGGGCAAGCGTAAGGATTTGAGTGAGTTTGACAAGGGCTAAATTGTGATGGCCAGACAACTGGGTCAGAGCATCTCCAAAACGGCAGCTCTTGTGGGGTGTTCCCAGTCAGCAGTGGTCAGTATCTATCAATAGTGGTCCAAGTAAGGAAGGAGGAGCGAAGGCTGGCCCGTGTGGTCCAATCAAACAGAGGCACTCAAACCAGTTTGAGTGCTGGTTCAGAGCCAGAGCCTAGTTTCAAATTAGGGCTGGGCGATAAAACGGTATCGGTATCGAACCTAACCATGAATTTTGTGAACTTTTACACCCCTACCCTTATTACAGATGTTGATCTACCTCAATGTTTGCCTTGATTTTTCTACATTTACACTTTTACATTGCACACATTTTGTAACATTTTATTTAAGTTTAAAAGTTTCTTTAACACTTACTTTTTTATCTTAATATAAGACAAGATATTTTTGTTAACATTTTATTTTTGTTTTTGACTGCTAAAACTAATATAATTAGTTTTTTGCCTTAATAATGTGGATATAAAAAGTGGTTTAAATTAAAACTTTTCTACTTGTCTTAAAGGTGCATTGCGCAAGTCTCTGAGTTTTTGCAGAACTATGCCCCCTCTGGCGACAAGCGAAACTGCATTTGGAATGAACTACAAGCCGGTCTCATTGAATCCATCTTCTACTTTTGTCGAAAGTTGACTAAAGTTTTGTCGCTCGAGTTCTCTTCGCTGATACGGAGAATTGTGGCAAATACACAAACCTCAAATCAGTGGTCTGAAACCTGCCAGACATAGCCAGGTGAGCGTGAACGCGCATGACGTCACGCCCAGTCTCAAATTCGAGCCCGAATCCCTCTTATATATTTTACTGTACAGGATTATAGAGGCAATCTCAGTGCGCAGAGAAGGGCTCATTCAGCCCATCAGGCAGTTCTTTAAGCATGTATAGGATAGAAAAACAGGTATTTTTAACATGAAAAGTTGCGCAATGCACCTTTAAAAATCAATAAAAAAAAAAGGTTATAAAAAATGTCAATAATAATCTATACCGAACAAAATGAAATATTATATTGTGGTAATTTTTTTTAGCTATATCGCACAGCCCTAAGTTCTTTGTCTTTCGACACCCAAAGCACCAGCTCTGAACCAGGAAAAGTGGTTCTTAAGTATCTCCAAAAACATTGGTTAACGATTGTTACGATCCTCGGTATCTGTTTTGTGTGGGTTGTAGGGCTGTAGTCAACCAAAGAAATGCTTAGTCTACCAAAGTCCTGTCCTGCCCAATGATTAGTCGACTAAAAAAAAAAAGAAAGAAAAAAGACGCGATGTTTTGCATTTTGATTGAACATTTATTAAACAATTGTCATAGAGCATTTACAAAACAACAACTAAAAAACATCAGTAATACATAAAACTAATACAATTCTTTGAAAATTAAGTGATGTTTTGTTAACTGCCAAGTGAGGAGCTCTGTCCTAGATCTATAGTGACCGTCACAATCGCGCACCTGACCACACCACACGCTACAAAAAATATAACTGCTAAAACTGCCAAATAATGAAAAATCCTCACAAAAGCTCTCGTTTATACTGGTGTATATTCTTCTTTACTTTCATAGCTATGGGTTAACTTTTGTCCAGCCGATCTAGGCGTTTTAAAACAAACACACAAAAAATCCAAATAGCCTAAAAAAAAAATCCTAATAATAATAGGCTGTATAGTAGGAACGCATATAGGTTTATTTTCGTTTTGTTACATTATTTAGGCTATTTTCAAACGCGTCAAGTGTACAAATAAAAACAAAAACATAAGAAAACACAATCTATTGAGTCAGCATAATAAAGCCGTTAAAACACAAACGGGATTTTGAAAAGTGGGGGGGACATGTCCCCCCTGTCCCCATAGGAAATTACGCCCGTGTGTGTAGGGATTGGCTGCAGTTGGAGGAGCCTGATTGGTGGATCTACTGATTCGCCGCTTTAAAAGGGCGGTGCTAACCGAAGATGTGGAGGTCATTCTGGCGTTGGCCTTGTGGCGTGAAGAGCTCCGGATTCATCCTCCCGTCGGCAGATCCCAAAACCTTCAGTTGATCATGTTCGTTTGTTTGTGATGGTTTAATTCGGTTTTGTTTTATGCTTTAGGAGCGTAGGGGTGTCCTGCCATTTGTTTTGACTTTGTTTGCGATTTGTATGTTTATAGGGAGTTAGGGAAGTTTCTTTGTAATTTGGTTTGTAGGGCTGAAGTCCTGACATTTTCGACTAAAAATCGACTAAAAATGACGTTAGAAAAGAAAAAAAACGTTAAATTAATTAGCTGCGCACAGTGCGCAGTACTTGGTAGCCTTGTTGTCCGCCTAAATGAATTATAAATAAACATAAAAAAAACTAGTAGGCTATTTGCAGTATATTAAATCGTTTTTGACCGAATTATTTTGCACTGAAATGAGTCTGACACTCGAGTCTGTCGGCTCTGACAGCGTTGCATCACGTGCACCTGCGCAATATCATAGCCTATGATTTCCTAAGATAGTAGCCTACTATGTTGTCAACTAGTGATATCATCACACGAACTGTTGAGGAATATGCAACATAATTTAGAATTTTTGTCATATGTTATAACTGTCAGACACTATCATTTCAGCCGCTCTGTGCATGTCCTCGCACAGGCTGAACATAGGAGAGATCAGCTTCGCGGCTGAGACACGAATAGACTATAAACTTAAAGCTTTTACTCTTAATAAACACACTTTAATAAAAAAAATAATATTTATTAAACAAACCAGATCAAGAGCAGAAACGAAATAAAGTGCTTAACTGAAAAATAAAGCATCTTAGGCTCAAAACTAACACAAACAGTCGGCACAGCACAATTGCGCATTAGGCTCCAAACAAAAAATAAAAAAATTAGGTTATCACACTAAAACATTGAAATATGCAAATTCTGATTTGTTCATATAACCTACTCAAAACAGACAGGGCAAGCTAACGCAGACAAGTGAGCTTACCACTTCTAGATGATATGTCATGTTTGTCGTCGAGCTCTGGTTGCTTGCACACTTTGCATTCGACCTTTTTCCCGTTATCAATTTTACCAAAATGCTGCCACACTGTCGATTTCTTTGTTGTTGACATGTTAGAAGAGGACTGACCATTAAACGCTCACAATTAAATAAATAATATTCAGCATCTAACCTTCTATAGCCTACTTATCGTTCTCTCTTGGGTTGGGCTAATCCAAAAAAGGTGAGAACAAGGGGGGTGTTCTGAAGACAGACTGTTACCTGTGAAACAAGGGTACTCTGAAAACACCCCCATTAGCAGTTAGTGCTTTCCACCTGATGAAATGAGCACGCGTCAGCGCGGCAAAACTGATGAAATGAACGCGCGTCAGCGCGGCAAAACTGATGAAATGAGCGCGCGTCAGCGCGGCAAAACTGATGAAATGAGCGCGCGTCAGCGCGGCAAAACTGATGAAATGAGCGCGCGGCAAAACTGATGAAATGAACGCGGGGAAAAAAACAACCAATCAGAATTTTGGTCGAACCAGAACGTATCGACCAATTAATCGACTAAGACAATACAGCCCTATTGGTTTGGTAATTAATTTGGTAATACATGTTTGTTTATAAGTCTATTTTGTTTATTAGGTTGGCCTTGGGGCACCCTGAAGCCATTGCTCCTTAATTCATGCGCTGATCGTTCTGCGAGAAGCCGATGCATCTCGAACAAGCCTGGTGTGTTTGTGTTTTGCGTTTGTGTCTGGCCTGTGGAAAGGCAAACCGGTTCTTAGAAAGCATGTCAGTCGAACCAACTCCAACTCGATACGGCAGCAAATGCTGTGATGCAGTTTTGTAAAGGAAACCGAACAGAAAAGACAATTTTAAGTTTGAAAGTTACAAAATAATTTATGTGCACCTATTAATAACTCTGGGATTAGAAACTAAAGTGTCTTAAGTTGTCCCAACCTGATGGCTTTTTCTTCTCTGTAATACAGAATAATAAAGAACAACTGTTATAGTAAACTCTGTGTAGAACAAAATCCATGTGGCACGTTTAGTACAGTACAGTATAGTTTTACATTTAGTCATTTAGCAGAAGCTTTTATCCAAAGCGACTTACAACTGAGGACTAAACCAAGCGAATCATCGTGAAGAGGCAAAAACAATGCAAGAAGTGCTCAAAATACACAGTTCATGCATTGATCAGAGTAGCATAAGCCAGACAAGGGAGGATTAAAAAATAAAAAAAGAAGAAACAAAAAAGTTCCTTTTCAAGTGCTCAAGGAAGAGGTGAGTTTTCAGTTGTCTTTTGAATGCTGTCAGGGATTCTGCATTCGGGATGAGGGTGGGGAGATCATTCCACCAGCATGGAGCCGTGAATGATGATGTTCTGGAGAGTGATTTTGTGCCTCGCTGTGATGGCACCACGAGCCGTCGCTCCTTGACCGATCGTAGGCTTCTGGTAGGGATGTAGACCCGTAGGAGTGAGTGAAAGTAGGAGGGAGCTGATCCTGTGGTAGATCTGTAAGCTGAGTCAATGCCTTGAATTTGATGCGAGCAGCGAGTGGTAACCAGTGCAGAGAGATGAACGGAAGAGTGACGTGACAGACTGATCTCATGAAATGGCGTATGTATGACACGCCAATTCGTATTTCCATTTTTGGCGTGCTATCAACACGCATAATCGCTTTTCAGCGTGTTTATCAACGCCTTTGACTTAACGTTACATTACTGTATTATGTATATATAGATATATGACCTACCCTAACCCCGTCCCTAAACCTACCCGTCACTGGGGTTAATACCATTTATGAGTCTTCCCCTACCATCCTAGGAAAAGAAATATCGCTCCACAGATGTAGATATAGATTTTGCATCGTTTCGCTCGGACATTTAACGGCGTACACATACACACGGAATCACTCGGACATTTAACGGCGTACACATACACGCAAAAGATGACGGTTCGTTTCGGCGTGGACATACACGCGGATAGCTCAAAATGCGTATAGATAACACGCCACTTGACTTGAAAGTGGCGTGTATGTTTACGCAAAGTCATGATGCCATGTTGGACGTGGGCCCTTTTGGGCTTGATGAAGACCAGACAAGCTGCAGCATTGTATAAGCATGTTTTGTATGTTTTATTTACAGGCCTGATAGCGCTCCGGCGTCTGCAAAAAATAAATAAATAAATCAGGTTCGCGTGATCTGACAATTCCCAAGATCTGAGAGGCGCTTTCACTAAACCACACCAGTAAGCCTACTTCAGCCAATTGGTAATAGGGTAGGGGCTGGTCTTGGGTTTTGGCCAATCAGATTGATTCAGCAGTCACTCCAAGTGCGAATTTGTTTTGTGTTTCCCATACACTACGAATGTGTTTCCCACACTGGCAGCGCGAAACGCAGCAAAAGTCATGAAGTGCAACTTTAACTTGTCGATAAAGGCATAAAGAATAAATGGCGCTGGTCTTGGATAGAGGAGGTGGGTAGAGACGAAAAGCCCGTTGGAAGCTGGTGTCAAAAACTCCGGCAACCAGGAGCATGTTTCTGCACTTTGTGCGCAAGGAAAATATTATATGGAACTAGCGGTAAAAAAGTGCTGCCACGGCACGAGTTAGACCCTAGTCATCGCGTTTGCCGGGGGCAACAGCCACAGCAGATATCCGACCCTCAATGACCGATCGGGTGGCTGATTTAAAAATTCGCTTGTGCTCCTTCATTGCCGAGTTTGATCTGTCATTTACAATCGCTCATCCACTCATCACTTTGTGTCAGAAATTAGTGGAGGATAAACTCGCCCTTACGCATCTGTCTGTCTCGAGGCAGCATGTGGGCTATCTTATTACACACGGCATCTGGCCAGAATTTAAAAGAAATCTGTCCGACAAGCTTAAGAATAACATGTTTTCACTTAACACACTTGCTTATTTTTATTTATTTCTCACTGTTTTTCAGTTCTTGAAGCACTTTAAATGTTTGCCAATTATTGTTCTCTTAATAGCAAATGGTTTTGAATAAACAAATTGAGTGTTGTATTACATACGGTTTTGTTGCACTGTACCTGTTTCAAAAAATATTTAAAATAAATGGTGCATATTTTGCAGAAAAATGAATATCTCCTTGTTCGTGCCCTTAAGTCAATGGTTAGGCTACTAATCAATTCCTAGTTTACTTTGGAGTATTGTAATTGCCACCCACTGACCTTTCTTGGTATGGCTGTAGTCTCAGTATGCTATACAAGCAATAAATACGCAGGTAAGTGACTAGTTAAAAGCAGGGTTGGATTAATGAACAGGCCTACCAGTAGGCCGGGAGCCAGGTCCACTCCTCAGGATGTTCTTTGCTACCTTTTTTCACTATTATTTCCTATTATCTTATACCTTGGGCCATCACAAGCTGATAACGACCACCCCCGGTGCTCTACACAAAGATGCTACTGTAATATAGGCTTGTATTGGGTTCGTTCATCTCATGTCTGAAATGATGTCCATTTATATCCACAAAAGTCACCAGAATCTATCATTTAAGGGACTATTTATCGAAATGTTCTTCCAGGGGAGCACAACCCTCGATCCCGCTTAAAAATGATGTTCATCAGGGCATATATCTTGGCTTAATCTGCTTACCTCCCAGGGAAAAAAGTTCAGGCTCAGGATTTTTTTTCTACTATCACACCTGTATTTAATGCTATGTCCGCATGTCTATTTTCATGGCAAAAACTGATGTATAAAAATACATTTATACAATTAAAATAAAAACAAAGCAAACTGAAAAAATACAGCAATTAATACTTTACAAGATTTTTTTACATTAATGTGATTTTTTCTAAAGTCCTTAAGTGAGTTTGTTGCCTTTGCTGTTGTTGCTGATACTTTTGGAGTTGATCTAAGACTATAAACATTAAAACAAACATATAGGAGATTTATTAGCTGATTAAACAATTGTTACGTGACCATGACAAGATGTAAAGATTACTGAGTGTTTGGAACTGGCTCACTAGCTCACTGCCCTGCTGTAGAGCTGCAGCTTCTGCCCAGGCTGACCGCAACAAGACCATAAGAGGGAGATGCCCTCATGCTCAAAAATAAGATACTGGTAAGCCTTACCAGTGTTGTGATAACTATTTTTAAGGCACTCTACTTTTTTTTTATACTGTGATGATAATAATAGTTCAAAGTATGAATAGGTTTTAGTCAAATAACACAAAGAGACCAGACCCCTCGACGCCCGTAAAACTTTTCTCCCTCAAACAGCAAGCTAACGTTACTTCTACAGGCTTACACACAGCAATACACAACATCTCTGCATGCTCTCTTCATGTCGTTCTTGTAAAATAATAAGTAAACAAATATCAAAATGACTTTGCTGAGAATGAAACGCCACTTACCAGCAGCCGCCGGTGTTGAAGATATCCTCTGGTAGTGCTCACGAAATAAAACAATGCTTGTGCGGCGTGAGGAATGGTCCTGGATGAGTTTGTAAGGTGAAAGGTCATCATGTGGGTCTTTTTTTTTACGGCTAATTATTATTCATTAATTTTTACTAATAGTTAGATTGGGCAGGCATCCACTAAAAGGCCTTTAATTACAAAAAAAGAGGAAATTTTGCCTTGACAAAAGGGCACTTCAGGTACCAAGGGGCAAATGATCAGGTGCTCAAGCATCCAACCCCCCCCCCCCCCCCTTTACGTGCCTGAATAGCTCTAGCTCTGAGCTAGCACCAGATTCATGCTGGTGGAAAAAGGGTATTAAAGGATCTGCTGCGAACATCTTGGTGCCAGGTCCATGCCTCGATGGGTCAGGGCTTATTTGGCAGCAAAACGGGGACCAACACAATATTAAGAAGGTGGTCATTATGTTATGCCTCATTGCTTTTATACATGCATTTTAAATAATTTAAAAGTCTATTGTTTGCTTAGGTCTATTTTTTTTTTAGCCACAAAAAAATTCCAAGCGGCATCATTCTAATCTGAAAAATGAAGCCTACCCGGAAGTGCGAAAAACTGCAATACATCGAAAATCCGCTAGGGGCAGGTCCCAAAAGGGAGCAAATGTCCATAGACCCCCATGTTAAAATGTCTGTTTTCACCGGTTTTCACAGCATAAATTCATGTTCTCTTTCATAGGTTCACTCAACGCTGCGGAAAGCGCAGTGGGATATTCTCTGAATGTGCCGATTGTCTGAAGCCTTATAGAATCACGTCAATTCATTGGCTGATGGCGTCCGCGCGATATGGCTCCGCCCCGACGCTCTTACGTCGCATCATTACATATTCGCGCGCGCGCGCCATCTGCTCCTCAGATTTCTCTACCTTCAGAGCGAAGCGGTCACGTTGCCCTTCGCTCGTGATTTTTCTGAGCTACAAATGCATCTGGATTATTCTCGGCGCTTCTGCGACTGTTCAAGCGGAACTCTGTTTCTCCTTACGGTGAAGTTGCCATGGATTACAGACGCTGTACTCCGCCATGTGCTCGTTACATCGCTAACGACGACCCACACAGTAAGTGCGTTAAGTGTTTGGGTTTTTCACATGCACGTGAGGCAGTTATAGGATCGTCTAAATGCAAATTCTGTGAAAATTTGTTGCTCTGAAACCCTCAAATCGCGGCTCGCGGTCTTTGAGAGGGAATCATTCGTCTCCCCCTGTCGCGCTCCCGAGGCCTCTCGAGGATCCGCGACATGGGGATGTGGAGTTCGAGCAGACGAGCCCCGCTCTTTCTCTCCCTCCCTCGGCACGCCAGTCGAATTTTCACACGATTATTTGCGCCCCAGCCCGGGAGCACGCAACGCGGTTTCTTTCGGGCTGGAGGATATACTTTTTACCGAGGCTTCCGACTCCGAGGATCTCGGGCCCACTCTCGCCGACGAGGTTATCCCGCCGAGCGGCCAGGAAGCGCGGCCTACTGCGGCCTATGCGGAGCTCGTTGACGTGCTTTCGCGCGCTACGGAGAAGCTCACTATTGATTGGCCCGACGAGCCACGTGAGTCTCAGTCGTCGAAACTCGACGAAAGGCTTCTCAGTGGCCCTAATTCTAGGCCTCAACGGAGGAAGCTGACATTTTTCAGTGATCTGCATCATGAGATCTCCAGATCCTGGAAGCAGCCTTTCTCTTCGCGCCTCACTAATGCGGCTCCTGCTGATTTCACCAACCTGGTAGGCTCTGTGGAACAGGGCTATTCCGCCATTCCGGCGATTGAGGAAACTTTAGCCGACCATCTTGCTCCGTCGTCTGCGCCGTCCTGGAAGTCGCGCCCCCTCCTCCCTTCTAAAGCATGGAGGACTACTTCCTCTCTCATTGGGAAATCCTACATGGCGGCTGGGCAGGCAGGCATGACCCTGCACACTATGGCCATTCTCCAGGCCTACCAGGCGGACGTCCTGAAGGAAATGGACGAGGGCGACGGCGTGACTCCTGAAGCGGTCAAGGAGCTTCGTAAGGCTACGGATTTAGCCTTAAGAGCCACCAAGCATAAACGCACGCGCTATAGGTCGCTCTATGGCTGGTTCTGTTGCGGTGGAGCGCCACTTGTGGCTTAATCTCACGGAGATCCGTGACAAAGAGAAGGTTTTCCTCTTGGACGCCCCCATTTCTCAAACGGGGTTGTTTGGTGAGGCGGTCAACACAGTGGTTGAGAAATTCCGCTCCTCCAAATCCCAATCGGCCGCGTTCAGACAGTTCATGCCCAGGAGGGCTAGGGAACCTTCTGCTCCCGCCCTGGTGCGACCCAGAGAACGTCCCTCTCATAGACCGGATTTCTCTTCCAGAAGAAGCGAACCAGGGCATCTCCCACCTACCACGGTTTGGGGAGCCCGCGGTCGCCCGTTTCCCCGTCAACGGCCTCACAAGCGCCTCCAGTTGAGGCGGTCCGACAAACCGACTGCTCCGGCAGCCCAGAGCCGTTCCTGACCTTCCGGTCAGAAAAAGGAGAGCTCCTCTGCTTCCTCAAGGTTGGGTCAGACCGCACAAGCGTTTCTGCCCACCTCCCAGCTCTCCTTTCCTTGCCCTGTCACCTTCGCCACTCAGAGTGTCTCGAAGTGCAGGTCATATTTCACCTTCACTACTCAGTCTGGTGGGGGAGGAAGGAGACGCTTTCTCCCCTCACCCCCCACACTCTCTATAACTACCGGCCGCATCCTCGGAGGCACTTTCCGTTTTCCTCCGGAGCAGGCGGATCTGGTCACCATGACCCCAGCATCGATGCCTCCCATCACGTGCCAGGACGCCGATGGCCCTCCTGCACAGTCAACCTCTTTACTCCAGGAGCGTCAGCACGGCACCCTCACTCAGGTATGTCGTCTGCATTACAACATCCCTCCTTCTCTATCACATTTCCTTCCAGAGTGGGAGCGCTTACCAGGGGTATTGTCTTGGGTTCTTCGCACAATTCGTTTCGGCTACACTCTTCAGTTTTGCCGCAATCCCCCCTGTTTCAACGGGGTGTTTCCTACTGTAGTAGACAGCGCCACTCAGGCTTCTGTACTTCAGCAGGAAATCTCTTCCCTCCTTCTCAAAGGAGCAATAGAGGAGATTACTCCAGGGGAAACCGAGCGGGGCTTTTACAGCCGTTACTTCCTGGTCCCGAAGAAGGGCGGCGGTTTGCGTCCCATACTGGACCTCCGCCGACTGAACTTCGCCCTTTACAAAGGGAAATTCAAAATGTTGACGCTGAAAGCTATCATATCTCAGATTCGGCCAGGGGATTGGTTCGTGACGATAGACCTAAAGGATGCTTATTTTCACATCCAGGTTGTACAGCGACACAGGCAGTTCCTCAGGTTCGCCGTTGGAGGAAGGGCGTTCCAGTACAGGGTCCTTCCCTTCGGCCTATCTCTGGCCCCGAGGACATTCACAAAGTGCATGGATGCAGCTCTGGCCCCATTGCGGCTCCAGGGCATCCGTGTTCTAAATTACCTAGACGATTGGCTCATTTTAGCCCTTTCCAGGAACCTAGTGGCCCACCACAGAGACATCGTTCTGAGTCATATCCAGTCTCTCGGTTTGAGGTTGAACTCGGAGAAGAGTGTTCTTGCTCCGGCTCAAAGCACCGTTTTCTTGGGGGTGAACATGGATTCCGTTCTCATGCAGGCCCGCTTGGCCCCTGCACGGATTTCCAGCCTGATGACATGCTTGGCTCGTTTTTTGCTAGGCCATCATGTGTCTGTGGGCACCTGCCGCAGGATGCTGGGCCTTATGGCCGCGGCCTCCTCCGTGCTACCGCTGGGCCTACTCCACATGAGACCCTTCATGTGGTGGGTGAAACTCTCAGGGGTTCGACCCTCCGGGTCAACCCTTCGCCTACTGAAGGTATCGCGCAGTTGCTTTCGAGCCCTGTCAGTTTGGCGGGACCCTCTTTTTCTTCGGAAAGGGGTCAGCATGGGTGCGGTATCTCGTCGCCAGATGATTACTTCGGATGCCTCTCTCACCGGCTGGGGAGCGGTTTTCGAGGGCAGACCAGCGTGTGGGGTCTGGACCGGAGAGGCTCTCTCTTGGCACATAAATTGCCTGGAGTTAAGAGCCGTTTTTCTGGCTCTGCATCATTTCCTCCCTCTTCTGGAGGGTCACCATGTCATTGTCAGAACAGACAACATGGCAGTGGTGTCTCATGTGAACCGGCAGGGAGGTTCTCGGTCGCACACCCTAGACAGGCATGCGCGTCACCTTCTCCTGTGGTCTCAGAGCAGATTCCTATCTCTAAGAGCGGTTCATGTCCCAGGGGTTCTGAACCTCGCGGCAGATTTTCTGTCGAGACAGAAACTCAGATCGGGGGAATGGATGTTGAACCGCCAGATGATGGCCCTGATCTGGGAGGTTTTTGGAGAGGCGGAGGTGGACCTCTTTGCATCTCAAGAGTCGTCCCAATGCCCGCTTTGGTTCTCCCTGAGTCCCCCGGCCCCATTGGGGATAGATGCGTTCGGTCACCCTTGGCCAACGCAGAAACTCTATGCCTTCCCGCCCATCAAACTGATCCAGGCGGTCTTGGTCAGAGTGAGAGAGAGCGGAGTCCGCCTCCTCCTGGTAGCTCCGTTCTGGCCATCTCAGCCATGGTTTTTGGAGCTAATTCCTCTACTGGAATCTTCCCCCTGGAGGATCCCGGTCAGGGAAGATCTTCTGTCCCAGCTACAGGGCAGGATATGGCATCCTCGCCCAGACATGTGGAAGCTGTATGTTTGGCCGATCAGAGGCCGTCGGCATTAAGCTCTGGTCTCCCAACTGACGTTCAGGAGACCATTGCGAGTGCTAGAGCCCCTTCTACAAGGAGATTATATTCTTCCAAATGGAGGGTGTTTGAGACTTGGTGCTTAGCACATGATAGGAGTCCAGTTAACTGCCCTGCTGGTTCAGTACTGGAATTCCTGCAGGAGAAGTTTGCTGCTGGAGCAGCCGCTACCACTCTCAGAGTTTATGTCGCGGCTATTGCAGCGCATAGGGAATCGGATGAGATTCCCCTGGGCAAATTAAGGTTAGTTTCTGCCTTCATGCGTGGGGTGAAGCGCCTGAAACCGGCTCGCTCCCCTAGAGTTCCCCCATGGGATCTTTCTGTTGTCTTAGAGGGTTTGACGAAAGCCCCCTTTGAGCCCTTGGAGTCAGCTCCGGAGAGGATTCTGACTCTCAAGGTTTCTCTTTTGTTAGCTTTGTCCTCATTAAAGCGGGTGGGAGACTTACAAGCTCTTTCTGTTAGCGAGTCTTGCTTGGACTTTGCCCCTGGCCTGGTCTAAGTTTCCTTGAGGCCGAGACCAGGGTATGTCCCCAAGGTTCTTTCCTCAACTTTCCGCTCACAGGTAGTTAACCTTAACGCTTTCCACCCTCCTCCATTTTCGTCTGAGGAAGATAGGAAGCTTAACTTGCTCTGCCCAGTTCGTTCTCTTAAGATATATGTAGACCGCTCAGGCGGTTGGAGGAAATCTAACCAGCTTCTGGTTTGCTTCGGTGCTAGCCGCCGTGGGCTTGCTGCATCAAAGCAGAGGATTTCTCACTGGGTCACAGAGGCTATCTCGTTGGCTTACGGGGTGCGTGGCTTTCCTTCACCTCTTAGCATTAGCATTAAAGCACATTCCACCAGAAGTGTAGCATCTTCTCAAGCTCTTTTCAGAGGAGCACTTTTGGAGGATATTTGTGTTGCGGCAGGCTGGTCCTCTCCGCACACTTTTGTAAGGTTCTATAGCTTGGATCTTGACATGACCCCGGGTTCCCAGGTTCTTTCTGTTTGAACTCATTTCGGTCGTTGTCTCTTTTATCTACCAGTTACAAAAGCGCTCTAGCTTGGCGAGTTTGGTAGTCCGTTCCCACTGCGCTTTCCGCAGCGTTGAGTGAACCTATGAAAGAGAACGTCTCTGGTTACTTGCGTAACCTATGTTCTCTGAATAGGGAACGAGACGCTGCGTTAGCGGCCAAGCTCCTCGCGCTGCTGACAGTTTCTTTTCGGCAGAGAAATCTGAGGAGCAGATGGCGCGCGCGCGAATATGTAATGATGCGACGTAAGAGCGTCGGGGTGGAGCCATTTCGCGCGGACGCCATCAGCCAATGAATTGGCGTGATTCTATAAGGCTTCAGACAATTGGCACATTCAGAGAAAATCCCACTGCGCTTTCCGCAGCGTCTCGTTCCCTATTCAGAGAACATAGGTTACGCAAGTAACCAGAGACGTTTTTACAGGTTGGTCCCATGGACTTTTATTGTATTTTTCGATAGGTTCCGAGTGCCTGACAACTGTGAGGGGGGGGGGGTGAATTTTTTTTCTAACTCGTTAGTATAGATCGTATTTAGATATAAAATGTATGACAAATAAGGGCGTGGTTAACTTTGATTGACAGCTTGATTGACAGCTGATAACGGGCTGCGCCGAGTGGAATTCCTGAAATTTGACGTCTCGGCCATGATCTGACACAACACATCATACCACCTCTGTATCCTGTATTCCCAAGATTTTCCAAGATGGCGGCGCCCATACCCCCAATAAACGGCCTCAAAACCGGTCTTCAGAAAGTCTATGGGTGACGTCACAGACTGTAAAAAATATGGACAAAAGCGTCTATGAAAAATTCTGAATAATCGTCACAATATTTAATAAATTACCAAAATATTGTGATGGCCCTAATGTGTTACACTGGGCAGGTGAAGGAAGAAGGAGCAGTGAATCTAATCAGAGGCCTTATATTTATAATCTTAAAAAGGCCAGACAAAAACGATGAACAATGAGCATTTGAGAACAGGACTGAAATTAAGGAGCTTAAATACATGGTGAACTCAAGTACTATTGCACAGTGAAGAGGGCTCTATTTTTCTAATATTTTAGATCTGAATGGCAGGATTTGTCTATAAAAATTCAGTTTTGTTGCACAATGTTGGTTTTGATGTTTTAATACTTTTATCTTGGCTTTGATATCTGTTGCTTTGAGCCATTAAACTGCCATTAAAGGGTTAGTTCACCCAAAAATGAAAATGATGTCATTAATGACTCACCCTCATGTCGTCCCAAGCCCGTAAGACCTCCGTTCATCTTCGGAACACAGTTTAAGATATTTTAGATTTTGTCTGAGAGCTTTCTGCCCCTCCATTGAAAATGTATGTACGGTATACTGTCCTTGTCCAGAAAGGAAATAAAGACATCATCAAAATAGTCCATGTGACATCAGTGGGCTAGTTAGAATGTTTTGAAGCATCAAAAATACATTATGGTCCAAAAATAACAAAAACTACGACTTTATTCATCATTGTATTCTGTTCCGGTTCTGTTGTCATTCTCTCTTCACGAGTCCGTGGTGACGCTGTTGACGTAAGACGCTGGCAGATAACTGGTTACCAGACACACGTGTTTCCTTTTTGGACAAGGACAGTATACCGTACATACATTTTCAATGGAGGGGCAGAGAGCTCTCGGACAAAATCTCAAATATCTTAAACTGTGTCCCGAAGATGAACGGAGGTCTTACGGGCTTGGAACGACATGAGGGTGAGTCATTAATGACATAATTTTCATTTTTGGGTGAACTAACCCTTTAACTTGCATTTGTCTTTTTTCGCTTTAGACCTGATGGCACTGAAAGAAGAGACCGAATCTAACAGTAACTTCACCAGCACTCATTATGGAAAGCGTTTCAAACACAAGAAAACCCTTAATTTCCACATGAAAATTCACTCTGGAGAGAAGCCTTACAAATGTGATCAGTGTGAAAACAGTTTCAATCAGAAAGGAAGCCTTGATACCCACATGAGAACTCACACTGGAGAGAAACCTTACAAATGTGATCAGTGTGAAAACAGTTTCAATCAGAAAGGAAGCCTTGATACCCACATGAGAACTCACACTGGAGAGAAGCCTTACAAATGTGATCAGTGTGAAAACAGTTTCAATCAGAAAGGAAGCCTTGATACCCACATAAGAACTCACACTGGAGAGAAGCCGTTCACATGCCAACAGTGTGGAATAAATTTCTCTCAAAAAGGAAACCTTAATTCCCACATGAGAATTCACAGTGGAGAGAAGCCGTTTTCATGCCAACAGTGTGGAATGAATTTCTCTCAAAAAGGAAACCTTAATGCCCACATGAGAACTCACAGTGGAGAAAAGCCATTTTCATGCCAACAGTGTGGAATGAATTTCTCTCAAAAAGGAAACCTTAATGCCCACATGAGAATTCACAGTGGAGAAAAGCCGTTTTCATATGATCAGTGTGGAAAGAGTTTCCTATGTGAAGAAACTCTTAATTCACACACAAAGAGAAAACACTCAGGTAAGAACTGTATTATATGTAATTAGTGTGGAAAAAGTTTCAGACTTAAATCAACCTGTGATTCACACAGATGAGAGTCCTTAAACCTGCAAACTGTGGGATCCACAGAAATGGGTAATTCACTACTGTAAAGTCAAGTGACATGACTGGGGGATGTTTATTCCATGCACTGTGTGCAGATATCATTATTAATGAAAATCACCAATTAGTTTTATTGTTTATCAATTATTTACAGTTTTTTGTCGATGTTATGAGTTGGTTGATACAGCCGCAAAATCAAAGAAAGAAAAGAAAACTGATATGGATAAATAACAGTAAGCTCCGAACTTAAACTGCAAGGGTAAATGTGAGAGACATCAAATCCCAACAATCAAATCTAAATATTACAATGCCACAGAGTAGAAAGTTGAGCAGTTATGTTCAACAACAAGATTGCAAACTGTAGCAACAGGCTAGGCTAGGACCATACCAATAAATAATGTGTTTCTGGACGTAACACAAGATAATAGCACTAGAAGAAAGATGCACTCATGGTTAGATGCCAAAACCAGGTCATGTATGAATTTAATAAATTATGGTGCTTTAATCCTGACTGATATTGTTCACAAGTACTATTGCATAGTGAAGAGGACTCTATTTTTTTAATATCTTAGACCTAAATGGCAGATTCAGGATTGGTCTATAACAATGCAGTTTTGTTACGCCGTTTTGAGCATAATTTGGAACCTTTTATTCAACCATACCTGGACACCTATTACATCTGGCCAGCACGAACACGGCGGAGACAAGGCAAGAGAGGCGGGCTACATGCTAGGCTAAAGGCCAGAGCTACACGACCACCGCTACCGAGTCTGCTGTTAGCTAATGTCCGCTCCCTTGAAAATAAAATGGATGAGCTGAGAACAAGGACAACACAACGTGAAACCAGAGAGTGCTGTACTCTGATTTTCACGGAAACCTGGACTACAGACAACACGCCAGATTCAGCCATCCAACTTCAGACCCACTCTGTACACCGCGGAGACTGCACATCGGCCTCGGGGAAGAACAAAGGTGGCGGCGTCTGTGTCTACACCAACGACAGATGGTGTTTAGACACTAAGGTGATGGAGAAACATTGTTCAGTGGACATAGAGGTGCTGATGGTTAAGTGTAGACCCTTTTATTTGCCGAGGGAGTTCAGTGCTGTGTTTCTTGTGGCTGTTTACATCCCGCCGCGGGCGAACCGGACCGCAGCTCTTGGACTATTCCACGATATTATTAGCAAGCACGAGACTGCGCACCCCGATGCTGTGTTTGTTGTGGCAGGGGATTTTAATCACTGCAATCTTCGGACTGTTCTCCCCAAGTACCATCAGTACGTGAGCTTCCCGACGAGGGACAACAACATTCTGGACCACGCCTACAGCAACGTTAAGGGTGGATACAAGGCAGCACCCCGCCCCCACTTCGGACAGTCTGACCACATCTCCGTGTTTCTATATCCATCTTACAGGCAGCTTCTCAAACGGGCTCCCGCAGTAAGTAAAACTGTTAAAGTATGGAATGAAGAAACTGATCTTGTGCTACAGGACTGCTTTAACAGTACTGATTGGGATGTGTTTAAGACTGCTGCTGTGAGAGAGGACTGCACTATGGATTTAGAAGAATATGCCTCAGTGGTTATTAGTTACATTAGCACATGTATAGACAACATTGTCCCCATCAAGCGCTATAAAACATTTCCAAATCAAAAACCCTGGATAAACTGTGATGTAAGGTCTATGCTGCGTGCCCGTTCCACTGTATTTGCCTCTGGTGACGCTGAGGGCTACAAAAAGGCCAGATACGATCTACGCAGATCCATCAGAGAAGCCAAGAGACAGTATTAGAGTGAAGTTGGAGGGATACTATACCACCGCGGATCCCCGGCGCATGTGGCAGGGCCTGCAACACATCACAGATTATCGGCAGAGGAGCAGGGAGGTCACAACTAACCAAGGCACACTACCAAATGAGCTGAATAAGTTCTACGCCCGCTTCGACACCCTCAACACCAGCAGAGGGACTATCCCAACAGAGGCAGCACAGAGCTCTCCATTCACGGTGACATCAGCTCAGGTGCGCAGGACACTGAAGAGAACGAATCCCCGGAAGGCAGCAGGCCCTGATAACATCCCAGGCCGTGCACTAAAGGTCTGCTCAGCGGAGCTGGCTGAGGTACTAACGGACATTTACAATCTATCCCTCTCACTATCTTTTGTACCTACCTGTTTCAAGATCACTACCATTGTCCCCCTACCCAAGAAAAACACTGTAACATGTTTAAATGACTACCGTCCCATCGCACTCACTTCAATTGTGATGAAATGTTTTGAGAGGATAGTCATGAACCACATTAAAAAGACCATTCCAGACACACTGGATCCATTACAGTTTGCGTATCGTCGGAACCGATCCACTGATGATGCAGTAAACACTGCCATCCACACAGCTCTCACACATCTGGAGAACAAGGATACATATGTTCGAATGCTCTTTATCGATTACAGCTCGGCATTCAACACGGTCCTCCCAACCAAGCTGGCTGAGAAGCTCCTCATCCTTGGACTGGCACCTTCTCTCTGCAGCTGGGTCCTGGACTTTCTCACAGAAAGACCACAGACAGTCAGAGTTGGTACCCAGACATCAGGTACAAGGATGGTGAGCACAGGGACACCCCAGGGCTGTGTGCTGAGCCCTTTGTTGTACACCCTCTTCACTTATGACTGTGCCCCTACTCAGCGTAATACCACCATCATCAAGTTTGCGGATGATACAACAGTCATCGGCCTGATCACTGGTGGGGCTGAGACCGACTATAGGGAGGAGATGGCTCAGCTGGTGTCCTGGTGCCACACAAATAATCTCTCCTTAAATGCAGAGAAAACTAAGGAGATGATTATCGACCCGAGGAGGAGGAGAGATGATCAGCACGGCCCACTTTACATCAGTGAAGTACAGGTAGAGAGGGTGAAAACATTTAAATTCCTTGGCACCTACATCAGTGAGGACCTCTCTTGGTCTCACAACACCCAGCACATTGTTAGTAAGTCTCAACAACGGCTGTACTTTCTAAGAAAGCTGAGGAAATTTGGTCTGTCCACCAAACTCCTTAGCAATTTCTAAAGATGTACAGTGGAGAGCATCCTGACTAATTCCATCACAGTGTGGTTTGGAAACTGCACAGTACAGGAAAGGAAAGCTCTCAAGCGTGTGATTAAAACTGCACAATACATCTGTGGAACAGTTTTTCCATCACTTCAGGATATTTACAAAACCCGGGTAACTAAGAGGGCACATAACATTATCAGAGACACTACACACCCTCAGCATATACTGTTCACATTGTTACCTTCTGGCAGACGCTATAGGAGCATGAAAGCCAGAACATCCAGACTTAAAAACAGTTTTTATCCACAGGCCATCAGGATGTTGAATGACTCAGTCCATTGACAACTCCATACTAGCACTTTATTCACTGTTTGCACTACACTGTGAATGTATGCATTGTTCAATGTACATGCTTTTTATGATGCTTTTAATGTCTCTCTGCCGAATGCAATTCTACACTTGCATCTTTTAAATATATTGTGTACATTTTATACTGTGGGAAACTTTTTGCAACCTAAGAATTTCATTGCATGGTGTAAATCTGTGCATATGACAAATAAACATCTTGAATCTTGAATCTTTTGGTTTTGATGTTTTGATACTTTTATCTTGGTTTTGAATTCTGTTGCTTTGAGCCATTAAACTGATGTTAACTTGTATTGGTCTTTTTTTCGCTTTAGACTTGATGGCACTGACAGAAGAGAATCAAGAACTGAATGAAATAGAAGAGAAAGATCAAAATAAGGGACATGATTTCATGGATGTAGAAAAATCCATACAGACTGAAACGACTTCATCACGAACAAAAGTTCAGAAGACCAAATCTAACAGTAACTTCACCTGCCCTCATTGTGGAAAGAGTTTCAAACAAAAACATGACTGTATAACCCACATGAGAGTTCACACTGGAGAGAAGCCTTTCACATGTAATCAGTGTGGAAAGAGTTTCAGTCAGAGAGCAAACATTAATTCCCACATGAGAGTTCACACCGGAGAGAAGCCGTTCACATGTGATCAGTGTGGAGAGAGTTTCAGATATAAAGTAACCCTTAATTCCCACACAAAGAGAAAACACTCAGGTAAGAACGGTTTTATGTTATCAGTGTGGAAATAGTTTCAGACTTAATCAACCCCTTATTTACACATGAAAAGTCACACAGGTGAGAGTCCTTACGCCTGCAAACAGTGTGGGATCCACAGAAATGGGTTATTCATTAAGTGACATGACTGGGGCGATGTTTATTCCATGCACTGCATGCAGACATGATTTATAAACAATAATTCAATGGTGATTATTTTCATGATGAATTATTATATCTTGTCAATATTTTCAGTTAGATGCTACAGCTGCAAAATCAACAAAACTCTACGCTTAAACTGTTTTTTTCATTTCCTCACAACATGATTAATCTGTCCAAGTTAGCATAAAGACAAAGTGATGTCCCTCAGGGACAGCATACATTAGGAGAAAAGCAGAGGACCTAATACTGAGCCCTGCTGCACTCCATACTTGTTTTTGATGAAATGTCTGTTGCTTTGAGCCATTAATCTGCCATTAACTTGTATTTGTCTTTTTCGCTTTAGACCTGATGGCACTGAAAGAAGAGAATCAAGAACTGAATGAAATAGAAGTGAAAGATCAATATAAGGGACATGATTTCATGAATATACAAAAATCTATACAGACTGAAATGACTTCATCACAAACAAAAGTTCAGAAGACCAAATCTAACCGTAAATTCACCTGCTCTTATTGTGGAAAGAGTTTCAGTCGAAGACATAACCTTACATACCACACAAGAATTCACACTGGAGAGAAGCGTTTCATATGTCATCAGTGTGGAAAGAGTTTCAGACTTCAATCAACCTGTGATTCACACGTGAAAAGTCACACAGGTGAGAGTCCTCACACCTGCAAACTGTGGGATCCACAGAAATGTGTTATTCACTACTGTTAAAGTTACATAACTGGGGGATTTCTATTCCATGCAGTGTGTGCAGACATGATTAATAAAATATAAAATTCATAGGTGATTATTTTCATTATGAATTATTATTTGTTTTTTTTTGTCTGTTGTCTGTTGGTTGATACAGCCGCAAAATCAACTTGGCCAGTTGGGCAGTTTTGTCACGTGGTGAGGAAATGTAAAACAGAGTATTTGGCAAAACATGGTGAACTCTAATGATAATGTCTTTCAGGGACAGCATACATTAGGAAAAATGCAGAGGACCTAATACTGAGCCCTGTTGCACTCCATTCTCGTGTTTGATGAAACGTCTGTTTGTTTACACAAGTATTAGCAGTCGAATAGATTTGACCTAAACTGTGCTAATGCTTATCGACAAATGACAACGTACCTATCCAAAAGAATATTGTGATATTTCTTCTAGTGCTATTATCTCTGTTGACAACATCTCTACTCGTGATTAGATGCCAAAAGCAGGTCATGTATCACTTTAATAAATGATGGTGCTTTAATCCTGACTGAAATTGTTCACAAGTACCGTAGCACAGTGAAGAATACTCTGTTTCTAATATTTTAGACCTGAATGGCAGATTCAGGATTGGTCTATAACAATGCACTTTTGTTGCAAAATGTTGGTTTTGATGTTTTAATACTTTTATCTTGGTTTTGATGTCTGTTTCTTTGAGCCATTAACTTGTTGTTTTTTTTGCTTTAGATCTGAAAGACACATGCCAACAGTGTGGAAAGAGCTTCATTCACAGGGGAAACCTTAAATCCCACATGAGAGTTCACACTGGAGAGAAGCCGTTCACATGTGATCAGTGTGGAAAGAGCTTCAAAAAGAAAGTATCCCTTAATTCACACATTCAGAGAACACATTCAGGAGAGAACTCTTGTAAAGTAAGCCTCAACTCTCATATGAGCAGTCACACTGCAGAAAAGCCTTTCACCTGCAAACTGTGTGGGACTAGGTTCTCTTACAAAGGAGGTCTTAAGTCACACATGTCAATTCACACTGGAGAGAAGCCATTCACATGTGTTCAGTGTGGAATGAGTTTCAGACTTAAAGGAATCCTTGATTCACACATTAAAATTCACATTGGTAAGAGTCCTTACACCTGAAAACAGTGTGGGAAGAGCTTCTCATATAAAAGAACGTTTAATGCCCACAGGAGAGTTCACACTGGTGAGAGTCCTTACACCTGCAAACTGTGTGGAAAGAGCTTCTCACAAAATGGAAATCTTACGGCTCACATGAAAATTCACTCTGGAGAGAAGCCATTCATGTGCCTTGAATGTGGAAAATGTTTTACACGTGCAATAACCCTTACTTACCACTCTAGGCTTCACTCAAGAGAGAACTGTTTTAATTGTCATCAGTGTGGAAAGATTTTCAGTCAGAAAATATCACTTGAGGTTCACATGAGGCTTCACACTGGAGAGAAACCTTTTACGTGTCTTCAGTGTGAGAAGAGTTTCACATATAAAAGAGACCTGAAACGTCACTTGCAAACACGCTTTCAATTCAAGCTTTTGTTCTCACTTGAAAGTGTCAGTGCAGTCTACTTGACTTCATTGAGTTCACTGTTTTAAATGAATATATTATTAGCTAACTGTGTGGTTTGTATACATCATTTAGACACCTCTGATAACTGATCACTCTAAATTTAAATGCAGACGCATACATTTCTGTAAAGCTGCTTTAATATCATATGCATTGTGAAAAGTGCTGTATAAATAAATATAATTTGAATCGATAATCCCTGAATATAAATCTTCTAAATTCCAACTAAGTAGGCCAAAGGCGACAAAGGCAAGGATCACACACTCAGGAACTACCTTGACAGTAGTGGAGCAAAAACCTTGGGGAAAACAAAATGTGTGTCTTAATATACAAAAGCACATTTTACTCACCTTACCCAGTATTGGTAACTCAATTATTTAAATCTTCTGTGATATTGTGATCTTACATGGCAAAAAGGTCAGCTTTTAAACAATATTTCAGGCGTTTTGACTGGTATATCATAGAGTTTTCAACCATCATTGCTACCAAGATGGAACCTGTGTAAGCACTAAAGTAAAGGAAGAGTTCTCACACAGCACAAGTGAGTCTATTATTGTAACGTTACACATTTTGTGGCTTATTTGGGGTGTGGTGATAGATTGCCTAATGGTTATAAATAGAATCACTTATGCAACAACGATTTTCACCTAATTTTCCTTTACTCGCTGACTACAGTTCATCAATAAGATGAGAGAACCAGATATAAACTCACCTGTTATAAACCCAAATATTCTCGAGAGAACCAGATATAAACTCACCTGTTATAAACCCAAATATTCTCGAATGAAAAGTCGCATAATTATTGTGATGTTTCAAGCAGGGTTGCTAAAATCAAAATCCGCACAATTGCTACTCAAAATTAGCCCAATCGCGTTTCAGGGTGGGTCCCATGGTAAATATCGTGTGCTGGGGGCTAAAATCTGCTTTTTGGCGGGAAAAAATTTCCCCTGGGAAAATTCACATTCCATGTTATTTGGGGTCGCTACCAATTCGTGGACATGAAAAACAACCCACAGAAACGTTCCGGGTTACTTGATTGTAACCCTGTTCCCTGAAAAAGCGGAATGAGATGCTGCGCTGCTTAGCGCATTGGGGAACGTCTTTAATCGTGACCCGCTGTGAATATAGTGTGTAAACACGTCGATAGAATCGACCGGAAGTAATATAGCCTCGGTTGGTGACGTCATCGTCTTGCACCCGCGTGCACCCGCGCACACTCGCGCGCACCCACGAGGCTATAAATAGATGAGCTTACGGTTGTGTAGGTGTGCTCACAAGAACGCAAGAAAGCCCTAGACATTAGCTTGTGATGTCGACTCAAGGACATGAGAGCCCGGAGTGGCATGAACATCTAAACTATAAAACCTTATGAATGTGTGCGGAGAGGACCAGCACCCCTGTTGCTGCCCCCATAACAAACAAATAGTTGCTCTGACTTACGCCACTGGCTAGTACGGTGAACGTAGGCCTGAAGAGCACGGACTGGACACAGTCTGTGAGATCTCTCCTGCTCCAGCGTTGTGAACGGTGGAGGGCAGAAGGCCTCAAGAGTGACCGGATGAACAGCTGAAAACGGTACTTTAGGCAGGTAATCAGGATGAGGATGCAAAATCACTTTCACCATTCCTGGTGAAAAGTCTAAGCAGGATGGCGATATTGACAGAGCCTGCATATCCCCGATTCTATTTAGAGAGGTTATACCCATAAGACAAAACCATTTTTAGGGTCAGAAGTTTGCCAGACGCAGACTCTAGAGGTTCGAAGGGGGTCTCAACCAGACCCTCTAGGACTATAGCTAAGTCCCATGAAGGGATCTTGGTTCTTACGGGAGGCCTCAGTCGTCTGGCCCCACGAATGAAGCGAGCGAGCAGAGGATTTCCCCTAAGTGGCACCCCGTCAACCAAGGCGTGGCAAGCCGAAAGAGCGGCCACATAAACCCTGAGAGTGGCAGGGCATGTGCCTGTTGATAATTTTTCCTGCAGGAAATCCAGAACTGAAGCAATCTGGCAGTTGACCGGATCTGCATTATGTACAACACACCACCTTTCAAAAACACCCCATTTGTTGGCATAACTCTTTCTAGTGGAGGAAGCCCTAGCACTTAGAATAGTCTCAATAACAGTGTCCCTCAGTTGGTACCCGTCAGGGGCCAAACATGAAGGTTCCACAGGTCGGGCCTGGGATGGAATATTGTGCCCTCCGCCTGGGACAGAAGGTCCCTCCTCCCCGGAATCGCCCATGGCGAGCCGTTGAGGAGAGATATTATCTCCGAGAACCACATTCTGTTCGGCCAACGCGGCGCTATCAATGAGAGTCAAGACCCTTGCTGGCGAACTCTGGCTAGAACTCCCGGGAGCAGAGCCACTGAAGGAAACGCATACAGGCGCATTTTGGGCCATGTGTGCGCCATCGCATCCAGACCCAGGGGGGCTGGGTGACTCAGAGAGAAGTAGAGGGGACATTGCGCTGTCTGATGGGAGGCGAAGAGGTCCACTTCCGCTTTGTAAAATCTGGTCCAGATCTGATCGACTACTTCTGGGTGGAGTTTCCATTCCCCCGTCAGCAGTTTCTGTCTGGACAGTAAATCTGCTCCCACATTCTGGTGCCCAGGGATGTACACTGCCCCGAGTGACAGGAACTTCTCCTGGGCCCAGAGGAAAATCTGCCTCGCTATTTTGTTCAGATTGCGTTACCGAAGACCTCCCTGGTGATTTATATAAGAAACTGCCGCTGTGTTGTCCACCTGCACTAGGACATGACAGCCTCTCAACTGATGGAGAAAGTATTTCAGGGCCAGAAATACAGCCATCAGCTCGAGGCAATTGATATGCCAATCGAACTGATGACCCTCCCATTCCCCTTGAGCTGGACGACCACTTAAGACCGCTCCCCAGCCCAACAGGGAGGCGTCTGTCGTTAGCAATCTGAACCGGGGTCTGAGCAGCAGAGATAGTGTACAAAGCCTGCGGCGCGTCATTTTTATGTGCCTTCGAGGATTGGCCCTTGGATGAAATCCCCTGGCTTTTAGCCACAACTGAAAGGGTCTCATGTGCAATAGCCCCAAAGGAATCACCGTGGATGCTGAAGCCATGTAACCTAACATCTTTTGGTATTGACGAACAGTACGATCTTGACCTAGCCTGACTTTGCTCATAGTTAGCCGAACGGTCTCTATTCGAGCGGGGGACAATTGTGCCCGCATCGTAATCGAATCCCAAACAATTCCGAGATAAGTTGTTCTCTGGGCAGGACAAAGAACACTTTTCTTGGTGTTGAGTCTCAACCCTAGAGAAACTAGATGAGCCAACACGATGTCTCTGTGTTGAAGCACCATCTCTTGCGATTGTGCTAGTATTAACCAATCGCCGATGTAATTCAAAATGCGAATGCCCTGGAGTTGCAATGGAGCCAGTGCTGCATCCATGCATTTTGTGTACGTGCGGGGTGATAAGGCTAGGCCGAATGGCAGAACCCGAAATTGGTATGCTTCGCCCCCGAAAGCGAACCTCAGGAACTTCCTGTGTTGTGGCAATATTTGTATGTGAAAATATGCGTCCTTCAGATCAATCGTGACGAACCAATCGTGATGTTGAATTTGCGACACGACCGTCTTGACGGTTAACATTTTGAACTTGAGCGCTTTGACTGTATGGTTTAAGCCTCGAAGATCTAAGATTGGACGCAACCCCCCGTCCTTTTTGGGGACCAGGAAGTATCTGCTGTAATAGCCTGACTCCCTCTCTGGCAGAGGAACATGTTCTATGGCCTCTTTGCTCAGAAGAGTTTGTAGCTCTTGTGATAGTACATGCATCAGCTCCGGTCTTACGGAAGTGGAGACCACGCCGTTGAAACGCGGAGGACGATGAATAAATTGGATTCTGTATCCTATTTGTACTATGCTTAATACCCAAGCAGAAATGCCTGGCAGAAGTTGCCATGCTGCTAGACTCTCTGATAGTGGTATCAGTTTTAATACTTCCTCTTGAGGGGATGTTAGATGTTCCGTGTCCTGGATGAAAGCAGGGAGCAACGAAACATCTAACATTTCTCTGGAAACCGCTGCCCCCCGAAGCACCAAAGGTGGCGGGGATGGAGAGGTTTTGTGAGGGTAACGAGAAGGGGCGGTCAGATATAATACGCGCCCCGTCCCACGGGGGGGGGGGGGGGCTACCCCCACCAGACTGGGCGCCAGACCATCAGGACTTCTTCTTTCTGTTGATGATAGTCCTGAGGTCTGGCTTGGGAGGTTGCTGAGCCTGACGAGTCTGTCTCCAGTTCTTACTGGGAGGAGCACGGCTCGCCACGCTCTGCTTTTTAACCTCCCTAGGTCTTGAAGGACCAGGGAGAGGTTGGGTGGCCGATGGCCCCTCCCCT
Source organism: Rhinichthys osculus (assembly GCA_029959095.1). NCBI lineage: Eukaryota > Metazoa > Chordata > Actinopteri > Cypriniformes > Leuciscidae > Rhinichthys > Rhinichthys osculus. The sequence continues at coordinate 3,884,648 of JARWKJ010000013.1, read as the reverse complement.
TGAGTGCGGCGAGGAAGGAACTGAACAAATGCCTCCTCATGCTTCTTGACCTCCCTGAACCTGGTGACTACTGAGTTGACCCGAGTCGCCAAACAGGCCAGAGGGAGAAACTGGAGAGTCAAGAAGAAAGACACGATCTTTATCTTTGATGCCTGTGAGGTTGAGCCACAGATGCCTCTCCGTGCTTACCAAAGCGGACATAGAACGGCCGATGGCACGGGCCATTTGCTTAGTGGCACGAAGAGACAGATCTGTGGCTCGGCGCAGTTCATAAAACGCTTCCTCATCTATCGTTGTACCCGCACTCAAGTCCCTCAAGAGGTCAGCCTGGTATGCCTGTAACACAGCCATTGTGTGCAGCGCAGCACCTGCAGCTTGGTAAGCTTTACCCACAAGCGAAGATGTTATTCTACACGGCTTTGAGGGGAGGGTAGCTTTTTTAAGCGAAGACGCAGACCCAGTCGAGAGATAGCTGGCGAGCGTTTCTTCAACCTGGGGCATCTCCGCATACCCTCGCGCCTTTGCACCCACGATAGTCGAAAAAGTCGACGTCGAAGGCACGAAGACACGAGAGGTATATGGTTTTCTCCATGATTTAGATAGCTCATCATGGAGGTCCTCGAAGAAGGGGAGAGACTGATGTTGAGGTCCCTCCCCCCTGCCACCGGACAAAAACCTATCCTCAAGCTTACTGCGTTTGGGGGTCTCTTGTTCACGAGGCCAGTCAAGCTGCAATCTGGCCACCGCACGAGTTACCACCTCGAGAAGCTCCTCGACAGATTTATCGTCGCGCGAGGAACTCTCAGAGGTTGGCTGCTCAAAGTCCGTAGACCCAAGAGATTCATTATCGTACCCCGCGTGAGCCGAAGAAGCACCGGGATGTGCTTCGGGATCACGCGAGGGAACGAGTGGATCTGGTGAACAAGCAAGCGAAAGGGACGGACCCGTCTCTTGCTCGTCAGCCAAATCCATTTGGGAGCCCCATGATGATAATGCGGGTGCGGACTGAAAGTAGCCAAGACGAGCGCGAAGCATTTTAACAGTGAAAAGCTCACAATGCTCGCACTCCCCTGACTCCAATGCAGCGGCCGCATGCTCCTCCCCCAACCACACAAAGCAGTAAGCGTGTGTATCCAGTTCTGACAACATGGAGGGACACAGCGCTTAGCTTGCTGACTCATTTCTCTTTTTGCTTTTTAAACTCTATAAATGACGTTAAGAGATGAGAAAGAGTGAAAATTCTGCACACTGTCAGGTATAAAGCTAAATAACTCCTAACAAAGATCTGTAGCAGAGAGAAAATAGATGCTTGCACACCAACACAGAGAGGTCTCTGAAGACAAAAGACCTGACGATGCACCTGCGGCTCATCCATTTATAGCCTCGCGGGTGCGCGCGGGTGCACGCGGGCGCGCGACGATGACGTCACCGACTGAGGCTATATTACTTCCGGTCGATGCTATCGACGTGTTTACACACTATATTCACACCGGGTCACGATTAAAGACGTTCCCCAATGCGCTAAGCAGCGCAGCATCGATTGTAGCTTTTGAAAGGGAACAGTGTTAAAGCAGCCCAATTCTGCGGACTTGTCAACACTGGTTTCAAGTTCTGTGATCGGCCATGTTAGTGATTACCCTAGAAGTGTGCAGTGTTTATGTGTGTGTATATTGTATATTTATTATTTCTTGTAAATCGTATTGCATAGTGTTTGTTTTCTATGTAAAAGGTGCAATGTCTGGGCCATGCACCTAAGCCTATCACATTTACCTGTAAATGCTGTAGTGACAAGTTGAGTTGAGTTACTTTAAAGGAGCATTTCACCTGTGGGAACATTAATCTTTATTGAAAGTGGGTCATATATGTAGTCGAGATGTAACATCAATTTCGAATTTGGTGCCTTCTTGACCGAGGAAAGACAGAAAGTAACTTTAGGGCGCATTTTAATGGTAGACAACAATTCCCACAATGCACCAAATTGCACAGCTCCACAAGCCACTCCTTCCAGCCCACTAATCCAGAACACCGCCTATGAGGTATCCGCCTATCACTCTTTTGGATACCGCAATTCCATGTGTGTTTACCTTTCCAGATGAAGATGAACAGCCTGGAACATCTGGCACTTACAGAGCTAAACGCATTCGCTTGGAGGTAAGAGACTCGCTCGACTCTATTTCTGATAACACACATACAGTCGTCTGCAGTAAAGTAGGACATCAAATATGAGTTGTATATAAGTTATAAAAATGGCCGAAACTGGTATTATGACACCGGCCGGGCCGGGGCTAGTAATTTAGCATGCTAATTCAGGTTTATATCTCGGTAGCACTGTAACTTGTAATTTTTTTAATGACATCATTGCATTTATTTCTTCTCATTCTTTTGATACGTGTAGCTCATTTGTTGGATATTTTTACCTCAATTTTTACATATGGCACCTTTAAAGCTAAATATAACAAGTCTAGAAAATTACAATGAGGTATATTTTAATGAACAAAAATGTCCTGAGGTAGTGCACTTGTTCAAAAGCCTCTCAAAGTGCAAGTAAAAAAAGTGCAAGTTTCCAAATAAAATAAAATCACAATGTCAACAAAAGATACTTAAACTTCAAGCAAAAACAAAATCAGTGCAATCTTATGCATCAAGTAACAAATTAGTAAACAAATTAATTAAATGGAATCTGTTGCTGCAGTTATATGCAGATTTTATCTACAGAGGTGAGTGAGATTGACACCCATTACTGTATCCTACAGTTGTTTTGCAACTTTCAGATTTTGAGCTAGGAACACCAGCATGTCAATGTGCTCCTCTGTAAGTCGTGCCCTTCTTGCACTGCAAATGAGCCCAAATACACGCTCTGAAGCTGAACTTGAAGCAGAGATACACAGATACTTCTTAGCAAACTGGGCAAGGTGAGGTAAAGTTGTCTCGTTTGTCCTCCACCATGTGAGTGGGTCCTCTTCTGCACTGATTTCAGGCATCTATTCATATACTGAAAACTCATTTTTGAGTTCCGTTTCTGCACCCTCACCTTCTTCTCTGGATGAACCCTCTCCATGTTCACTCTTTTTTCCCCCCCTGTATGTTTTTTAACAGTCTCTTCAGATCTGATTTAGGTTTTTTTGCTGGTTGCTGCTTGTCATCTGGAGATGATGTTTGCTGACTTTGGCCCCCTTCTTCTAGCAAATTGACACTGACCATAAGATTCTGTTTAACCTCCTCTCTTAAGGTTACAAAACTGTCCTTGAACCTTGGGTCAAGAAATGTGGCTTTGTTTAACCCCCTGGGGCCGGCTATCGCGCCGGCGCGATTGTCTCGCTTTTTTTCTTATCAGTGCAAAAGAGACTCAAAATACTCGGTTGATTTTGATCTTACATAGAAGTGTTGTACATCATTAGATCCTGTTAAGTGTCTATTTTTTTTGTGGATACTCACAATAAAAACAAAGTGTTGTGGTTTTCGCCAAATAAAGAAAAACAAACATGATGCGAGTTCTGCGTTCTCTCTGTCAGTGAAGTCCATTCTGAAACGCGTCCGAAAATTAACTGTAACTCTGCGAATACTTGTCACAAAGGCACGAGACATATGTCTTTATGAAGATTGAATTCTCTTCTTTTAAATGAAGTAATTTATATAAAAAACAAATATTCTCAGTTTATGCAATCCGTTTAAAACCAAGGATTGGTACAGTTTTTTCTTTCTCCCCTAATTATCTGTAATGAGCCGAGGCCGCCACGCCCCCAGTGCTATTCACATGTAAATAGGTTATATGCATCGCACACGCAGACACGCCCCCCGATCAATGCCATAAAAACCCGAAGTTTCTTTATGAGATTCACTGATAGATCATCGCGTTTTGAGGATGGCACGCTACTCCGGTGAAGAGGCCCTTCAGATGATTCTGGACAGCGAGGAAGAATTCACCTTTTCCTCAGAGGAAGATTGCAACTCGGACGACGAACGGCTGCATTTTGAAGAATGAATTGATCCCGTCGAGGATACAAGTTCGGAGTAAGTTGTTTAGTGTTATATAATTCCTTTTCTGATCATATATAGAACTCATGAATTTTCAGACTATATTTTGCCTAGTTTTGGCTAGCTTTTGATATCCCTAACATTCGTGTATGCTCAAGTGTAAACTTTTAAAATGTGATATTACACTCTAAACATATTTGTATATTAAATATATTTCACTCGGTTTTGATTAGCTTATGACACTGATTATCATGCTAAAATACTGCCGTATGCATAATGTATCTTGTTTGCGAATATCTGCTTAGGCAACTCGATCTCATAAAAGTGCGTTTTTAGGCTTAGGTTATTGTCATAATGTGGGTCTTGTGTCCTGTCATGTTTAGTGTCATTAGTGTCTTGTCATTAGTTGTCCCAGGTGTTTCTTGTTATCCACGCCCCCATCCTGTCTGCTCGTTTGTCTCTGATTATTTAAGCCCTGTGTTTCTGCTCTGTCTTTGTCAGTTATTGAATGAATGTATTTACGAGTGTCTTGCCTGTTCTGAGTTTTCCCTAGTTTGTATTATTAAAGTCTAGTGCTGCATTTAGATCCGACTACCGCCTTTGCTTCCACGCAATTCGTGACAGAATAACTGACCTCCCAGGATCTAGCAGTTAGGAGAATACTTCACCACATCAGGATCCAGCAGATTACCGAACAACTCACTGCAAAATGGAACCAGCAGTTGCTCCAGCAGTCTCTCCCATAGTCGTCAGCAACCGGGCCCTGAGAGAATATCTCTCGGTAATGTTTCAAGTGAACCAGTCCATCCAAAGCTATGCTAAGGACTTCCTCTCCATTTGCCATCTCGGAACGCTCGATGAAATCCAGCTCATAGGCCTGTTTCGGAACGGGCTGGATTACCGGATCGCTCGATGGATGCCGAGCAACTTTACCGATTGGACTCTGGACCGGTACATTGCTGAGGCTTGCTTCGTGGACTATTCCATAGCCAAGTTCCCGGCCGAGCCAGCTCCTCACTGCAGTCTTACCAAACCCGCGACTCACGTATGCCCACTCGAGCCCGTATTCCGCACTGGTCCTGTTGGATTTGCCAATCCGGAGACCGCGGAGGTTCCGCCGGCCGAGCCAAGTGAGTCAAGTGCTGCCGAGTCAAGTGAGTCAAGTGCCGCCGAGTCACGTGCCGCCGAGTCAAGTGAGTCAAGTGCCGCCGAGTCAAGTGCTGCCGAGTCAAGTGCCCCCGAGCCAGGTGCCGCCGAGCCAAGTGAGTCAAGTGCCGCAGAGCCAAGTGAGTCAAGTGCCGCCGAGCCAAGTGAGTCAAGTACCGCCGAGCCAAGTGAGTCAAGTGCCGCCAAGCCAAGTGAGTCAAGTGCCGCCGAGCCAAGTGAGTCTACCGAGTCTACTGTGTCAAGTGAGTCTACCGAGTCTACTGTGTCAAGTGAGTCTACCGAGTCTACTGTGTCTAGTGAGTCTACCGAGTCTACTGTGTCAAGTGAGTCTACTGAGCCAAGTATGTCCAGTAGTGAATCTAGCCCTGTGAAGCGCCGTCGCAGAAGGAAGAGAGGGAGGACTCGTTTGGCTCGCCAGGCTCCGGAGGGCGTTCCCAGACTCCTCGCCCTTCCGGCCCCGCCTCTGCGCCTCGCCCTGCCGGCCCCGCCTCTGCGCCTCGCCCTGCCGGCCCCGCCTCTGCGCCTCGCCCTGCCGGTCCCGTCTCTGCTCTTCGCTCGGCCAATGTCTATGAAGCTCCATGAGACTGTCCCAGAGCCCGTTGCCAGCCCGGAGGTTGTCCCCCTAGGTTTTCCCAAGTATTTTTTGGGGGGGGCCAAGGGTCCGGTGAAGAGACCATGAAGCCTGCGCCGCCATGGTCGTCTGCAGGGGCTTCACCACCCTGGCCTTCGCCTCGTCCGGCTCCGCCCTGGTCACCGGCCCAGTCTGGTCCGCCCACGCTCTGCGGCCCAGGCCCGCCTTGCCTTGGTTCTGGTCCCGTTCCCCTGCACGGGCCTGGCCCTCCATCCCTCCCCCAAGACCGCCTGTGCTTCACCGCCCTCCTGAACTTTTTGGGTTTTTTTGGGGGGTTTTGTTGGGCGTCAGGAGCCGCCCTTAAGGGGGGGGGGGGTTATGTCATAATGTGGGTCTTGTGTCCTGTCATGTTTAGTGTCATTAGTGTCTTGTCATTAGTTGTCCCAGGTGTTTCTTGTTATCCACGCCCCCTTGTTATCCTGTCTGCTCGTTTGTCTCTGATTATTTAAGCCCTGTGTTTCTGCCCTGTCTTTGTCAGTTATTGAATGAATGTATTTACGAGTGTCTTGCCTGTTCTGAGTTTTCCCTAGTTTGTATTATTAAAGTCTACTGCTGCATTTAGATCCGACTACCGCCTTTGCTTCCACGCAATTCATGACAGTTATATAATGTGATTTAGTGCAAATATATTTCTGGTAAAATATGTGATAGGCCTACTGTCTATGCAATATATTTATATTATGTCACAAAGAACTTGTTTTTCCACCTCCACGAATGAGACAAGTAAAGTAAATTGTAGTTTTCATTGCTTTACCCCGGTCTTAAAGTAAAAAAGATGACTGTGAAAAAAAAATAGTATTTGATTAAATACATTTATGGTGAGATTACTACATTTTATTTAATTAAACGCATTTATGGTGAAATTACTGTCTTCACAACACAATAATTGAACACAATCTGTGTTCATTTTGACCACGAAAAATGTGCTGTCACTTTAATTCAACGTTTGCAGAACAACAAAAATAGACTCGGTGTGGAAACGATCTCTGCACTGCTGTATACGCACCGCAACTGGAGCTGATCGCCGGACTGCACGGAAGAAAATGCGCACCGCATACTGTGACGAAGTATGTGTGAAACGGACGTAAAGTCACCTACAGGAGCCCAGATGACCAATAATAGCCTTGCTAATGAGCTCACGATTCACAACTTCACCAGGCGTGAAAAAGCCTCGGAATCTGAATTGAAAACAATGTTTACAAGCAAACACATTTACAAACAGTAATGCCCATAACAGGTTTGAATATTAAAGGCTGCCTAATATTCTTTCGAATATAATTATTTTTTAAATATTCGAATAATATTCGAATAACGAAGTTCGGAGTCAAAGCCCTACTAGAAGTTAACACTAATACAAACATTATTTTTGCAAAATGAGTGTGTTAGGGGAGAAGGATGCAGCCATTGTTAAACAGCTGGATGCTGGATTGAAATGCAGCTGGAACTGGTCGTGGCTCAAACTGGAAGGCAAGGTCTCAATAAAAGGGCAAGTGGTGTCCTTTCATCTAGGAGATGTATTGAACAAAATCAACAGGCAGTGATTCGCCAGATGCATTCTCTGCAACAAAGATATCATTTATGCTAACAAAGGCAGCCATGCTCTGCAGACTCACTGCCAGACGGAAGTTCACAAGAAGAAGGTGCAGATTATATCTTCCACTCATAGTGTTGCCATCACCTTCCTTCCAGCATCAGCTAGCCAGAGTCAAGCAAGCCAGGGGCCAGAAACAACCAGTTATAAACCGCATAGCAAATGCAGAGGTAGGTGGTGTAGGCTGGTTAGTCAGCACAGGCAGCATAGACAGAGTACACTAGCACTTTGAGATTGTTTATTCAATGTAAAGTGCACTACAAATAAAATGCATTATTATTATTATTATTATTCACAATCAGCTCCGGTCACTGGCAGCATCATCACCTAAACATGGAATACACAAGCTTTACATTAATTACATAATTTGTGTTCTAGGCAATGGTCCTTGAAACCTTGGCGGAGCATTACATCCCGTTTTCTAAGGCTCCTGTAATTGTTGAGCTTGCCCAGATCCTTTCCTTGTGTCACCGGTGCGGGCCCGGATTACCAGCCGCCCCTGACTTACACACCACCGTGAGAAGCCGACACCACAGGTAAGCAACAGATAGACGACGAGGCCAGGGATAATTTCTAAGGAATAACAATCTTTATTGAACAATATAGCAATGAGCACCAATTGAATAGACGTAAATATCCTCTAGATATCCTTCAGCTACAGACAGACGTGGATCGAGCGGCACAGTGCCTCTCGGACGGCAATTTCGGGGCTCTATTCACCAGCGATGCTGCATACTTCTAGGCTCAGACAGTAAGTGGAAAAGGTAAGGATTCTTCACAATACAAGGTATTTTCGTCGGTGCACAGTAATGAGACAGTGGTTGAAAAGCTTACTTCACCAGCAATGCTGGATACTTCCAGACTCAGACGGTAAGGAGAACAGGTAAGGATCTTCACGGTACAAAGTACTTTCTTCGGTTCACAATAGTGAGACAGTGATTTAAAAGCTTACTTCACCAGCGATGCTGCATACTTCCAGACTCAGACGGTAAGTGTTGTGGCAAATTTTCGATCTTTGGTTCAATTCTTCAAAGTCTGGTTCAGGTCTCAAAAGAAATCTTTCAGAGTCGAAGTCTCAGGTCTCAGAAGAATAACTTTATTGAGCAGTTCAACAAAGTGAGATGGTAGCTAGTCATCTGATTTTACAATGGTCAGTGCTTCTTCTTATCTTTTGGTACCCAATTAGCGCTCAACTCGTTATCTTTTCTCTCTTTGCTCCTCCTTATTACTCCGCCTCGATTAAAACACCTGCATCGTTATTTAATTTTTTAATTGGGGCAACCTTCTTTGCGCATGCGTATCTTTTAAAAATGGCTTTATACATGATTTTCAGGTACTTTTCCATTCCCTTTCACCCAGTTTCTTCTCCTGTCCTTACCCGACCTGCCTTTTTCATGTCCTCTCACCCAGTTTGTTCTCTTGTCCTTACCTAACCTCCCCTCAGGCCTAGTTTTCTGTTCAACTCATATCCTTAGGCCTGGTTTTCTCCAATATTACAGCATTTAGACCTGGTTTTCTCTAGCATTACAGCATCTTATATTCAGACCCATGTATGAGACATGTATGAGACAAATTAAATTCCCCAACTCATGTAGAAAGGTAAGGTTTCTTCTCAGTACAGAATACTTTCGTCGGTGCACAATAGTGGAACAGTGGTTTAAAAGCTTACTTCACCAGCAATGCTGCAGACTTCCAGACTCAGACGGTAAGTAGAAAGGTAAGGTTTCTTCTCAGTACAGGATACTTTCGTCGGGTGCACATTAGTGAGAAAATGATTTAAAAGCTTACTTCACCAGCGATGCTGCGGACTTCCAGACTCAGACGGTAAGTAGAAAGGTAAGGTTTCTTCTCAGTACAGGATGCTTTTCGTCAGCTCAGCTGTATCCCTCTGGACTTCTGATGGAGAGCAGATATAATGACTTTCCACACTCGTGTAAGCAGGGGTTGGGGCCACTTCTCAGCAAAAGCACACCACACTCGTGTTCACCTCAAATCCACAGCAATGAATCAATGTGTATAATAAGGCAAAAGCACTGCAATTCACTCACACGATAGGGCTGATCAAAGGCTTCAATCCATTCGTTACACTCTCGTGGGAGATATTTACTCTTCAGTTCCTCCTCAGGACACTCTGAAACACATAGGTTCTCCAACAGTCGGATTTACATTCACTGCATCCTCTTTGAGCTTTTCAAATGTTCGTAAGATGAATTCAATTCACTTATCTTTCTCTCTCCCTTCACAGCGCAGATCCAATCGATAAATCAGTCCAGCAGATTCACACAGACGAGCTCTGATCCAGCAGACCTCAATGGGCGACCTCCACACCCAAACAACCCTCCCGAGCAAGCGCGTGCCCCACAACCACTCCGAGACAATGAGAACTCCTTTCCTTTTTTTTTCAAACCTCTCTGAATAGCCCTTTTATCTTTGACTTGTGAAGCAGGAAGCCGGAGTGAACGCCGCTCCTCTCTCTCTCGCACCTGCAGTGCATTAGCGCTAATCAGGCCAGACAGTAGTTGCCTTTACATGGACCCTTATAATCGGATTGACGGCTCAATCGGACTAAAAAACTAAAATGGACTGCGCATGTGCAATGACGCTGAAATAGCGTAATGACGTATGACGCACGGAACGAGCTGTTCTTCCTGTTGAATAAAGTGAATATAAATGAGTGTTCCGTTATTAAAAAATTCTCATTTCACTCAGCTTCTGTGAAGTGAAGCAGGACAACGTCCCACCAGTGCTTGTTTCAGATTATCATCCATGGACGACTGGTTTTGGGTGCAGGGTTTTACTGCGTGATCAATATAAGCAGCACGGCAAAACGCGGTTCATGCTCATCGTCTCCAAATCATGACCAGAGACGGATAAATATTAAGTCTGCTGTTTAAAAAAAATAAAGAACCAATAGAGGAGAATAGTTGTCCGCGAACAGCCGCATATTCGTGCAGTGTGCGCATGTCAAACAATCAATTCCGATTTGAATCTTGTGACATATAAATGCGCACATCAACCCGATTACTTTATTTATCGTTCATGTAAACACCGTGTTCGGATTTATCAATCGGATTGATTTCATTCCGATTGAACCATGTAAACGCAGCTAATGTTTCTGCCACACCCGGAACCGGAGTGGGATGTGTCGCACACAAATCGTTCCCTTAGGGGAACTCGTGACTCAAGAGGGTTCTGGCAAGCGTTTTTGTCACCCGTGGCCGTGACACTTGGATAAGCCAGCTTTGCAGGGAATGAAGCTGTCGAGGACGGCAGCTTCATACAAGATGATACATGGTCCAGGTATTTACATTTTCTTTCTTACCTACTATTTCAGTGTTTTGATTTCCATTTTAGTGAACTGCACACATACATTTTTTTTCCTTAAACTACCATGTTGCTATTTATACTGCTATGTTGCCAGAATTACCTGTTGTATGATTTATATTGTACTAATTCGATTATGCATGTGATGTGACAAATCTGTCCGACTTTGTGTAGGGCGGACCTACTCTGAGAGGACCTTTTCCAACATGAAGAGATTTCCCTTTTCATTAAATTTAGACGAGAGTACCTCCAACAACAACAAAAAGGTTGGTCTCATATTAAACTATTGCCATCAAAGTCCTTCTGTTTTTGCTTTCTTTGTATGCCTTGCCCCTCTAAAATGTTGCATGGCTCTTAAACCTTTTTATGTTGAAGGTCCTCTCCATGCTTGTTTGCTACAATCATGCAGACTTGAGGAAGGTGATAGTGGAGCATTTGGGGTCCTTGGAGATTGTGAAGGTGAATGCTGCTTTTTTAGAGAAGGTGCTCTGTGTGTTCTTTGAGAAAGACAACATCCCGTGGAAAAACCTTGTGAGTATGCTGATGGACTCGTGTGCTGTGATGAGGGGCAGCAAGACTGGCCCCGAGACCAGGATGCACCAATACTGTCCCAACCTGCTCGATGTTGATGGGGACTCCTGTCATCATATACAGTACACAATGCGGCAAAGAAGTTCTCAGAGCCCTTTGACAGCTACTCGGAGAAGCTGTTCAGTGATCTCCAGGTTGACCATCAATGGAGTCCAGACCAGGTAAACAAAATGCCAAGCACATTTGACACTACAGCGCTTTACTGCCCTCTGTTGAGCACTCATAGTAGCACACTCCACGTATGTGAATTTGGTATAACCTGAATTTGTCAGCTCTAGTCTAGACCACGGCTGCTGACCCTACTGTACTGTGGTAAAACTACGGAATGTGTAGAATGTCTATGTGTTTCTTTGAAAATCTTTTTATGTCTTTTGTCAGGTGATGTACCTCAAGGAGATAGCTATGATTCTAAATCTCCCCGCCTCCATCCCACAGAGGGGCTTTGTTGCTCATCGCTGGCTGTCTGCATACGATGCCAGCGTGGCAACCCATGCCATGACGCCTGCGTACAAAGTCCTCTATTATGGCTACATCTGTATAGGTATATGAGCTGTATAGGATGCCTTTGGAACTGATGTACACAAAGTACCAGGTCAACCAGGCGGCAAGAGCCAGTATCAAGGTGGTTCAGGAGGAACTCAACAGGAAAGGTGATGAGACTTGATGTTCCAATCCCTTATAATAATTAGCACTTATACTTGTTATGAAGTTACTAAGGAGGAGGAATATGTATTGTGTTTTACACTTACATTAATTCATCTTTCACAGGCATGACTCCACAAGGCCGTGAAAGAAAAAAGAGGGTATGTCAGAAGCTGTGGCATGAGGAGACGACAACAGTCCTACGGCTCAGCATCTACATGGGTGTGCTGGCTATTCTCAAGGAGTATGTCATGGTTTTCCAGGTGGGTGTTAGTTGCTTTGTGAAGGCCGAACACATTACTCAGGTAATTAACTCCTCCTTACACTGCCTACCTACAGCACAAAGTGATACAGAGGTGGCCAGTCTACTTTTCCTTTTTATTTTTGTTGCATGAGGCTTGTGTGTTTTTTTTTTAATGGCACATGGTAATATCCGTACCCTATATAAACAGAATCTTCACCAGAAAATGTAGTATTTTGATCTTAAAAAAAACAAAAATTAAGGGGAGAAATAGAACTTGACACCTTAAAGAAGAAAAAACTGGCACTAGAGATTGAGTTGCTTCAAAAGGAACTTAAGAGTAAGTGCTAAAACACTATTTTTCACAAAGAGTACTATTGCTGACCTTTCATAACAAAATATATTATTGCAGGCAAAAGATGACCATCACTGGCTTTTCTTGAGAAACAATAATTGAAATAAAACTCAATGAACTAAGCATGTTGTCTTGTCTTCTATTATTAATTTAATGAAGGTTTATGTGTGTTAAAAAAATAAAAAAACATGGTGTTCCACAATTCTGTCCCGTGCAGCTCTGCCACTAGGTTGGTCCAAGTGCACTGGCTGGAGGTCCTCATCAGGCTGCACCTCCACCACAGGGGTCCTCTCCTTTCTGATGGTGGCAATATTGTGGAGGATGGCACATGCAACAATAATGTCACAGGCCCTGTCAGGTGCAACCCTCAGACCCTTCAAACACTGAAATCTTCCATTTAGTTGCCCAAAGGTCATTTCAATGCGTTTCCTTGTCCTGGCTAGAGCTATATTGAAACGGGTTTGTGCTCCGGGGTTTGGGTCAGGGAATGGCGACATGAAGTACTGCCTGCAGGCATAGCCCCAGTCACCAAGCCAGATCCCGTCGTATGAACCTGGAAAAATGCAGTTTTGTTAGGCTCAGAATAAAATTATGTAATACAGTGAGTTTGAAATTAATTTTTTCCTTACCACGTTCAAAAAATGTGCATAAATGTGATTCTCTGAAAATCCTGGAGTCATGCACAGAACCAGGCCATTTGGCTTCCACATTTGTGATGTGGAACACGGAGTCACACACCATCTAAAATATTTGTAATCAGTCAACTACATACTTTTTGATTACATTACTTTTTAATTTAAAAAAAAAATATATTTCTAATCTGGAATATTAAGAATCGTAATAGTAACTTACCTGCACATTTACACTGTGGAATCCCTTTCAGTTCACAAAATCCCCTTCATTGGGGCCAGGTGTGGCCTTGATGGGGACGTGTGTGCAGTCTATGATACCAATCATGTTAGGGAAGCCTGAGGAACAAATACGGTAAGTAAATACTGTAGGCTACTTTTTGGCATGATCATGGTTGCATGATGTTCATTAACAATTATATATGTACCTGCAATGGCCAAAAAATTCTGCTTCACAGCCTGTGGTCTTAAGTGGCTTGGAAATACCACAAAGCCCCCTAAAAACTGTTAGAGTGCCAGATAAACTTTGCAAATGGCACGACATACAGCACTTTTACACAAGTTTTCTGCATCTCCAATAGTGTGAAGGAAAGTGCCACTCGCAAAGAATCACAAAGCTATACAAACTGTTTGTGCAGTTGTCAAAGCCGACTCTGACAAGTCGAACAATTAACTTGTGGCTCCAACAAGTTGATAATATAGATCAGTGGTTCTCAACCTCTCCTGCAGGGACCCCCTGACAGGCCATGTTTCTGTTTTAACCCTGAAATGGCACACCTGATTCAATTAATTAAAGGCTTAATGAGTAGTTGACTAATTGATTAATTGACTAATTCCTACTCTTCCTACTCTAATAACTACTCATTAATTGAATCAGGTGTTCAAAAAAAGACTTCCATATCGCCTCCCCAATTATAAAGCCGGGATCTAATTCACGCGCTGGAATGCGAACTTCTTGGTATATTCGAGAGAAACTTACTGCCGCAAGTAAACAACATCTAATAAAATAAACATCTTAATGTATATTTTCAACTTTTTCTTTATAACAGTTAGAAAAAACACATATTGAAGGAGTGAACTAGCCCAAAATCTCAAAACTGACCACTGCATGAAAAATCTATTTTTTTGCCTGCCATGTCTCGCCTTAAAAAACGAAATCTGAGTATTGGATAAAGCCAGGTTAACAAATATTTTTTCATTGTGTTCACATATTAGATGGGGAAAAAAATACAGAGGGATTTATGGATATCTACTTTTGTTATCCTGTAAATCAGAATATACTGTCAATGGCCTGCCATGTTTTTTGGAATAAAATGTTATATAAATATAAATCAGGCTAGGAATAATATATTTACAAATCCCTCTGTAAATGTCTGCATAATATAAATAGGTACAAGACTGGAAAGTCTGGTGTATACAGGTGCTACTGAAGTAGAGATTTTGGACTTGGAGTATGAGAGAAAAGTCATTTTGAGAAAACTGGCTTTAAAGATTTATCATCAGCCAATGAGATTGCTCATTCAGCCCTTTTACTTTCATGATTGTTTGCTGATAAAAAGGAAAATACCATATTTGGATCCAACAGCATTGTACAGGAGAGAGCTTTCCAGCGGTGTGTGTGATGACAGGGAGCAGACAGCGATCGCGGAGCAGCGTGTTGATCCTTAACGACAACTTTTGTTGAATTTTTGAGAAATCAACAAACACAAACAGACAAAGTGTAGTAAAATAAAGACCTACATGTGTATTTCGGACTTTTTTTCACCACAAGTCTGAAAGAAGACATGCTATTGAAGACAAATATCCAAAAATCTCAAAATTGACAAGTAAAAAAAAAAAAAACGATGTTTTTGCCTGCCATGTCTCGCCTTAAGAATCTGCTGATACCAGGGGTAAAAGCATTCTCAAGATGATCCGGAATATTATGGGTACTGGTCATGAGGCATCTAAATATTATTCCTTACTTATTAGTCAGATGGGCCAAAATATTAGCTCTGCGGTTAAGATAATTTGGGAAAAAGACTTGGGATGCTCATTTGAAGATGAGGAATGGGGGAGGATCACTGGTAATTTAAAATTGATGTCTAGAGATATTAGAACACGTCTCATACAATTCAAAATTGTACACAGATTCTACTGAACACCCAGAAGGTTGTTTAGAGCAGGTTTTATGGATAATCCTGAATGTTGGCGATGCCAGAGAGAGGGAGGCAACCTATTTCATGTCTTATGGCCATGCTCAGAAGTCCAGTATTTCTGGAGAGAGATACACGACTATATTTTAAAGATATCACAGACTCAGTATAATTTCTGTTCTAGTTTATACATTCTTGGTGACCCTAGGCCTTTAAGTCATGTTAAAAAAAAATTAATCACAGTGTGGATACAGAGTTGCATCATGCTGGGCAGACGTGTTATTGTAAAAAACTGGAAATCTTCTGGAAGGCCTCCGATGTTTGAGTGGCATTCAGACTTAGGGCAGGTCGCAGCCCTTGAAAAACTCTCTTATAGTTTGCACGGGAGGATTGATGTATATTTTGATAAATGGGGGAAAATTTTGCATTTCTGTACAGGGTTCCAGACTGCGACCATTTTTTGAGATTGTGCGAGTTAAAATTTTATGTGGTCGCATTTGTGCGAGTGCATGGTCATGTACTACTCAGTTAAATTCACGCATGAATTTTCCTGCATTGAACTTGTTTTAGCTTTTTAGCTTGTTTTTTCCCCGCCAAATTCTCGCCCATCCTAAAGCCGGGAACACACCAAGCCGAAGGTCGGCCGACTAAGTTTTCATCAGTGTGTTCATTGCCTCTGTGGATGCGGTCCAAGAAAAAAAAAACTTGCTTGCTCTTCTACAAAAAACTGCCAGATTAAACTTTTCTGAAGAACATGAAAAGTTCTTGAAAAGTACATTCACCATGTACTGAATGTTTATGTTCTTGTTCATACGGACTTAATTTGACCTATTCATGAATATGCCTTGGCTTAGGATGGCTAAGGATGTTTTTAATGTTGCTGCTTTGTGTTTTATGAGGTTTTTGTTTTGTTTGTTAGCCTATATATGTGGATCTGTTTTGTTGTTATGCCACTACAATTTATTATATCTTTACTATATTCTTTGGTGTGCGTAACTCTTGATTTACTAGCATTGAAAATATGTTTGAGTTTTTGTTTATAAAGTGGATAATATTAAAGGTTTAAATTTTGTTAATTTAAATATATTAGTCTTCTGCCTAAAACGTATCAACTACGTGCATAGGTAGCCCAATATAATCCGAATATTGTTACTTTGTCAGAGAAGTGGTTGAGTAGTAGGATTTCCGATAGGGAAATTAAACTTGTAAACTGTACTTTAACAGAGCTGACAGAAACTATAAGGGTGGTGGTGTGGCTATATTTGTCTCTTCTAATCTGATATCTGAATTAATTGTACATTCAATTGAACCTAGATATGTTGAAGGTCTTTTTGTTAAGATAACTTTTCATCAGAACAAATTAATCTGTTGAATCATTTTATTGTTTTTCTTCTACTTATGACTTTACTGTTCAAAATGTTTTATTCACTCAAATTAGTGTATATTGCAATTAAACACACAAACAATATGTGGTTCCCAAATAGGATTTTGGCTAAATCAATTATATATAAATATATATATGTAACTGGTCTCTTTTCTGCGTTGTGTTTATTTGCTTGGTTGGAGAAGAACAAGACAGCATTCGGCAGTTTCGCTGATCTTTTATTCCTGATATATACCAAACACATGTAATCAGCCTCTTTAGTGAGAGTCGCCCTCGTTAAATCTCTCACTGCAATCATCAATGCAAAGAGGAAGATTCACAAAATGAATAACAGAAAACATACCTGATATATACACAAACACATGTAATCAGCCTCTTTAGTGAGAGTCGCCCTCGTTAAATCTATAAAACAAATGTGATGTACACTTATCACGTGTGCTCTCATTTCACATTAGGCCCAGATGCAAAAATATAACTTAATCGGGATGAAATGACAAAAATAACCGCACATATAGGTAAAATAATATTATATACATAAATTAGAGTGAAAATATAGACATAATAGCAACAATTCAAATAGAGATTAATTAAGATTATCGGGAGCCCAAAATAACCTCACCTCTCACTGCAATCACCAATGCAAAGAGGAAGAGGAGGGGACAGAACAGGAAATTATATTGACTCATGACATCACATTAATTAAAGGGGAAGGTACTCATTCCACTTAGGCACTCGTATCAGGACATGTAAACGAACAATTTTGTGTGAATTCTTATAAACTATACATACATTTAACAGTGCACTTTATGTACCTGTTACATATATATAGGAGATTTGTTTAAGTTTCAGGAATGCAGACTGGAATAATAACCACACCATGTTTCTTCATTTAGCCAGACTGGCCTCCTGACATTTTTTTTTTTTTTTTTACATAATGTTATTTCACAGCAAGACATACGTTTATCTACCGTTGTGATTTTGAGGTGTTACACTGAATGAAATATAATAGAATGCTTCTTAACAACCTTAGAAATAAGAGGGTGTCTCCCACAACCGCTCAATATTTGAAACTTTAGCAAAGAAGATGGTCAGGTATGGCCATGGGCGTTCACATACATGACAAAAGCAAATAAAAGCCTCAAGGCAACTTGACAGATGCAAATAAATGACCTGGTGGAGTGTAGGAGCATCAACTGTTCAGACGAGTATCTGTCATGGGACACATTTAAAAAGTCACATTGTAGGAGCCATTTATACATTCACCTTTTCTGGATAGGTTAATATTGCTATTACTTATTCTAGCCACTTGGTGTGAGTGTTACACTGGGTGTGACACGTCACCGGGAGCTAGGTATATTTACAGCTGTGGCAATCAGTTAGGAAAAGGTGTGGATGGCGGGGCACACACAGTTCTTACTGTAGCCGTGAGCACCCACTTTATCAACAGCACTTTTCAGTTCTATGCATACCTTTTTTATCAGCACTTGAATGTGGGTAAGACTAGTATTGACAAAAATCACGTTTTTGTCAGACTACATCCAGATCGGTTTCAATACGATGACCAAAACATAGATGGAGTAGACCAAGCGCATCAACAACCCTAAAGCTTCACAGTCCAATAGCTCGTCCTGGGTCGACATTTCATTCAGTAACATTAGGCGGTCTTGATTTATATGCTGTTGATCGTGTTATTTTACATAAGCACTGGCTTACATATGATATTGCTTGTTTCTGCTTCTTCTTCACCTGTGTTTTGATCCAGAGATGCAGTACTTGTTCAGAAGATGTTATAGCGCCCCCTACAGTGTCAAAATCACAGTGAAAACACGGAAAGCTGGATATTTTTCGTCAATGGCGGGGGGAGTTAAATTTCCTTCTTCCAGAGTGAATGCACAAATGACTTTGAAATTGCTTATTTTTCTAAACTTCTTGCCAGATTTAGGAACACTCAATTCCAGAATGAGTTTGCAAATGACGCTTCAGGTCCCTTTGATATGTGAAACACATTTCACATTGTAGACATGTGTAAGGCTTCTCTCCAGTGTGAACTCTTATATGTGTCTGAAGGTTTCCTTTAAATCTGAAGCTCTTTCCACACTGAGGGCAGGTGAAAGGCTTCTCTCCAGTGTGAACTCTCATATGAACCTCAAGGTTTGTTTTGTTTGAGAAAGTCTTTCCACAGTGATAGCACATGAAAGGCTTCTCTCCGGTGTGAATTATTATGTGGGCCGTAAGATGATTTATATCTGTGAAACTCATTCCACACTGATGACATATACAACAGTCTTCTCTTGAGTGCGTCCTCAGGTGCTTTTTAAGGGTTACTTTGTGTCTGAAACTCTTTCCACACTGATCACATGTGAACGGCTTCGCTCCAGTGTGACTGTTCACGTGATACCTTAGGTTTAGTTCTGTTGTGAAACTCTTTCCACACAGTTTGCAGATGTAAGGCTTCTCACCAGTGTGAATTCTCTTGTGCCTGTTAAAGCTTCCTTTTTGATTGAAACTGTTTCCACACTGTTGGCAGGTGAAAGACTTCTCTCCAGTGTGAATGTTCATGTGGGCATTAAGGGTTCCTTTTTTAGTGAAACTCTTTCCACACTGTTGGCAGGTGTAAGGCTTCTCTCCAGTGTGAATGTTCATGTGGGCTTTAAGGGTTCCTTTTTTAGTGAAACTCTTTCCACAATGAGGGCAGATGAAATAACTTATAGTTTCTGTTTGTTGAGCTCTTCTTTGTGAGGAATATTTCTCAGTCTGTGAACAACTAAGCCGTTTTTCTCCAGTTGTGGAATCATGTTTCTCATACTGATCTCTCTCCATTTCATTCAGTACTTCACTATCCTCTTTCAGTGGCATCAGGTCTAAAGAGAAAAGAGACAAATACAAGTTAACGCCAGTTTAATGACACAAAGCAACAGACATCAAAACCTTTAGACATGCTGAATCATACACCAACTATGCAACTGAAAGAGTTGTTACATTTACATTTACATTTATTCATTTAGCTGACGCTTTTATCCAAAGCGACTTACAATTGCTATATATGTCAGAGGTCGCACGCCTCTGGAGCAACTAGGGGTTAAGTGTCTTGCTCAGGGACACATTGGTGTCTCACAGTGGATTCGAACCCGGGTCTCTCACACCAAAGGCATGTGTCTTATCCACTGCGCCATCACCACCCCATACCTGTTACCTGTAATCTCAGAGCCTCGTCAATGTTTAGGACACATCCCAAATACTTTCAAGCTGGCAGTTATCATACCCCTTACCAAAAAAACCCAGTTTTACCAAGAAGTGTTTAATTATAGACAGGCATCAAACCAGCAATTATGTCTAAAATACAAAAATATTGGCCTCTCGACTATGTTCAGTTTTGCAGAGAAAGGGTATTTGTGAACAATATCAGTCAGGATTTAAGCCTCATTGTTTGTTTTAAAGTTATAAACAAATAACCCATTTTTAGCATCTAGTCATGACTATATCTTCTTTCAAGTGGTATTAGATCTTTCTGCAACAAAGACTACCACTTTCTTTTGGACAGCTTAATAATTATGCTGGCAGTTGTGGACAAGCATTAGCATGGTTTATGTCCCATCTAATTGATCGCTACTACTTTGCTAGTGTGAATGCAGAGACATCTCATCAAACACAAGTATGGTGTGCCACAGGGCTCAGTTTTAGGTCCTCTGCTTTTCTCCTTGTACATGCATTCCCATGGGAGTCATTGTTTCATTGACATAACAGTGAAATTTACACGTAGAGTTTACACGTATTGTTACATTGTTTTCTACAATTAAGAACCCTGGGTGTTGCGTTGACAGTAATTGGTTCTTTGATAATGACATGTCGGTAGCACTTTATTTTATAGTAATTTTCCACATGTAAATATTATGTACTATATATATATATATATATATATATATATATATAGTATTAAGTACTTAGTATTAAGACTAATATATATATATATATATATATTAGGGGTGGAACGGTTCATGTATTCGTATCGAACCGAAACGGTACGGGCGTCACAGTTCGGTCCACGAATTTACACGGAGAATACACGGTATAGAAATAAATAAAACTCGCGTGCAAATTAATTAATGTAATGCGGAACTACTGTTAGATACGCGGGTTCTTTAGGGACACATAATCTGTAGCATCGGCTTAGCTCTGAACGCGCGTTCACTTCAAACGTTGGCTTATACGCGCGTCCTATTCGCTTTGGACTAGCGTCGAAGTAGACGCGAATTTGACGCTCTATTCGCGTTTGGTGTGACCGCATAATGAACAGGCTGCGATGTCAAGATTGCAATGCTGGAGTGTGTGTGTGTGTGAGAGAGAGAGAGAGAGAGAGAGAGAGAGAGAGAGAGAGAGAGAGAGAGAGAGAGAGAGAGAGAGAGGCGCGCGGGCGCGAAGACCGCGATCGAACTGTGTGAGTGTGAGAGAGAGAGAAAGAGGCGCGAGATCGAACAGTGGAAACATAAAACATAGGCCTACTCCGTCATTTTGTTCATTCAGATCATTAAACCTGCAAAGTGTTCACTTATATTTGTGTACACTCAAAATAAACACAACATTGTGCTTTTGTCACACTGTAAACTCTTGTCAAACTGTAACCTACAACTGTCACCCAACCAAAATCACACACACACACACACAGTTTTAAAAGCAAAACATATTTATCCAACTCCATTTCAAAACAGTCTGTGGGTCCCATCTTTTGGACATTTGTCATATTGCATTGGTTTTTCATTTCTTGTCCTCGGAGCACTAATCTTACACATTCTGCATTGAATGTTTTTAATGGTAGTATTATTTTATACATGCAGAAATTAATTATTTATAATTCAGATGAGAATAATGTGACATTGTCAATTCATAACGTTAATTAAAATGAAGGAAAACAAATATATTGATCTGAAATATAGCAAAATAATTTTAAATTAATAGTACAATTACCAAACATATCGCAAGGTCTTTTTGTCTTTTTATTAATTTAATTAATAAACTAATTATATAAAACTATTGTCAGTGCATAAACTGGTTCTATGCCTTTATTAATAAAACTTATTTTAAAAATACAATGCCTTCTGCATTTTTGTTTTGCTTTTCCCTCCATTGTACCGAAATCGTACCGAACCGTGATGTCTGAACCGAGGTATGAATCGAACCGTGACTTCTGTGTACCATTCCACCCCTAATATATATATATACATACACACACACTCACCTAAAGGATTATTAGGAACACCATACTAATACTGTGTTTGACCCCCTTTCGCCTTCAGAACTGCCTTAATTCTACGTGGCATTGATTCAACAAGGTGCTGAAAGCATTCTTTAGAAATGTTGGCCCATATTGATAGGATAGCATCTTGCAGCTGGAGATTTGTGGGATGCACAGCACGAAGCTCCCGTTCCACCACATCCCAAAGATGCTCTATTGGGTTGAGATCTGGTGACTGTGGGGGGCATTTTAGTACAGTGAACTCATTGTCATGTTCAAGAAACCAATTTGAAATGATTCAAGCTTTGTGACATGGTGCATTATCCTGCTGGAAGTAGCCATCAGAGGATAGGTACATGGTGGCTAGGGCTGAAACGATTCCTCGAGTTACTCGAGTTACTCGATTACAAAAATTCCTTGAGGCAAAAACTCTGCCTCGAAGCCTCGTTAAATTCCTATGACGCGCACTATAGTATACGCGCGGCGCAGGGATTTGATTGTTTCACACGGACCGTTTATTCACACGGACCTGTTCAGGAAGCATATATTTTTTATTTAGTTGGCGCGATGGCGGAGAATAAATATGTAAATAAACGGCAGGAATTCTCTAAAGTGTGGGATCATTACAGAGACTCAATCTGAGTGGAAATTTGTAATGTCTAAATTCCCTGAGGTGGGCAAAAGACAAATATAAATAATATGTTTATTTGAAACCGTATGTAATTTCTGGCAAAGATGCCTTAAGCTGGGATAGAGTTAAAAGATGGTAGATAAAAGTTTGATGTTAGAAGTATATGAGAGAGCAGTGTACCATCCAATAGAGTCTCAGAGTCTCTCTCATTCAATGAGTCAGCTAAAAGCTGGTATCTGTGATAATAAGTAAAGCACAGTGTTTCAGTTGAAGATCATAGACACAGAGATGTTTTAAAAATAAAACTGAATGACTTTAAAGAAGTATTTAAAATAATAATACAGATAGAGATGACATTTTGATTAGCTTATTTTAGGACCAGTAACTTCTTTGTCTAATTTAGTCTCCACCATTCAGGACCGATGGCTCCGGCTACAGATGAAGTACACTGAATGTACGGTTGTGATCTAAATCCACTGAGCAGCTAGGTTTCTGCTTTTAAGATGGTTAATGGATTTAAGTGATTAAATACTGTTGTTATTGACCTGTCTCCCTGTGTGAACACTATTAGGCAACCGGAATGGCTCTGGTGACTCTTGAAAGTGCCTTTCCTAAGCTCCAGAAAACAGCTGAGTTCTGTTGAAGAGAACTGATTGTGTGATGGGAAAGAGCGGTCACCAGTGTGTACAGTGGCTACTCAATGACGGGATGATCTTCCTGGCCAGGGGACAGCCTAACGCAGGGGGTCACGAACATTGGGCACCTCCGGATGGAGGTGTTATATGTGAGAAAGGTATGAGAGTTGAGCGCTGATTACTGGAGGCCACCGGGGTCAGCAGAGCATTGAGAGGTGAGATGCGCTGTGAGGAACAGTTACGGCAGTCTAACCGAGAAAATGTGAGTTCCTCCATACCACTCGCCAGAAGAAACCGCATTCATTGTATGGCTTGTTTTTTATTGTGACAAGCGTCTGCAAATATGCCAGGGGAAAACACCCTGATGGAGATTATAGATAAAGGGCTAACAGGAGTGGGCGAGCAGGAGCCAGCTGAGGCCATTGAGTGATTCCCATTAGTTGTTGTGGAGACAGTAGCAAAACTTTATGTACTGGTTGCCTTATGGGCAAGGAAAATCATAGTGTTGATTTTGAACTAATAGGTCTATGACATAGTTTTAACTCTTGAAGGTCGTTAGACATGGTGGTGGCTAAAGATGAAGACAGCTTTTGATTTAAGGAAAGTCTGGATGACAAAGGTGAATGGTCAAAGGTTATTGTAATGAATACAAATTTTGTCTAAGTTACAGCCTTAGGAGGCTGGTGGAAAAATTATTTGTTTATTGTGAGAGAGACTGCTTGAGCGGAGGAAGCGATGGTAACTGTGTCTGTCTTTCTGTTATCGGCCTGCTAGAGCAAGCTGAAGAAAATAATGATAGGGAACCAAAACAACCCAGCTGACCTCGTTAAATTCTAATGAATAATGAACAGGCATGCTTTGAAACTGGTTAAGAGACCATGTAAAATTAGGTAGAAGCTACAGGAAAATGGGAAGTTTAAAATCTTATTTAAAATTAAAATCTTTAAGCAATAATATAAAGAAAAGTGAACATTGAGAATGAGCAGTTAATATATCTGTGTCTAGTATGAGTGTGTGTGATGGTGACAGCACTTTATGTCTTGTATGTATTAGTTTGGGGCACTAATATTCCGCCTGAATGGTGTGTATATTGCGTCATTAACCTCTGGAATGAGTTTATCATTACAGATGGGTTAAGGCAAATGACAAATTTTAAAGAAGCTGATAATTCTGATGAAAAGACAATACAGAACATGGGACAAGCTTTAAGTTGATTGGCCATCAAGCTCTGTCTGGTAGTAATAATTTTGTCATACATAATGTAGATTTGAAGATCAGTTTAAGTAAATTGGAATTGTGTAGTTGTAGATCACCATCTGGCATGGGCTGAGATAAATGAAAATGTTGTAGATTTGAGGGAAACAACAAAGTGACATATTGGCTAAGTCAACATGAAATTATCAAGAGAGCCCCTCACATTTATGATTATTGTGAACAAAGGGGGAGAAATGATTGACTGACATTGACCAAGTCTGTACAGCACGACCTGACCTGATAGGGAAAATTGATGACTTTGGAAATGTTTGTAGATGACTGACTTGAAGAGACCGAACAACAGGCCTGAAAAGCAGAATACGCTGTGAGACTGAGGGCCGTTGCCTTTCAAATACTTCGATAAGAAGATGAGATTGTGAAGAATGTAATATTTTTGTTTCAGAGGCAGAGAAAGATGTCTGGAGGGAATTTGTCTGAAGGACAACGTTTGGGTTAGTGTTGATGGCAAACTTTATAAAAAACACTATGTTAAATGTTATGTTAAATTGATGCTCGAGTTGTGTCGTGCATCAAGAGGGAGATGGTATAACAATTGCCAAATATGGTTTATTTAGGGGTTCACAGTTGCTAAATAAATGTTGGGAGAACACTAGGGGTAATTTGATAAAAGCCCTGAAAGAAGCCATTTTTTCTGCCTAACAAAATTGATGTCTGTGAGTGTGCACACACCAATAACAAAGATTGTTTCAACAGGAAACGCCAGGGCATCGAAGGCCACAGGAGAACAGTAGACAAAAGAAACTACGTACTTTACTATCTGACAATAACCTCAAAATTTGTTTCTCTTTACAGAGAGCATGCAGGATTGGGAGATGGCAAAATGTGCCCAATAAAATGATGGTTATGGATGAATTTGGCTAACTGTCCTGGCCTGGGTTATTAGTGTGGCAGAAAGGTGCTACACCTGCGCAGCGCATAACTTAAAATTTTCCTTTTACAGAATGTCAGGATGGATTGGATCAAACAGAACTAATTCTGTTCCAAATGTATAAATATTGTGTGGACATGAGCAAAGTGGGTTGAGTGTTTTTCAGGGTAAAAGGACCCCGAGTGCTATCAAGTGAGCAAGAAATTATCCGGTGATAATATGTTTCAGGTTGTTGATTCCACAGGTCACACCAAAGGGGACGAGCTGCTAGACAAGCGGTCACTAACAAAATACTTAAGGTCTCCATTCACAGGTGACAGTTCACTCCAGTGGGGGTGCGGTCGTGATATAAGGGAAAACCTTATAAGGATCAGAAAATGGTTGGAGAGTGTGACACCTGGGTCCAAGCCTCTCACCTACACCAACAGGCCACAACCATCCCATAGTCCATGGGGCGAACGAGATGATCAACACGCCTGGAGGAGGATGTGAACCAACTAATGGTTTAAGAATGTGGTTTTGTGATTATTTTGAGGATTTTATTTGATTAAATCAAAATAGGGCTTAGTATTGATATACAGTAGATCAAAAGATTTGATTGGTTACTTATTCATTAGGAAATATTTAAGGAAAATGTTTTTGGGAAGAGAAGATCTATTAATTAATGTAAATTATAGGGATGACTTTGAAGCTTATTAAGTAGAACCATAGCATGTTTGAATTAAAAGTTAAAGGTAAAAGAACACGGAACGTCCGTGGGGCGAACGAGATGATCAACACAACTGATGGTTTAAGTTTAACAGAAGAATCTGTTTTTGTAATGATTTTGTTTGATTGAATCAAACTAGGTATTGATTTGATTGTAAATGTAGAAAATATATTGATTGTGTCCGTAATGGAAATATTAGAGTTAATATTGAACAACTGCATTGGTTAGAAGAATGGATAAAATTATAAGACTTCTCTGGTTAGATTTTGTTAAATATGGCATTAAATAGAGCTTACTAAATTGAATTAGAAGTGAACAAAATATGGTTAGGAAAACCGAGGTGAAATATGGAGATGGCGTACAAGGACAGGGGTTGAAACTGAGGGATTTTTTATTATACTTTTTCTGTTGGTTTCCTTATTGTGTTATAACTATTTACTCCTTACTGGTGTGACTGAGGGTCTGTTTACAGGAGCGCTGGAACAGAGATTTCTCGTTTAGCCCGGCCCAGTAAAAATGTTTACTTGCTTGCTAAAATATTACGGGGCCTTTCCCCCACAAAAACAGCCTTAAGCTTCTTCATTCTAAACTTTTCTTCACAGGTTCAAGGAGAGTGATCATTTATGCAAAAATCAGAGATGAAGAGTATAAGTGTGATGATATGACTTAAAATTTGACTTTTTGTTTATTATTGTGATTATGGGTAATCAGAATGATAAAAAGTGAGGAGTTGTGGTGGCAATTTTAATGATATTCATTGATCTTTAGTTAAATATAGGTGATTCAAAGAATGTCACATGTGTGTCTCTCACTTGTAGTGAGAGAAGATTCTGTTTATGTACCTGGGGAGGCAGAAGAGGGAGACACTCCAGAGAACAGACGAACAAGGACCTCTGACCTAGATGTCAGAAGGCCATTTGGTGCAGGGGAGCTTAGTGGGCCAACTAGTGACGTCTATGGAAAACTACTGGGAGGAAGGCTCTGGGGGGAAGAAGGCCTTGAAACTAAGATAAAAGCTAGTTCAGTCTGTCTGGGGGTGTGTCACTCTTCTGCACAGGGTAACAACTGTGTATTAGACTGCTCCTATTCTTGCAAGAATAAATACTTCTATTTTATATAATTTGACTCTGAGTGTCTCTTACACAGTGATGTTTGTTTGAGATGAATTTTTGCCACAACACTTGCATACTATATAACTTATAGTATATGTATAACTTATAACAGCTTTAACTGAAATAGACACAAGTTTAATATAACTAGTATACTGTTAAGAGTGTATTTTTCAAACACAGCCTGCTTCTCCAAATCGACTCGTACTTTTGGGGAGGACATTATAATCAGCCTAATGGATAAGGTGCAGGTGTAGAATTCTACATAAAACAGATATTTACTTTGATGTCATGGCTAGATTACAGCATGAAACCTGTTGTGCATATAAATAAATTAAATTGCTTTTCCTCTTTTTCTCCCTCTCAGCACTTCACAACGGAGTATGGACAGCTTTGTTCGCCCAGCTCAGTCATACACTGTTCAAGAGGCTGCAATTTTTACAGAGAGCATTTTGAACATGCTCGTGACCGATATGAGGCCACTGTCCATGGTGGAGGACAAGGGATTTAGAGACATGATCTCAACTTTCAATCCTAAATACAGCCTACCATCAAGAACATATTTCACACAACTGATGGAGAAGAAACACAGAGACATTACAGAGAAATTGAAAGCTGTCCTAAAGCAAACAGAGTGTGTTGCCCTGACAACAGACATTTGGACCAGTGTGGCAACAGAGGCCTACCTGGGGGTGACATGCCACTTCTTGGGGGAAGATTGGGAGATGAAGTCCCTCTCCCTAACCACAATGCCCCTAGAAGAGAGACACACTGCAGCCAACATTGCAGACTGGCTAGAGGAGACAACTGCCAAATTTGAGATTCCACTTGAAAAGGTAAAGGCAGTTGTCCATGACAATGGGGCCAATGTGGTGGCACCAGCAAAAATTCTTAGAGAAAGGCATGGGTGGGCTTCTGTGAGATGTGCAGGGCATACTTTAAATTTAGTTGTGCAGACTCAAAAACAGTAAAACAATTGCTAGTTGTGTGGGTTCTGCTAGGTGCCTAGTGGAACACTTCAAAAAGAGTGAACTGGCCTGCACTAAGCTCAAAGAAAAACAACAGCAGATGGGAAAGCCACTACTCATGTTGATACAGGATGTCAGTACCCGGTGGAACAGTACGTATCATATGATATCAAGACTCCTGGAACAGCGATGGCCTGTGACTGCAGCTCTCTACGATCCAGCAGTCAATCCGAGAGGTAAACCCCACTACCTGGATCTAAAGCCAGAGCAGTGGCACATAAGTGAGGAGTTGACACAGGTCCTTGGGCCATTTGAAGGAGCTACAGAGTTTCTTAGTGGAGAAAAGTATGTAACCCTCTCTGCCCTTCCACAGCTGTTCCAAAACCTTAAAGTCCACACTGACTGCAGAACCTGAAACTGATCACAGAGAGGTGGAGAGGCCTGTATGAATTTCTACCTGAATCTGGTGCTCCCAACCCTGTCTTTCTGGCTGCTGCTTTGGACCCCAGGTTTAGAAAATTGAAGTTCTTGCCTGCTGTAGAAGTGTTGAAGGTCCAAAATAGTATTCAATCAATGGCACTAGCTGCCAGAGAGGACTCAAAACAGACACATGTAACGGTAGAGAAAGCCACTGCCACCACATCAGCTACACACACTAAAGGTAGATCACATCAGAAAAGTATCCTGGGATCATCAGAGGATGAGGATGAAGGAGAGGATCATGATGACGAGGGTGAGCAGATGAGCAGAGCGGTGCAGAGGGAGGTCTTGGAGTATTTTGGTGAACAGCCTATTTCCAAGAAGGAGAATCCACTGCCATGGTGGAGAATAAATCAGGCAAGATATCCAACCTTGGCACAGCTGGCAAAGTCTTTCTTGGGGATCCCAGCAACATCAACACCCTCAGAGCGCCTGTTCTCTGCTGCTGGGAACATTGCCTCAAAACGTAGGGCAAGCCTAAGTGCTGAGCATGTGGATATGTTGACGTTTCTCCATTGCAACTATAAGCTGTTGTAGAATCAATCTGAAATCTCTCTCTCTGTCTCACACTCACTCACACACACACTCACTCACTCAGGTATTTTTATGTTTGTTTTGAGATTACATCTTATTTATAATTGTTTTATTTAAAAAAAAATTTAAATACATTTTATACATTGTGTACCTGTTTGGCATGATATATTTGTATATTCATTTTTTGTTCTCAGGTTAACTAAACTAAATTTGCAGAAGGTGCAATCCTTTTTTTGTAATGTTGTGTATTAAGAAGACAAAAAACTAAGTTTATATTCATATTAAGTTTGTATTCATACATGTTACAGTAAGTTCACTTAACTGTATGTTGTTATATAGATGTTGGCAATGCAAACTTGGCACTTAACTTTTGGAGCCAAACTTTTGGACTTGCAAATAAATACCTCTGTTGAGAAATAAAAGCCAAATGCTTGATCATTTTACAGCCACATCATTTTTGTTATGCATAATTTGTTTTGGTTGTTCAAAAAAAATTATCCGATTACTCGATTAATCGATTGATTAAGTGCTAGATTAATCGATTACAAAAAGAATCGATAGCTGCAGCCCTAATGGTGGCCATAAAGGGATGGACATGGTCAGAAACAATGCTCAGGTAGGCCATGGCATTTAAACGATGCCCAATTGGCACTAAGGGGCCTAAAGTGTGCCAATAAAACATCCCCCACACCATTACACCACCACCACCAGCCTGCACAGTGGTAACAAGGCATGATGGATCCATGTTCTCATTCTGTTTACGCCAAATTCCGACTCTACCATCTGAATGTCTCAACAGAAATTGAGACTCATCAGACCAGGCAACATTTTTCCAGTCTTCAACTGTCCAATTTTGGTGAGCTCTTGCAAATTGTACCGTATTTTCCGCACTATAAGGCGCACTTAAAAGCCTTTAATTTTCTCAAAAAACGACAGTGCGCCTTGTAATCCGGAGCGCCTTATATATGGATCAATTGGTTAATAACGCTCCGCGTTATTAAATTCGCCCGCGAACTCGCGCTCGTGTCCATCTTATGGCCGCTCTGTCAGACTGTCACACGGCCAGTTCAACCTCGTATAAATCAGGTTATGTGTGTAAGTCACTCAAGAGCACTCACTCTTACTAAACAGACACACGAACAGACACACTGTCCCCGGCGCTGCTCGCAATGTATGTCCAACACCTCTGAACATTTGAGTGATCTGATAGTAAGCGCGCTTGCTCGTGAGCGAGCTCGCGACATATATTCACAATCTGACCGGTATGAGTGCTTAGATACGGCGGCTCGCTGACAGCGATGGCACGCTGTTTCAGATATGACGCCCCGGTTACCTTGAACGGGGAACGTTTTCTGAGAGCTTTGTAGCGAGTGCGCGGCGCCGGAGGCGAGGCGTTTATTAATAAGCGTGAGCGCGCTGGGGCGGGCACGTAACTTACATTCGCAGCCTCGCGCTCGTGTCCATCTTATGGCCGCTCTGTCAGACTGTCACACGGCCAGTTCAACCTCGTATAAATCAGGTTATGTGTGTAAGTCGCGTGCCCGCTCACGAGAGCTCACTCTTACTAACAGACACACGAACAGACAAACTTACCCCGGCGCTGATTGCGCCTCATCGGATTGTTCATAAAGCGCTCCCCGTTCACAGTAACCGGGTCGTCTCATTCAAAACAGCCAGCTGTTGCTGTCAGCGAGCCGCCGCACATGAATTCTCATATGAGTCAGGCTGCGAATGTAAGTTACGTGCCCGCCCCAGCGCGCTCACGCTTATTAATAAACGCCTCGGCTCCGGCGCCGCGCACTCGCTACAAAGCTCTCAGAAAACGTTCCCCGTTCAAGGTAACCGGGGCGTCATATATGAAACAGCGTGCCATCGCTGTCAGCGAGCCGCCGTATCTAAGCACTCATACCGGTCAGATTGTGAAAGTATGTCGCGAGCTCGCTTACGAGCAAGCGCGCTTACTATCAGATCACTCAAATGTTCAGAGGGCTCGCGACATACATTCGATATATATGTCCTACATATATTCTCTTTAGCACATCTAGTGGATGCATAACGCAAACCCAGTCAAACGTTTGACTGCAGTATCTTATGCGCCTTATAATCCGGTGCGCCCTATATATGAATTTTTTTCTAAAATAGGTCATTCATTGAAGGTGCGCCTTATAATCCGGTGCGCCTTATAGTGCGGAAAATACGGTAGCCTCTTTTTCCTATTTGTAGTGGAGATGAGTGGTACCCGGTGGGGTCTTCTGCTGTTGTAGCCCATTCGCCTCAAGGTGGTGCGTGTTGTGGCTTCACAAATGCTTTGCTGCATATACCTCAGTTGTAACGAGTGGTTATTTCAGTCAAAGTTGCTCTTCTATCAGCTTGAATCAGTCGGCCCATTCTCCTCTGACCTCTAGCATCAACAAGGCATTTTCGCCCACAGGACTGCCGCATACTGGATGTTTTTCCCTTTTCACACCATTCTTTGTAAACCCTAGAAATGGTTGTGCGTGAAAATCCCAGCAACTGAGCAGATTGTGAAATACTCAGACCGGCCCGTCTGGCACCAACAACCATGCCACGCTCAAAATTGCTTAAATCACCTTTCTTTCCCATTCTGACATTCAGTTTGGAGTTCAGGAGATTGTCTTGACCAGGACCACACCCCTAAATGCATAGAAGCAACTGCCATGTGATTGGTTGATTAGATAATTGCATTAATGAGAAATTGAACAGGTGGGAACACTGGGTACTGGTCCTGGATGAGAGTCATCAGTACTAAGTACTATATATATATATATATATATATAGTACTAAGTACTTAGTATTAAGACTGAATTCACTGATGACTTTCATACTGCCACTTAAATGTCTTTCAATCTTATTTTCTTTAAAAATAAGTTTTTTAATCAGTCTGTCTTGAAAAAAATCAGTGCCGACAAGTACATGGTCTGGCATGACAATGCGCGCAAAGTGCGCTCCCTTAATTAAAAATTCCTAAAAAGCTGACAGTTTATCGCAATCTCACACATCTCTGTTATCAATGAAGCTGACTGCACAATTAATCTTTCATAATATCCACATTTTGTTTGTTATAATTAGAGGATTTGCCAACATACAGAATTCAGCACTGAACAAAAAGTCAGTTTTGAGCGATGAGGGGAGTCTATCTTAAATGCCTCTGATTGGCCATTGCGCTCAAGAAATCAACACATATGTCTGTGATTGGCTACATCGCTCAACGCTGCAAACATGTTATGAATAGAAACTCTGGCCTGTATATCATTTCTATTTTGTTTTAGTTGTTCTTGTTGCTTTTCTGAATAAAAATCTATTAGTTTTCATGTTTTATTCATAGATATTTATAGTTTCTATAAATCGCGAATCGTTTTTTCTCCCGCAACCCGCACACACGGAGTGAGTGCATTACCGCCCGCGCCCGCACTCGGCCATCAAATCTAGTGCCGTGCCGCACTCTATTGCGTTGGGAGTGCACGTCTCTAGATCAAGGGCCCGGCCCGAGGATAGTGTCGGGAAATATCGGCCGCTCGGGCAGAGAATCTAAGCTCTAGTTCACTCCTCCTACGCTAAGGAACCGAGAGTTGTCATCCAGTCTCTTTGGTAGAGAGAGAGAGAGAGAGAGAGAGAGAGAGATAGAGAGAGAGAGAGAGAGAGAGAGAGAGAGAGAGAGAGAGAGAGAGACGAGGAAAACAAACAAGCATGCAAATGGAAATTATCGCTGACCGGAAAAATGATCGAGTTCATTTTTTTTTTATCGTGCGATTAATTGATTTATTGACTATCGCGACAGGCCTAATGCTAAATAAATGTATTTGTTTTATCTGTTCACGTGATCTCAACATTAGGGCTGTCGCGGTGAAGGAATTTCCCTTGCGGTAATTTTGAGAGGCTCAGTAGCGGGATATGCGGTAATGTTCTAATTTATCTATTTATTTATTTTTATAATCTCTGGAAGAGACTTTAAAGGAGAGCGGGAGAGTCTTCACTCCGATGAGGCGAGTGAAGGAGTAAGTTATACTGCTGTATAAGAAGTCGCTGAGAGCGTCGTTAAGGGTAACGGCAGCAGACAGCGCACACGAAGCGTGCTCTGTGGGGGCCCCGCTGGGCATTACTGGTGTATCACCACCCCAGCAGAGTACGTCCCTGGGCTAGAGGCCCAGTGGCACCGTAAACCGGCTCAATCTCTTCCATCTCAGATAGGGGTGGACCAGTACTACTTTATTCGATTTTTTATTCTAAACTGTTTTAATTATTCTTATTTGTTTTGATTATTTTAATTTCTTCTATGTAAAGCACTTTGAATTGCCATTGTGTATGAAATGTGCTATATAAATAAACTTGCCTTGCCTATTACCGCCATTTATTTATTTATATTTATTTGTTGCTATATAAATACGTGTTATGATGTGGTCAACAATGTAACAATGTAACCAATGTAACCGAAACTAAACAGCATCTCTGCGCATTGAAAGGCTGTAACTCAGCGCGCAGTTACATTGTTACGCCAACACTGTCTGAGTGAGTCATTAAACCGTTCATTCAACGAAAACGTTCAAAAAAAGCTGAATGATGGATGTAATGAAACATGGTGTTAATTATTTTTTAACTTTGAGCTCCACTTTTCAAGGCTCAGCTGGCCAGCAATGCTTCACTTTTGGGCAAAGCTGAAGCAGTGCTTCACTTAATAGAGACCAATGGCAATGATTCAATGCGTGACTCGCTGCTTTCCCCCCACGGCTTCCTCGCGCTGTGTAATGCTGACCAGCGCTGACGCCAGTCATGGTTAATACCCTTACACGTTAAACGGATGATACAACAAATATTTCGCTTTCCTTAGAAACGGCAATCTTTTCACGAATATACATGACTTGATGCGGTTACTTGCATTCCTCTGCGGTTGGCCTGTCATTAGCGCGGTACTGCAATATTGCGGTTATCGTGACAGCCCTACTCAACATATCTGTCCCCATGAGGCGACCTGCTCCATGTCAAATAAAAGCGCTTTAATTAGTAGGCCTACACACTTCAAAAATATCATTAGCCATGTTTCCACTGCCCAAAAGCTAGCGTGCTAGTGCGTGCCAGGGCCAGTTGCGTTTCCACTGTCACTTCCGGGGCATCCTCGGGGCCAACTTTTTGGCCCGCCAAATACCTTCGACCAAAGCGGGCCAACTGGGCCTTGAGGAGTCGTTAGAAAAAGAGACGGAGTTTATCTGAGTCAGGACAAGTTAACATCAGCATTAACCCCCTGGGGTCGGTGGTCGCGATCACCTCGCTTTTTCTTATTGCGAAAGAGACTCATAACTCTTTGATTTTTGTCATACAGGCAAGTGTTATACATCATTCACTGTTAGATGTCTACTTTTATTTGTGTACACTCATAATAAAACAAAATTTTTGCTTTTCGTAAAATAAAGAAAATAAACATGATGAAAATAAACGGGTGAAGTTCATTCTGAAACGCGACAGAAAATGAACAGTAACTCAGCGAATACTGGCCACACAAACATGAGACATATGTCTTTACAAAGCTTAAAGTGTCTATTTTTAAATGTAAGTCATATCAAAAACAAATATTCTCCGTTTAAGTAATCCGTATGAAAGCAACGAGAGGTAGTTTCTCAAGCGAGTGCTCATAATGTGACTACACCCGTGCGCGCAAAAGCAATTCACATGCGACTCGTCTACGTGAATGAACGCGGACTTGTTAACGCCCCCATCACCTTAAAACAAAGCATCAAACTTGATCATTCCTCTGGTTTTCATCGAGTTTGGAAGACACGCTATGAGTTTACATTGGATTTACCTCAGAAGAAGATGAACGCGATTTAAAGACAAGAAAGATTAAGCTCAGAAATGAATTCCCACTTATATTATAGTGCTATTGTTGCATAAACTTCACATTGTACTAGTTGAACTGGTGTCAGACTAAAATGTAAGAAATCATCAGAAACATGTTGAAATATGACCTTTCAATGCTAAATAAATATACATGTACGACACGAGAATGTTTTATGTTCGACAAAACAAAGTTAACTAGTAATTTAAAAGTTTCAGTAAGATATCTCTAAATAATTATCCAAATTGTGACATTGTTTATCATCAAACTAGTGCAAAGTGCCCGTGCAAAATCCGTTTATGTGTGTGTTTTTAGGAATTGTTGGTTTGGTGTGTTTGAGTGCTCATTGTTACAATTACACAGCAAAGGTTCAGTGACATTTTTATTTGTGCATGGTAGAAAGCAAATACTGATACTGACATGATGTATTGGAGGATATATTAAGAGTGAATATTTGTGTTTTGTTAGTGGAGACTGACTGTTCTTGAAGATTACATGTTGTTATTGTGTCAGCACCTCTTTATATAGACAACATTGCTCAGAAAATGGCGCTTTTTGTTTGTTTCATCATCTTGAGCAAGAATACGAAGTCTGCTTGATCTGCCAACTCTGCTGGCTGTAACGTAGAATTGACCATGACTGAAGAAGTCTCTTGTGCAGAAGACACCAACATGTTGCAAAGACTGGCCTTGTGACTTATTATATGACAACATTATAATATAACAACATTATTGCAGTCATTAGTTTTCAGGAGATACAGCGTTCAACATACTAAAGTATTTTAACTCCAAACTTTTTCATAGAACAGATTGTAGGCATAATAACTACTTTTAGCATTGAGATCAGGCTATGTTTGACTTGTTGACTACTATCCAGTTAAAGGGATAGTTCACTTTGAAATTAATTTTTGATATGTTTTAGCTTACCTCAAGGGCATCCAAGATGAAGGTGTCTTTGTGTCCACAGTATTTTCAATTTTGTTATTTTTAGGTCAAACCGTTCTTGTCTGTCAGTGATATAATGCAGGTCTATGGTCACCACCTCAAAGAGCATGCACAGAGAAGTCCAAATTAAACATGATTTAATGACTGTAAAAAAATGTGTACGTCACTCATACAATTGTTTTATTTTTTTGGAATTGTTTTCTTTTATGACGGTTTAAACATCCCGAATAAGCGCAAATTAGTACCCTTTTAATTAGCCGTCTTACCTACTATCTCTGTTCTGTGTAAACAATGAGTGACGTACACGCGCTAGAGATCACTTCCGGCGCTTTCCGGAAAAGACCGAAGCGCCGGCGCCCTCAGATCACTTGGACCTGACTGTGTTTACAAGAGGTAAAAACAATATAAATACTGTTCGTTTTCTCACACAAACCGCTCGTTTCGTGTCTTATGCCATCAATGTGTCCTTACATTTACGAGTCATTAAATCATGTTTAATTTGGACTTCTCTGTGCTGCTCTTTGAGGTGGTGACCATAGACCTGCATTATATGACTGACAGACAAGAACGGTTTGACCTAAAAATATCCAAATTGAAAATACTGTGGACACAAAGACACCTACATCTTGGATGCCCTTGAGGTAAGCTAAAACATATCAACAATTTATTTCAAAGTGAACTATCCCTTTAACGACTGATAAAACATCGTTAAGCACAACAAAGGAGAACACATACACAGTTAACTTGGTTGTTTCAATGATGAAAAGTAAGGATGGCTTACACTGGAAAGATGGGGATTTGCCGTCACTATATCGGTAAGAGGATAGTTAAGCCTGCATAGCCTACATGAGCTATCCTGTTGAATAGGCAGAGCAACTATTTAACATAGCATATTCAACGTCTTTACGTCTTTAGTGAAGGAGAGAGAGAGAGAGAGAGAGAGAGAGAGAGAGAGAGAGAGAGAGAGAGAGAGAGAGAGAGAGAGAGAGAGAGAGACAGAGAGAGACAGAGAGAGAGAGAGAGAAGCAACGCGCAAGGAGCGGAAACGGCTTGAATGAAGCACTTTTGGCTCTAGAAAAAAATAGTATATAGCTCCAAAAGATCATTACCATAATCGACCCTGAGTGCTTGCGGTGTGAACCACTCCGTTCTTTTGACGCACTGCTCACTTTAATCTGTAGAAAAGGTCAAATGGTGCCAATTATGCCCCCATTTAATAAAGAATTATCGGTTATCTGTATCGGCCAAAATGTTCATATCGGTGCAGAAATATTTATATGAACTGCAAGAGACTATGCGCTCTAACCATTACCATAGTAAACGTGGTAAATATGACCGCTTGAAGAAATCAGACAAATCATATAGTCGATCACAATCATGTATTTATTTTATCTGTCGTACGTCTCATCTCTTTATACCGGACTGTCTGATATCCATATGTAGCTCCGCATGTGTCGTCTGGTTTATCGAGAGCAGGGATCTCCAACCTGAAGACCTCAGGTTCAACACACATGCCTGTAATTATCAGTAGCACCTCAATGCAGTACATGAGATCCACGGGGAGGAGTCGGATCAAGATCCAAGGGGTGGAGATGGGTAGGATTAGGGGTGGGTTTAGGGATTAGGGGTGGGTTTAGGGATCAGGGGGCGGAGATGGGTAGGTTTAGGTATATGTAAGGTGGGAGGAGTTGGATCTGGATCCGACTCCTCCCCGTGGATTTCATGTACTGCATTGAGAACCATCTCGTAATTATCAAGTAACCCTGAACAGCTTGATTAGCTGGTCCAGGTGTGTTTGATTGGGGTTGGAGCTAAAATCTGCAGGACAGTAGCTCTCCAAGAGCAGGGTTGGAGAGCCCTGATCTAGAGCTGCTCTGTTTCTCTGACTGAAAATATAATTGTATTGGGACGGTCACTGGAGAGAGTGCTAAAGATCCTCAGGTCGTATTTTTGGTGGAAAATTTGAAATGATAATTTTTTCTTAAACCTGATGTAAGCATACTGTCCTGTGACTACAAATAAACAGAAAGAGATGCGACTGAAATAAGTTTTTTTCTTTTGAGAAAAAAACTTTTATACCACTTTGTTTTATTGTATTTAACAATCTTGACAAATAAATTCATTATAGTCAATGTATCACTTATTAGTGTAAAATATGGATGCTTGGGTTTTAATTTTTTAGGTAAAAAACAAAAATGCCAACAAACGGCCGCTTTTATCATGTTTGTTTTGCGATCTCGCTAGTTTCCAGTGATTTCATTGTGATTCATTTTCTGATTAAACTTCATTTGTTGGTGAAATGATGGGTTTGTGTGACGTTGTTTCAGAGAGGTGTGTTTTAGTGACGCTCTGCAGAGCTTCAGGCCCGACGGTGGAAACACAGTGTGGTTTTGGACTCGGTGTTACAGGCCCGAGGATATTAGCCCAGACCGGCCCGTTTAAAGCCCTGGCTCACACTGGCCCGACAGTGGAAACATGGCTATTCATTTCTTTAGAGCTGGACATATTAATAAGGATCAAATGACTGAATGAAACCAACCTGTGTGTTCCTCAGTATCTTCATGTTTCACTCTGATTGTTTCTTCAAACTTCACGTCTTCACTCTCCGCTTTAATAAACGCCATCTTTAAGATGAGAATAGATAAAGTAAAAACACTCAAAACTAAATCTCTGAGAGCGTCTCAATCAGATCTAGTTCAGTAGTTCAGTTCACTGGTAAGAGAGTCAGTCAGAGAGAGAGTTAATGGACTTAAATGACCTGATTAGACTAAAAACACTCTAAACTAAATCTCTGAGAGCGTCTCAATCAGATCTAGTTCAGTAGTTCAGTTCACTGGTAAGAGAGTCAGTCAGAGAGAGAGAGTTAATGGACTTAAATGATCTGATTAGACTAAAAACACTCTAAACTAAATCTCTGAGAGCGTCTCAATCAGATCTAGTTCAGTAGTTCAGTTCACTGGTAAGAGAGTCAGTCAGAGAGAGAGAGTTAATGGACTTAAATGACCTGATTAGACTAAAAACACTCTAAACTAAATCTCTGAGTGCGTCTCAATCAGATCTAGTTCAGTAGTTCAGTTCACTGGTAAGAGAGTCAGTCAGAGAGAGAGTGTTAATGGACTTAAATGACCTGATTAGACTAAAAACACTCTAAACTAAATCTCTGAGAGCGTCTCAATCAGATCTAGATCAGTAGTTCAGTTCACTGGTAAGAGGCTCAGTCAGAGAGAGAGTTAATGGACTTAAATGACCTGATTAGACTAAAAACACTCTAAACTAAATCTCTGAGAGCGTCTCAATCAGATCTAGTTCAGTAGTTCAGTTCACTGGTAAGAGAGTCAGTCAGAGAGAGAGTTAATGGACTTAAATGATCTGATTAAACTAAAAACACTCTAAACTAAATCTCTGAGAGCGTCTCAATCAGATCTAGTTCAGTAGTTCAGTTCACTGGTAAGAGAGTCAGTCAGAGAGAGAGTTAATGGACTTAAATGATCTGATTAGACTAAAAACACTCTAAACTAAATCTCTGAGAGCGTCTCAATCAGATCTAGTTCAGTAGTTCAGTTCACTGGTAAGAGAGTCAGTCAGACAGAGAGTTAATGGACTTAAATGATCTGATTAGACTAAAAACACTCTAAACTAAATCTCTGAGAGCGTCTCAATCAGATCTAGTTCAGTAGTTCAGTTCACTGGTAAGAGAGTCAGTCAGAGAGAGAGAGTTAATGGACTTAAATGACCTGATTAGACTAAAAACACTCCAAACTAAATCTCTGAGAGCGTCTCAATCAGATCTAGTTCAGTAGTTCAGTTCACTGGTAAGAGAGTCAGTCAGAGAGAGAGAGTTAATGGACTTAAATGACCTGATTAGACTAAAAACACTCCAAACTAAATCTCTGAGAGCGTCTCAATCAGATCTAGTTCAGTAGTTCAGTTCACTGGTAAGAGAGTCAGTCAGAGAGAGAGTTAATGGACTTAAATGATCTGATTAGACTAAAAACACTCTAAACTAAATCTCTGAGAGCGTCTCAATCAGATCTAGTTCAGTAGTTCAGTTCACTGGTAAGAGAGTCAGTCAGAGAGAGAGTTAATGGACTTAAATGATCTGATTAGACTAAAAACACTTTAAACTAAATCTCTGAGAGTGTCTCAATCAGATCTAGTTCAGTAGTTCAGTTCACTGGTAAGAGAGTCAGTCAGAGAGAGAGAGTTAATGGACTTAAATGACCTGATTAGACAAAAAACACTCTAAACTAAATCTCTGAGAGTGTCTCAATCAGATCTAGTTCAGTAGTTCAGTTCACTGGTAAGAGAGTCAGTCAGAGAGAGAGAGTTAATGGACTTAAATGACCTGATTAGACTAAAAACACTCTAAACTAAATCTCTGAGAGCGTCTCAATCAGATCTAGTTCAGTAGTTCAGTTCACTGGTAAGAGAGTCAGTCAGAGAGAGAGAGTTAATGGACTTAAATGACCTGATTAGACTAAAAACACTCTAAACTAAATCTCTGAGAGCGTCTCAATCAGATCTAGTTCAGTAGTTCAGTTCACTGGTAAGAGAGTCAGTCAGAAAGAGAGTTAATATTTTAATTAATATTTAGTTCTGATTTATATTTGGCATTTAATAACTGTAATATATTACACACAGTAACAGTTATCATTAAATCTCTTTGTGTTTATTGTTCTCGTTGTATTCACACGGTTTGACCAGCAGGAGTCGTCCGTGTTTGAGGTGATTCGAGCACTTTGGAAATGAATCGTTTTTAGCAAAACATTAGATTTAATGGAGTTTCGAAAATCTCCGTCTCTCTCGAAACTACTTATCAGTGATCAACTCGTGTTTATAATGAACTGATTCACGATATAGGGAGCGAAACTATGTAAAGTTAAACTACGTAAATTGTGTAAATCTAATGTTTGCTGTAAATTGTTACACGTCATCGTGTCGTGACTGCTATGTTGCTCGGAACTTTCACCCACTGTTGCACTTGTATATATAATTGTGTGACAATAAAAGGATTTGATTTGATTTGAAACGAGATGCATATTTTCTGTTTCTCGTGAGTGGATAAGCTTTACTCACAAAAATAACGTTCATTAGTTAGAAAGCATTACAATGTTACATTCAGTAATATATAATTAATTTTTACATCGCTTGTAAAAACTAAAAAAAGTGATTCAACGATTTTAAACTCTTTAAATGGTTAAAAAGACAAACCTTTCTTCAGCAGAAACACATCAGATGCAGGAGCGCGACGCAGCCTTATGACGTCACATAACCACACCAAAATAAGAGTCCAGTTCAAACGCTTACATCACAGAAGTCCATAGAAATGCACATGAAAATAATAAAACCTACATCAACGGCATTCAAAGTTAAATTATTGTGCTGAATAAAAAAAACAGAGTTTGTCCACATATAATATGTGAGATTCTGTCTAAATGGCAAAACACATAAAACACAAAACAAAGCTCTAATTTATGTTTGATGCATAAAAAAAGAGCTTTATCAAAAACTGTTATTTTGTTACTATACAACAAACGAGCTTTGTCAATAAAATTAAACCTTCATGAGGGCAATAGACTCAAAAACATTGTGTTATATAATTTTTGTAATACAAACACACACACTCATACATAGGCCTATATATATATATATATATATATATATATATATATATATATAAAGTGTGTGTTGTTTTCAGTAATTATACAAGCAGTTTGTCAATGTGTCTCAGTTTCAACACAGTTGTTAGTTCTTACTGGAGTCAAAATCAGTCAAAAGTGCATTTGAAACTTCACAATTTCCACAAAAAAATCTGAGATTTTACATTTAACTTCATATGTGTTGTATTAAAAGACCTTAGGCTGTTAGAAATGCATATTGGTCAAGCTCCAGCATTTTTATAAATTAACTGCCAGCCGACAATATACGAGCAAACCATAAAATATGTTGAATAGAATAAATACATTTTCATTGCATAGTGATTATAAAATGTAGATCTGTAGAAAGATAATGTGTCCCTTTCCCAACAAAACATTTTAGTTAATGGTAAAAGTCTTTTGATAATAATAAAGTTACTGCCTAAATATGTATTGCCCAATAAAATATGCAATAATTGCACATTCTTTTCTAAATAAAATATAACAAAGATATTTAGTCAAACTTTAAAACAATACTAACTGGGCCTAATTTGTTTATTAAGAAATCATACACATGGTTTTGTTAACTAATTTGTTTATTTTCATACAAGTTGAACATGACGGGGTGGACAACAAGATGACAGGGTGGAACTTGGCATGACGGGTGGACAAATGCTTTAATGGGTGAACTAGAAGAGAAGGATTTCAGGAATTCATTTTCTGCATCACTCTAATTGATCTTCCACATACTTCCAAACAGACGGATCAATCTGTAGAGAGCGCTTGTTCAGAGCTTGTGGTTCTGGCATTAGGCATAGTATCGGCCAATCAAGGTACCAATTTATGTACTTCCTGGGACCTGGCCAAAAGAACTTGTTGGTGCCATTACGGTGCACACACTTAATTTTCACACTGTGCCCATCCACATCCATGATGGCACCTGGGTAGCCTTCATTGTCATAATTGACAACGCACTACTCTCCGATGTGCTTTGACTCAATCATTTCTGGTCTCATTTGGATATCTTGTGCCTTTCCACATGCTTTGGCCTTATCAGATGAAAGTGGAACATCAGTGAGAGTGACCTCCTAAAGATTAAAGCAGGTTCAGTCCAAAACACCATCCTCCCTTTTACACAGGCATGACATTTCTCTGTACATCATCTGTCTGTAACGGGCTGGTTGAAGCAGGCACGGAAGCAGGATCGCAATTGCAGCAGTGTTTATTAACATAGATACAAACTGGGTGACACAGGCAAACGAAACAGTCACTAAACGTGACAGAAGCTCCCCCTCCTGCAAGGCGCGACCTTGCACCGTATTACATCCATAGGGGTGGGCGCCCTGGAGGCTGACAAGAGCGTGGCCTATCTGGAGCAAGAAGCCTCCAGGGCGCAACAGGCAGTTCAGGGGACCATGGTGGAGATGACCCTTCGGGCGGCCATGGTGGAGACGTATAGCCCCCCCAAAAAAATTCCTTGGGAGGAACCATGGGCTTAGGGACAGGCTCAGGAGGTGTGACGGGAACAGTCTCTGGCTCGGCGGGCATGACGTGATGCGCA
This sequence comes from Rhinichthys osculus, assembly GCA_029959095.1. NCBI lineage: Eukaryota > Metazoa > Chordata > Actinopteri > Cypriniformes > Leuciscidae > Rhinichthys > Rhinichthys osculus. Next base: position 3,841,555 of record JARWKJ010000013.1, on the reverse strand, counting down.
GGCTCGGCAGGACTGGCGTGAAGCAGCTCAGGTTCAGCAGGACCGACGTGAAGAAGCTCAGGCTCGGCTGGGCTGACGTGGAGTGCTGGCATGATGTGAAGATCAGGCATAACGTGGGGATCAGGCTTGACGTGAAGATCAGGCTGGACAGGCATGACGGCAAGAGACTCGGGAGTGGCGGCCATCTTGGGATATGGCCCTGGAATGGTGGTCTTGGCGGAACGGGCGGTGGTCTCGGCGGGACGAGACACAGGAACAATGGTCTCGGCGGGGCGAGACCCTGGCTGGGTGGCCTCCTCTTCATGGCTGTCGCAGAGCCCACCGGTCAATGAAGACCCATTATGCCAAAGCACCCACTCCACATAATCCTGGAAGTTCCCACGAGGCCCATCTCAATGCAGAGACCAAAGCACGCCTGTCCGGATGAACCCATAGAGGCTGGTGTCATCATAATGAACAAATGGTACCAAGTCCAAATACCTCTGTGTGTGGGCCTAGAGGGACTGATCCTCCTGGGAGAGTAGGAGAATCTGAACTGCTGCAAGATCCATATTTTTGGTCTGTCGTTCTGACACGGGCTGGTTGAAGCAGGCACGGAAGCAGGATCGCAATTGCAGCAGTTTTTATTAAACAAACTAGATAATAACTGACAGGATACAAAGAGAACACGAACAGAACAACCAGACATGTAGCGACAACGACAGAAAAGGAACTGACTGAAACACAGGGCTTAAATACACAGAACAGACAAGGAAACCGAGACACAGCTGGGACAAATTAACTTATAATGACTTGATTAACAAGACAACAGGTGATGGGGATTAAATCAAAGAAACATAGGTACAAACTGGGTGACACAGGCAAACGAAACAGACACTAAGGCCCTGTCCCATTTCTCCCCCCTTAAAACTTCCACTTGGTTTTGAGTGCCCTCGAAAGTAAAGTCCCCTCAACGAGGGAAGTGGAGTTGAAGATCTTTCCCTATGAAATGGGACACCACTATATGCAAATTAGCGCGGCAATCCTCAATACGTCACGCGCAGCGTCAAAGTGTCTACTACTTCTACTACTATTTTCATTCATAAAATTGCCGGTTCCAGTTGTTGTGTTGCCTGTTGTCGTTTATCTACATCTGATGAATCAACAGAGAAGACATCTGGAATATAGAAGACGCATTTCCGGTAATTTTGCCATATATTTGTTTGTATCTGAACGTTTAGAAGCGCACACAAAACCCAAAGTTTGCTTGTCTAACGTTAGTTGCAATCCGTTTCCGAACGCGCGCGCGCCGCCATGGGAACTGGGGCAACGTCTCTTGCGCGGATCATTGTGCTTTTAGTAGCTGTTTTTACCACCAACGTCCCGCAATTTAGAAACCGCAGACACTGCACTTTACAACAATCACCGATTGTGCTCAGTGCTGATTCTGACGTTAGGTTTGGGTTTAGAGAGAAATGACAGCGCGCTGTGAAGGGAAGATGATGCGCTAGACGAACGCGGCTAGTTTTGAATAATTTTACCTCACATATCTTCTTTTTATAATCCTTGGAAGCCAAAATCGAAAATAAAATTAGATTAACTAACTTACCCAGGTCAGATGTATATTTGATTTGCTTTTGAAGCACTCGGCAGATATCATATGAACATCGTCAGATAGCTTCGTGAAATATTTTCTAACATTAGTGTTGAAAACTCAACAGTCCATTGGATGTGCATCAAACTAACATATTCCAACATATTTCGACATTTTAACATGCGTATTTGCGAAAATATACTTAAAATAAAATTGTTCCTTTCCAGCGGTGTCCGCCATCTTAGTTGAAAAATTTGACCGGCTCGCTGAGTTCGCAAGGTATCCTGGGTAATTTCATCTTCCACTTCGTTTTAAGCCTGCATCGGACCGCACTATGTTTTGAGGGTTGATTTTAAGGGGAGAATAGCACTCCCCCTTGCTCTTTGGAGTATTGGGACACCCTACCCCTACACGAGAACGCGCAAAAACAAGGGTTAGGGCAGAAATCTAGGGTAAGGGGAGGTATTGGGACGCAGCCTAAACGTGACACTGTCCAGGGGCCCATTTCAGAAAGGAGGTTAAGTGAAAACTCTGAGTAGATTAACCCTGAAATGAGAGAAACTCTGGGTTTTCCGTTTCAGAATGGGAGGTAAGTCAAACATTAGAAAGCAGAGTAAGTCAAGCCCGTTTCTGAAAGAGAGGTAACTTATAGTGATGGCCAAATGAAGCGTTTCGAAGCATTATTGCTTTCTGATACAATTGTGTCGAAAATGGTTCATTACTCGAAGCTTCATTCAGATAGAAATTGTAGCACCATCTCCTGGTGAAGTAAATGTAATGCAACAAAGCTGACAACCCTAAAATGCAAGTAGGCTTATATGTTAACGCCCCCTTTATTACGTGTTTACCGAGGCGATCAAAGCTGAAACAGTGTTAGTGCTGTGAAACTCATTTATGTAGGTGAATTTTACAGATACTGATGAATTTCATGTGTTCACCTTGATAATAAAACATTAAGCATGATGTGTGTGTGTAATTATTTCTTTAGACAAGGACAGAAGATCAGCTTAAAAAAAGTTGGAAACCATCACAGAAATTCTAATGGTTTCTATTAAAATACCAATAGAAACCATTGGCTTTTACCATTTAAACCACTACAGAATTGTTTGACTGATATTTTTGTATGTTGAAAAGGATGTGCTTGTGTAACTGGTTGTACTTGTATAATGTAGCAGAGGGTTTTTTAAGTTTCTGTCTTTGATGCATGTTTTTATGATCTATTAATAATAAAATAATAAAATCCACTCTCCTCAACAATAACGCCAATCCAAACACGGACTACTACAACCCACGGTGTTGCCATGGTTTGGCTTCACTTTTATAAGAAATACAGCCGCCAGGTTTCAAACCTGTCAACACTGGATCGGGCTGTCAAAGCAGTCAGGTGGTTCACTACAGGAGTGAACCAGTGTGTTTGCTTCAGACGTCATTTTCACGTGACTAGTGACGTAATGATACAAGCTCCGAAGCAGTGGTTCATTGCAAGGACCGTTCGAGTTTGAAGCAAGCTTCGGAGTGTCGGTGTCAGACCTAACATCACTAGTAACTTACACTCAGAGTCAGTTACCATGCTAACTAACTCTGTGAACCTAACCTGGTCGGGAGCAGGTTTTCTTCAGTAAACCTAGAGTTTATTTCGGTCTCCTTCCCTTTTTTAAAGACGAAGCGGTGTTTAAACACCTCATTCATTCTTTCGGTACATTTATTCATTGCTGTTTTTACTGCTGTTTTTTTCTTTCTATTTTTTTAATAAGATGACGTCTAAACTCCTTAACTGGCAACTGAAAATACTGTAGTTACATGATGTAGAGTTACATCATGTAATTCTAAACAAATTCTACACAATTAAACTGTGGCATTTACAGAAAAACTGTTTCTTCATCCCCATCGTCTTAAACTTTATATTTGTCATAATTTTTGGTATATTGAGTACTTACAACTGCCTGGGGTTCTGTTGGGACAGGAGGCTCCAAAAGACAGATGTTACCATTATAATCTGTTGGGACCAACAAAAAACCCAACCCAAAGTAAAATAAATGGAAATATTAAAAATCACCTATATAAAAAATAACATGTAGACCTCTTAAATTTTATGAAGGCCCTTGAATCCTGGGGAGTGACTTGCTCTGATGAAGTCCCTCCAGGAATCCCCTCAGACATTGGCCTTCCAGCATTCAGGCTCAGGGCCATCTCCATCTTGTTACGTGACAACTAAAGAAAACTAGGTGAGGACTCAATTGCAAAAGAATAGTGATTTATTTAAAGCTACACTGTGTAACTTTTTTTAGTTTATTCTTTGCTAAAAACACTTAGTTCTTTCAAAAATATATGTGCTCTTTAATGTATATTTACTTCGTTCAAGTAATAAACTAATCTCGTGAGTGTATAATATGCAATTAAAAATACATATGGGTGAGGGGTTCCTATGTCGGTCGCCATGTTGCCCCTCCATCTTGAAAGTACATTAGCCAAAAAGGGACATACCCGTTAATTCAAGCTCATGGACGAGGTCGAACTGGAAGCCATGTTAATCTTGGACTACATTGGCCACCGTAGGAGTTAAAACGAAATCGGAATTGAGAGGAACAGAAACTAATATTCACTGAATGGTCATATACCTTTTCACCAATAGATGGTGCTAAATATCACACAGTGTAGCTTTAATAAAAGAAACAAAGTACAACAAGAACCCACAAGGGGGAAAAACATAATATAAAACAAAACAACAACTTCCAAAACAAACATACCGGAGGGTCACGGGAAAACAGGAGACAAATACAAAACAACGATCCGACGCAGACTGCAAACACCAAGGAACTTATAAAAGGGACAAATCAGGCAGGTAATGAGGGATCAACAGGTGGGGCAAATTAAACCAATAATGAGATGGACAAGGAAGGTGGGATCAAGACAGAGACAGGAACACAAAACTCCAGAAGTGCTACACGAGACAGGACAGGCATGTGACATTACCCCCTCCTTAAGGAGCGGCTACCAGAGCGTATTCGAAAAGCTACGTTTTCATTGCCTTAAAACGCTGTCTCAGTGTGGACGGAAGGCCAAACCGGAGAGAAAAATATACGTTTTCAAACGAAAACGTATTAGTGTGGAAATGGCCTCAGTTTCAGGAATGCAGACTGGAATAATAACCACACCATGTTTCTCCATTTAGCCAGACTGGACTCCTGACATATTTTTTTTTTTTACATAATGTTATTTCACAGCAAGACATATCTAACATTGTGATTTTGAGGTGTTACACTGAATGAAATATAATAGGATGCTTCTTAACAACCTTAGAAATAAGAGGGTGTCTCCCACAACAGCTCAATATTTAAACTTTAGCAAAGGAGATGGTCAGGTATGGCCATGGGCGTTCACATACATGACAAAAGCAAATAAAAGCCTCAAGGCAACTTGACAGATGCAAATAAATGACATGGTGGAGTGTAGGAGCATCAACTGTTTCGATAGGTTAATATAGCTATTACTTAGTCTAGCCACTTGGTGTGAGTGTTGCACTGGGTGTGACACGTCACCGGGAGCTAGGTATATTTACAGCTGTGGCAATCAGTTAGGAAAAGGTGTGGATGGCGAGGAACACACGGTTCTTTCCGTAGCTGCGAGCACCCACTTTACCAACAGCATGACAGCACTTTATTACTTAGCACTGGGTGAAGTACCATTTTATGTAAATTATTCTTTTTACCTTTATAATAAACGGAAACACCACCCAAAGAGAGCTAATGTTTGGACTCAGGATTTTTCTGCTACGCGTTGAGAAGACCATTTATGCCGAGGCTTTTTCGTTTGATTATTTTTTAGCAGAAAATCAGATTTGACCCACATTAAGCTCAGGTCTGAACATAACCTTTATTTGACTTGCATACAAACAGTCTTGTGCCATTTTAAACTTCACACTAACAAAAATAGCCTCACATCTGCATGTTTTTTCACTTAGCTGTAAGTGTGATGGCAAATTAAATTTTTAATTACACTGATCCAAGTTTAAGAAAGAAAAACTTGCCAGCCACCGCCAGCATTTTTGATTATTTTCACAAAAGATTTATGGCCCCCAGAATATCTAAACATGCAATATATCAAAAGAAAGAACAGAGCATGTGCTTTTAAACAAAAAAAAATGTTTTGATCTATGCATTCCTTTTTTATCAGCACTTGAAAGTGGGTAAGTCTCGTTTTGACAAAAATCACGTTTTTGTCAAAATCACGTTTTTGTCAAAGACTACAGCCAGGGGTGCGTTTCCCGAAAGCATCGTTAGCCAACTATGGTCGCAAGTTGGTCGCAATTCCCATTGAACTCTTTTGGTAACGACGGAACTTGCGACCATAGTTGGCTAACGATGCTTTCGGGAAACGCACCCCAGATCGGTTTCAAAACGATGAACAAAACAAAAGGAGTAGATCGAGCGCATCAACACCCCTAAAGCTTCACAGTCCAATAGCTCGTCCTGGGTCGACATTTCATTCAGTAACATTAGGCGGTTTTGATTTATATGCTGTTGATCGTGTAATTTTACATAAGCACTGGCTTACATATGATATTGCTTGTTTCTGCTTCTTCTTCACCTGTGTCTTGATCCAGAGATGCAGTACTTGTTCAGAAGATGTTATAGCGCCCCCTACAGTGTCAAAATCACAGTGAAAACACGGAAAGCTGGATATTTTTCGTCAATGGCGTCAATTGCCTTCTTCCAGAGTGAATGCACAAATGACTTTGAAATTGCTTATTTTTCTAAACTTCTTGCCAGATTGAGGAACACTCAATTCCAGAATGAGTTTGCAAATGACGCTTCAGGTCCCTTTGATATGTGAAACACATTTCACATTGTAGACATGTGTAAGGCTTCTCTCCAGTGTGAACTCTTATATGTGTCTGAAGGTTTCCTTTAAATCTGAAGCTCTTTCCACACTGAGGGCAGGTGAAAGGCTTCTCTCCAGTGTGAACTCTCATATGAACCTCAAGGTTTGTTTTGTTTGAGAAAGTCTTTCCACAGTGATAGCACATGAAAGGCTTCTCTCCGGTGTGAGTTATTATGTGCGCCGTAAGATGATTTATATCTGTGAAACTCATTCCACACTGATGACATATACAACAGTCTTCTCTTGAGTGCGTCCTCAGGTGCTTTTTAAGGGTTACTTTGTGGCTGAAACTCTTTCCACACTGATCACATGTGAACGGCTTCTCTCCAGTGTGACTGTTCACATGATACCTTAGGTTTAGTTCTGTTGTGAAACTCTTTCCACACAGTTTGCAGATGTAAGGCTTCTCTCCAGTGTGAATGCTTATGTGCCTGTTAAAGTTTCCTGTTTGTATGAAACTCTTTCCACACAGTTTGCAGATGTAAGGCTTCTCACCAGTGTGAATTCTCATGTGCCTGTTAAAGCTTCCTTTTTGGGTGAAACTGTTTCCACACTGAGGGCAGGTGAAAGCCTTCTCTTTGGTGTGAACCATCATGTGGCCTTTAAGGATTCCTTTCGTAGTGAAACTCTTCCCACACTGTTGGCAGGTGAAATAACTTATAGTTTCTGTTTGTTGAGCTCTTTTTTGTGTGGAATATTTCTTAGTTTCTGTTTGTTGAGCCCTTCTTTGTGAGGAATATTTCTCAGTCTGTGAACAACTAAACCGTTTTTCTCCAGTTGTGGAATCATGTTTCTCATATTGATCTCTCACCTCCATTTCATTCAGTACTTCACTATCCTCTTTCAGTGGCATCAGGTCTAAGGAGAAAAGTGACAAATACAAGTTAACACCAGTTTAATGACACAAAGCAACAGACATCAAAACATGCTGAATGCAACTGAAAGAGTTGTTACCTGTAATCTCAGAACCTCTTGCCAATTTTCCTTACCCTTTAATTTGTTCAGGACACGTCCCAAATACTTTCAAACAGGCAGTTATCAAAGCCCTTACCAAAAACCCAAGAACTGTTTAATTATAGACAGGCCTCAAACAGACAATTATGTCTAAAATAAAAAAAATAAAAAATATTGGCCTCTCGACTATGTTCAGTTTTGCAGAGAAAAGGTATTTGCTAACAATATCAGTCAGGATTTAAGCCTCATTGTTTGTTTTAAAGTTATAAACAAATAACCTGTTTTTGGCATCCAGTCATGGCTATATCTTCCTTCAAAGTGCTATTAGATCTTTCTGCAACAAAGACTACCACTTTCTTTTGTACAGCTTAATAATTATGTTGGCGTCTGTGGACAAGCATTAGCATGGTTTATGTCCCATCTAATTTATCGCTACTACTTTGCTAGTGTGAATGCAGAGACATCTCATCAAACACAAGTATGGTGTGCCACAGGGCTCAGTATTAGGTCCTCTGCTTTTCTCCTTGTACATGCTTTCCCTGGGAGTCATTATCATTAAATTTCCCTGTTATGTCAATGAAAGAAAGTTTACTGTTACATTGTTTTCTACAATTAAGAACCACAGGTGTTGCATTGACAGAAATTGTTTTTTTGATAATGAAATTTCGGTAGCACTTTATTTTATAGTCATGTATCACATGTAGATATGTACTTTTTTTATAAACAGTAGTCAACATTTGAAGTGGATCAAAATCTTTCATCAAAGTTATACATTAACTTTGAACAATACCCTTTTTCTTGTCTAAGGACAACTTTAGTCACATTTTTTTAAGTGGATCAAAAAAGTTAATCACTGTATATATTAGGGATGCTCCAATCGATCGACCGGAGATCGGTATTGGATAATCACATTTTATGACTCGATCAGTACTCACTAAACTTGGCCGATCTCAGAAACCGATCACAATTTGATGACGTCAACACGCGAGGACGTACATGATGCGTGGGAACTTAAATGATTTGGCGCCGCAGTCATGTCATCGCCAGTGTGGAATTACTATGATGTTTCGAGAAACAATGAAAACACATGGAGGAGCATTGTAACAAACATTTAATATGACGGACCTGATTCAGCACTTAAGGACGAGCCACTGCAAGACGTATGGCGAATACAAAAAACTGGCAACTGTAAAAAAGGCAGCACGAGTCTACCTTAGTGCTCTATCGACGAGTGTTAATAGTGAGTGGCTATTCAGTACATTCGCACACGTTTTGGATGAAAAGAGGAATAGGCTGTCTTCCGAAAGTGCATGAAAATCTTTTATCCTCTGTCTGATATTGGACAATGTTTAATTTAACCATATGAGTTACATTAGACTTCTCCATGTTGGAGTTAAAATGTTTCTATTTATTTTATCCCCTCTCTAACATTGGACAATGTTTAATTAAACCTAATGAGTGAGTCACAATTTTTGAAAATTCGATCAGTTAAGTTGTGATTTTATTATAGAATAACGAGTAGGGTGTGCGATAATCCATCCATCCATCTTCTGCTTGTCCGGGGCCCGGGTCGCGGGGGCAGCAGTCTAAGCAGAGATGCCCAGACTTCCCTCTCCCTAGACACTTCCTCCAGCTCTTCCGGGGGGACACCGAGGCGTTCCCAGGCCAGCCGGGAGACATAGTCCCCCCAGTGTGTCCTAGGTCTTCCCCGGGGTCTCCACTCGGTGGGACGCGCCCGGAACACCTTCCCGGGAAGGCGTCCGGGAGGCATCTGGAACAGATGCCCGAGCCACCTCAGCTGACCCCTCTCGATGTGGAGGAGCAGCGGCTCTACTCTAGAGCTCCTCCCGAGTGACCAAGCTTCTCACCCTATCTCTAAGTGATCGCCCAGCCACCCTGTGGAGAAAGCTAATTTCAGCCGCCTGTATCCGGGATCTTGTCCTTTCAGTCATGACCCAAAGCTCATGACCATAGGTGAGAGTAGGAAGGTAAATTGACCGTTAAATCGAGAGCTTCGCTGCACCACGACAGAACGGTACATCGACCGCATTACTGCAGAAGCTGCACCGATACGTCTGTCAATCTCCCGTTCCATCCTTCCCTCACTCGTGAACAAGACCCAGAGATACTTGAACTCCTCCACTTGAGGCAGGAACTCCCTTTTCCGACTGAGAACCATGGCCTTGGATTTGGAGGCGCTAATTCTCATCCCTGCCGCTTCACACTCGGCTGCAAACCGTCCCAGTGCATGCTGAAGGTCCTGTTCTAAAGGGGCCAGCACGACAACAACATCCGCAAAGAGCAGAGACGAAATCGTGTGGTCCCCAAACCTGACACCATCCGGCCCCAGGCTCTGCCTAGAAATTCTGTCCATAAAAATTATGAACAGAACCGGCGACAAAGGGCAGCCCTGCCGGAGTCCAACATGCACCGGAAACAAGTCTGACTTACTGCTGGCAATGCGAACCAAGCTCCTGCTCCGGTCGTACAGGGACCGGACAGCCCTTTACAAAGGGCCCCGGACCCCATACTCCCGGAGCATCCTCCACAAGACGCCGCAAGGGACACAGTCGAATGCCTTCTACAAATCCACAAAGCACATGTGGATTGGTTGGGCAAACTCCCATGAACCCTCCAGCACCCTGGACAGGGTATAGAGCTGGTCCAGTATTCCACAGCTGGGACGAAAACCGCACTGTTCCTCCTGAATCCGCGGTTCTACTATCGGCCGTATTCTCCTCTCCAGTACCCTGGCATAGACTTTCCCGGGGAGGCTGAGAAGTGTGATCCCCCTGTAGTCGGAACACACCCTCCGGTCCCCCTTCTTAAAAAGAGGGACCACCACCCCGGTCTGCCATCCCAAAGGTACTGTCCCCGACCGCCACGTGATGCTGCAGAGGCGTGTCAACCAAGACAGCCCCACAACATCCAGAGACTCCTCCACCTCCGGTGCCTTGCCAGCGAGGAGTTTCTTGACCATCTCTGTGACTTCAGCCTTCAGCTTAGGGGATGGGCGAGTCCACCTCCAGGTCCTCAGCCTCTGCTTCCTCAATGGAAGACATGTCGGTGGGATTGAGGAGATATTCGAAGTATTCCTTCCATCGTCCGACGACATCCCCAGTTGAGGTCAACAGCTGCCCACCTCCACTGTAAACAGCATTGGTAAGGCACTGCTTCCCTCTCCTGAGGCGTCGGACGGTTTGCCAGAATCTCTTCGAGGCCAGCTGGTAGTCTTTCTCCATGTCCTCACCGAACTCCCAGGCCCGATTTTTTGCCTCCCCAACCATCCGGGCTGCAGTCCGCTTGGCCTGCCGGTACCCGTCAGCTGCCTCAGGAGTCCCACAAGCCAGCCAGGCCCGATAGGACTCCTCCTTCAGCTTGACGGCATCCCTTACTTCCGATGTCCACCACCGGGTTCGGGGACTGCCACCTCGACAGGCACCGGAGACCTTACGGCCACAGCTCCGAGCGGCCGCGTTGACAATGGAGGTGGAGAACATGGTCCACTCAGACTCAATATCTCCAGCCTCCCTCGGGATCCGGTCGGAGCGCTGGCGGAGGTGGTAGTTGAAGATCTCTCTGACAGGAGACTCGGCCAAACGTTCCCAGCAGACCCTGTGGAAATAGGCCCATCTGAGAATGGCATTTGCCTTGCTTTCTCGGAATCTTCGGCAGAACCTCTATCTTCATCCAAACGCAGAGGTCGAAAAGAGCACAATAAAAGGCATGTGCTGCCGCGTAATGCAACTTGTTTAAGGGAGCTGTCTGAGCTAATGGAAGCTATGAACATTGAAATGTATTACTGTGTCTTGAGCCTTTCCTCCTCAGCTATATGAGCCATTAACCATATACACGAGGGACCTCATATCTTTTAATCACTGGTTATTGTTAGAAACATAGCTCCCTTTCCACAACAGCGATCTTATGCAAGCATGTTGTAAACATAGTTCTTTTTCACAACAGCGGTCTTATGCTTATGCAAGTATGTTACATATTGTAGATGCTTTTAGTGTGCTTAGAGGGAACAAAAGCTAGCTGCATGAAAAGACTATAAGAGGAGGAAAAAGAGAAGTTCTCCGCTCTTCCTTGCAACCACCAACCTGACACACCAGCAGTTGTCAGGGGCAAGAAGCTTCAAGCCTAGCTAGTATCTATCTGTTAGTTAGTACTCATTTATGATCTGTAACAAGTATTCCTTTTTCATTTGATTATTTTAATAATTTTTATTATAATCATCTGACTGGACCTTGGATCATTGAGTGCGAGTCACATTCTTCTAACTGGGCCAGAAGGACCCTTTCTGAAGAGATCGACATCAGTGGGTGAGCATTCTTTTGAGATAAGAATAATCACTGTGATATTTGATTGATCAAACAGCCTAGCCAAAGAGGCAGCATATAACATGTATACATGTATAGGATATATGTATGACAAGTTGTTATAGTGCAAACACGGTTGAAGAGTACCACAAAAAGTAGACTTATAATATAAAGGGGAAATCTATTATTTTTATAATAGAATACGAATTTATATAGGCTGATCACCTAACTCTTGAGGACACGACTAAAGGATAGGCTCTTTACTTACCGTGGGATTATATTAATATTCTGCATAGGATATTTTATAATTTGGAACGGTATTAATCGTGAAAATCCATCGCAACCCTCACAGTACGTTTGGGTCTGCCGAGTCTGTCCAGCTTCCTCCCCCACCATCGAATCCAACTCACCACCAGGTGGTGATCAGTTGACAGCTCCGCCCCTCTCTTTACCCGAGTGTCCAAGACATACGGCCAGAGGTCGGATGAAACGACCACAAAGTCTATCATCGACCTCTGGCCTAGGGTGTCCTGATGCCACGTGTACTGATGGACACCCTTACGCTTGAACATGGTGTTCGTTATGGACAAGCTGTAACTAGCACAGACGTCCAATAACAGAACACCGCTCGGGATCAGATCAGGGGGGGCCGTTCCTCCCAATCACGCCCCTCCAGGTGTCTCCTGTCGCTGCCCACGTGGGTGTTGAAGTCCCCCAGTAGAACGACGGAGTCCCCAGTCGGAGCACTTTCCAACACCCCTCCCAGAGACCCCAAGAAGGCCGGGTACTCTGCACTGCCGTTTGGCCCGTAGGTGCACACGACAGTGAGAGACCTATCCCCGACCCGAAGGCGCAGGGAAGCCCTCTCGTTCAACGGGGTAAACTCCAACACATGGCGGCTGAGCAGGGGGGCTATAATCAAACCCACAGCCCGCCGCCTCTCACCATGGGCAACTCCAGAGTGGTAGAGAGTCCATCCTCTCTCAAGGAGTGTGGTTCCAGAGCCCAAGCCGTGCGTGGAGGGGATCCCGACTATCTCTAGTCGATACCTCTCAACCTCACGCACTATCTCAGGCTCCTTCCCCGCCAGCGAGGTGACGTTCCACGTCCCCAGAGCTAGTTTCCGTGTCCAAGGATCAGGTTGTCGAGGCCCCCGCCTTCGACTGCTGCCCGATCGACTAAGCACTGGCCCCTTACGGTCCCTCCTGCAGGTGGTGAGCCCACGGGAAGGCGGCCCCACGTCGCTCCTTCGGGCTGAGCCCGGCCGGACCCCATGGGGGGAGGCCCGGCCACCAGGTGATCGCATACGAGCCCCAGCCCCGGGCCTGGCTCCAGGGTGGGGCCCCGGCTGCGCCATGCCGGGCAACGTCACAGTCCTCAAATTTAACTCCATCATAAAAGGGTTTTTGAACCACTCTTAGCCTGACCCATCACCTAGGACCTGTTTGCCTTGGGAGACCCTACCAGGGGCATATAGCCCCGGACAACATAGCTCCTAGGGTCATTTGGGTACTCAAATCGTTGTGCGATAATTGTCTTAAAAAAAATCCTCATGTTTTTGGTTCTGATGCGGTGGTGATGCGTTCATGTAACCAGAGGGTGGCGATGGCAATAACTCATCTAAAAGATGTCAATCAACTCTCAGACAACAGAAGAAGATACACATTGTCTCACACCAAAGCATGTGAGCAGATTGCTAATATTTCCTTCAGAGCGGAGAGCGTCTTTATGGAGACTCAGTGCCGCTCACTCAGAACGCCCGCAGTGACAGTCTGGTTCAAAAATATCTGAAATAAGTAGGCCTGCCCAAGCACAACTAAAGTTTTCTTCTAGTCAACTAGAAGAAGTTCGTTTAAGCCATTAGTCTAATCGCAAATTTATATTAATTTAATTACTTAAATATATATATGAGAGAATACTAAACCGTAATGAGCGTTATTGTAATATATTGCCTATTCCGCATCTCAATCGCATGCATAAAGCTTGCCACAAAGAACGGCAAAAGTAATGATCACGCAGCATGATACATTTTAATTGTTTATTAATAAACTATTTGTATTCTGGCTGCAAAGATAAAGTTGGCGATGCCAACTCACCATCTTCGCATGTAGTGAACGCGCCTATAGAGACACATCATATGGATTAGCCTACATAAGTAGAGAGTAGCCCGTTTCTTTTCGATTTGAATTGTTGTTTTTTAAACGTAGACATTTCAAGCTTTCTATAGATATATTTCTCAGGTCTATGAGGTAAGTAGATTTCATTTCAGGTAAGTTTCGATTAATTTCTGAGACGTGCTCCAGTTCACGTGCCGTGTCCTGATTATATTGTCTGCTATATTTGCTTCTTATTTATTAAATACAGGCAATTGGTTGATGAAACATTGATTTAAATTAAGATACAATTTATACAAAACGAAATTCACTTTAAAGAATGGCTTTCTACTAAACAAAACGTAAGTGGTCAAAATGACCCACTCCAAATGTATCCCGATATATTGGGCATCTTATGATCCTATCTTACTCATCTCATGCGGTTCCCTTTTCATTTAATCAACATAGATGAAATTAAAAAATAACATTATATTACTTAAACATAAATATGAAACGTTTGGTTGTTAAGTTATATTTAAACGTGACACACACCACTCCGCTTTTCTCACATGTGTGTAGCCCATTCATGCATGTGTGCGAGTATATGGGGGAGGGGTGCCATTTTCGAATGATAATCGAATAATACCCAGCGATCTTCGAATATTATTTTTGCTTGAAATACCCATCACTACTAATGAGTTGCATCAAACTACTCCAATTTATTCTTTTAAGAGTTTAAATGTTGTTGAATTTTATTTTTATTTTTGTCCTGCTCAGACTTGTATTGGACAATGTTTTAAGTTGATTAAATGTTTATTTTGTCCTCCACAGTTTACTATTGTACAATGTTTAAATAAACCTTGTGGGCTGCATCAGACTGCTCCATTTTCTCCATATTTACCTTTGTCTTAGGGCCCTTTCACACCTACCTTGTTTGGTCCAGACATTCGGACTTTTCAGTTTGGTCCGAATCAAAATTACAGGTGTGAAACCTCCCCCGGACCACGGTCCGGACCAAACAGATGAAATTTGGTCAAACGAAAAGAGGTAGTCTCGGTCCGGATCAAACTGAACAAAGGTTTGGTTCGTTTCAAGTGTGAAAGCATTTCAGTATGGTTCGGACTTTCAGACCTTTTACAGGAAGTTCCGGTGGTTCCCACATAGCCGAAAAAACAGAAGGTGGCAGGAAAAATGAGCCGTGTAGCACATGGGGAGAGGAGGAGACGAGGTTTTTAATTGAAGTATGGTCTGATGACATAATAAGTCAACTTGCAGTCTTCTCCTCCTTTCCTGCCGGCGACGATAAAATGTTCGCACGACGAGGACGTTCATTTGGCGAATTTGAAGTAGCCTTGTGTATAGTTGGTGCTGCAGGTAATTATGCCATAAAAATAACAATATAGTTGCAACGATATGCATCTGTTCATTCATGTTGTCAAAGTTACCCGCCGAATTGAAAACACGCTGACGTCAGACGCACGTCCATTTACAAAACCAATCAATGTCAAGATGCAGCCCACACAGATGATGACGACAGGACGCAAGTATGTCACGTAAAGTTCTTTAGTGCGCTCGCATAATTGCAGTGTGAAACCAAACCAAAACTTTCTGAAAGTATAAAATGTATCAAAACGTGAACTTTGGTTCGGACCTTGGTGCAGACTTTCAGGTGTGAAAACGCCCTTATATTAAGTATATTAAGCATTGGAATCGGGATCGGTTTCGGTCGATCACCATGACAAGAAATCGGTACTCTGTATCGGCTGCAAAAATTTGTCGTTTAATGAGATCTAATATATGTTGTTAGTGCCGAGAATTTTCACGTGAACAAATACATAGATCCGACTGTTTTACGAATATACTTTAATGGTCCAGAACTTTTGCCAAGCGTGTCAGAGGTTCTGGGTTCTAATCCGCACTCGTATAGTTTTTTTTTCCTCATCAAAACCAGTTGATTATCAGTGGTTGTATATCAAGCAGGGACACGTTTGTGTGCATTTTGTTTTGTGATTTCACCGGAACGAATAGAGTCTCCGCAAACGATTGAAGTGCGCGTCCGAGTGAAGACTGTGCGCGAACCAGAAGAGAACACTGTATCCGCACCACTGATCGCAGTCAACGAGCACTTTGATCACTTGATTTCAAAAACAACACATTTCAGCGCTAGATCGCCTCTTGTTTAACAAAAGAACGAAATTAATGCTCTGCTAGTTAACTGGAGATGTTTTATTTATTTGTATGTACATCTGTGCCGCGAGATGTTTCACAAGTGGTGGGGACAATATCGACCCTGGCAAAATTTGGTGGGGACATGTCCCACCCGCAAATTACCCCATGTATTAATCACTCAGATTTCACAGTTCCATATCAAATAAAAGTGCTTTAATTAGGTGTTACTTCAAAAACATCATTAGCTGCGTTTCCACTGTCGGGCCAAAAGCGAGCGTCCTAGTGCATGCCAGGGCCAGTCGCGTTTCAACTGTCACTTCCGGGGCTTGATCAAGCCTCGTCGGGGCTTCCTCTGGGTCAACGGCCAGGGTTTTTTGTCCCGCCGAATACCTTGGTCCAAAGCAGGCCAGCTGGGGCTTGATTTCATTTACCAGTTAACATCAACATTAAAGACTTAAAACTCAAAACTCACTTTCAGACAGCAGGGAATGTTTGAAATAACTTCTGTTTGTGATCCGATGTGGTTCCTGATCAACATATTAGGCAGAAATTAGGGATGCACGATATATCACCACCATATCAGTATTGGCCGATAAACGGTCCTTTTTATTGTACCGTTATCAATCCGATAAGAAAATTGGTCTGATATAAAAAAGCCGATCAGATGCGCACCGTCCATTACAGATTTGAATTGCTTGAAATATGTAATTTACTAAATACACTCACCTAAAGGATTTTTAGGAACACCTGTTGAATTTCTCATTAATGCAATTATCTTATCAACCAATCACATGGCAGTTGCTTCAATGCATTTAGGGGTGTGGTCCTGGTCAAGACAATCTCCTGAACTCCAAACTGAATGTCAGAATGGGAAAGAAAGGTGATTTAAGCAATTTTGAGCGTGGCATGGTTGTTGGTGCCAGACGGGCCGGTCTGAGTATTTCACAATCTGCTCAGTTACTGGGATTTTCACGCACAACCATTTCTAGGGTTTACAAAGAATGGTGTAAAAAGGGAAAAACATCCAGTATGCGGCAGTCCTGTGGGCGAAAATGCCTTGTTGATGCTAGAGGTCAGAGGAGAATGGGCCGACTGATTCAAGCTGATAGAAGAGCAACTTTGACTGAAATAACCACTCGTTACAACCGAGGTATGCAGCAAAGCATTTGTGAAGCCACAACACGCACAACCTTGAGGCGGATGGGCTACAACAGCAGAAGACCCCACCGGGTACCACTCATCTCCACTACAAATAGGAAAAAGAGGCTACAATTTGCAAGAGCTCACCAAAATTGGACAGTTGAAGACTGGAAAAATGTTGCCTGGTCTGATGAGTCTCGATTTCTGTTGAGACATTCAGATGGTAGAGTCAGAATTTGGCGTAAACAGAATGAGAACATGGATCCATCATGCCTTGTTACCACTGTGCAGGCTGGTGGTGGTGGTGTAATGGTGTGGGGGATGTTTTCTTGGCACACTTAAGGCCCCTTAGTGCCAATTTTGCATTGTTTGAATGCTACGGCCTACCTGAGTATTGTTTCTGACCATGTCCATCCCTTTATGGCCACCATGTACCCATCCTCTGATGGCTAATTCCAGCAGGATAATGCACCATGTCACAAAGCTCGAATCATTTCAAATTGGTTTCTTGAACATGGCAAAGAGTTCACTGTACTAAAATGGCCCCCACAGTCACCAGATCTCAACCCAATAGAGCATCTTAGGGATGTGGTGGAACGGGAGCTTCGTGCCCTGGATGTGCATCCCACAAATCTCCATCAACTGCAAGATGCTATCCTATCAATATGGGCCAACATTTCTAAAGAATGCTTTCAGCACCTTGTTGAATCAATGCCACGTAGAATTAAGGCAGTTCTGAAGGCGAAAGGGGGTCAAATACAGTATTAGTATGGTGTTCCTAATAATCCTTTAGGTGAGTGTATAAGTATTTACTTCTAAAAAGGAAAAAAACAGTTAAATGCAGCGCAAGTCTGTCATTTAGGTTACATAACATTATAATGAGAACATGATTGTAAAAGAGTGTTGTGAATTAGGGCTGTGAATCTTTGGGTAGGCAGTGAATCGATTCGATTCACGATTCATAGGTTTTCGATTCGATTCAAGAACGATTTTTGCAAATTCAGAAAGATTCGATTCAATGCGATTCACATTAAAATTCGATGCGATTCGATTAATTCGATTCGATTCTTAATTTTTTATATGCATTCATAGGATTATTTAAATGCTTCCCGCTATGGGTCTTAGTCAGGGTGTGAATTATACAGCTGCCTTCGGGGGTCAGAGAGTGGGAACAAAAAAACAACAAAAAAACGACATTTTGTCTATTTAACGTTAGTCCATGTTAGTTTTTAATGAATCTATTATTATAAAAAATATTTCCAAAGCCTATAAATTAGCATTTGTAAAAATGTAAACCAAGATTTAAAAAGGCTTTAAAAGTATAGTTAGTTCATCATGCAAACTTTTTTGTAGGAATGGATACACAACCTTAAAGTGTTTCTGGTACAAACATCCTCCATTGTGAGACTAAAAATACCATGAACTTTCCCATCCCAACTAAACCTTAACTAACGTTTCCTCATGGAATAGCTACTCTTTGTTCTCTTTATCCGACTGATTGTCCTTGTGATTCTGAAAGAAAACGCGCCGGCTGTCTACTTGTGCTATATTAACGATTACGAATGCGACTTTAATGCGCATCTGATTGATGGATAAACCACGCGCTCTTATTTCAGTGTAATTAATGTTGTAGTTATTTCATCAGTTCAGTTTAACGGCATTAAGTTACATTTCATTCATCATTCATGATTAATTGGAAGCGTGTGCATTTTAGACACCTATTATACGTTTTCTCTTTCCATGTAATAAATGCGCACCCTTGAATAAGTGGGGTTTTACTTTAACTGCTCAGGACGGGTATGACCCATTTCCGTAAAACTTCAGTAGCATATCTTATCTTAAAGAAAATAACGGTGACGTTTCCACACAACGAACGCGTTGTTTCATAGCAGTGACCGCGCAATGACAGCTTTATCGATGGCTTGCTTTCTCGATAGAGAGCTGTCATCTGCTCATGTGAACACCAATGGCTGTCCTGAGGAGAGCTCAAACATGGACTGCTCAAATCTGTAGATGAGAGCTATATGGGACCGAGCGCGAGCGAAATCCAGTGAAAGATGGTAAGAGTGCAGCGAGTATGTGAGAGCTGTGAGGACGCGAAATGACGCCGCACAACGCCTCATTAATTCGCGCATGTAGTCATTTAATGTTTATATGTTTTAAAGCACTGAATCGATATAGAATCGCAAATTATTCGATTCTTAGCATTTTAAATCGAATATTGACCGAAATAAACGATTCACGATTCGAAATACATGTTTCAAGATCGATGCATATGCATCGTCAGGATTTGTAATCGATGCATCGAGAAAACGAATGAATCGTTACACCCCTATTGTGAATCCTTTGTTTGCCCGTGTTTCAGCAGGCTGTTGTGGAAAGAGCGTGTCCAGAGTTACACAGTAGGGTTTGAACGACTTCAGATTTTTTGAAGTCGACTGTTATGACATCAAAGTCGAGTCGACGTCGACTAGTCGATGACGTCATTCATAAAAACACTGCTTTGCAACATGCCACAATTTGCAAGGAATTAACAGAAAATTATACAGATGCTGACAGACAGCTCATAATGGGGCCGTTTACACCTGGCCACTTCATGCGTTTTTACTGATCTGATTTATCAAAACGATTCCATTTAGCCTACACCTGGTCACATAAATATGTTTTCGCAAAACAGATATAAATCCGATCTTCAAACAACGTGCTATGCAGATTTAACGGAGTTCACGTCACCGAAAGCAACAATAATGAGCTGCATTTTATTGACCATCAGCTAATTTCAAAATCAAAGACCGCAATAAGAGAGACAGAACTGGTAAGATCATTTTGTTTCTTTACTTTTAATGAAGATGATTGTGTGTTAAGCGTCTGCGACTTACTAGTAAGTCGCAGTAAGTAAGCTTTCACTTTGATGCGATAGTTTGCACGTTGACTTGATGAATAGATGCTCGAGCTGCTCATCTGCAGCGATGCGTGTTGCCATAGCTTCATCGCTATAATACGCTCTCACACGTTTATTTTTAGCATTGTTGGGAGAAGTCCAATTTACATATGTGGTTTCAACAACCAGATGCATTTACACTTGTCCAGTTTCGTCTGTTAAGCGGCCCAGACCTCCTCCTGAAGCGGTTTGAGCGATCGGATTTAAATCCGTCTCGAGTGCGTTTCGGAGGGCATTTACACCTGGTCTTTTCACGATCGGATAGCTATCAGTTCACAGAAACACAT
This sequence comes from Rhinichthys osculus, assembly GCA_029959095.1. Taxonomy (NCBI): domain Eukaryota; kingdom Metazoa; phylum Chordata; class Actinopteri; order Cypriniformes; family Leuciscidae; genus Rhinichthys; species Rhinichthys osculus. The sequence continues at coordinate 3,821,198 of JARWKJ010000013.1, read as the reverse complement.
GAAGTGCCCTGGTGTAAACAGCCCGCAGTTACATCATCATTTAGGATGAAAAGATTAAAGAAAAGGAAAAAAAGCTATAAATTCACATCTGCGCCTCATGCGCAGATCCAAGTAATACAAAATAAAATCCCAATTAATTGCGGGCTCTTCATCTGTTGTCGTCTGCAACATGTTAGTATCAAAATTAGCGCAATCATAGTGTCACATGATACACGCGACTAGTCGACGTCAAGCTTAAAGCGTTGCGGTATTTCATTAAGGTCAACTAGTCGACTAATCGACTAGTCGCTTCAACCCCTATTACACAGTCAGTTTTGCCTGTGGATTTGCAGCCTTTGTTTTTTTCAGCATTTCAGCACGTTGTTTTGGGAACAAACGCTTCCAGAACAGGAGTTACACGTTCTGACCAACACAGTCAGGTTCGCTTGTGGATTTGTGTCATTTTGTGCAGAAATAAGTCTTAACATTAAGTCTATGTAGTATAAATATCTGATTTATCGTATATAGGATTCGTTCCGTTGAGTTAATAAACCTCTAGCAAAGCGTTACAGTTTACGGATGTTCATTCTCTTCAGCGCGCAATGCTTAAACAGCAATAATGTTATTTGAAACGGTAATATTAAAGATGTTTAACCTTTCTGTAATATTAAAAATGTTTATTTTTTTCCCCCAAAACTTTGATGCATTATTATGAATAACTATTTTTATTGTTTTCGTATTCTTGTCACATTTTATTTATCCGTGGCACATGCATTTTAATTCTTAATATGTAGCCTAAGTAATGTTGTCCAACGAATTGTTTGCATTATTTAGGGTTTTTTTAAATGTATTTTTTTTATTGTTAGGCAATAAGGCTTTGTTTGTTAAAACATTAACTAACATTAAATTACAGAGCAATGAACTTGTGTTACCAATTTTTTTTTATAAAGAAAGTCAGCCATAGGCGAAGAAATCATTTTAAAAGTTGAAGAATCTTACACTGGTTCAAACTAGGCTACTGTACTGTATATGATCGGTTTATTATTTAAGTTTTGGGACATGGCTTTTAATGGTGAGCCTTTTGTTTTTGTAATCACGCTCTGAAACTATAAAAAAAATTTCGGATTTAGATTTTTTGGCCAATATATCGGTTATCAGCTTTCAAATATAAAGAATTATCGGTATCGGCCAAAATGTTCATATCGGTGCATATAAATATTTCTAGCAGAAATATTTATATATATGCGATGCAAAAGACTCGCGCGCTAACCATTACCATAGTAAAAGTGGTAAATATGACCGCTTGAAGAAATCAGACAAATCATATAGTCGATCACAATTGTGTATTTATTTTATTTGTCAGTACATCTCGTCTCTTTATACCGGACTGTCTGATATCCATATGTAGCTCCGCATGTGTCATAAAATAAAGCAACTCCGGTTTTTCAAGAGCTTCCTCTGCTTCTCTGACTAATGACAATCTTGACATAAATAAATGTATTATGGTCAATGTATCACTTGTTAGTGTAAAACTGTGGAAAAACATCGATGCTTGGGTTTAAATGTTTAGGTAAACAACAAAAATGCCAACAAACGGCCGCTTTTATCATGTTTGTTTTGCGATCTCGCTAGTTTCCAGTGATTTCTTTGTGATTCGTTTTCTGATAAAACTTCCATTTGTTGGTGAAATGATGGGTTTGTGTGACGTTGTTTCAGAGAGGTGTGTTTTAGTGACGCTCTGCAGGCCCGACGGTGGAAACACAGTGTGGTTTTGGGCTCGGTGCTGCGTCCGAGGCTTTTACCGTTTAAAGACTGGCCCGACAATGAAAACGTGGCTATTCATTTCTTTAGAGGTGGACATATTAATAAGGATCAAATGACTGAGATCAGCTTTGAGAATGAAACCAACCTGTGTGTTCCTCAGTATCTTCATGTTTCACTCTGAACGTTTCTTCAATCTTCACGTCTTCACTCTCCCCTTTAATAAACGCCATCTTTAAGATGAGAATAAATAAAGTAAAAGCACTCAAAACTTAATCTCTGAGAGTGTCTCAATCTAGTTCAGTAGTTCAGTTCACTGGTAAGAGAGTCAGAGTTAATGGACTTAAAATCACCTGATTAGACCAAAAAAATAGCATTATAACAGACACATAATATTTAGTTCTGATTTATACTGTTATTTAATCACTTTTAAATTACATTTAATAGATTACACCTAAGCAAAAGTTGTCATTACACCTGTTTGTGTTTGTTGATCTCGTTGTATTTACACGGTTTGACCAGCAGGAGTCGTCAGTGTTTGAGGTGATTCGAGCACTTTGAAATGAATCATTTTGCAAAACATTTGGTTTAGTAATTGACTCGGAGTTTAAAAAATCTAAGTTTCTCTCAAATCTACTTATCAGTGATCAACTAGTGTTTATAATAAACTGATTCACGATATAGGGATTGAATGAGATTAACTTAAACAGTAACGTTCTGTTACTCGTGTGTGGATGCGCTTTACTCATAAAAAATAACGTTCATTAATGATAGATAAAGCATTACAATGTTACATTCAATAATACATTATTATTATTTTTTACATCGCTTGTAAAAAAAAACTAAAAAAGTAATTTAACCATTTAAACTCTTTACGTGCTTAAAACACAAACCTTTCTTCAGCAGAATCACAACAGATGCAGGAGCGCGACGCAGCATTATGACGTCACATCACCACACCAAAAAAAAAAGTCCAGTTCAAACGCTAAAATCATAGAAGTCCATAGAAATCCACATACAAATTATAGAACATATATCATTGGCGTTCAAAGTTAAATTCTAGTGCTGAATAAAAAAAAAACTGAGTTTGAGGTTTATCTGGGTATTTTAGGGTTTTATTGTTTGTATTTTGGATGCATCTGATATTTAACTTAATTTGTCCTATGCTGCAAGTAATTTTTCCAGTGTTTTAGTAAGTTTGAGAACCCTCTGATTTAAGGTTAATTTAACTGCAGCCACAACTATATTATTTTGTTTTATAATTTTGTATGCATTGTTATTTTGATGTTGATTGGTAACTAACAGTTCTATTTCCTTGTGGAAAGCTGTTGCAGTTTTGTGATTAACACAACGCAGAGACATTTGGGGGAGGAAACTGACGTAGAGGGTTATTATATATATTAATGTATACATGTTGTTTTCGGAAAATATACAAGCATGTTATCAATGTGTCTCGGTTTCAACGCTGTCAGTTCTTACTGGTCTATTCCAGACATCCCACCTCTCCCTTAAATTCAGGGATTCTCACTATTCCTTCCTATTCTAGCTTTAACAGTGACTGAAACTATTTGTATTAATAGAAAATTCTCCTTTTTATTGCCTCTTTAGATTAATTCCTTCATTTGAATTCCTCAACTGTAAGTAACTTTGGATAAAAGCTAATTGAAAAATGTAAATGTAGAAAAAAGAGAATTGAAACAAGGAGCATCACGATATTTCAGAGTCTTTATTTTCTGAGTTGACAGATAAAAACAGTATTCGTTGTCTCTTTCTCAGCATAATATAAATCTCAAATCCCTTTGAATATTTCACTCATCAAACAGGGGAAATACATTAAAATACAACAGATCTGTAGTAGATCCGTAACAATTCCAAAACGGTATTTTATTGCATTTGTTTACTGAAACTGATCGCTACTGATGAAAAGCCAAACAACCAGCAGCTTAAAACCTTTTCAAATAAAATTCATCCTTGTTATATAACATTTTCCTAATTAACACATGTACATAATATGTCTTTACACAGATATCCTCAAATGATAAGGTTGAGTCTAATTGCATGAAGTTTCTTCAGACTTATTGGAGTCACGGTCATTGTTTCTGGTCCAGATCAGTCTTTCCCCACCACCTGCCTCGCTCTTTCCAGAAGGGATCCAGTTCATATTCAGCTGCAGAAAGTGTTCTTTAAAGGATGCCATCTATTGCCTAGGCAGCAAGGGACGCACAGAGCTGGCCTTATCATTGAAGGAGAGCGGCACATAGTTGGAAACTTGATCGCCAGGGTAAGAAACAAGCTGGGAACCCCGACGATTGATGTGCTCGTACAGAACCCAGACTCCACGTCTCACTTTGTGGGACGAAGCTTTGTCATTGAAATCAATTTCGGTAAGATTGATTTCGTTGCGTAGGGTCACGCTTCTTCCTTGATAGTTCTTGTGCTCAAACAGCAAGATTTCAGGGTTGGTCAGGTCATGTGTGACCATCTTGAAGGAGGAAAACTGTCCTTTGTCTTCAAGGGTGGCGTACTCTCCTTCTTCAAACACCCGCTGCTTTCCAGCAAAATCCTTGTCACAATACCCCACCCATGGTTGGCCAATGACTTTTATGGAGGCGATGGCGTTGTTGAAGCCCTTCTCTTCTAAGTCGCCGACATCTTGGTTGAATTCAGCGGATCTGCCCCCGAAGCCCTCTTGGCTATAAACAATGATCTTGCTCATTTTGAATGATGACTCGAGGAGAGAGAGGCTGGAGAAGTGTTTCTGAAGCAGCTTCCAATGGTTCTGCTGGGAACAGTGACTTACTTGGTGTGCAGAGCTGCCTTTTAAAGCACAAATACACCAAAGTGGGTGTTGACTGGGTCATGACAGGACATGCAGGTGTGGAAGCTGAGAAACATTCCACATCTCAAACTTCTGCTCAGTATCTACAGACATGCAACCTAATACAAGTTTGTGGCGCTTGTCTGAAGTATAAAATCATTGGTTACCCGTAAGCCAATCACATAACGTCTGGTTATGACGTGTGTTATTCGCCAGCTCAGCGGCATCGAACTTCCAATGTAAACACATGTATGATGCGAAAACGAAACCATCGAGCGAAAGACCGGAGTGAACATGGCTGACCGAGTTTAACCTGATCCTCCATGAGTGCAACCAAGGGGGACACAATCACAACTATCGCCTTGCAATTTGGCCTGCACAGTTCTCGCTGATGATCGGTAATAGTTGATAAATTAAACTTTTCCCAAAACCTGTCGGGAGTAGGGCCACGACATCACCTCCATTCAAAATGTTTACCAAACACTCTTCTTGTTCGGGTTTCAGTTTGCAAATGCCGGGAACATTCTCCACAACAGAGCGAATTGCATCCCATGTCTCCATATCCGCGGTCATTTTCAATTTCCCTAACCTAAAATACTCCGTGCTTAGCGTCTACGTCACGGCTCTCAGCCCGCCCTCTGTTCGTTGATTGGCCGGCTGTTTTCAGGCCGGAGGAAAACCAAGAGACATGTCGATGTCTCAGACTAAGTACAGAAGCCAACTGAAATTGAGCGGAAGTACGAAGGACGTAGTCAGGCTAAACTGTTGTAGCTTACCTGAAGGGAATGACAGAGAACTTGCTAACTCCTGGTTCAGCCGGGACTCGAACCGGAGACCTTCTTGCTGCGAGGTGATAGAGTTACCCACTGAGCTGCTGTGCTGCCCTATTTCTATTTTTATTTCTATGAATTCATAAAATGTAAGCAATTAATTTCTTACAGCTACAGGTCTGGATTTCAAAGTGACAGGATTTTTATAACACAGTCTCATCCCAAGACGCCATATGACTGACGCTTTTGACCATACGTCAACATCCGACGTTTTAGGGTACCCTTTAACGTCAGTTAGATGACGCTATCTAATCCTAACCCTACCCCAGACCTAAACCTACCCGCGTCATCTAACTGACGCTAAAGGTAAAGCGTCAGTTAGATGACGCCCTAGGATCGTCATCTAACTGACGTTAAAGGGTACCCTAAAACGTCGGATGTTGACGTATGGTCAAAAGCGTCAGTCATATGACGTCTTGGGATAAGACTGGGCTGATTTTTAAGTACCAAAACCTGTTGACACATTTGTTCAGAGTGTTTAAATTTTTTCCAGAGTATAATGTTTCTAAGTGAATTAAATATTTGAATTACAAAAATAACAGAAAAGACTTTACTTCAAGATTCACATTTTACTGTGTAGTACACAACATTTTGTACGAGTCTCTGGGTAGTACACAGTCCAACAATGGAATCATAAAGAGAAAAAATTACATTTTCTAAACCAAAAACACAACCCCACCACAAGGGAAAAAAGAACACAAACTCAAACATACAACTAGACAAGTCAAATCTAACAAGACATGTGGAAAACAACACAATAAAAAACCCAGATAACAAGGGAACGTTCCCATAACTTTCACTAATGTTATATAAATGTTAGTAAAAAACTTTTCTTTATAAAAATGTTTCTTTATAAAATTTTCAAAATAATTACATTCCGGTAACGTTGACTGATGTTCTCATAATGTTGAGTGAAAACGTTCTTAGAACAACGATCACGGAACGTCCTTGTGATGTTATTTGTACTTGACTGAGGTTCTCATACTATTGAGAGTTCTTAGAACTATTGATACTATTGAGAACGTTCTAAGAACAACATTCTCAGATACAAAAATATGTTCTTAGAATGTTTTTCTAACATTCCCATTAAGTTATGAAAACGTTATCTCTGAATGTTTTCTGAACGTTCCAAACATCCGTTTTTTTTAAGTATTAAAGAACGTTTTTTTCTTTGTTTATGTGAACGTTAGAAGAACATTCCATTCTATAATTTTGGAAATGTTATGAAAGCGTTATTTCTAAATGTTTTCTTAACGTTCCAAACATCTGTTTTTTTTTAAGTATTAAGAAAGTTTTTTTCATTTTGGAAATGTTATGAAAACGTAATTCTTTTAATGTTTTCTAAACGTTCAAAACATCCAGTTTTTTAAAAATGTTTTAAGAACGTTGTGTCTAAACATTTATACATAACTTTTAAAGAACGTTATGGGAATGCTCTCTTAAGGTTATAAAAAACTTGCAGGGAACGTTCTGGAAAGCTCTATACTGTAAAATTAAATCTAAAAATAACCTGCAGGGAATGTTCTGGGAAGGTTTTCTTTGGGTTATAAAATAAAACCTAAAAATAAAGGGAAAGATCTTGAAAGTTCTCTTTAGGTTATAAAAAAAGAACCTACAGAGAACGTTCCTAGGACATTCTTATTGGTTCCCAAAACAATAACCAAATGGGAACCATATGGGAGCATTAGGGGGAAAGTTCTGTGTTTGTTGGGTTCTTTGTTAGCTGGGATTGAACCTAATGCATTACACTAATCAATCAGGACTTTGAATTTCCATTCTGTAACAGCATTTCATCTGATTTTGAACTAAATTCTCTCATTGTCTTTCTATCACTCACAACTCTGTGTCATGGTTCTGTCACTTCGGTCAGTTTATTAGGCGATCGCCTAGGGCGGCAAATGTGTTGGGGGCGCAGGCGCCCTCTAGTGTCGCCCTTTCCCTACTTCCCATTAATCATAGAATTAGAATGACAAGCAAAATAAAACATGTTTATTAAACATGATCAACCTAAAAGGCGCCCCTCAGCCATACGTTTAATTAATTGTCAACTTGATTATTAGATTGAATTGATGATTATTGTCGATCATTTTCTAATGGGCGGGAGGGGGGGAGTTGCGTTGCGTTAGGCAAGGCAAGGCAAGTGCTGACGCGTTGATCGAAAATGAAGCGGTCTAAACCCTCTGGTGCACAGGGAATAAAAGGAGAAAGGAACAAGATAAAAAGAAAGCCCAGTATAGAGGTAAGTCTTCTCATCTCAGCCATTAAGGTGTCAAACGAAATAAATATACTTAGTATTGTGCAAAGGCATGTACTGGCCATCGGGACTACCGGGAGATTCCCGGTGGGCCGACGTGCTTTTTGGGCCGATAAATCTTGAATACTTTTATATATTTATTTATTTTTTGTCTGAACAGCCCATAAAACTCATACATCGGCGGCCCATTCGTTTTGTTTTGTTTAATTGGTGGCACTGGGTTATAACTTGTATAACTTATCATTTTTATTATTGCATTTGTTTTACAATATATGGCTAGTACTGTCATGGGATTAATATTATAACTATTATTATGCAGTAGTGTAATGTAGACAGACACTGTAACAAAATAATAATAACCTTTATTTTATAAAGCGCCTTTAAAAGCAGCTCCTCAAAGCGCTGTATAGGCCTAAACAATGGGCAATTGTTAAAAAAAAAACACATCAACAAGTGAATGCAAGTTTAAAAAAGTATGTCTTAAGTTGACCTTTAAAAATGGCATAAGACTGGGCTTCCCTAAGTCCAAGACAAAACTCAATCTCGCCTAGGGCAACCAAAAGGGCTAGAGCCGGCCCTGGGTGATAGAGCCATGACATTTCCGGTTTGTCGTGTCCTTGTGTTCTAGTTCTGTTTATCGCGAGCACATGGCTGTCTTGTGTTTCTTCTGTGCCATGTGCTCTCCTGTCTATTGTCTAGCCCCGCCCCTCTTGTTATCTGATTATTGGTTAATTTGTCCCACCTGTCCTGTTCGTTACCCTCTTTTGTTTGTTCCTCTATTTAGCCTCCCTGTGTTTGTAATCCAGTGCTGGTTTGTTGTCTATGTTCCCTTATGTGTTCTATGCTACCTGAGTTCTCTGTTGTTTTCCCCCCACGGGGTTGTTTTGTTTGTAGGTCTGTATTATTTTGAGCTTGTACCCGGTCATGTTCTACCATTCCGTGACACTTTACACCAAACATCCAGCGTCTCCAGGCAACCATTAATCCAGCTAACAAAAATAAGTTGTCAGAACGTTTTGCTAACATTCCCATTAGCTTAGGAAAACATTATTTCGGAATGTTTTTTAAACATTGAAAATGGTTGTTTGGAACGTTCATAAAACATTCAGAAATAACATTTTCATAACTTAATGGGAATGTTAGAAAAACATTCTAAGAACATATTTTTGTATCTGAGAATGTTGTTCTATGAACGTTTTCTCTCAATAGTATGAGAACCTCAGTCAAGTAAAAATAACATCACAAGGACGTTCCATGAACGTTGTTATGAGAACGTTTTCACTCAACATTATGAGAACATCAGTCAAGAAATAATGTTAATTGACTCCATTCACTAATTTCTTTCAATTATAAGATGCATCTTATCCGAGATGCAGAAATATCACAGAATCAATGTTCTGAAAGAAAGAAAAAATCTTAACTTACCATCATGCAACCAGTTCTCCCTCCTAAAGCAATCCAAGAGAAATGCACCAAAGGAATCTTCTAACCCACACGGCCAGTAACCCATTGCTTTTGGTGAGAAACCAAAGTCAACAGTGTCGTAACGTCAACCAATAACTGACGAGAAGGCCGTTGATATTTTTAAGATCTGAAGTGAGTTTCTTAAAATACTTTTATAAATTTGCTGGCTAAAGTGTCCACGCTTGTGTATTTATTTGTATGGAAAGGTGTCTTGTATATTGATCTCTGTAGCCATATGATTCCTCAAAAAGGAATCTGAATATTAGCATGTGGCAATCGGCCACGAGAGCCAATGGCTTTTTAATAATGAAATTGACGCTTCTTCATATGGCGATTTGCGATTTGTGAAAGTGTGCAAGATTGGAGCGTTATGGGTTTGTTGCTTAAAGCAATCGTCTGGCCTCGGAAGACTAAATATTTGCGCTGGGGTTTATCAGTTATTGTGACTTTACTTTTGTCTGCCTGTTATGTGTTTCATATTGAGAAATGGTTAGGTTAAGGGGTCATGTTAGGTGCTCAAAAACATCTACACAATAGTCATAGCCCAGAATATCATGTCATGGGGAATACCCTTCTATGTGGCAGTTATAGCTGGAGGGTTACTGAAATGCTGATTAAATTCTTCTTAACCTTCACACAGACATTAGTATTGGGATAAATAGACTATAGAATAAGATAGGCTGCTTCCCAGTTATGGACTATGCGACCCCGGGGCCACTTTCCAGGGAAACGCCCTTTACATTAGAGCAAGTATCACAGATTTGTTTACAGCTGAGTCAGGTATAAGACATAGGTTTAGTAAAAGCAATACAAAACTTTTTTTGAAAACAATAAAAATATCCAACTTTATTTAACACATAAAAACACCAACAAATCAAAGAAACTAGATAAAATAAACACTAATGGAAACCATTTAGAATCGCCAAATCAACGGTCCAGCTGATCCTGCGTGTTAAACGCTGCGAATGTAAACAGATAGATAATGAACAGGCACTGTGCACCTACACACAAGCTGAAACAAACGAGTTAATAGCGCTGGTCTGCCGGTCCAATCCAGCAGGGAAATAGTGCAATCCCGTCTCCCTCAATTCCCGGGAACAGGATAACAGTCACAGTAGCAAGTTCGAAGCAGACCGTAAAACAGTCATCCAAACAGAAGTTAAGATGAGACCCAAAGCCCACTGTAACGTCCCTTGCATGTTGGCCCGCACCTTAAATGTGAAATACAGCACGCACTCACACACACACACACACACACACACACAGACATAAATGTAACCAGCCAGGCTTTTTAATGATGACATTTACGCTTCTTCATATGGCGAATTGTGAAAGTGTGCAAGATTGGAGCGTTATGGGTTTGTTGCTTTGGGTTATCAATTATTGTGACTTTACTTTTATCTGCCTGGTATGTGATTCATATTGAGAAATGGTTAGGTTAAGGGGTCATGTTAGGTGCTCAAAAACATCTACACGATAGTCATACCCCAGAATATGTGTGACAAAATTATACCCCAATATACACTCACCTAAAGGATTATTAGGAACACCATACTAATACTGTTTGACCCCCTTTCGCCTTCAGAACTGCCTTAATTCTACGTGGCATTGATTCAACAAGGTGCTGAAAGCATTCTTTAGAAATGTTGACCCATATTGATAGGATAGCATCTTGCAGGGCCTAAAGTGTGCCAAGAAAACATCCCCCACACCATTACACCACCACCACCAGCCTGCACAGTGGTAACAAGGCATGATGGATCCATGTTCTCATTCTGTTTACGCCAAATTCTGACTCTACCATCTGAATGTCTCAACAGAAATCGAGACTCATCAGACCAGGCAACATTTTTCCAGTCTTCAATTGTCCAATTTTGGTGAGCTCTTGCAAATTGTAGCCTCTTTTTCCTATTTGTAGTGGAGATGAGTGGTACCCGGTGGGGTCTTCTGCTGTTGTAGCCCATCCGCCTCAAGGTTGTGCGTGTTGTGGCTTCACAAATGCTTTGCTGCATACCTCGGTTGTAACGAGTGGTTATTTCAGTCAAAGTTGCTCTTCTATCAGCTTGAATCAGTCGGCCCATTCTCCTCTGACCTCTAGCATCAACAAGGCATTTTCGCCCACAGGACTGCCGCATACTGGATGTTTTTCCCTTTTCACACCATTCTTTGTAAACCCTAGAAATGGTTGTGCGTGAAAATCCCAGTAACTGAGCAGATTGTGAAATACTCAGACCGGCCCGTCTGTCACCAACAACCATGCCACGCTCAAAATTGCTTAAATCACCTTTCTTTCCCATTCTGACATTCAGTTTGGCGTTCAGGAGATTGTCTTCTTCTTCGATAGATTTTATTTGGCAGTTTGCTATCATTGTGCATTACCGCCATCTACTGGACTGAGGAGTGATCACATTGGGACATCATAAATAAATAATAAATAAATAAATAAATAATAACAATAATAATAATTAAATAAATAAAAACTGCGTGTTCAGCTCCTCCAGCTAAAAAAAAAAATAAAAAAAATAAAAATTCTACTTGCTAATTGGGTTTCTTTAAGAAAAGTTATAACCGCCCTAACTGTGGACTGTCTGTTGGTTATTCTCAATAAATTTTAAATTGTTAATTCTTTCTTTACCGCTCTCTTCATATTTTCCCTTTCTCTGGTGTATTGTATACAATCTATCAGTATGTGTTTTACATTTTCTATTGCTCCACAATTTGTACATACTCCAGTCTGATGTTTCCCTATAATATGTAATCCACTATTTAAACTTGTATGTCCCATCCTCAGTCTAGTAATCCATGTTTCCTCCTGCCTTTCCAATCCACTGATTTTACTAGCTGTAACCTCTTTGTGTATGTTATATAAATGTCTGCCTTTTCCTTCCTTATCCCATCTCTCCTGCCACATTCTGTTAATTTTGTCCTTAATAATACTTTTAATTTCTGACCTACTTAATTTGATATCCAGTTCAACCAGTTCTGATGTAAGAGCTTCCTTCGCCATCATGTCTGCCTTCTCGTTCGCCTCTATTCCCCTGTGTGCAGGAACCCATATAAACCCTACGCTTATACTCTGTTGGTTTATTTTAAAAATGAGTTGATTAATTTAATCTAATAGATCCAGTCTACATTTAGTTTTTCCACTCTGAATGCATTCTAGTGATGAGATTGAGTCTGAACAGATGATCACCTTATTGGGTTTAACTTCTAGGACATAGGTTCTCAAAGTGCGGCCCGCGGGCCAATGGCGGCCCGCCGAAACATTTCTGGCGGCCCGCGATAACATCTATAAAACTGTTAAAACTATTGCTTTGAAAAAAATGAATATCTCCGTTTAGTGGTGTTTAGCGGCATCCATAGGCATAAGCGGTAATTACATGGTCCGACCGACCGATCGCACTTGACCTCACTCCCAAGGCCACCAGGAACAGTGGTTGTCTACACAGGAATAGGAATCGTGGCCAACCGAAACCAGCACCACAAATCCCATTGCAATTTAAAAGGGTATGTTGACCAAGTAATCAATATTCAATGTGACTTAATAATAATCTTAACAATGTCAAGCTTATTAATAGCCGCGTTTCCATTACCTTTCAAAATGTTCGCGGGCGCGAACACTTGCATTTTCCTATCAACAGTGGAAACAACTTAAACTAGTCTATCATTTCTGGTCATACAGAAAATAATAATGCATTATTCGCAACTACTTTTATTTGTGTAAACTCATAACAAGAAAACGTGCTTTTGTAAAATAAAATAAAACAATCAGTAGCCTAGGCTACTACGCGCTTTCATGATCTCCGTGAACTGGAGCGCGAGAACTGAAACGAAATATAGCCTATGTAGGCTAAAGCTTAAAATGTGCACTTTTAAACAAACAAACTCGAATCGAAAGCAAATACCTGATTATGTAATCCGTATGAAAGGTGGATTCATCTGCTTAACAGCGGAGATGGAGATATGTTTTTAGCCGACACTTAGAAAACAATAGTTTATTAATAAACAATTAAAATGCCTTGCTGTTTTTTCAGACGCATTTATTATCATTAGCCTATAACTCACCTATAAATCAGGCTAGATCAGACACGTACAGGCTATATGGCTCTTCTCATTCATCACTGCGGGAAAAATATAAATTTCAGGTTCTAATTTGGCCTTAGAAAACCAGTAAAATCGACATGTTTTCCATATTAATTTGTGAATATTTAAAATGTTTAATAAAGGGGCAGAAAGTCATTTAAACAAAAATCTGGAAAAGTCTGTCGATACTTTTTTTGCGCAGCAGTTGGTGAAGCCAGTTCAAATTAAAATTTTGTTCAACTTTGCGTTTTAAAAAGACAACAACCGTTCATTTTTCGTTTTTCAGTTACGGGTTAAAAAAGATAGATAATAATATGCAAATCTGCAATAATGGAAACGCGACTGACAAGCAATGATAGAAATTAATGATGATGATGACTTGTTTGGTAAGCTTCTATTTTAAAAGTTTCTTTCTCTCCCCCCAAATTTTTTTGCCAGGTTTAGCCTCAGTTATGAATTAAAATGTGTTTATTGCAACTAATGTAAACTGTAGAGATGCAACCAGGTCATTAAAATAATTTCAAATGGGATTTTCTTTTCAGTTTTTTTTTCTTCGTTTTCTCCCCCGCCACTTTGGCGGCCCTCAGTTCAATGTTGGGTTCCTAAATTGGCCCTCACCTATCAAAACTTTGAGAACCCTTGTTCTAGGAGATTGTCTTGACCAGGACCACACCCCTAAATGCATTGAAGCAACTGCCATGTGATTGGTTGATTAGATAATTGCATTAATGAGAAATCGAACAGGTGTTCCTAATAATCCTTTAGGTGAGTGTATAATTTCATGATGATAAAATTCCCATGCCCATTGTGTCTGTGTATTGACACCAAATGTTTCTCAATGAAAGCAATGAGCTACCGGCTGTGGCACAATAAAGACACAATAAAGGGCGTATTTGGCATATGTGCAGTGTCGCATTGTAGCGTGGCCACATAAGGGAAAGCTTTTATATAATATTAGTGTATGTTGTATGTGTACAATTGTATGTTTAGTCATTTGGTTCAATTGTTTTCTCCTGAACGCTGTATTCCGCCCTTCTGTATGTGTCCTTGACCTCAACCCCATTGTTACATGGTGAGGTTGAAGCAAGGAGAAAGCAGGATCCAAATGCAGCACGTTTATTTAAATACACTCAAACTATACAAAGACTCAGGCAAGGGAACAAGACTCGGGAACAGAACAACCTACATCAACGACACAAGAACTCACAAAGACTGGACTGAAACACAGGGCTTAAATACAGGGGCAAACGATCTAAACAGGATAACAAGGGGGCGTGGTCAATGAGAAAAACCTGTGAAGACTAAAGGCTTGTTCGACTTCATGCAGCTCTGCGCAGACCGATCGGCGGCAGACTTGAAGCAGTGCATGCCGGTTAGAAATTTTGTCCGACTTGATACAGCGCCGACGCCACGTGACTGTGACGTATGCCATCAAAGTACCGCGAGAGCGATTCGAGAGTAGCCGGAGGACTCAGCCAGCGCAGCTTTTGAGGAGCGGCTGCTCTGGGCTGCACGACACATCTGTTCCACGATTGGCTGGATTCACCGCATGACAACTATCACGTGCGTTTCGTGTTTATTCGGTTTATTCTCACACCTTTAGTTCCACTAAAGCTCACAAATCAGTTTTTTTTATAACAGTAAACACTCTTTTCATGTAGTCGCGATGTATTGTGTTATGTTTATCAAAATAAAAGTGATTAAAAAACGTTGATTCCACTTCATTGATAGTAGCTGTAGGCTTATGTTGAACTTTATTCTTGTTCAAACAAACGCTGTATGAAGCAGTACATAAAGTATTGAATGAAAATGTCTCTGAAACATCTGTGTATTTGGCAAATATTGCATTTATTTCACTTCAGCTGTGCTAGAGTATACAAACACCACGTGAGCGGTCACTACAGGAACCAGAAAGTGTCCGACTTCACGTCTCTGTTTGCAGCTCCTCCCCGCCTGCACGCGGCTACTCTCGCCGATCAGTTACATCCAGCCGCAGCCGATGGCGAACACACCTAACTAGACAGACAGGGAACCACTAAACATGACAAGACAAACCCACACCGTGACACCCATCATCGTGAGAGCTTTCTCGTGACCTTGTGACCACGTCACCAAACATGAACTAGACGGTGGTGTTTTACCATATAAGGAACCGGCTTACCACCTGTGTTCGAGAGGTTTGGAATCTCAGGCCCTGTCCACACGGACACGGGTATTTTTATAACCGTGACTTTTTTTACGCGGTTCGGCCGTTCGTCCACACGAAAACGCACTGAAACCGAACATTTTTGAAAACCCCTGCCAGGGTGAGGATTTTCAGAAACGCCGGTTACAGTGTTGTCGTGTAGACAGTGAAACCGGGGTTTTTGCCTTGCGACGTCAGAGTGTGCGCCGTTATCCGCTGTGTTTGACATCAGATTTGCGCTTCTGATTGGCCAACGTGGCTTTACGGTTAAGGTTTATATCACCGCCTGCTGGCGTGGCATGCTCTTGACCGCGCTTGATTGCGTGTTTTTACGTTTTCATGTAGACGGAGACCGAGCATGTGTGGACGGGATTTTTTTTAAAAACGCTGTAGGAAAAACTCCGGTTATAAAAATACCCTTGTCCGTGTGGACATGGCCTTAATCATAAAAAAAGGGGCCGATCGATCGGGGATTACTTGTTTTTGCTGGCTGTTTTGAGTGTATCTTGCTGTCCCTTTGAGGAGTACATCTGTATCTTGAATTGCTGGATTACTTTCCTGGAGGACTTTAAACAGTTAGAAACTGTCCAGATACTGCTCATGGATTCTCCATACCACTGGGGTGAGACTTATCTGGACTTTTGCACCTAGCGCGCCGCACACTGGACTGACGGATTTATTACATACACACACACACACTATTGTAAAGCTGTGAAAATGTTAATTGTATAAATTTAATTATTTTTGGATGGTTTGTTTGTTTTGTGTAATACACTTGGGTTTTCTGCTGAATTATTTGAGTCAACATTTGTTATGTCTCCTCCATTCTGTTACTTTCTGAAACGGGACAATTGTTCCCTTCATATAGTGTAAACTCCACAAAGTATTCTCATGGAGTGTTACAACATGCATTTGTCTTGGAAACGTGGTGATATCAGACACCTTGGGAATGAGAAGTCTCACACCCTTTTTGTGGTGGGAATACCCTTTTATGTGGCAGTTATAGCTGGAGGGGTACTGAAATGCTAATTAAATTCTTTTTAACCTTCACACACACATTAGTATGGATAAATAGACTATAGAATAAGATAGGCTGCTTCCCAGTTATGGACTATGCGACCCTGGGGCCACTTTCCAGGGAAACGCCCTTCACATTAGAGCAAGGCTCACAGGTTTGTTTACGGCTGAGTCAGGTATAAGACATAGGTTAAGTAAAAGCAATAGAAAACTTTATTTGAAAACAATAAAAATATTCAACTTTATTTAACACACAAACACACCAACAAATCAAAGTAACAAGATCAAATACACACCAATGACACATGGATGGTACCACTTCAGAATTGGGTACTGGTGTAGCGGGACCTTAAGAGGAGAAAACTACCTCTAGATATGCAAGACTACGCCATCCTGTTAACCAGGGAAATATTAATACTAGTTAACCACCTACAAGGGACACGCAGGAGCGTGGTTTTTCAAAAGGAGGGCCGGAGATGTGGATACAAAAAAATACAAAAGCTTTATTTTAGTCACAACAATCTTAAAAGACAACATTAAAAAACTGGGTCAACATTCATCATTCAACATTCACGACTCTTAAAGGAACCAAAAAAGGAGGGCCGAGGCTTAACAATGGGTGTATATTCACCTCACTGTCCTTCTAACAATACCCGTAAAGCAAAACAGAGATAAAGCAAAAAAAAAAAAAAAACACTACAAGAAAACCGCACGAAACAAGCCAAATAAAGAATACAGTTAAGCAAAACAACATTCATAAAAGAATGCACTGAAAAATATATAAGTAAAATGAATATACCAAAAGCAAATAAAGCAAATCATAAACAAATTGAAGGACTAGTTGAAGAAGAAAAAACCCAGCAATCACAAGAACAAATGCTGGAGAGCAGGCATCACACAACACACACAGATCGACCCTGCACGTGTTGGCGAGAAAGTTTGTCACAGGAGAGAATCCGGATATACAAAACAGCAGCGTCAAACAGCGTTGCCCAGCAGGCCTCGCAGAACAATCTATTCCTCCTAAAATTTAAACATAAAAATATACTTGCGGTATAAAAAATGGTCGCTGCACAATAGAGTGGTAGTTTCACGTACCTTCATTTCATAACCAGGCGCACATCCACGTCACGTACACACAGACGGATACCACCATGTCACAAAGCATGGGACTGCGGGAGAGGCATGTAAAAGGGAAGTAGCAGCCGCCAACAGCCCACAGCAGCGAATTATCCTCAAAGCTACAAATCAAATTATTGTTTACATAAGATCACGCATCTGTGTTTTAACTTGTTAGCCAAACAACACATACCTCAAAACGGAAACGGATGAGAAAACCAGAAGGGGCGGTCCCCGGGCAATGACGCACAACACAGACGGTAATCACATGCAAGTAGTGACTAGAATCCCCTTTTATACGGTACCGCACAGTCATAATTGGACCCTCGATGACCCAAGCGCATTAGTTTGATTAGAGACACAACAGTACATCAAACCACAATCTACCCCCCACGCTCGGATCGTCGCCCCGACGGTCCCAAAACCACATCGCGGCTACTTAATCCCACGGCCTAAAATGCCTGTTATACAATGTATTTGCTGAAGGGAGGCTCCGCCCATCTCTCCCACTGAACGGGGAAGGTGATGTCGATTTGGGTGAAGCCCCGCAGTTACGCGCCTCGTTCTGCGCAAAACGACCTCATCAGCCCTAGGCAGGACTTCAGGCTGGGGTCCCTGATTACTGGCTGTACCTCCTTCTGGACACCGTTGTCCTGGCCCCATCACAGGAACTAGTCCCGTAGTATCTATCCACTCATGTGGGCCAGGTTCCCTCTCAGGTACCAGCCCAGATAGCAAAATTGTTGTGGCCCAGATCCGGCCCACAGTTGACACTTTCATCTGGCCCACATACCGCCTGGAATGATGGCACTTGGGCGGTCCGCTCCTGTTTGCCAGATTTGGGCCACAATTAAGCCATAGCAATGCCGCATGTCAGCCATAAACAAAACAAATGAAGCAGAACTGGCCCACATCTGGCCCAGACACCAAAATTGCTGTGGCCCAGATCTGGCCCACACTTGACACTTTCATCTGGCCCACATACCGCGTGGAATGATGGCACTTGGGCGGTCCGCTCCTGTTTGCCAGATTTGGGCCACAATTAAGCCATAGCAATGCCGCATGTCAGCCATAAACAAAACAAATGAAGCAGAACTGGCCCACATCTGGCCCACAGTTTAAAGTTCAAAGGGTATGTGGGCCAGATGAAAGTGTCAAGTGTGGGCCAGATCTGGGCCACAGCAATTTTGGTGTCTGGGCCAGATGTGGGCCAGTTCTGCTTCATTTGTTTGGTTTATGGCTGACATGCGGCATTGCTATGTCTTAATTGTGGCCCAAATCTGGCAAACAGGAGTGTGCCGCCCAAGTGCCATCACTCCACAATTCACTCCTGTTTGCCAGATCTGGTCCACAAGCAGGCCATTTGTTCAGCCACATGTTTGCCAAGAATTACATTAATAAACCATAACTGTGTGTTTTTGTGTGTGCATGCTGTGCCATATGACTGACACTAAGAGAAATATACACTAAAGAGAAATTTTAAAATGCCCCCTTCTTATGTTAAGAGAAGTTTAAACACATTTCTAAAAACATTTGCATTATTTATTAATATTGTCAAAGAACAACCAAGTGCAAGTTTCCATTTTCAAAACTACAATTTAAGCAATCTAAAAAAATAGTACTAATAAACAAACACAAAATATGTGCATATAAAGCATCTTAGAACTAAACAAAAAACAAAACATGTTTCCAGTTGGTCATCAAAAAAAAAAAAAAAAAAAAAGACAACGCAGAAGTACGGTAAACACACTAGAAAACATTGACAAATGGAGCCATCCAAAATTAAAGAATTTGACCTCCTTGACTGGGCCCATCTGCGTCATCATGGCAATCTTGCAAGCCTTTATTGGATA
Source organism: Rhinichthys osculus (assembly GCA_029959095.1). NCBI lineage: Eukaryota > Metazoa > Chordata > Actinopteri > Cypriniformes > Leuciscidae > Rhinichthys > Rhinichthys osculus. The sequence continues at coordinate 3,801,835 of JARWKJ010000013.1, read as the reverse complement.
CACAAAAAAAACAACTGTTGACTCAGTAACAAAATGCTGATTTTACAATAGTGTTTTAACAGCAATAGCACATTAATACTGAATCGGGAAAAAATGGACTGGACCTACCAGTGCATTAAACAGTTTGGTAACTCTAAAGGGCTATTTATACTTCTGCATCGAACTCACGCCGTAGCTGCGTCGTAGGCTGTGTGTAGCGCGCGTACCCTTTGGCGTACCCTGACGTGCACCTCTCCAAAAATGTAACAACGCGTCAACTCTACGTGGACGCAAGCGCTGTGATTGGTCTGCCAGGACCGCTCCCTTGGGTTTCACATGCTCCCTCTACAAGTGTAATTGCGCGTCAACGCGGACAACGACACAGAAGTATAAATGAAAACTAACGCGTAGTCTATAGCGTAGAGGCTCCGGCGTAGGTCCGACGCAGAAGTATAATGAGGCCTAAAGGCCTTAATTGTTAACATTAATTAATGTATTAACTAGTATTAACTAACATGAACTGCATTATTTGTTAAGCTTTTTTAATGTTACAGTCATTCACTGTTTGTTCATGTTAGTTCACAGTGCATTAACTAATGTTAACAATTACAACTTTTGATTTGAATAATGCATTAGGGAGCATCACAATGAACATTAACTAAGATTAATAAATGCTGTAAAAGAATTGTTCATGCCTCATGTCAACTTAAGTAGTTAAAGGGATAGTTCACCCAAAAATGAAAACTCTGTCAGTAATAACTCTCCCTCATGTTGTTCAACCCCGTAAGACTTTCGTTCATCTTCGGAACACAATTTAAGATATTTATGCTGAAATCTGAGAGCTGGATCACTCCTCCATAGGCTTCTAAGGGATTGAAACTTGCCAGCCCAGAAAACGTATTAAAAACATCGTTAAAACAGTCCAAGCGACTACAGTGGCTCAACCATAAGTTTATCAAGCGACGAGAATACTTTTCGTGCGCAAAAAACAAACAAAAATAATGACTTTATTCCACTATTCATTTTCGGCTGCTTCTAATTCTAATTAATTTTTTAACGCTATTTAAAACACGCAGCGTATTCCTTCATTTGCATTTCCTTTCCCTGCTCTCCCTCCGTCTCACTCACTCACGCCCCATCGCCTCCGTGCACACCGCGCCTGTCTATGAGGTGCCGGACTGGACAAAAGCGAAGCGACACTGCACGAGAGTGTGAGAGAGATATTTCTCTAATATAATTTATTTTACTGGACAGTTTAAAGCTCATAACTATATTTTATTGTTACTTGAAGAACTTAGAGTGCAGTGTTATGTTGCATCATGCAGTATTTGTGCTGAAAAGTTACCTCAATAAATGTAAGGTCCTTCCTATTTTATGTGTGTACTAGGGATGTCAATTTTCACAAATTCCCATGATCGATCGTCGTTTAAATTAACGATCAATTAATCGTTAGCCTTAACACTGCAATATGCGTCTGCTGCAGTGCATATGGCCAACAGCATGACAGCGTCTGCAAATGCTGCTCAAACCGCTATGTTCACCAAATTAATGAGAATGGTTTTAATCTAAATAAAGGGCTAGTAGGATTGTAAAATGTTTCGATGTGATTGATAATTAAATTACAGGGCTCGAATTTCGGCGCGGGTATTGCGCATAATTCTAATAATTCCCACAGGTCTCCCATTTATAATGCAGGAAATTCCCGCAATCGTAATCCACACAGATTATAAAATCAAATCATTATTTTAACAACTCTCTGCCAGGCGCAATTTCACAAACAGCGTGAGTGTTCAGCGGTGCCGCGTCTTCTATCTCTCTTCTCTCAAAATGTGTTGTGCAAGGCAAGCATCAAGCGCTGCGGCGATAATACACACTCGCGTTTAGGAGTCGGGACATGACGCAATATTTACTTGCACAATCGGGCCAGCAGTGCATCGTGACTGAAGTTTACCATTTGCACGTCTTTTTAAGTCTTACCAGTTTAAACATTCAAGCGATTTTAAACTAATCAGTGCTCGCACGCTCTCTGAGATGATTTTCTATGCGCACATTCATAGAGAATCCGCCTCAAAAACAGCTGGCTAGTAACAAAAGTTATTTTTCGCGGATTATATTGCTTTAACACGCAAAATTGTGTCAATTTCGGTCTTCGTGAGTATACTCTAAACATAGTCGGTTTTGTCTTTTAATAAGCATAAAACGCATGCCAGTATAATGAACACAGCATCCGTGCACTAGCTCATTAATTTAGTTGTCAAAACAACAAAATATAGCTTTAAGTTAAAGGAATCAGGATTAATAGCCTATATATATTTAATTTATTCAGGACTAAAATACTACCCAGTGTTATTTTCCATTTGATTACTTTATTCAGTTTCTGTAGGCCTATGAAGTTAGACCCATTGGAAAACTTTTCTCTTTAATTGTCTTTATTTGTATCTTTATTCTATTGTATTTATTTGTGCTACTTTTTTCAATTTAATTAAACAATTTAAATCAAGCTTCCTTGTGTTGTGTAAACTCTTAACAACAATATTACCCCATTGTAAAAATGCAATGAGCGCAAACATTTAGGCAAGATAAATGTAATTTTTGTTTGGAAAAAATCCCCCCCGCCCTTCTCCCCCTCAAAAAAAAAATCCCCCCCATGAGAATCATCTAAGGGGGATTTCCCCCCCATTTTCCAAAACGAAATTCAGGCCCTGAATTAAATTAAATATTTAATAATCAAATATAACGACTACAGCGTGTCACCAACAGATGCGCTTGTCAGAATGTGTGACTTGTGGACGCGTGCTCTTCCTGGAACAACGCACTTAAAACGGCAACTAAACCCTCACACCGATTTAATAAAATAGTGTTCTCATGTTATGTAATATGACAGTCCCAAATTAATCCTCGTTATTAGTCGTGCATTCTGCTTGAGCGGCGCGCGCTGAATGAATAACTTAACCGTTGAGCACTTTGCTAGCGCGTTATTTAACTCAAAGAAACGCATCCTATGAGATTAATCAGATTTATACAAAATAAACATAATATTACAAATTATATCTGCACAAAATGACGTGAATGCACAAGTGAACTTGAACTAAGTTACGTGCCATTCAGAATGATCATGTTGTGGACGCGCTCTTCCTGGAACAACGCGACACGGCAACTAAACCCAAATAATTCACAATATTTTATCACAATATTGTTCTCTTTATAATGTTATATAATATGACAGTCCCAATAGTCGTTATTAGTCGTGCATTGCCATTTGAGCTGCGCGCGCTAAATATCACGCTGCGTCAATTCTTAACCAAATGCAATATGAGATAAATCAGATATAGATAGGCGCACACAAAATAAACTATTACAACTTACATTTGCACAAAACGAAAGGCAGCGAATGCACACGCAAACTTAGTCATGATGAAGGTGTAAAATAGTCCCAAACATAACTCCGGCGCGCTCGCTTACATGTTTCGCGGTTGAGCAGCACACACGCGCATGAACCTGCTTAATCGATGATCGATAAGGTTTATCGATTAAACGTGTTATCGACAATTAATCGATCGTTGATTAATCGTTGACATCCCTAGTGTACTGTGTACATTTTAATCATTAACATTAAAAGCACACTCTTTTTACGACTAAAATAACAGTAAAGGGTAAAAAAAAAAACTGAATTCCCAAACATGAAAACGGAAAAAACGGAATTAGCAAAAATGAAAACTGATAAAACAGAATTTGGGAAAAAATAAAACGGATTTTCTAGGGCCCTAATCAAGTATTCAGACAGACCATGGTATTATACACATATAGCACAAACACAATGTAACTGACTTACAGGTGTCTTGGGACCTCCTCCGTTTCTCCCTTTCTCTTCTCCCTCCGTCTCCGTCACTTGACAGATGAAGCCATTTTTTAATAAATGTTTCAATTTCTTGATCGGTGGCCGTAGCTGTCAGTCTATTGTATCTGACAGTTCCTAAAAATATATAACATTGTAAATGCAAGGATGGATAAGACAACTTTTAAAATCTTAGGACACAATTAGCAGGAAGACAAGCATTAGCCAAGTGCATACTTTGCCAGTGCCACTGTAAAGAACATTTTGGCCACGGACAAGGACACTCTTTGTTTCCGGATGCCCAAAAGTTACAAGTTTAATCTTTTTTTTTTTTTTAGCAAACCAGGGTGACTAGGAACATGTAATTGTATAGCTATGATTTGTTGTTTCAGATGAGTTTAAATATGAGGAAACACAAAGGCCAAATTCCCTTTCATCCATCACAATGAGTAAAACCAAAGAATATAGTTCTGATGTGCAGCAAAAGATTGTTGAGCATCACAAAATAGAAACTGTCTGTAAGAAAATAGCTAAATTATTTGAAAATAATTCAGAAGTTTCAATCAATTAAAGATGTTACAAAAATTCTGCCAGGAAGAGGACGTGTCTATATTGTCTTAAATTAAGACAATATAGACACGGTGAGGAGGAAAGTTTGATCGGCCAAAAGACTCTCCAAGGATTAGTTGAGTCTTGGGTGTCAGAATGAAAGCATCAAATATATCAAACAACCCCTACATTAAATTGAAACTGCTGCGTCTGTGTAGATGAGAGAAGGAAAGTGCACGAACGTTGTGGTAGGGATGGGTATTGTTTAGGGGTGTAACGATACACAAACCTGACGGTTCGGTTCGTCCCACGGTTTTGAGGTCTCGGCTCGGTTCGGTTCATTTCGGTGGGGTGGGGGGGTTAAGAAAGCTAAAATTGCTTTTATTTTTTATTAAACAGTGCTTTAATGAACAAATTGTGTCCTTGTCTTTAAATTAATTTAATTACAAGTAAACGTTTCTCAAGGATAACAAAATTATCTGCTAATGCTGTAAACTACAGCCCTTACTTGCACATTACTATAACATTAAAGGGCATATTGCAGGTTAGAGGACCCAACGAGTCAATGTATAGAAAAACAATGCAGTAATTAGATTTTCGTTAAAATATTCTTATAAATACGTTACATTGGCTTCTGGAGTCGTTTTTGTGAGAGAATTTTACTTCCGCATCTGAAAATGGGGGTCATGACGGGCGTGACGTAACGGGCGGGAGAGCGGTCGATTCAAACCATTCAAACAACAGGAAAACAATGGATCGCAATGACATTTCGGACTTACTCGTATGACAGACCACGGACGACAGCCTTACAATTATGAGCCTGCTATGCTGCCGAGAGAGCAGGGACAGGCCAGGATTAATGTTAGACAGAACAACGGTCAGAGGAGACACACATTATTGCAAAAGTATTATTATAAAAAAACTTGTGTGGAGTTAGTGTGCGCAGCCGCAGTTTATTGCATCACTTAATCGCGCATATTTTTGATTAGCCTAGCTGTCAGATACTGAGTAAACGTTAAAAGAACAGGCCTATTCAATCTTCCCTGGATGTTTTTTAACGAAGAAATTAAATAATAGGAATCAGGAGAATGGAAGCAGCAATAAAAAATGAGGACTGTAGTGCTGTCGGCAAAACATTAGGCCTATACCACTGCAATAAAAACTGCACTGCAACAAAAAGGCAAGGCATATGTGTTTTTATATTTAATGCTGTTCACTGTGAGTTTTAATTAATAGTGTAATAGTTAATAGTGCATCGTTCTTTCTGTTTGGTAAAATGTGAGGTGTATATCGATTATTACCATCGTATATCAGTTAATAGCAAAGCTACTATTGGTCATCTAGGAGTTGGAATTTAATAACAGAATAAACTATATTGATCAGGGGCCGTATTCACAAAGAATTTTATCTTACCACTAGGAGTACTCCTAAATCGCACTAAAATATTTTAGCTAGGAGTTTTCTCTTAAAAATTATTCACAACGCCTTTCAGACCTACTCTTAGTAAGGAAAAATGACAACTCCTAAACTAAGAGTGAGTCTTCGTTGCTATGGATGACGTCACTTCTCATGCACGAGCTTCCTCGCAATGATCACAGTGATTGGTTGTTAGATGACAGGGCCATCATGCGGAACATAACACAGACGCAACAAATCATGGATTTTGTCCTACAGAAAATAATAATAGTAATGTCATCGAAATGTTTGTGCAGGCCCCAGTGAAGTGTAATTCTAACAAGGCAGAGAGGGAGAGAGAAGTCGTGAATTAAATCAAATTAAATCAAGGTAGCCTAATACCCCAATGAAAACCGCCACTTGCCTAATAATGAAAAAACGACACTTGCATTAACACTTGCTTGGTTAATTGACATCCTATTAGCCTAAATAGACTAGTTAAAGCAAGGAAATGTTACTCCTATTGAAGTAATGTAATGGTGTGTTCACACCGAACGCGAATAATGCGTCAAATACGCGTCTATCGCTTGAACATTCGCTCGAGTTCAAATTTTTCAACTTGCGCGGAAGACATTCGCGGCAAACGCGTCGCCCGATTCGCGTCATTTGCAACGCCCGGCGCGAATGATGCGTCTATTCGCGTCTTTGCATTGACTTTGTATGTAATCTACTCGCGCAAATAATTAAATTCGCGTTCGGTGTGAACACACCATAATAGTTGAATGACGGTGGATTATGAACTCGCCAAAACGGAAAAGAAAGCCCAACTGGACGCAGGATCAGTTACTGCTGCTGGCCCAAAAACATAATAAAAGTGAAATTCGGCACTGGGATATGAAGCAAAACTAAGCGTGAGAATGGAGAGGATTTGTTTGCAGATCAATGCAGCATTCCCGCTTGTGTCGCGGACCCCGGACGACTGCGAGAGGCGGTGGTGTGCGCTACAATCCTTTGTGAATAGGTCTTAGTGAGTTAGGAGTCCTCTCGACTTCTTTTAAGCTGTCCCAGACTTAGGTGCTACTTTTAGGGCTAAAATGCTTCGTGAATTACTCTTAGTGAAAAAAATTAGGAGTCCTAAAGTTAGGAGTGACACGCCCATTATTTTTAGGAGTTGCTCCTAAATTTGCCAGTTAGGAGCTACTTTTAGCCTTAAAATTCTTTGTGAATACGGCCCCAGGCGCGTATGTCATGCTCATTAATATCCGTCCAGTAACGTTATGTGATATAACTTAGCGGTTTCTCATCGAGAGACAGATAGATATTTTTATTCCTGATATACACGTTTTTGTTCGTCCGATCTGGTGTACGCTACACACGATCGCGTTTTTCGAAGCCGATGCGGAAGAGAAATCCTGTCTCTTCAGCTGCACAAACCGCACACAGGCACGATAGATAGACAACACCGTCCCTTTTCTTGTTAGGAAACCTGACTCGATGTCCTGACAGGCCGGAGTTTTTGCAACCTCCACAAACACAATAATTTACCATGATGACGATGATAAATTAAAATACAAAAACTACCGAAAACACTGATTCAGGACCGCTCTCACTGACTTTTTTTTTTAAATTCGATGCCACAAGAACATGTACATATTCACAATATCACATTAACATTAGCTGCCAGGAAATAAAAAATACAAAAAAAGTTTTGAATAAACTCCAGTGCTTTCAAAGCATTACATGTTTTCATTGCTTTTTTGTTTTTGTTTGTTCCAAAAGATGTACATATAATGTGAAGTCATTTATAAAACGTGAAAAAAGCCCAATTCTTTTTATGTATATGGTATTTTCCTAATTAAACAAATAACTGTATAATATGTTGTTCTTTACATTCCAAATTGTCATTCTGAGTATAGAAAAGCACATTTACCCGCTCATACTGAATACAAACCTATCTGCGCTACTGAGGCTCCCTCCCTCTGTTGACGTAAAATGACGCGATGTTGGAAAAAAAAAAAACGGTTTTTACGAGCAGTCAAAGAAATGCTCACTTTATCTACTAAATTTGTGCCCTTATGTCGTTTTAAAACATTTTAAATCCTGCATTACCTTTTCATATGGTATTTTCATACAAGGTTATATATTAATTTAGATTTTTTTTTAACCTGCAATATGCTCTTTAAAGCTTAACAAGCCTAGACTTTTAGCCTAAATGATATAATAATAATCAACACTCAAATAACAAATTGTATGAAAACATGTAAACTGCACATAAGGCCATTTTTGCATTAACATGTTTTTACTCTAATTTGTTATTGTTATATAATAATTTACACAGTTGCTGTTATTTTCATGACAACTATTTTAAACATACATTAAATAATCAAGATATCATAAACAGGTTAATTAAAATATAATATATAGGCTAATATATAGCATTTATTTAGTGAAAGAGTTAGCAAACCGGCAAGCTGTGGACACTGAATGACTTGCCTGAGGTAAATATAAAGCTATGTGAAAAACTAAGCGTTTTATTGACGTATTTCCGCTGTTGAAACACTGATTGAGTGTTTACACGAGTTATGATGCCTTTCAGTAAGTATACTGTATCTTTCAACATACCTTCGGGTGTCCATTCATGTTTATTCTGTAACTGAGGAAGAGATGATCGCGCTGCCGCATGCATACAGTGATATCTGTCACGCCACATCTAAGAGCGCCAAAACGGCATTTATTGTTTGCATTTCGTGATCAAATAGACATAATTTGAAAGATTACACCTTGCTTATTATCAAAAGTAACAAAACACTGAGCTTATTGCGATTATATGTGGTTAATGGTGGTTAGGCAACAGCCCTGTATTCGTTGTGTACACATAACACATGAGGTGCAATGAGCCGGGGCTGGGCGGGGCCGCAGGGGGCGGGGCCGCAGGGGGCGGGGCCTGTTCGGTTCACCATGAGAGTATCGCGATACGTATCGTGGGTGGTGTATCGCGGTTTTTCGGTTCGGTTCAAATATCGTTACACCCCTAGTATTGTTAAGGTTTTAATGGTATTACCACTCTTACCGATACTGCTTATCGATTTGGTACTTTAACAGTATTTTAATCTGTTCTTTTTGTTATCTATCTATAAATTACAGAAACGTCTGTCTGTCTGTTAACCGCATATCTCTCGAACCGTTAGTCCGATGGATTTCAAACTTGACAGGTGTCTTGATCACACAACCACTAAACAGCGCTGTGAGATCTAGTGAGAAGCGCTTGAATTCAGCGAAGAACACAAATGTTTCAGTGATTTAAACCAGTTTAAAGGCAGATGAAACAGCGCTGACAAACAGGAGAAACACTGTGCGCAACGATACAGTCAGAAGGCTTTTCCGTCTACAAATTCTCATCATTTACCACGGATTTACTGTAACGTTAGCCTACTAAAATTAAAGGGATAGTTCACTTTGAAATAATTTTTTGATATGTTTTAGCTTACCTCAAGGGCATCCAAGATGTAGGTGTCTTTGTTTCCGCAGTAGTTTCAATTTTGATATTTTTAGGTCAAACCGTTGTTGTCTGTCAGTCATATAATGCAGGTCTATGGTCACCACCTCAAAGAGCATGACCAGAGAAGTCCAAATTAAACATGATTTAATGACTCGTAAATGTAAGTACACATTGATGGCCTAAGACACGAAACGAGCGGTTTGTGTGAGAAAACGAACAGTATTTATATAGTTTTTACCTCTTGTAACCACAGCCAGGTCCAAGTGATCTGAGGGCGCGGGCGCTTCGGTCTGCACAAGCGGCGGAAGTGATCTCTCGCGCGTGTACGTCACTCATTGTTTACACAGAGATTTCGGAAGTGTTACCTTTCACTGTGAAGATCTAAACATATTTAGATATACAGGAAATCGCAATGGAAGACGATTTCGATATATCAACAGACAACGTTGAATTTTTTGCGCAACCGCGCGAGAGATCACTTCCGGCGCTTTCCGGCGCTTGCGCAGACCGAAGCGCCCGTACCCTCAGATCACTTGAGGTGGCTGTGGTTACAAGAGGTTTAGCCTACATGGTTAACTATGGTTGTTAACCTCACCATTCAAAGATTTCATAAACTGGGTGACTCTTTTAACAGCCCTTTTCCTTAAATTGCTGCAAATGATATTCCACTTTTCTCTCTTCATGACACAGTAATTACACCTACAATTTCACGAAGTGCAGTCAAGAACAAGGTGCGCTGAAAGAAAGAAAAAACATTTTTTTTTACATTGATACTTTTTTATTTTGTACCACACGCAATGTATCAGCAGCTTACCTTAATGGTGACAGTGAATTCTAAACTGTAGGCGATTTTATTCCCACCAGCAGTTTTCTGTAGCAAATCACATTGACATATGTTATTAAGGTGAAAAACATCCTGACTCAAAACAGTAAATGAAAAAACAACAACAACAACAAAGCAGGCAAACTAATTTTAAAATGACTATACTAAAAATGTGAAATACATAGAGTAATAAATATCTGAACCAACTTGCTCGAAAATATCTATTAGGCTATTGTTACTTTGTAATCATCTCATAAAAGCTTTTATTGTAAGATAAAGCATGTAGTAATTTGTGCATTATTGCTAGTTAACGAAAAATGCTGTCACAGAGTAATAAAACTAGTGCAGTTACTGAAGTATCACTGTATGACCAATGTAAACAACATGCATGAAATATTACACCATAGGCAATTATACATTTTTCATTGTTGTGCCAAAATAAGACAAGTGTTAAATACTTTCACCGTGCAGAACTGACTGAAGGCAAGATCGAGCAACATGAGCAAATCTAAATGTATTGGCGCGCCCGTTCAATCGATAAGTTACTTGGTCATTTCGCATTCGACAACCATAATAGATCTAGCTTAGAGGTAAAACAGCCAAAATAATGTTACTTCGAAATTAGAAGTTATTCCATTAACTCACACAGCATGGATATAACGAAGCAATCGCTAAGAAAATATAAATGTATATCGATATCTTACCTTGATTGTTTGCAGTATTCGTCTTCCCTCCAACTGACAATCCTCTGACCTTTTCGCGCTTTACGGCTACGTTTAAATTTAAAGGGCTGAATCGTCAGTTAGATTTTTTTTTCAAAGACAACTTCAATTGCAGTAAATATTTTGTTATAAACAAAATAGAGATATTATCTCTAATAAAGATGCAAAAAAAAAATCGTATTTCATCAATTATAATGTCAATTATTTTTTTATCTTTAAGAATGATCATTTATAGCCTAAAAATGACAGTTGTATAAATGTAAATTATATTAAGCCAGAAATGTAATAAAATTAAATCTTTATTTATTTATTTAAAATATGTTTATTTCATTTTAAAATATTACAATAATTTTTTATATATATTTAAAATTTTGAAAATATTAGAATTTTTTCATTTGATTATATTTTAAATACTTGAATATTTTAAAGGGGGTTTCAAATATTTCCCTTTGTGGGGTCACAGGAACAGTGAATCACAACCTTTTTGACCTAGTCAATTCTCCACAACAAATCCAGTACATGTTATAAAAATAGCCAAATAATAAGAAATATCTTGATTGACTAATTTGTCATAAATTTAGCTCATCTTGAGGCCACATATGAAGTTTGTCCGGGTCTGCTTTAGAAGTTAGGCCTAGATGACACTGCTAACAAGATGGTTTCACCAAACATGTTCCTGGCTCAACATTGATCCTGGAACAGCATTCATATCGACAAATTAGAATTGAAGTTTGAAGTTATGCCAAGTTTAGGCTTTCAACCATGCTTCTAGATCAGTGTTATTATAATGTCCCTCTGATTGTAGGGTTAGGGTTAGGGTTAGGACTATTTTAATGGACAGGAATGATGTTCCAAGATCAACAAAAATATATTGATACAGGGACATGTACTTGGCAAAATCATTGTGCCCCAAGCTTTGTACAAATAGCAACTAAGTATCTTCTTGTACATCCCAAAACCATAACAAAACTCTTCATAAGTTTGAACTTAAACACTTGAACTTTTCTAGACACTCTACCTACAAAACATATGTGAGCAATAGCATATTATGTCAGATGTCAGTACATGTAGCCTCACATCCAGCCTAAGGCCATGTGTCAATCACAGCGTTTTTAGCCAGCTGAAAATGCTATGGCAATCTGAAAAAGGCCTAGCTGTGAGCGATTGAAAGTGTTTTGGCAGTGCAGCGTTTTTGTTGTTGTTGTTTTTTTTTTTGTTGAGACGCTTTGAGAATATCCATGGCACAATTTACTTGTAACTGATTTTGCTGATAATTTGTATAATACTAATAATGTTTGTATAGACACATATGTTCGGAGACCAGAAATATTATTTTTCCATCTACTCTGCTATTTGATGTTGTACAGAAAGAATGTTGTGACAGTTGGTCGGTGTGGTATTTTTCCCGCCCCTCCTCCATTGTGATTGGACGGTCTGGTAGAAAGTGACAGTGATGAGCATTTTAACCAAAGTTGAACATTCTTTAACTCAATAGCCGATCTGTAAAAAATGCTGAGTGTTCAGCGCTTTATAGCCAGATAAAAAAAAAAAAAAAAAAAAAAAAAAACGCTCAGCACCTACACTCATGGCGTTTTAAAAACGCGGCCCTCTCATTGAAAACAATTGAAGAAACACACCAGTCGCTTGAAAAAAAACAACGTATTGGTGTACACGAGACACAGCCTAAGTGTCTGCTGCATCTATACCAAAAATATTGTTAAATGTTGTTAAAAAAAAATTCAAGGCAGTTTCAAAGTCCTTTTTAAGCTAAATTAGCCAATGTCAGTGTTGCATCTAAGCCAGAAATGGACTTGTCACGTAGGTTTAAATTTTTGGGGGGCATATTTCGAATGTGGCCAAGTTAGACTTACACCCTGATTAGCCAATGCTGACTGTGCTGTATATTTTCTAAATGTGGTCCAAATTGTTATGAATTATATTGGCCATATTTGCCATGTCATAAGGGTGGCATTTTCGGCTCACACCCAGATGAGGCAGTGCCACTGTACCATATCTTTGCCAAAACTGGCCCAAATACATTTTAAGATAACTGGGCCTCATTTGCAGCATTATATGTGGGCCACTTTTTGCTCACATCCAGATGAGCCAGTGCCACTGTGCCATATATTTGCCAAAACTGGCCCAGATATGTTTTAAGATAACTGGGCCACATATGCAACATTATATGTGGACCACTTTTGGCTCACATTCAAATGAGCCAGTGCTCGATGAGCCTATATCTTTACCAAACGTGGCCCAGATGTGTTATAAGATAACTGGGCCACATTTTCAACATTAAATGTGGGCCACTTTTGGCTCACATCCAGATGAGCCATTGGTCACTGAGCCATATATTTGGCAAACCTGGCCCAGATGTGTTATAAGATAACCGGGCCACATTTGCAACATTATATGTGGGCCACTTTTGGCTCACATCCAGATGAGCCAGTGGTCACTGAGTCATATCTTTGCCAAACCTGGCCCAGATGTGTTATAAGATAATTGGGCCACATTTGCCACATTATATGTGGGCCACTTTTGGCTTACATCCAGATGAGCCAGTGGTCACTCAGCCATATCTTTGCCAAACCTGGCCCAGATGTGTTATAAGATAACTGGGCCACATTTGCCACATTATATGTTGGCCACTTTTGGCTCACATCCAGATGAGCCAGTGGTCACTGAGCCATATATTTGCCAAACCTGGCCCAGATGTGTTATAAGATAACTGGGCCACATTTGCAACATTATATGTGGGCCACTTTTGGCTCACATCCAGATGAGCCAGTGGTCACTGAGTCATATCTTTGCCAAACCTGGCCCAGATGTGTTATAAGATAATTGGGCCACATTTGCCACATTATATGTGGGCCACTTTTGGCTTACATCCAAATGAGCCAGTGGTCACTCAGCCATATCTTTGCCAAACCTGGCCCAGATGTGTTATAAGATAACTGGGCCACATTTGCCACATTATATGTGGGCCACTTTTGGCTCACATCCAGATGAGCCAGTGGTCACTCAGCCATATATTTGCCAAACCTGGCCCAGATTTGTTTTAAGATAACTGGGCCACATTTTCAACATTATATGTGGGCCACTTTTGGCTCACATCCAGATGAGCCAGTGCTCGATGAGCCATATCTTTACCAAACGTGGCCCAGATGTGTTATAAGATAACTGGGCCACATTTTCAACATTATATGTGGGCCACTTTTGGCTCACATCCAGATGAGCCAGTGGTCACTGAGCCATATATTTGGCAAACCTGGCCCAGATGTGTTATAAGATAACTGGGCCACATTTGCCACATTATATGTTGGCCACTTTTGGCTCACGTCCAGATGAGCCAGTGGTCACTGAGACATATATTTGCCAAACCTGGCCCAGATGTGTTATAAGATAATTGGGCCACATTTGCAACATTATATGTGGGCCACTTTTGTCTCACATCCAGATGAGCCAGTGGTCACTGAGTCATATCTTTGCCAAACCTGGCCCAGATGTGTTATAAGATAATTGGGCCACATTTGCCACATTATATGTGGGCCACTTTTGGCTTACATCCAAATGAGCCAGTGGTCACTCAGCCATATCTTTGCCAAACCTGGCCCAGATGTGTTATAAGATAATTGGGCCACATTTGCCACATTATATGTGGGCCACTTTTGGCTTACATCCAGATGAGCCAGTGGTCACTCAGCCATATATTTGCCAAACCTGGCCCAGATTTGTTTTAAGATAACTGGGCCACATTTTCAACATTATATGTGGGCCACTTTTGGCTCACATCCAGATGAGCCAGTGCTCGATGAGCCATATCTTTACCAAACGTGGCCCAGATGTGTTATAAGATAACTGGGCCACATTTTCAACATTATATGTGGGCCACTTTTGGCTCACATCCAGATGAGCCAGTGGTCACTGAGCCATATATTTGGCAAACCTGGCCCAGATGTGTTATAAGATAACTGGGCCACATTTGCAACATTATATGTGGGCCACTTTTGGCTCACATCCAGATGAGCCAGTGCTCGATGAGCCATATATTTACCAAACGTGGCCCAGATGTGTTATAAGATAACTGGGCCACATTTGCAACATTATATGTGGGCCACTTTTGGCTCACATCCAGATTAGCCAGTGGTCACTGAGCTATATCTTTGCCAAACCTGGCCCAGATGTGTTTTAAGATAACTGGGCCACATTTGCAACATTATATGTGGGCCACTTTTGGCTCACATCGAGGTGAGCCAGTGGTCACTGAGCCATATATTTGCCAAACCTGGCCCAGATGTGTTTTAAGATAACTGGGCCACATTTTCAGGATTATATGTGGGCCACTTTTGGCTCACATCCAGATGAGCCAGTGCAACTGTGCCATATCTTTGCCAAAACTGGCCCAGATATGTTTTAAAATAACTGGGCCAAATTTGCAACATTATATGTGGGCCTCTTTTGGCTCACATCTAGATGAGCCAGTGCCACTGAGCCATATCTTTGCCAAACCTGGCCCAGATATGTTTTAAGATAACTGGGCCACATTTGCTGAAACATATGTGGGCCACATTTGGTTTACATCCAGATTAGTCATTGTCAATTGTGCCACGTTTTTGCCATAGGTGGCCCACATTTGGTTTGTCATATTTGGGCCATATTTATTATCTATCAAATGGGCCACTTTAGGCTAAGATTCAGATTACACATGGCCATGAGTGCCGCATCTTTGCCTAAAATGGCCCACATGTGATTTACATTTTTTGGGCCATATTTGCCATTTTACATGTGGGCCACTTCAGGCTCAGACACATTTGGTCCGGGCCATAAGAAGGCCACCAGTGCCGCATCATTGCCTGAAGTGGCCCACATCCGTCTGCTATCTGGGAGCCCTCTCAGTTCTGTTTCAACAGCGAATTGGTCCCGCTCCTGCACCGTTCATGTGCACCTGCAAAGGCTACCTGTAACCTGGTTTGATGCTCAAAGACCTAGTCATGCATACTACCCGCTCTTGGCTGTGGGTCTCTCCCCAACAAGAAATCCATGTGCAATCGCGGCTCCTGACCAAACATCAAAAAGTGTGGTGATTCCCCTGTGGCCTGATGATGAGTGCTATTATAGCTGAACACTACTTGGGGAGACAAGTTACCCAATCCCGGTTCCTGGACACTGACAGTGTGCGCAACAGATTGTGTAGGGTGCGATTAAAGCGTTTACACTGGCCGTTGTCAGACGGGTGATATGGGGTCATACAAGACTTCTCCACACCATAGAGCTCACATAATTGACGGATTAACAAGGACTTAAAGTTTAGACCCTGGTCAGAATGGAGACGGCCCGGAACACCGAACCTATAAAACCATTCTGTCACCAGAGCTTGGGCCACTGTCTCGGCTCGCTGATCCCTTGTTGGAACAGCCAGAGTATATTTACTAAAAACGTCAGTCATTACCAAGACGCTTTCAATGCCAGAGTGTGTAGGCTCCAAAACAGTGAAGTACACAGCGAGGATGTCATTTGGCCTAGATGACAATAACCGCCCCATAAATCCCTGAGCAAGTGGCTGGGTGTCCTTGGCTGCCTGGCACCGATCACACTCACACCAGCTTGCCACATCAGAGGACAATCCCGGCCAATAGCACCTCTGTCTCACTAGCTCAAGGGTGCGCTCTCTCCCCTGATGTCCGTGTTGCTGACGCAACTGTCTTAACCATCTAGGCGCCACGGTCGAGTTTACTCGACAAGATGCGGCACTGAATAAAATGGCCGATTTTGTCAAATTGGGTGTCAAATTTCGTTCGACCTCCCCTCCACTGGATGGCAGACATGTCATACTTCATCCCCGAATCAAAAAAACGTCATGTTTCTATACAAAATGTTCGAGTTAGTGGGCATTGAATCAGTGCGATCAAAAGCGGCGCTAGTGTGCGAGTGAGCCATTTTATCAGATCCTCTCCGCAATTGCGGCGATAGTATTGTGGTGGAGACTTTGTCTAATACCACTAGACGAGGTCGAAGTATTCATAGGACAGTTAGGAGGCAACGTGGAGGCAGGGTGAGGACTCGTAATGACAATGACAGTAGTCCGAGCTGTGCACACTTGCGAGCTGTGCGAGGCAGATCTGGCCGTGCTGCTCGTATCATCTCACTCATGATCTGTGCCTTGCCGTGACGAGTGAGAGTTTGAACTAAACAGGTCTTGTCTACTTGTGTTTGTATGTCATATGAATAATATATATGTGCCCCATACATGGAATCAGAGTGCCTACTGTATTTAGTAAATGGAAAATCTCTACAGCAAAAGGCCAACCACTACATGCATTAAGTTTGTTTCTACCATTTATTAGTAATGATTTACACAGTTTGTTTACGACTTACTATATACCTGAGCATTCAGTATTGTGCAATATAGTATACAGAAGGTGATGGACATTTTGGGGGGAAAGAAGTGCTGCATTTTATCATTTAAACCTGTGACTTCATGAAAATTCTATAATCCAAGATTGCCGCCACCATATGACGTCATAATATGCAAATTAGATGGGAAAATGTAATCCCTACATAAACTTTGGGTCATCCTTAATATTTCTCTAATTTACAGAAAGTCTCTATCTTTTATCACTTTTAAGATATAGCCTTTTGAAATTAAGATGTCAAAATCAAACGTTTTAGGAAAAAACCTCTGGCGCCTAAAGGGTTAAAACCTCTGACTTCAAGGCCGCGGGCAATACTAATTTAAACCTCTCTTCCTTACCCTCAGGGCAGTAGACCCGGCGATAAAGCATTCCATCTTGCTCAGCCAGACGGTCCCACTGACGGAGCAACGTTAGGGCTGACTTAGTCAGTTGGCGCCGTTCATCAGGGCTCGGGCGAGTACCTCGTCTCTAGAATCGCAACACCTCCTGGATAACCGAGTCAGCTGCCTGCAGCGACCCTAACTCACCAACTGAGTAACCAGGAAGCGTAGAGACCACACATTGGGTCACTACTCCAGCTGAATCCAACCCGACCAATGACGGCAATGAGTCCGGAATTGCAGAGCCCGGGGCCAACCCATCTAACACACCAGGATCCAAGGGGTCCCAACGTGAAAGTGCATCTGCGTTTTTGATACTCTTACCTGAACGGTACTTAATGTTAAAATCAAAGGCCGCCAGTTGAGAAGCCCAGCGCTGCTCAGTTGCACCAAGCTTTGCGGGGGTCAGGTGGCTAAGGGGGTTATTATCTGTAAATACCACACACTTATTACCCAACAAGTACTCGCAGAATTTCTCGGTCATGGCCCACTTGAGCGCAACAAACTCCAGCTTCATAGAGCTATAATTGGACATGTTGTGCTCAGTGGGCCGTAGAGTACGGCTGGCATATGCCACTGGTCTTACCTTACCTTCATATTCTTGGGAGAGGGCTGCCCCCAGACCTTGGTAGCTGGCGTCCACCTCCAAGATGAAGGGTTTAGAGAAATCCGCGTACGCAAGGACTGGAGGGGTAGAAAGCTTATCTTTTAACCCCTCAAAGCTCACCTGACATCTTTCACTCCAGGCATTCTCAAAGTTCCTTCCTGTCTGTTTACCCTTTACACCGGCAAACTCCCCTACCAGCTTATGCTGAGGGGCAGCCAACTTGGCAAACCCCTCTACAAACCGCCAGTAGTAGCTGGAGAACCCCAGGAAGGATGGTAACACATACCCCTTTTCCACCAACAAGAACCGGGTGCTGGTTCAGAGCCAGAGCCAGAGCTGATTCAGAGTTGGTTCGACTGACAAGCTTACTAAGAACCGGTTTGCCTTTCCACCGGCTAGAGAGCCACAACAGAGCCAGATCTTACGTCACTGCATACGTCTCATGTTGCCCAGCAACGCTAGTGCGGTAGCGCCAAACACAAACACACCAGGCTTGTTCGAGATGCATCGGCTTCTCGCAGATCGATCGCGGCATGACATCAAAGCACTGCGAAAGCGATCCAATAGCACAAGGAGTCGTATGATCTCCAAACACTCCCGCAGCTCCGATCGCTCCGCGCCGCTCCGATGCATCTCGAACAAGCCATCAACAATAACGGATGTTGCGTTACTATGGATGCTCATGGGTTTGCAAAAATACACCGGAATCCAACGCGTTACTGCAGCTTGCCGTAACTTACATAGACGGATATTATAATCAAGCTGCTATTGCTATTTAAAAATGGCGGTCACAAGTTTCTATTCGTCTTGTTGGTCACGGTAACCCCACCCCCAGCCCCTGACGCAAGCGGTTCTTACTTGGCTCTGTTCTAGACCAGCAATGATTTGGTGCTACTTAAGAACCACTTTTCCTGGTTCGGAGCTGGTGCTTTGCGTGTGGAAAAACAAAGAACCGAATTGAAACTAGGCTCTGGCTCCGAACCAGCACCAGCTCTGCCTTGGTGGAAAAGGGGTATCTGTGACACTAGAGGGACGGGGTCACTGGGCCACAGCCACTATCTTCCTTGGATCAGTTGCTACTCCCCGGGAAGAAATAACATGACCCAAATATCTCACCTCCTGCTGGAGAAAAGCACACTTCTCCAGTCTAGCCTTTAACCCTCTGGGGTCGGCGGTCTTGCCGGCGATACCAGCTCACTTTTTTCCTTATCAGTGCAAAAGAGACTCAAATTACTCTGTTGATTTTGATCTTACATATAAGTGTTGTACATCATTCGATCCTGTTAAGTTTGTATTTTTTTTGTGGAACCTCATAATAAAAACAAAGTGTTGTGCTTTTCGCCTAATAAAGAAAAATAAACATGATGCGCGTTCTCTCTGTCAGTGAAGTCCATTCTGAAACGCGTCCGAAAAATCAACTGTAACTCTGCAAATACTCAGTCAAACAAGTATACAGGCACACAGGCATGAAGCCTGAATTATCTTCTTTTAAATGAAGTAATTTATATAAAAAACAAATTTTCTCATTTTATGTAATCTGTACGAAAAGAGAGAGATGATAGTCGTTCTCGTCTCAGCTCATTAAAGTTAATTTGACCACGCCCACGGAGCGCGCGCTCTATTCAAACACAAATGCTCTGAGGCGATCCACACCCACACCAGCTGGATAACCCACCGAAAGAGACTCAGATTTACGACGCTGTGAGGAATAATACTATCTTAATAATAATCCTGGAAAAAAATTACCTCAGAAGTAGGCTACAGGTAGTTTCATTTGGAGGAGCAACGGATCCAGCCGAGGAAATAGGTATATTCTTTATTTTCAAGTGCTTTGTGCTAATCGCGATATGGAATAGTGTCTGTAAACAAAAAGATCGCGTTTTTGTGTGTGAATGAATGAACAGCTTTTACCTAACTATATTCCAATACTGAGATAAGTAAAAATCGACTGAAATATGTTGAAATAAAATATTTTTGTATAAGCAACCTATTAAACTGCAAATTAACATTTATATGTCCTTATTATAAAAACGATATGTTACATATGAAAGACAAGATGTCGTTTTTACTGTAAAATACTGCCACATCAAATAAGCTTGTTTGCTAAGATGTTAGTATATGTCACGGATGGGTGTGTAGATAGGAAGCACAAGGAGACGAGGAAATAACTATGAACAGGAATTTAATGAACAAGGCACTCAGGAGATGCACACATACCATAAGAACGTAACATATACAATAACCGACCAGGAGTGAGGGAGAACACTGGGTTTACATACACAGGGAATGGGTCATGGCAACAAGACACAGCTGGGGCAAATTAACTAGACACAGGTGGAGGAACTGAACACAAACGAGGAGCGGGAAAACTGAGACACAGGACTAAACCAAAACACAGAGACGGGGAAAACTAAGAAACACAGGTCATACTTGTGACATTACCCCCCCCTCCAAAAAAGGCGCGTCCTCGCGCCGTACAATATCCAAAGGGGTGGGAGGGTGGGCGCCCTGGAGGCTGACGAGGGTATAGTTCCACAGGAATAGAAAGCCTCCAGGGCGGACTAGGCTGTGGGTCTTGCCAAGGGGGAGCTGGACATGGACGTGGCCGTGGCCAAGGCAGAGCTGGATGTGGGCGTGGCCAAGGCGGAGCTCTCGGGTACCCGGGAGTCCAAGGCGGAGCTGGACGAGGGCGTGACCACGGCGGAGCTTTCGGAACCTCTGGAGTCCAAGGCGGAGCTGGACGAGGGCGTGACCACGGCGGAGCTTTCGGAACCTCTGGAGTCCAAGGCGGAGCTGGACGAGGGCGTGACCATGGAGGAGCTTTCGGAACCTCTGGAATCCAAGGCGGAGCTTGACGTGGCCAAGGTGGAGCTTGATGTGGCCGTGACCACGGCGGAGCTTTCGGAACCTCTGGAGTCCAAGGCGGAGCTGGACGAGGGCGTGACCACGGAGGAGCTTTCGGAACCTCTGGAATCCAAGGCGGAGCTTGACGTGGCCAAGGTGGAGCTTGACGTGGCCGTGACCACGGCGGAGCTTTTGGGACCTCGGGAGTCCAGGGTGGATCTATCCCTTCAGGTGACCATGGCAGTGCTGCCCCTTCGGGTGGCCATGGTGAAGGCGTATAGCCCCCCTCCAAAATTTTCTTGGGGAGAAGAACGGGTTTCAGCTCAGGCTCAGGAACAGTCTCTGGCTGGGTGATCTCCAGCTGGTTCTCCAGCTGGTCGTGGCAGACGGGAAACACTGTGCGGGACTGGACCAGCGGTGAAGAGGGCTTTGAGCTAAGCAGGACCAGCGGCAAAGGAAACTCAGGGATAGGTTCATGGGCTGTAGATGTGTGTGCTGCCCACACACACAAAACAGCCACAGACACCACAATGAGCGCCGTGTCTTCCTGAGCAGACTCACGTGCTGCGGTCTCTGGCTGGACGGTCTCTGGCTGGACGGTCTCTGGCTGGACGGTCTCTGGCTGGACGGGCTCTGGCTGGACGGGCTCTGGCTGGACGGCGGTCTCTGGCTGGATTTCGACGGGACGAGGTTTACTTGACTCGGTGGCACTTGACTCTGGGGGGCTGGTCTCGGCGGGACGAGACTCTGGAGGGCTGGTCTCGGCGGGACGAGACTCTGGTTGTACAGTCACGGCGGGGCGTGACTCTGGGATAATGGCCCACTTGGCAGCACGTATAGACATCAGCGGGGGTTCGGACACGCTGGAAATCAGCCCTGGATGGCCATAAACGGATCCGGTGTCTGACCTGACAGTTGACACAAGTGCGGCGTTCAGATTCTCAGGCTGGGCGGGCGAGATGTGCACTGGCTCTGGATGGGTGGTTTCCTCTCCGTGAGTGTCGCAGGGCCCGACGGTAAATGGCGACCCATTATGGAGAAGCACCCACTCAACGAAAGTCTCAAAGTTCTCTCGAGGTCCCAAACCGGGTAGGCATGCCTTAGTCTCTGCATTGAGGCCAGTGTGGAAGAAAACACTCAATGAGCGATCGGGGAAAGAGCTAAGGCATGCCAGGTCGAGATAAGCCGTGGTGTGAGCCTCGAGAGATTGCTGGCCTTGTTCCAGCAACATCAGCTGCATCGAAGCATTCATCGTTGATTTTGGGTCGGTTATTCTGTCACGGATGGGTGTGTAGTAAGGATGGCTGGCGCGAAACAGACGTTCCGAAGCTTTGCGAGATCCCGAAGCAAAGATGATTCGAAACACTGATCCGAAGCGTGATTCAAAACACCCACGTCACGTGACAACGGCTAAATGAAGCGTCTAAGTGTTTCATCAGGTGGAGTGCTCCTCCGAATCAGGGTTTCATTGATTGGTCGGTTCGGGAACAAATCACACAATCACACAGTATAAAAGTTTTGTCAAAGCATTTTCATATCGTGGGTTTTTGTGAGAGGAGTTTGGTTTTGAGATAGCGGATTTTTGGTGATATAGTGACATTTATAGTGCGATTTGTTTAGTTATATTTAGGATTTAATTTACATTTACACATTGACTTAGAGACACACAGAGTACATATAGTGACACATTAATAGATGCATTGATAGATAGATAGATAGATAGATAGATAGATAGATAGATAGATAGATAGATAGATAGATAGATAGATAGATAGATAGAAAGAAAGAAATGGAGGCTCCACAGAAGAGATGCCGTACATCTGTGGTGTGGGAGCATTTCCATTTGGAAACCCCAAATAAAGTGAGATGTGTGTATTGTGATCGGCAGCTAGCCTACTGCAACAATACATCCATGATGCGCCATTTGAGGAGCATTCATCCTGCCATTCTGCAGGGTGCAGAGGATGGTAGTGTTCCCCCTGTACCAAGGCCTGCTACTGACATCCTGCCAAAGCCCTGGATGCTGAAAAGCACATCACACTGGAGTGTGCTTCACTGATGCGTTCAAACACAACTCCTGGTGAGTTTCAGTCTATGTTATCTTATGTAATGTGATTCATGAAATTTATACTTCATATGTGTTGTCAGTTTATGATTTGTTACTAATTGCCGTTTTCTTTTAATTCAGAACCACAAATGTCAACATCAGGCCCATCATCATCAACACCAGTTGAAACACAAGACAGTTTATGGGAACATTTTGACAATCGTATCCGTGAGACCCAGATGATACACAATCCTACAGCTGATGCCACAGTGGAAGTGAAAAAATACCTCAGCGATGCGTTTTTGCCCAGAACTCATGATCCTCTAACTTACTGGAAAGAGAGAGCAGTAATCTTTCCTCATTTGTATGTCCTAGCTAAAAAATATCTTTGTATGCCAGCAACAAGTGTCCCTTGTGAGAGAATTTTTTCAAAGGCTGGAGAAATTATCTGTAAAAAAAAGTAGGCTGAGTCCTTCAACAGCAGAGAAATTAATATTTTTGAATAAAAATCTATAAGAAATGGAGACATTGTGGCTTGATTTATTTTTATTAATATTCATTTTTCATGACCAAAATCACATTATGCAATGTGAAGAGACTACAGGTTACAAGCTTCATATATTACAAAAATACAATAATAAAAAAAAAAACCAACATTTTTTTTATTAGCTCTTTGTAAAGGTTGTTTCAGATCAACACCTGCAAGTGACCACTAGGTGTCACCGTGGAGACGGGTTTCGGATTGATTCGAAGCCTCGAAACAAAATGGCACATTTGCTTCGACTGTTTCATTGCTTCACGAAGCTTCGATCTGCCCATCACTAGTGTGTAGATAGGAAGCACAAGGAGACGAGGAAATAACTATGAACAGGAATTTAATGAACAAGGCACTCAGGAGATGCACACATACCATAAGAACGTAACATATACAATAACCGACCAGGAGTGAGGGAGAACACTGGGTTTACATACACAGGGAATGGGTCATGGCAACAAGACACAGCTGGGGCAAATTAACTAGACACAGGTGGAGGAACTGAACACAAACGAGGAGCGGGAAAACTGAGAGACAGGACTAAACCAAAACACAGAGACGGGGAAAACTAAGAAACACAGGTCATACTTGTGACAGTATAGTGTTTGTTCGATTGTAGGCTATATTCAAACTAATTAATCCGCAACTGTGAAATATGTATGATAAAATGTATACTTTAGTATATAATACAAAGAAAGATTACATTTGAAATATAGTTAAAATTTTA
The DNA here is from genome assembly GCA_029959095.1 of Rhinichthys osculus. Classification (NCBI taxonomy): domain Eukaryota; kingdom Metazoa; phylum Chordata; class Actinopteri; order Cypriniformes; family Leuciscidae; genus Rhinichthys; species Rhinichthys osculus. Next base: position 3,777,480 of record JARWKJ010000013.1, on the reverse strand, counting down.
ATTGTTGTTGTAATTGTAACCTTTTTATTAAAATAGCAAAAATATATGTAGGCTACATATAAATAAATCTTAGGTAAATCTTAAAAGCTCAATATAAGCCTCCTCTTTAAATTATTTGTTTTGTGTTTTATTAGTGACACATTTGGGATACATTCCCAAACTTTCTGTAAAAACAGTATGATAATTAACTGCACAATTACTAGAAATTTTTACATTTGATATTATACAATTTGCAAGCACAATTTGAAAAATAAATAAATAATTGGAACTGTGAACCAATTTTGTATTATATAGGCATATATATATATATATATATATATATATATATATTGTCATTGCATTCTTGTGGCTCAGTGACACACCTGAATGAAAGGGTCATTAGTATGCAGCCCCATTATGCGCTCATTATGCGGGCCATTGTCTTCTCAGGTGTGAATCACAGCAGGTCACACCCCTGCGCATATTGCCTTTCCAAACAAAAAGTGTCATTTTTAAATTTAAACCAATCTATTGTTTTATGTGAATGATAAGGCAGGATGATTTTCAGATCATTTTGAAGAAAAAACTCTAGGCGACAACATCCATTAGTCAAAAGTCTTGTGGACACATATTTAGTATGTGTTTTGTGGCCTTATTTCAGAAACTTTAAGTTTTAGTTTTTTCAATAACCACGCATAAACAATATTCTCTCAAAAATACAAAAATGTACAAACATGTTGATAACACATTGTGGTAGACCTGTTTGTGCTAAATAGAGTGTAATTACACCTTTGCCAGTAATATGTTTATAAGCAACTGAAAAAAGCACAAATGTCAGAGTATTTCAAAACATCTCAAGGACCCCAAAAACACCTTGGACCCCAGAGGGTTAAACCTTCCCGCTCCAGCCGGGCTAAAACTACCTACAACTTTTTCTGATGGCCACAATAAAAGGCCACTCTAAAATGTGCAGTTTTATCACATAGCCCAATGCCACAGATGTCGCAAGTTTTGAGGGAGCGGGCAATTGGCATGCTGACTGCAAGAATATCCACCAGATACATCTGTGTATGTAATCTGTATGAAAAGAGAGATGTCAGTCATTTTCATTATCGTTCTTGCAGCTCATTATCTACTAATGTGAACACGCCCACGGAGAGCGTGCGCTATTCAAACGCAAATGATCTAATGCAATTCATGCAAACCTGTGAACGCCCTCTTCAACTCAATAAAACACATCAAGTTTAATCAGCTTAATGTACTCTACATCCATCGTCTTGCTATACTGTGTGGAATAATACTATCGTAATAATAATCCTGGGAAATTTACCTCAGAAGTGCTGGTTTAGTTTCTCTTCGAGGAGCAATGGATCCAGCTGAGAATTGTGAATGGTAAGTTCTTTATTCTTAAGTGCTTTGTTCTAATCACCATATGGAATGGTGTCTGTAAACTGCAAAAAGACTCTTTAAATATGAATCTGTCTGTGTGTGAATGAATGAACGGCACAGATGCACGCTGTTGTTTACTTCAGCTGTAGTGCACAAGTGCCATTCATTCACACTGGCACTTACATTAGTAAACATGTTATTTTTATACGAACAGATCTACTAGTTTAGCTTTTACCTAACTATATTGCTATACTGAGATGAGTATATGTATACGACAGAATATGTTGAAATAAAATGTCTTTGTATAAGCAATGTTTTAAACTGCAAATTAACATTTATATACTAATATATCATAAAAAACGATATGTTTCTAAAGACAAGATTTTGTTGATTAGTTTTGGATAGATTATAAAGTTTTTACTGTAAAAAAAGATTACTGCCACATCAAATAAGATTTTGTTCGCCAATTTCTGCTCATATGTTAAATATATAGTATGGGATGTTTTGTCAAAAATAAAGTAGGTATATTGAATCATCAACTAAGATGTTATTATAGTGTTTGTGTCATGATTCCTTTCTCTAGTCTTGACAGACCCATGTTTTGTGTGCAGGCACATGGTCTTGTGTTTGGGCTGTGTGCTTGTGTTGTCTCGTTCTCTTACCCCGCCCCCTTGTTATCCTCATCTTGTCTTCATTGCCTGATCTGTGTCACCTGCTGTCGTTATCTGTTCTCCCTATATTATCCCCTTGTGTTTCCTGTCCTGTGCTGGTTCGTTGTGATTGATTGTGTGTGTATCCACACACGGTAATACTTGTGAGTACCTTGTCTTGAGTTCTGTCTAAACAAAGAAGTTTTCTTGTAATAGTTATTTTGTTCCTGTGAAGTTTGTGTCTTAGTCTTAGTCAAGTGTTGTTTGTCTTTTGCTTTGCCCATGCTGTTTCCCCCCCCCCCCCCCCCCCCTCGTGGGGTTTTGTTTTCCTGTTTAGTTATCAATAAACCTTGTGTGTCTGCAAACTTCTGCGATTGGGTTCGTTTCCTGAAAATCCATGACAGAATGAACCAGCCAAAGAAGAACCCAGCAGACAGTTTGTCCTTTCCTGCCAAGCGTCAACCAGATCCCCTTGAACAATGCTGGTTGTCTACTCCCCTCAACAGGAAGAGCGTCAACCTTCCAAACTCGACCCAGGGTGAGTGGATCCTGTTCCCGAGCCGGTTTCAGACAACACTGTTCTAGGATCTGTTCCCGTCAACTCGGTCCCAGTGTCAGCTGCGGACATCGCAGGTTCAGAGTCTGACATGAGTAGCGCCTCTTCTGAATCTGATATGATGAGCACTGTTTCTGGTTCTGCTTCTGGTTCTACTGACCCCTTTCCTGCTCTTCAGCCAGCCACAGTGTTGCCCATCTCCGCCCCACAATCGCCTACATCTGGCCCTGTCTTTTGTCCTGTACCGTCTCCTTCCCCGTCCCAGTCTAGTTCTCCTAGCACTTCTCCACGTGTCCCCCTGTCCCAGTCTGGTTCCCCCAAGGCTTCTCCACGTGTCTCTCCGTCCAAGTCAGCCCGGATTCCTCGTCCTCAACCCTCGTCCCGTAAACCCAAGACTCTCATTCCTCCTACCCTCCCTGGTCAACCCCCTAGGTCAACCCCCTATGAACTTTCTTGCACATTTCAAACACATGGGCTGCATAGATTGTGTTCTGGCTTATATGTAAATGGGTGCACATATGTTATATTCATATGGTTTATTTTTGCGCTTGTTTGCTTTGTTTGTAATTTTCACGAGAACATTTGGACTTACTGACTTAGTTTGAAAGTGGGCCATTCACTGCATTTATACTAATATTATGTTGGACCACGTGCTTGATCTGGTCTAGGCCACTGGATATGTGGCCACAATAACTTTGAGTTTCATATCAAGTTCAATGTGTGTTTCATACGTAGATATTTGCAGTTTTGCTGGCTGTTTCTCTCTTTTTTCTTCTTCTTTTTTTTTAACTAATGCATTGGTACCTACTTATTCATTTTTAGTTGGCCATTTACTGCATGTATATAAATACTATATTGCACTTATATTATGACAGTACTACTGTGTAATTTGTGTTTCGTAACTGACCTGGACTAGATCACTGGTTAAGTGCTAAGTGGCCATGTCAACTGTGATCTTAATGCTTTATTTTGTGTTTAATGTATGCCTCTTTGAAAGGCTTTGTCATGAAGTTGAGGAACGAACCCAAACGCAGACAATTTGCAGACACTAAACGTTTATTCTGACACAAACAGAAAACAAAAACCCACGAGGGGGCAAAACAGGACTGGAGCAGAGTACAACTAAACTAGGACACGATGACAAACAAGATACTGACTTGACAAGAAGCAAACTCACAATTAATTGAACAGGTTTTCAGGTTAAATACTCTAAGGGAAATACACAAAAAGTTAGACAATGTACCGACACAGGACAGCAAACACAAGGGGATTAAATAGGGAGACACAAATGACAAAGACAGGTGAAGCTGACTAGACAATAATGACGAGACGGGATAACAAGGGGGCGGGGTAACGTAACAAGACAACACAAGCACATGGCCAAACAATTGGCCATGCGCTTGTACACAAAACATTGGTTCTGTCATGATCCTGCCACAAGACTAGGAATAATCAATAACATGATGGCAGAATCATGACAGAACCCCCACTTTAAGGAGCGGCTACCAGACGCTCCTCAAAGGGACACTAAGCACAAGACAAGACTGAACGAGACATGGACAAGAACCAACAAAACATGGTGAACATCAACAAAGGCATACATGAATAAACAATAACAGGGTTCGGGTGAAACATCAAGAACAACATGCAAGGCAGAGGGGGTGGAGGAAACACAAAGTTCATGGGGGGAGGTCCAGGGTGGATGGGAGGACTGGGGGTCTTGGGTCCACGGGATGAAGGCTGAGGACGAGGACTCTGGGCAGGTTTAGACGGAGACACATGAGGAGAGGTCTTAGGGGAAACAGTCCGGGGCTTAGTGGAGACAGGGAAAACAGTCCGGGAACTATTGGTGACAGGGACAAACGGGGAAACAGTCCGGGGACTAGTGGTAACAGGGACAAACGGGGAAACAGTCCGGGGGCTGGTGGAGACAGGGACGAACGGAGAAACAGTCCGGGAATTAGTGGAGACCGGGAGAACAGACTGGGATACTGCTTCAGTGGTAGCAGCAACAGATTCAGAGACAGAGGGTGAGGAAACGGGTCTCCTGACGGGGGACATAGCAGGCGAAGGGGCAGGACTGGGTGCAGCGCTCACAGCGGCAGGCTCGGGTGCAGCACTCACAGCGGCAGGCTCGGGGGCTGGGGACAAGACAGGACAGACAGGGACTTCGAGGATTTTAGCTAGACAAGACAAATAATCAGAGAGGGTCTTGGCAGCAAGGAAGATGGGCATCTCCTGACGAGCAGAAACCGATTTCAGAACCTCTTTTGCGGCTAGATCGGCCGCAAGTCTCTCAGTAGATTTTGCGGCTAGATTTTGCGGCTAGAGCCAGGACAGCAGTCACTCGGTGAGAACGTCAAGAGTGCGTAAGTTGTTTTTTCTTAATATCCAGTTCTCCTGTTGCTCTGTTTACCATTTGTCAAGTAAGTAGGGCTATTTTCGATTCTTTGCTTCTTTGTAATTTTTATCTTCACTAAATATCTTTATTTTAATTAGTCGCGTTCCTATTTTGAATATCTGCCGTCTTAAGGGTTGGAGTCTGTTTGTTATTGTAGCACTTAAGTATTGCTGTTCATAACAGCTAGTTTCGATTTGGGCCATTGTCGGGATATTTGCTTTCGCTGTGCTAATTGCAAGGGCTGTTAAAGCAGATATAAATTAGAAGTAAATTCAGGAGAAAGCCAGGACAGCAGTCACTCGGTGAGAACGTCAAGAGCGCGTAAGTTGTTTTTTCTTAATATCCAGTTCTCCTGTTGCTCTGTTTACCATTTGTCAAGTAAGTAGGGCTATTTTCGATTCTTTGCTTCTTTGTAATTTTTCTCTTTACTAAATATCTTTATTTTAATTAGTCGCGTTCCTATTTTGAATATCTGCCGTCTTAAGGGTTGGAGTCTGTTTGTTATTGTAGAACTTAAGTATTGCTGTTCATAACAGCTAGTTTCGATTTGGGCCATTGTCGGGATATTTGCTTTCGCTGTGCTAATTGCAAGGACTACCACAGCTGTCCTCACTCAGACGATTGATAGCATTATTTCTATGTAGTGTGCGCGCTGTCGCGGAAGCGTCAGCGGAAGCATTCAGCTCTCGTGTTCAGCCTCCTCGTGTTAAGACCGACTCGGGTAAAGACCTGCGACTCTACCTGCGCGACTCCACCGAGCAAGGACACCTGCAAGGCACTTAAAGTATCTTCTTCACCCTTTCCTTTCCTACCTTTATCTTATTTCCCATTATCATTATGTGCTTTCAACACATTCCTGTTGTCTCTCGACAACGCTCTCTCACCACGCACAGAAGGCAGCGCAATACTGCTTATCTGCGCCCTTTTCTCTCATCCTCACACTCACCTCTCACTCTTTCTATGGGTCTATGGAATTGTCAATCAGCAGTCAATAAAGCTGACTTCATTCCAGCCTTTGCATCTCATTCTACTCTTAATATCTTGGGCTTGACTGAGACCTGGATCCGTCCAGAAGACTCAGCAACCCCTGCTGCTCTCTCTAACAACTTCTCTTTCTCTCACACACCTCGCCAGTCCGGGAGGGGTGGGGGCACTGGTCTTCTCATTTCTAACAATTGGAAATATTCACCTCTCTCTTCTCTATGCAATAACAACTCATTTGAATATCATGCTATTACACTTACAACTCCCATGAAGATCCATATTGTAGTTATTTATCGCCCCCCAGGTCAACTGGGAAGCTTTGTAGAAGAGCTGGATGTGTTGCTGTCCTCATTCCCTCAGGATGGCATCCGACTTGTAGTCTTTGGCGATTTCAACATTCATCTAGCAAAGCCGTATGCAACAGACTTCATCTCTCTCCTAGCCTCTTTCGATTTCAAACGGCTCATCACCACCGGTACTCACAAGTCAGGCAACCAACTGGACCTGGTTTACACACGCAACTGTATCACAGACAACATTTTGGTGAAACCTCTCCAAGTTTCAGATCATTTCCTCATTACTTTCAATCTACACCTCACTACCCATGCTCCACCAACCTCCCCACCATTTACTTTCAGACGAAACCTGCGCTCACTTTCTCCATCCCATCTTTCCTCTGCTGTGTCATCTTCTCTTCCCTCACCCTCACATTTCTCATCTCTGGATGTGAATACTGCAACGGATACTTTATGCTCCATCCTAACCTCTTCTTTAGACAATATCTGCCCTCTCTCCTCTAGGCCAGCACGCGCTACTCCCTCTAACCCCTGGTTATCTGAGGTTCTTCGTGAACACCGGACCGAACTCAGGGCAGCGGAGAGGAAATGGCGCAAATCAAAAGACACATCTGACCTCAGTAGGTATCAATCTCTGCTCTCTGCCTTCTCTGTTGATGTTCATGCCGCAAAATCTTCATATTTCCACAACAAGATCAACAGCGCCTCGAACACACGTTCAATGTTCAAGACATTCAATTCTCTCCTCTGTCCACCTCCACCACCACCCACCTCCTCTTTAACTGCTGATGATTTTGCTAACTTCTTCACTAACAAAACTACCACTATCAGCAGTCAGTTCTCAGCACAGGAACCCAGACTAACCTCTCCCACAGCCAATAACCTTCTCTCCTCCTTCACTCCACTAACCGAGGAAGAAGCATCTAAACTTCTCCTCTCCAGTCATCCTACCACCTGCCCTCTAGACCCCATCCCCTCACACCTTCTACAAGCCATCTCTCCCACACTTCTACCAGCTCTCACACACATTATCAACTCATCCCTCCACACTGGCATTTTCCCTACAGCATTTAAGCAGGCTCGGGTAACCCCTCTGCTTAAAAAATCAACATTAAACACATCACTTCTAGAGAACTACAGACCTGTCTCTCTCCTACCATTCATTGCGAAAACACTTGAACGAGTTGCTTTTAACCAAGTATCATCCTTCCTGTCTCTGAACAACCAGCTGGATGTCAACCAATCTGGCTTCAAGAAAGGACATTCAACTGAGACTGCATTGCTGTCAGTCACGGAAGCCCTGCGGATCGCAAAAGCTGCTTCCAAATCATCAGTTCTCATTCTACTGGACCTGTCTGCTGCCTTCGACACTGTGAATCATCAGATCCTCTGTCTGGCGGACATCTCGGCATGGATGAAGGAACATCACCTGCAGCTCAACCTGGCAAAGACTGAGCTTCTCGTCCTCCCTGCCAATCCGTCTCTACAGCACGACCTCACTATCCAGCTAGATTCATCCTCAATCACCCCATCAAGGTCGGTCAGAAATCTTGGAGTAATCTTTGATGATCAGCTGACCTTCACAGACCACATTACAAAGACAGCTCGATCATGCAGGTTTGCTATGCACAACATCAGGAAGATCAGGCCTTTCCTAACTGAGCATGCAACACAACTTCTCGTCCAGGCCCTGGTCATTTCTAGGCTTGATTACTGCAATGCTCTTCTGGCTGGACTTCCATCATGTGCAACTAAACCTCTACAAATGATCCAGAATGCTGCAGCTCGTCTGGTCTTCAACGAGCCCAAAAGGGCCCACGTCACTCCTCTGCTCATCTCTCTGCACTGGCTACCACTCGCTGCTCGCATCAAGTTCAAGGCTTTGACGCTTGCTTACAGATTGACCACAGGTTCAGCTCCCTCCTACTTCCACTCACAACTACAAGTCTACATCCCTACCAGAAGCCTACGATCAGTCAATGAGCGACGGCTCGTGGTACCTTCACAGCGGGGCACAAAATCACTCTCCAGAACATTCTCATTCACGGTTCCATGCTGGTGGAATGATCTCCCCACCCTCATCCGGAATGCAGAATCCCTGACAACATTCAAAAGACTACTGAAAACTCATCTCTTCCGGGAGCACTTAACATAAAAAAAAAAAAAAAAAAAAAAAAAAAAATCCTTTCCTCTAAATCCTCGCTTGCCTGGCTTATGCTACTCCGAGCTATGTCTGAACTTTGTATTTTGAGCACTTCTTGCGTTGTTTTTGCCTCTTTACGATGACTCGCTTGGTTTAGTCCTCAGTTGTAAGTCGCTTTGGATAAAAGCGTCTGCTAAATGACTAAATCTAAATCTAGATTCTGGGACGGCGCTTGCTGGAGCGGGCTCATGGACGGCGCTTGCTGGAGCGGGCTCATGGACGGCGCTTGCAGGAGCGGGCTCATGGACGGCGCTTGCTGGAGCGGGCTCATGGACGGCGCTTGAAGTTGCGGGCTCATGGACGGCGCTTGAAGTTGCGGGCTCATTGACTGCAGCGGGCTCTGTGACTGCAGCGGGCTCTGTGACTGCAGCGCGCTCTGTGACTGCAGCGGGCTCTGTGACTGCAGCGGGCTCTGTGACTGCAGCGGGCTCTGTGACTGCACTGCAGCGGGCGAAGAACGGGAGGCTCCCCTCTTCCTCCTCTTTCTCCTAGGTCGCGAAGCAGAGACCATCGCCGGAGCTGAGACGGGATGGGGAAGCTCAGCGGAAACCACCGCAGGTACAGCAGACTCAGCGGAGGAGGACTCTGACGCCGACTCCCACGACAGCCGTCTTCCTCGTTTTCCACGAAGACTGAAGGGGGTAGATGAAGTGCCAGGAGTCGTGAGGAAGCCAGCCTGGTCCCCAAGCGTCGCGACGCCTATAACACGACCCTCCGGGATCACCGGCAGACTAGCAGAGGGTGGAGAGCCCGTGGAAGAGGCCTGCAGATCCTCCCGGGAAAAGAGATCCCATAGACGGGCATAATCCCTCATGATCTGCTCACCCTGGGACGGGATAGGGCAAATGACCCGTTCACCGTTGGTTGGTGCGGACGACCAGCATCGCTTCCGGAACTCCGATTGGAAGGACATACTGTCTGCTGGGTTCTTTGTTGGTCGGTACATTCTGTCATGAAGTTGAGGAACGAACCCAAACGCAGACAATTTGCAGACACTAAACGTTTATTCTGACACAAACAGAAAACAAAAACCCACGAGGGGGCAAAACAGGACTGGAGCAGAGTACAACTAAACTAGGACACGATGACAAACAAGATACTGACTTGACAAGAAGCAAACTCACAATTAATTGAACAGGTTTTCAGGTTAAATACTCACAGGGAAATACACACAAAGTTAGACACACAAAGCTTGATCTGCTGTTTCTCCTGTACAGCAGATCAAGAAGAAAATAGTGCCATAATCAAGCTTAAGTATGTTCAGTGATGGTTTATTTTGTTGTAAAAAAATAAATAATTTATCTAATTTATATATAGCCGCTCGGATAAAACAGCTGATCTCATCGTCCAAATGTCATTCATGCACAAACTATTCATTGAGCACTAGCAAAAGTGTTTGTTTGGGAGTTGATGGCAGCAATCTTCCACTAAATTATGGCATGGTTCGTGTTTTCAACATGAATGAAACTGCGAAATGTCTTCTTTAATGTGAATTTTACATAAAACATAATAAACCTGTAGCCTATAAATATCGTTAATAATTCTGGCAAATAAATTTAAAAAAAATACCATATATCCCCCTTAAAACTGCACAACTGTATAGTAAAACATTAAATAATAAAAGTGATAGTAAATGCGTCTAAATTAGACTGACATGATTGTTACAAATCGCATTGTCTGGGGGCTCTGAAGAACTCAGAACTACTGTTAGCATAAAGTTATAAGGTAAAAATAACTGCCATTAAATTATAATATCTTACTACTATGCAATTAGATAAACTGTTCATTCATTACATCACTTTACCTCTGTCTTTATACCCTTGTTGTGTCCTCTTCTTTTTGGCACTGTATCTATCGCAGGCTATAATGCTAATTTAAATGTGTCATGAAAATTCGGCCATCCGTCACAATGAGTTAACTTTCACCGTGTCTAGACCTGGCGCGAGCTGCCAGGCCCAGGCAGTGCTTAAATGTGTTAAGCGCCCTCAAACGAAAGCAATGCTGTCTACATTGGATGCTGCGAGGGGCGACGCTACACAACAAATTACCAACAGTGAACTGATCGCGCGCGCTCTGTTTCTGGCGCACTTCAAGCACTCGCTGGGCGGGGGAAGATTGATGCGCCGGACCGGAGTCGGGGGACTTAGTTAAGTTTTTGTGGAGTTGTTTTGCTTTATTTTGTAGTATTTCGAATTAATGGTTTTAAAATAGTATTGGTAAAAAAAATCACTCGTTCACTCATTTTGGCGCGGCGCCCCTATTGAGTGGTGGCGCCCTTAGCATTTGCCTATACCGCCTATGCCACGGGCCGGCCCTGGTGAAACACTCAGTTTCAGTCAATCTCATGTTAATCTTGAGTACCTATAGAGTAATATTGCATCCATCATATCTCCAAAAAGTCTTTAGTTTTATTATATTTATAAAAGAAAGATAGGCTGTACCGAGTCTTTCCGGGAAAAGCCGAGCGGGTGGAGGCGTGTCATGTGGGCGGAGCTAAATAATCACGAGCGCGCAAAGTTTTAGAACATTTGTGTCTACTCGTGGTTTATGAAGACATGATTTGGTTTTACAATAAACAAACAGACACCTACAGTAGCCACCTAAACAAATGTATTTAAACAAACACACAACATACATCGCATGCTCCATAGATACATTAACTATTCGTGATCATGTTGTTTAGCCTACTTGCTGTGCTTAAGTTACACGCCGATAGACACACACAGATGATATTTGAAGCAGTTCTACTCACCGCCTGCGGTTCCAATGCAAGACCGTTAACCTTTAGTGTTGGGACTGCTCCATCCTTGAGAACTAAACGATTAGCAAATGCGGCTTCGAACTGGGCTTTGTTTTAAAAAAAAATCATCCTCGAAATGCATGGAACAAACAAGAACACTTGCACAACTGTGTTGATGTTCTGGAAAAACAAACTCCATCCACTGGTCCCTTAACGCTTGATTCTTTGGGAATCTGTGCAGTGTTGTCTTGCCTTGGCAACCGAAAACACACTTCTTTGGTGACATATCCCTGACAGAAGGCTTGACCTGCAAAAAGAAAAGAAAGAACGCTGCTATGAACCCTGCACAACCTGCAATCGCCTCCGCGAATCCTATGCAGCCTACAGCCGCCGCTGCGAATCCTACGCAACCTACAGCCGCCGCTGCGAATCCTATGCAACCTACAGCCGCCGCGGCGAATCCTATGCAACCTACAGCCGCCGCGGCGAATCCTATGCAACCCCCAGCCGACGCTTCCGCGAACCCCGCTTCCTCACTGGTTTGTTTCGCCAACCCCGCCTCCCGGCCAGCGGCATTCTCTGGTCGGGCGGAGGATTGCAATGGGTTTCTACTGCAATGCTCTCTAGCTCTTGAACAACAAATCCAGTTATATCCAACAGAGAAATCGAAGATTTCTTTCATTATTCAACAGTTATCTGGATCGGCATTAAGATGGGCTGAAACATTGTGGATGCAGGACACTGCAGTTACATCCTCAGTACAGAATTTCGTAAATCATTTCAAAGAAGTTTTTGGTCGTCCTGTAGAAGATTCCTCTGTTAGCGATAAACTGTTACAGTTACGCCAAGGTAAAAAATCTGTTTCTGAATATTCCGTGGAATTCCGTACGCTAGCCTCTGCAAGCGGTTGGAATGAAAAGGCTCTTCTCTCTGTCTATCGACGTGTACACCAAAGATCTCAGAGCTGTTATCGTGAAGTTCAACAATCAACTTTTGCACCACTTCCGAATTCCTTGGAACAATACCCAGAATCGACAGTGGAGAAGATGCAAGTGGATACTCATCGATTGTCTCAGGCTGAGCGTACTCGGCGCCGGGAATTAAAATTATGCTTGTACTGTGGAGTTGAGGGTCATTTCCTACGTTCCTGTCCTACGCGACCTCCTCGACTACTTGTGAGTTCGGTTTTCACGTCCCTTCCTGTAAGTTTCAAGTTTCAAGTTTACTTTATTTATATAGCACATTTAAAACAGTCGCAAACTGACCAAAGTGCTTCACAACAAGAGAACAGAACAAAAGAACATTAAATGAGCACAATCAACAATAAGGCACACAGTTTCTGGTCCATCAACGTTTCCATATTAGGCAATACTACAATACTAATATGCCAAAGAGAACAAATGAGTTTTTAAAAGAGATTTAAAAATGGTCAAACTCGGAGCCAATCGAATTTCCTCTGGTAAGTCGTTCCAGAGGCGCGGACCGATTACCGAAAAGGCACGGTCACCTCTGCGTTTAAGTCTCGAATGTGGAATTAAAATAAGATTCTGTTCTCCAGATCTTAAACTTCTTGAGGGGATATACTGATGCAGCAGGTCAGATAGGTAGCCAGGTGACTGAAAGTGCAGTGATTTAAAAACAAATAAAAGAATTTTAAAATGTATTCTAAATTGCACTGGCAACCAGTGAAGGGCCTTTAAAAGTGGAGTGGCGTGATCCCTTTTCTTCTTTTTCAACAGAAATATTGAGGCAGCATTTTGAACTAGCTGGAGACGGGCAATTTGGGCCTTAGAAATGCCACAGTATAACGAATTGCAATAGTCAAGACGTGACGTAATAAATGCATGCACTGCCATCTCCAAAGTCTTATCAGTAAGGAAATGTTTAATTTTTGCAAGTAGACGGAGCTGGTGAAAACTGGACCCAACTACTGAAGAAATCTGTTTATCAAATTTTAAAGAGTCATCCAGGATAACACTCAGATTCCATGCCTGCGAGGACCTAAAAGTCGATAGTGACCCCAAATCCAGGTTAAGTGTTTTCGTATTTTCAGAAGGGCCAAAAACAATTACTTCAGTTTTCTCCTTATTTAAGGATAAAAAATTTAGAGATAACCAGGATTTAACCTCATCTAGACAAGAGGAAAGAGCAGTCATGGCCAATCGATCATTTTTTTCTGAAAGGCAAATAGATTTGGGTATCATCGGTGTAAAAATGATACGACACACCATGTTTTCTAAAAATAGATCCCATACCCCTTTTCCACCAACAAGAACCGGGTGCTGGTTCAGAGCCAGAGCCAGAGCTGGTTCGGAGTTGGTTCGACTGACAAGCTTACTAAGAACCGGTTTGCCTTTCCACCGGCTAGAGAGCCACAACAGAGCCAGATCTTTCGTCACTGCATACGTCTCATGTTGCCCAGCAACGCTAGTGCGGTAGCGCCAAACACAAACACAAACACGCCAGGCTTGTTCAAGATGCATCGGCTTCTCGCAGATCGATCGCTGCATGACATCAAAGCATTACGAAAGCGATCCAAAAGCACAAGGAGTCGTATGATCTCCAAACACTCCTGCAGCTCCGATCGGTCTGCGCCGCTCCGATGCATCTCGAACAAGCCATCAACAATAACGGACGTTGCGTTACTATGGATGCTCATGGGTTTGCAAAAATACATCAGAATCCAACGTGTTTGTGCAGCTCGCCGTAACTTACATAGACGGATATTATAATCAAGCTGCTATTAGCTCGACTAGCTGCTATTTAAAAATGGCGGTCACAAGTTTCTATTCGTCTTGTTGGTCACGGTAACCCCGCCCCCAGCCCCTGACGCAAGCGGTTATTACTTGGCTCTGTTCTAGACCAGCAATGATTTGGTGCTACTTAAGAACCAATTTTCCTGGTTCGGAGCTGGTACTTTGCGTGTGGAAAAACAAAGAACCGAATTGAAACTAGGCTCTGGCTCCGAACCAGCACCAGCTCTGCCTTGGTGGAAAAGGGGTACCAGAGGCAGCATATATAATGAAAATAGAGAGGGGGCCAAAATCGAGCCTTGAGGAAGGCCACATGGGAGAGGAGCAGTAGAAGATAAAAATTCTCCTGTCCTAACCACAAATTTCCTGTCAGATAAAAATGACTGGAACCATTTTAGAACTGTACCAGAAAGACCCACCCAAGATTTCAGTCTTTCAATTAATACCGAATGGTTAACAGTGTCAAAAGCAGATGATAGATCTAAAAGAACGAGGACCACAGAGCTACCCGTATCAGTTGCCAAATAAATGTCATTTAACACTCTCAGAAGGGCTGTTTCAGTGCTGTGGGCAGTTTTAAAACCAGATTGAAAATGTTCAAACAAAGTATTTGCAGCAAGGAAGGATTGTAGTTGAAAAAACACAATCTTTTCCAAAACCTTGGAGATAAAAGGCAAAACAGAGATAGGGCGATAGTTTTTTAGAATAGACAGATCAAGTGAAGGCTTCTTTAGGAGAGGTATGACAGTTGCCACTTTCAGAAAAGCAGGAACCACCCCAGTTAAAAGACATTTATTTAAAAACGACATTAGACCTGGCTGAGTCAATAACTGGCTCAGTTAAAAACTGAGTCAATAATTTGCTTTAAATACCTAGGGTGAATAACATCATATGAAGAAAAAGAAGGTTTCAGCTTGGCAACGATGTCACTGAGTGTCAGAAGGGAGACAGGTTCAAAGACATCCCACGATATAGACAACTGTGGATGGAGAGGCAGCTCAATAGAGGGAGTATGAGAAACCGGTCCTAGATTAACTGCTTTATCCTTAAAAAACCTCAAGAAGCTTTCAGAAAGAGCAGCAGAGGCAACAGACAGAGTATTGACTGGAGGGTTAACAACAGAATTAATAACAGAAAACAGGACTTTAGGTTTAGAGTGATTATGTAAAATTAAATTTGAAAAATAGGTTGCCTTAGCCGATTTGGCGGCTCTCTGATAAGCCAGTAAACTATCTTTAAATAACTGTAGAGAAATGTGGAGATTATCCTTCTTCCATTTACGCTCAGCCTTTCTACAAGCTTGCCTTAGCACCCGAATCTCAGCGGTAAGCCACAGTTCAGATTTATATTTGTGCTTAAGAGGCCTTAAAGGAACAGTCTCATTCAGTACATCAAGCCATGCGCTATTTAACAAACTCAGGTGTTCATCCGCGTCCATATCCGCTAACGGAGACTCCAGGAGTAGATGAGAACAAGATTTAAAAAAGCACTGACTGTATCAGCTCCATTAATGATACCTGTGATTTTAAAATCCACGAATTTCCATATTTCTGTCACAGCCATCGTGGACTCCGGCTCAGCAGGGGACTTCATTTCCGGAAACCTCTGTAAGAAGCTCCAGCTCCAGAAATCCAACACCTCCAAGCCATACTCAATCCATGCAGTAAAGGGTGAAACCATCAATAAGGGGTACGTAACATCTCAGATAACACCCATCATATTATGTGTTGAAGATACACACCATGAACTATTTAACCCATTTGTGCTAGAAAACAGTCAGACTGATATCATACTTGGTCGTCCATGGCTTATACGACACCAACCTTCCTTTGATTGGAAATCGGGCAAGATTCTGACACGGGTTTGCAAAGGTTCTTCGACTGATTCAGAGTTTCCAAGCTC
Organism: Rhinichthys osculus; assembly: GCA_029959095.1. Taxonomy (NCBI): domain Eukaryota; kingdom Metazoa; phylum Chordata; class Actinopteri; order Cypriniformes; family Leuciscidae; genus Rhinichthys; species Rhinichthys osculus. The sequence goes on along the minus strand of JARWKJ010000013.1, from coordinate 3,761,627 downwards.
GCCCATAGCCGAATTACCAGAATCTCTTCCAGTGAGTTCAACGTCCATCGAGAGTCCCACTGAAAACCTGTCAGTGTCATTCCCTTCATGTTACTCCTCGTACACCAATGTGTTCAATCCCGTTGCAGCGTCCAAGTTTCCTCCACACCGACCTTGGGATTGTGCCATTGACTTGATTCCTGGAGAGTCCATTCCCAAGGGCCGGATTTATTCTTTGTCCATCCCCGAACAAACGGCCATGCAACAATACGTCGAAGAGGCTCTACAACAGGGGTATATCCGACCATCCACTTCACCTGCTGCTGCTAGCTTTTTCTTTGTTCCTAAGAAGGATGGAGGGTTACGTCCATGTATAGACTACAGAATGCTTAATAGGATCACGGTAAAGTTCAGCTACCCACTCCCGTTGGTCCCATCCGCTCTCGAACAACTCAAAGAAGCCAAAATATTCACTAAACTTGATCTAAGGAGTGCATATAATCTCGTTAGAATACGAGAGGGGGATGAGTGGAAGACAGCGTTCATCACTCCCGCAGGGCACTATGAGTATCTGGTGATGCCATTTGGACTTGTAAACGCCCCATCGGTCTTCCAAAGTTTCATGGACGAAATATTCCGAGACTATCTGAATCGTTTTGTGATAATCTATATCGACGACATCTTGATCTTCTCAAAGGATCCTGTTGAACATCAACGCCACGTCTCTCTTGTACTCCAGCGTCTCCAAGAGTTTTCTCTGTTCCTGAAAGCAGAAAAATGTACATTCCATCAAGCCTTCGTTGAATTTCTGGGATACAATCTAAGCGAACGAGGAGTGGAGATGCATGACCGTAAGACCAAAGCCATCACCTCCTGGCCCACCCCTCAATCCGTAAAGGAGTTGCAACGGTTCCTGGGGTTTGCTAACTTTTATCGAAGATTCATCGACCAATATAGTATGTTAACGGCTCCACTAACTTCTCTCCTGAAGGGAAAACCAAGGTCCCTACTCTGGAACTCTGATGCTGAACATGCTTTTCAGTCTCTCAAGAACCCATTCACTACAGCTCCTTTGCTTCGTCATCCAAATCCTGAAAAGGTATTCATCGTTGAGGTAGATGCTTCTACAACTGGGGTAGGAGCAGTCCTATCACAGTACCAAGACTCATCTTCAAAATCTATGCCTTGTGCATTCTTCTCCCACAAATTATCCACCGCTGAGAGTAACTACGATATCGGCAACCGAGAACTTCTGGCTGTCAAGCTTTCCCTAGAAGAAAGGAGACATTGGTTGGAAGGAGCCAAACATCCGTTTCTTGTCCTTACTGATCACAAAAATCTCCATTATCTGAAGGAAGCTAAAAGACTCACTCCACGTCAAGCCAGATGGGCCCTTTTCTTTACTCGTTTTCACTTCCAAATATCCTACCGTCCTGGTTCGAAGAACATCTGAGCAGATGCCCTGTCACGTCTCCATGCCCCCGAAACGATCCTAGAAGAGCCTGACACAATTCTGCCAGATAAGTTGTTTATCAATTCCATCCAGTGGGACATCAATGAGCAACTCCTTGAAATTTCACAACACCAGCCTAGTCCGCCAGAATGTCCAGCTGGAAAGATCTACGTACCTGAAAACTTCAGAACTTCTTTAATTTCCTCCGCCCACTCATCCGTTGGAACAGGTCACCCTGGTATAAGCAAAACATGTTCAGTCCTCCAAACCCGTTACTGGTGGCCAAACATGCAGCACGACATCAAAACCCTTATCCAGGGATGCATCCTATGTGCCATGACTAAGAATCCACGTCACTTACCTGCTGGAAAACTCATGCCTCTACCCATTCCTCACCGACCATGGTCCCATATTGGAGTTGATTTCGTAACAGACCTACCACCCTCCGATGGACATACTGGTATCCTTGTGGCCATTGATCGCTTTTCTAAGGCCTGCAAGTTAATCCCTCTTAAAAGCATGCCTACAGCCTTTGTCACCGCAGAACTATTGATGGAGCATGTCTTTCGTAACTATGGCATACCAGAGGATATTGTGTCCGACAGAGGACCCCAGTTCATTTCCAAGGTGTGGCGGGCATTCTTTGCCTTAATGAACGTAACCGTCAGTTTAACCTCGGGCTATCACCCGCAATCAAACGGTCAAGCAGAACGAAAGATCCAAGATGTCAGTCGGTTCCTTCGTACCTTTTGCCATTCAAACCAGAACATCTGGAGTCGATACCTAGTGTGGGTAGAGTATGCCCAAAACTCCCTCCGGCAGACATCCACAAACCTAACACCATTTCAATGTGTACTTGGTTACCAACCCCCATTGTTTCCTTGGTCTGGTGAGCCCTCTGAAGTACCCACGGTCAATACATGGTTCCAAGACAGCGAAAGAGTATGGAACCAGGCACACCATCATCTCCAGCAAGCTCTGAATCGACAAAAACGCTTTGCAGATACTCACCGCCGCGACGCTCCTGAATGCCAACCAGGACAATTAGTTTGGGGAGGGGGGGGGGGGTAGTGTCAGGGACCAATCACGCTCGGTTCCGTCCACCACACAGAGATCGCTCTCTCCAGAGTACTAATCACCCACACCTGGTCACTATCAACAACCTCATTAACCAACACTTAAAACACTCACGATAGCTCCAGTCTATGTCAAGCCTCCAACAGGAACTGACCTTATCCCGTTGTATCCTGAACCATTGCTTCCCCTGAGTTTCCCCTGATGTAACGTATACCCTTTTGAGAATCACTAACCTTTGTGACTTTGTGTTGCTGTCTCCAGATCTGATCTTTTGACGTCTGTGATCCAGTGTTCTCCTGAGTTTCATATTCTCATCGAAGCCGTTTGACTCCGATCATATCTGATTGTAAGAAGATAAGGATTAACGAACTGAGACTGTGTTGTTTCAACTTTCCTCAAGTTATGTGGCTTACCTGCTGTTTCCCCCGCACCGAGAGATCTTCACAGAAGCTGTATCTGAATTCACAGTATTCTCCTTGCACGTTTGTCACCTGTAAATAAAGTTGTGAAGATTCACTTACCTCGATCTCCGTGTCTGAATCCTGACAGCTACATGTATATGTCGGAGAGCTTCTCAAATTCTTCAGCAAGCTTTGATTTTCTCAGCTCACTAACTTTTCCGAAAATTGATGAAGGCCATGCCAACAATTTAGGTGGTCCAATCACTGAGTTGGAGATACAAGAGGCGATTAAATCTATGCAATCTGGAAAGTACCCTGCCCAGATGGCTTCACAACTGAGTTTTACAAATCTTTTCTCTACTCACTAACCCCTACCTTAGCAAGGCTATACAATGATTCTTTTAAGGAAGGCCACCTCCCTCAGACCTTATGTGAGGCTTCCATTTCCCTGCTTCTTAAGAAAGATAAGGACCCCACCGCATGTGGCAGTTATAGACCAGTATCACTCCTTAATGTTGATTTAAAGATTTTAGCTAAAGTCTTATCCTCTCGTCTTTAATTGGTACTACCATCTTTAATTTGCCTAGATCAGACAGGTTTTACACCAGGGAGACATTCGTTCTTCAATACTAGGAGGCTTCTTAATATTCTCTGTTCTCCCCCATCTGAGTCACCGGAAATAATTCTGTCTTTAGATGCCGAGAAGGCATTCGACAGAGTTGAATGGGATTATTTATTTTTTATTTTAGAGAAGTTCGGGTTTGACGCTAATTTTATTTCTTGGATTCAACTTCTTTATTCATCACCGGTTGCTTCTGTACACACTAATGGCTTGCATTCACCCCTTTTTTCTCTACAGCGCGGGACACGTCAGGGCTGCCCCCTCTCCCCTTTACTTTTTAACCTCGCTATAGAGCCTCTAGCTATTTGGCTTCGTAGCCACAATGGTTTTAAGGGAATATCGCGTTATGGCTCAGTTCATAAACTTTCTCTCTATGCTGATGACCTTTTACTGTATATCTCTAACCCTATCTCCTCCTTGCCAGTAATTTGAGACATTCTAGATAAATTCAGCCGTGTCTCCGGTTACAAGATAAATTTGCAAAAAAGTGAACTATTTTTTGTCAACCCTGAGGCCAGTAAGCTCTCATACTCAATTTTTCCCTTTAAGATAGCTTCAGGTGGATTTAAATACTTGGGGGTTTCTTTCACAAATTCATATAAGCATCTATTTGAGAAGAATGTTCAACCGCTGGTCGATAAAACCAAGTTAGACATGTCTAGATGGACTTCACTTCCTTTATCTCTTGTGGGTCGCATTAATCTAGTTAAAATGGTTATTTTACCCAAATTCCTTTATCTTTTTCAACATTTTCCAATTTGCATTAATAAGTCTTTTTTTTTTACAAAATTTGATGGTATTTTGCGTTCATTTATCTGGGGAAACAAACCGGCGCGACTCAAGAAATCAGTTCTTCAGCTCCCCAAGTCTAAAGGAGGACTTACACTTCCCAACTTTCAACAATATTACTGGGCTTGTAACATTGATTCTTTATTGGAACATTTCTGTCCACACTGATAAATGCCCCCCTTGGGTCCATTCAGAGATTGCCTCAACTAAAGGCACTTTGTATTCTGTTATTTGTTTTCAACTTCCCTTAGCTATTAGTAAAATATCAACTAATCCAATTGTCACTAACACTATCAACATTTGGGTCCAGTTTAGGAAACATTTTGGTTTACACAGAACTTCTATTCACACACCTATCTTAAATAATCATCTTTTCTCCCCGTCTTGCTCTGATCCTGCTTTTCGAATCTGGTCAGTTAACGGACTTGTCGAGCTGAATGATTTGTATAAAGATGGGGTGTTTGCATCCTTTTCGTCTTTGTCCGCTAAGTACAATCTGCCCAATAGTCATTTGTTTCGTTTCTTCCAGATTAGACACTTTGTTCAGAAGCTGTTTCCCCACTTTCCCAACCGTCCGCCTGAATGCCCTCTTGAACATTTTCTCACTTTAGGTGCAGGCCAGAAACATCTAATTTCAGTTATTTACAACTTAATAAGTACACTTAATGTAGACCCTACTGTTTCTCTGAGAGAGTTGTGGGAGAATGACCTGGGTGTTTCTATTACCGATGATCAATGGGACGAAATTCTAAGATTAGTCCAATGCTCTTCCATATGTGCCAGACATGGCCTATTGCAATGTAAGGTGCTCCACCGAGCTCATCTAACTAATGCCATATTGGCAAAAAATTTCCCAGATGTGAGTGATGCTTGTCATCGTTGCAAGCAGTCTCCTGCTAATCATCTTCATATGTTCTGGAGCTGTCCTCGGATGACAGACTTTTGGTCCAATGTTTTTGATACACTTAATAATGCTCTTAACATAGAGTTGGACCCCAACCCCCTGACTGCTCTTTTTGGCATTCCTTCGAGACCTGACTTGTCTATCTTATCTCGCCAGGTTATTGCCTTTACTTCTGTTTTAGCTAGACGAGCCATTCTTCTCAAATGGAAACATGTGACTCCCCCATCGCACGACAGGTGGATCCAAGAAGTTTTTAGCTGTATAAACCTTGAGAAGTTAAGATTTTTTCTTTCAGGATCCCTTAAAACTTTTCAGAAGACCTGGGAACCTGTGTCCTAGACTACATAAAAGGTTTACTTTGTTCTCCTGACACTAATGCTATTACACAATAATTGACTGCTACTGGAACGAGGAAGGACCATTACTAGAGAGAGGAATGTTTATTCTAATCAATTTATTTTCTATTATTATTATTATATATATATTATTTTTTTGTGGGTGGGAGGGTTCTGGAAGGGTTTAAATTGAGACAGTCTGTAATTTCTTATTTTTAATTGAATGTATCATTATGTGTTGTCTTGTTAAATACCAATAAAAAATTTAAAAATAAACTTAAACAAAACTCAGCTAATACTATTCACCCAGACATGAGCAATATATGTTTATAATCATTTAAGTTTGTACTTTTAAATTATCTAATTTAAAACAAAAATTCTCTGTTTTTGTAATCTATATAAAAAGAGAGAAGTGTCAGCCGTTCTCATTATCTTTCTCTCAGCTCATTTTCCTAATGTGACACGCCCACGGAGAGCGAGCGCTATTCAAACGCTAATGCTCTGAAGCAACACATTGAGACGTGTAAACGCCCACATAAACTCGGTAAACACACTATATTTAGTCAGATTAATGTACTGTCGTCTTTGGCGGCTGTGAGGAATAATCCTGGGACATTTACCTACCTCAAAACAAGTGCTGGTTTATTTTCACTTCGAGGAACGAGCTGAGCTGTAAGTGTTTTATTCTTGTGCTTTGTTCTAATCGCGATATATAATAACGTTAGTGTCTGTAAACGCAAAAATAGCCTACTGTTTAAATTTGAATCATGTTTCTGTGTGTGTGTGTGTGTGTGTGTGTGTGACTAGTTTTGGACAGATTGTAAAGTTTTAACTCTAAAATAGACATCAAATAAGCCTTTGTTAGCAGTTTCTGCTCATATGTTAAATATATAGTATGTTTTGTCAATAAACTAATCAACTAAGATGTTATAGTGTTTGTTCCAATGCAAGCTACAGTATAACAAAATAATGAATCCTTAACTTTAAAATATGTATGATAAAATGTATTTGCCTACCAAGACATTTTTGGAAAAAGACAATTTTCTTTTCAAGTAGTTTACAACTCTAACTTTGAACCAATTCTGTAGAATGGCCCATATAGCCTATTTGAACAGGATTTGTTTCCAGGTTTGACTAAAAATGTGCTTTTGACTTTCATTTATATTTTGATTTTATATATATATATATATATATATATATTAGTGCTGGGCAACGATTATATTTTTTAATCGCGATTAATCGCATGATTTTCTGCGATTAATCGCGATTAATCGCAGTATGCACAAAATTCAATAATGAATTCAAAAGTAGTGTATTGCGTACTACTTTTATTTTAAAAGTACTGCTATGAACAAAAGTGCAATAACATTTGGTTTTCAAACACTTTAAACTAATAAGGTCCTTTTTTATAGCAGTTAAAGTTTCTAGTAAATCTTAACTTAAACATTAATATAATCAAATTAAATAAAACCAGAACTATTTGCCACTGCCAGGGCATTAACATGTTGTTTAGTTTGTTATATAAAAAAAAAAGTTTTTTTGGAGAATCTTAGTAAAAGAAACAACAGAAAAAAAAAACACTTTCAGTGATACAGGTTGAGTACTTATACAATGACAAAATTAACTGCATTTATCCATTCCTCCAACTTTACATTTACTTACACATCTGCACCAAGCCAGTTGCTAAGACAAACAAGGTCATTAACATTTTCAGATGATAAAGAAACTCTCTTCTTCTGTACAATATGACCAGCAAGAGAAAACAACCTTTCACAGGGTACAGATGTTGCAGGTGTGGCCAAATACTTCTGTGCAATGGAGGCCAGCCTGCTGTGTGAGCCTGCATGTTTGGACCACCACTGTAACGGACAGGCCTCTGTACTGATGGTGGGCTCTGCTCTGTATCGACGCACACTGTTCTCAACTGAGTCTTCCTCGTGTTCAGAATCAGACTCTGATGAAGCAGCCAATAGGGCAAACTTTCTCTTGGTTGGCTTTGCTGTTGTTGCTTCCACAGGTTTCTCTGCAACAACCCTCTGTTTCTTGAGTAAGTTAGTCACTGAGGCCCACACCTCACCTCTCTCAGCTCTGGGTATACACTTGAGGTCCTTGAATCTCGGGTCCAATGCGGTAGCAATCTTCAGATATGCAATGTTGGCATTTTCCTTGCGTGTCTCCAGGTCTGTTCTGAATGTAGTCTTGAATTTGACCACATAGGCAGGGTCATCGTCTGAGCTCTCCATCACCCGAAAGAGATGGCATAAAGCAGGCAGAACCACAGAGCATGAAACATACTTTTCTCCTCCCAGAAGTTCAGTCACATACCTGCAAAAAAAAAAAATCAAAACCCATTTCACCCAAATATTTTGCATTCGCTTATAAAAATCTCCTCTACATATTTATGCTATATTTACACACACACACACAATTCATGCTATATTTACACACACACACACACACACACACACACACACACACACACACACACACACACACTCTCTATTTCTCTCTCACATGCACTCAGACAGGACAGTGAGAAATATATGATGTAAAATACCTGCAGGGCTCCAGTAGCATTTCCAACCTCTGTAGTTTGTCCATTTCAGCTGTAGTTGGCATGGCGATCTTGGTGTTGTGTGCGGTGAGGACATCTCTCAGTGGTTGTTCGTTTCTGCGGACACTTTTTATCATGTCCAGAGTCGAATTCCATCTGGTTGGAATGTCTTGTATAAGCGACTCCTTCTTTTGTTCATGTTCAATTTGTTTTTGTTCTAATTCTGCACCACTTGCTGGACTGTGTTTGAAATGGCCCACAACTTTTCTGCATTTGGCCAGGACATTGTCAAACGCACTGTTGTGCAGAGATACTGTGACAGAACGCTGGAGACTGTGCGCGACGCAGGGGACGTGTTCAAAAGGCAGATGTCTCGCAGCAGCGATCATATTTCTTGCACTATCTGTGCTAAGTGAGCTGACTTTATTTGAAACGTTCCACAGCTGTGCAACGTGAATAAAATGTTCAGCGCACGTTTCAGCAAAATGTCTATCTTGCGTTTTCATTACTGTCAGAGCATGTGATTGCAGTTCCCACTGTTCATCAATGTAATGCACTGTAACTCCGAGGTAATTATGGTTGCCCAGCGATGTCCAGTAGTCTCCGGTGAGGGCAACAGTTGGTGCACATTGTAACGCCGTCGCCTTTGTAGTCCTCTCCTTTTCATACAATTCGTGAATTCTTCGTGTGATGGTGCGTCTTGTGGGAGGCTCATATGTGCAGTCATTCGTTGCGATCCTAAGAACGTTCTTCAGACCGACATCTTCCACAATACTAATCGGCCTGCAGTTTGTGGCTACCCACTTCGCTATGGCATTTGTTAGCTTGTCTTTCTTTTGTTTATCCATAGTTCTCCCACACGCTGCATCCAGCGTAGTCTGCCGAAGCCTCCCTTCACTGTTTTTTTGGGTGGGTGATTTTCTGGCATCGACAGTGTGAACTGCATTTAAGTGATACTTCAGACTCGAAGTACTCCGATGATAAGAAAATTCAGCTTTGCAGTGGTTACAAATAACTTTGCTTCTATCATCTCTGCCGTCCGGAAGAGATTTAAAATTAAAATGTCCATTTAAGAGTTCGGTACCTTTTTCCATTTTTCTGTCCGCATCAGATATTTTATGTTCCGCGCTGCAGAAGTCAAGGCTCACCACAAATGCTCTCATTGGTTGAGACGCGTGATGACGCCCATACCAAGCCAGTACTAATCAACATTCCACCCCTCCTGTTAGTCTGTGTATTCAGAGGCAGTGAGCAACGGACTTTCAAAATAATAATAAAAAAAAAACTGCGTTAACGTGCGATAAAAAAATTGTCGGCATTAATTAATAAATGCGTTAATGCGATAATAACGCGTTAACTTGCCCAGCACTAATATATATATATGTATATGTATGTATGTGTGTGTGTGTGTGTGTGTATATTGTCCTTGCATTCTTTCTTGTGTGACACACCTGAATGAAAGGCTCATTATTATGCAGGTCTTTCTCTTCTTGAACCACCTAATTATTCACAATGGGGTTGGGCCGTGGTTTCGCGAAAATTCAAGGCATGCTAGATGGGCGTCTGTGCGAAATACGGGACTCAGCAGACAAAGTACACAGCGACCTTCAGGAAAAGAGGCAAAAATTGTGCGAACTCGGATCACGCCAAGACGGATTTGAAGAAGCCATTGTGAGTCTGCGTGAGGACATCGCGGACAGTAAAAGGCATGCGGAGTGTGAAATACTTTGAAAGATAAGGTCGATGATCTTGAAAATCGCTCCAGGCGTAACAATTTACGCCTCGTTGGCTTTCCTGAAGGGGTAGAAGGGAGAGACGCAGTGTTGTTTGTGGAGGAATGGCTTCCAAAAATCAACGGTGTTGATCAGGGGCGCTGTCACGGTGTGGGTTTCTTGTCATGTTTAGTGGTTCCCTGTCTGTCTATTAGTCTTCCCAGGTGTTTCCCGTTAACCACGCCCCCTTGTTATCCTGTTTAGATCGTTTGCCCTTGTATTTAAGCCCTGTGTTTTAGTCCAGTCCTTGTGAGTTCTTGTTGTTGTAATGTTGATGCTGGTTATTCTGTTCCTGAGTCCTGTTCCCTGTCTGAGTCCTTGTCCAGTTTGGAGTTTGTTTAATAAAGTGTGCTGCAAGTGGATCCTGCTTCTTCCTTGTCTCAACCACATCATAACAGAATACTTCGCCACTTCAGATCCAGCAGCCGAGAAGAAACCGAGACCCACCATGGACCCACTAATCAGTCTCTTCCGCCTCAGCCAAGGTAACTGATCTATAGAGGAATATGTTGAAGAATTTTGTGAGCTCTGCCATGGGGTAGATTTGAACGATGCAATCTTAAAGGATAGTTTCCGACATGGGCTTGAGGACATGTTAAATTATCTCATGCCTGATAACACCCCTCAATGGACTCCATGTCAATATATTGAATTCGCCCTGAGACTAAGCGGCTCATCCTTTTCTGTGGGCCCTGCGGATGAGGGTTCCCATGAACTTCTAACACCCACTGAACCAGAGTACTGCTACACCTCAACTGCTTCCCCGGACTATCGTCACATCTCAGCAGAGCTTCACGTCAGCCACGTCCAGCCAGAGCTTCACGTCAGCCACGTCCAGCCAGAGACTGTTCACGTCACGTCTGCCCAGCCAGAGACCGTTCACGTCATGTCTGCCCAGCCAGAGACTGTTCACGTCACGTCTGCCCAGCCAGAGACCGTTCATGTCACGTCTGCCCAGCCAGAGACCGTTCACGTCACGTCTGCCCAGCCAGAGACCGCTCACGTCTGCCCAGCCAGAGACTGTTCACGCCACGCATGCGCCGTCTGAGCCCTCAGTGACCGCAACACTGGCCATTATGGCCACAGCCATGTGGTGTGTATGGGCTACGCACACACTTGAGCTGGTGTCCGCTGATCCTGCGCCAGAGCCCGTTGATCCTGCGCCAGAGCCCGCTGATCCTGCGCCAGAGCCCGCTGATCCTGCGCCGGTGTCTGTTCCTACTGATGACCCCATGGCTGCCCCAAGAAAATTTTGGGGGGGGGGGGGCAGTAGGACCCTGGATGGGACTGTGAAGGCCGCACCGCCATGGCCGCCCGAAGGGTCTTCTCCGCCGTGGCCGCCCGAAGGGTCTTCACCGCCGTGGCCGCCCGAAGGGTCTTCTCCGCCGTGGCCACCCGAAGGGTCTTCTCCGCCGTGGCCGCCCGAAGGGTCTTCTCCGCCGTGGCCGCCCGAAGGGTCTTCACCGCCGTGGCCGCCCGAAGGGTCTTCTCCGCCGTGGTCGGTCGAAGGGTCCTCTCCACCATGGCCACCCGAAGGGTCTTCACCGCCGTGGCCGCCCGAAGGGTCTTCTCCGCCGTGGCCGCCCGAGGGGTCTTCACCGCCGTGGCCGCCCGAGGGTCCGACAGCTCCGCCCTGGATGCTCGAGGGTCCACAGCCTGCTCCGCCCTGGTCACGCCCTCAGCCTGCTCCGCCGTGGACACGCCCACAGCCTGCTCCGCCGTGTCCACGCCCTCGGCCTGCTCTGTCATGGACACGCCCACAGCCTGCTCCACCCAGGCCGCCTGCACGTCCAGCTCCGCCCACGTTCCATGGCCCAGGTCCGCCCACATTCCATGGCCCATGCCCGTCATTGCAAGGCCCTGGTCCCGTTCCCTGCGCGGACCTGGCCCTCCATCCCTCCCCCAAGTCCGCCTCCGCTTCTCCGCCCTCCTGAACTTTTGGGTGTTTTATGGGCGTCAGGAGCCGCTCATAGGGAGGGGGCTATGTCACGGTGTGGGTTTGTCTTGTCATGTTTAGTGGTTCCCTGTTTGTCTATTAGTCTTCCCAGGTGTTTCCCGTTAACCACGCCCCCTTGTTATCCTGTTTAGATCGTTTGCCCTTGTATTTAAGCCCTGTGTTTCAGTCCAGTCCTTGTGAGTTCTTGTTGTTGTAATGTTGATGCTGGTTGTTCTGTTCCTGAGTCCTGTTCCCTGTCTGAGAATTTGAAAACTCATCATCCAACACTTCTGTCGTCAACGAGTTCGGAGTGAGACTGTAGGTACATTGTAAATTGTAACGGGATCTATGGATATGTGAGCTCCGAATAGCTGTAAGAATGAACAATAAGGAATCTGTTAAATTGTCTATCTTACCATTCTATCTAAGTTGTTCTCTGAAATAGTTCTGTACAGTTTTTACTTAATAATTTTTCTTGCCCAGCAGATGGCGTAGTCAGCGTTTATTCAGTGGATGTATGTGGGTAGCTTTAGCTTGAAGTTGCGCATGTTCAGTACGCAACGTTACGCGTGTGGTTTTTTGGGGGGGGAGGGGAGGGGAGGGGATGGGAGGTGCCATTTTCTTGCTTTTTTTTTTCTCGATCGATTTGCGTTGCTTTTATTTTATTTTGACTTATAACTGAAAGAGATAAATATAAGTATTTGTCCTGGAATGTTAATGGCATTTATAACAATTTAAAACGAAAGAAAATACTGTTGTTTTTAAAGAAAAATAAGATAGACATTGCTCTTTTACAAGAGACCCATTTGACTGAGGAGGATCATTGTAAGCTATCAGTGGCCTGGACAAGTCTTTTTTGCTTCATATAGTTCTCACTCAAGAGGGGTTGCTATTCTGATAAACCGCAGAGTGCCTTTTGTTTTGGAACATGTGGTCAAAGACCACTGCGGAAGATTTATTGTCCTTAAAGGATATATTGCATCTGAAAGTATCACAAAAGCAAATGTGTATGCCCCCAATCAAGATAAACCTCAATTTTTCCATAATTACCATTTCAAACTTTTTTTGCCTTGTACAATCATTGGAGGTGACTTTAATTTGGTCCTAGACCCATCAGACAGATCACCTGTTAAATGTTCTGCCTTGACACCATTAGCAAGAGCTGTGAAACACATGATGTCTGAATTAGAGCTGATAGATATTTGGAAGACTTTACATAAGACCCAACAAGATTTCTCTTTTTATTCCTGGCCACATAACAGTTTTTCTAGAATTGACTTTTTTCTTTTGCACAAAACACAGGAATACTTAGTTGACTCATGTGAATACCTTCCACGGACCTTATCTGATCACTCCCCATTAGTCCTTACGGTTAATGCTCCCACTACCGGAACACATCTTAGAAGATGGCGATTTAGTAACTATCTCCTCAATGACCTTGACTTTATAGCTTTTTTAAATGACAATATAGAAAGTTTTTTTAACTTTATTGTGGGCTCTGCTCCTCCAGGGGTGGTTTGGGAGTCATTAAAGGCCTATCTAAGGGGAATAATTGTATCATACTCATCTGGTAAAAAGAAAAAATATCTGAGACAACTGAATCTACTTTCTAAAGACATCAAAAAATTGGAACAGGATTGTTCTGTCCGTGGAGATGAAAATATGTTTCAGAAACTAAGCTCACTGCGGCTTGAGTACGATACACTGTCCACTAAAGAAGCAGAGTGTGTCCTCCTTAGATCCAAATAGGGCTGTCACGATGTTAGATTTTTCACACCACGGTTATTGTGGCCAAAATAATTCACGATATCGATATATCGCGATATCTATAGAAACCTTGGGGGAAAAAATGTCAAATCAGTCAAATTCATTTTTACTTTGTTTATTTAATTTTTCTTTTGTTGCATTTTTACTTCTTGCGTTCTTATATTTGAATGCACATTTTTGTGAAGTAAGACAAGCATGTTAATTATATCTGGTTTCAAACTGGAGCGAAACACTGTCTGAATGTTTCCTGAAGAACTGAAAAGCTCTTAAACCTATTGTTGCGCCGGTGCAAGTCATGCAGATTTGAACAAAACAAATCAAGTGCAAATACAAAAATAAGACGAGTAAAGAAAACGGGGTAGCCTACTTAATAATCACCCCTATTTAAACAAATGAAAACAAAAACCCGCTGTTAACAGGTTAATGTCACATTTCCCATTCCATGACTAGTAAAATAATCGCATATTTACTCTCGTGAGTTTACTACTCTCATATCACACGGAGATGGGTAAAAAGGTTGGTGGCTAAACATTCTGCAGATTGGGCTTAAGGGGGTCGCACACCGGACGAGAAGCGCAGCTCCGCACCGCGTCGCGTGTAGCACACCTGACGTGCACTTTCTCAGTTCATGGCCAGCAATATTGTTATGTTTAAGGACATTATGAAATTAAGATCATGTCTGTACTATGTTATGATTGTACTGTACAATTAAATACAATCGTTGCTAAGTCTGCAGTCTGAACACTTTCCCTCAGTCAGAGCGCATCCGTTAACTGAATGATTTGAGAATCTCACCTGAAAATCCGAGCCGTTGCTGGGCGTTGCGGACAGACGCCGAATGGTGCCGGTGGTGTGTGTAAACTCCTAGAAAATAATGTGTTCGAATTTTAAAGAATTCTCTGCGCTTCTCGTCCGGTGTGCGACCCCCTTTAAAGTGCTGTTTTCTTTGAAGCCGAAGAACTCCCATACCAGAGTGGCTGCGCGGGCACGCGCTGCGTCTTCTTCTCATTTGATAGATGTCAGCGGGTGCAATACTGCCACCTCAACTGGCGCTGGAGTATACGTGTCATGTCATCATAAAAGTCCTATTCATTTTAAACATCGTGGTTATCGCCAATACCGGTATATTGCCACACTCTAAATTAACACGATGTCGGTATTTCAAGCTTTGAATATCACGATTATCGTCAATACCGGTATATTGCGACACCCCTAGATCCAAACAACGATATTATGAGCATGGGGACAAAATTGGCAAATTGTTGGCCTGGCAAATATGAAAAGAAGATGCAGTGAGGTCTATTAATGCAATACGTCGAGTTGACAATACTGTTATCAGAGATCCTACTCTTATTAATCAGGAATTTATGCTATTCTATAAACTGTTATATACCTCCCAAGGTACTGATATGGTGAAAACACATACTTTCCTTGATAAATTGGACATACCATCTCTTACTAAAGTTTCCAGGGACAATTTGGAGGGGGACATGACATGTACCGAGCCGCACTCAGCGACGGGGACCGCCTCATCTGCGGTTCCTGCCTGAGAGAGGATCATGTAGCACTCGCGCTCGCTGACGGCGGCTGCCCTCACTGCGAGCCATTGCCTATGGTGACTCTGAGGACTCGCCTGGCATATTTCTCCGAGTCTGCACTCCCGCCCGCTGTAGTGCTGCGCCGTGAAGCGCCGTACTCAGCGGGTCCCCGAGCCTTCTCCAGCCCGTAAAAGCTCGCCGGTTCGCCCGCGAGTTTCACCAGCATCACTCAAGTTGCTCACTGACGGACAACGGGTGGCGCGTTTTCGCCATTTGTGACGAAGAGATAGCTGCATCTGTTGAGAAGGCCAGCTGAGCGGCTAGCTTTCTTTACTTTATAAGAAAGCTACCCCGCCCCCACCCCCCGTGGGCATGCGTCACCGGCGAAATAAGGAAAGAGTGTGTTTTATCCCGCCGAGGCCGGACAATCTCCATTTCTCAAACATTTCCCAGCTCCTCTTAGTTGAGCGGCTGAAAATGACAATATTGCAGCAATGAGCCTGTTGTATAACACGCACACCTGCAACATATGCCGACACACTAAACTGTGATGCTCCCTTATCTGCTCGAGCTAATTTAAGCTTACGTTCCCTCCTGTGGCTCAGTGGCGAAACGGAAAGCTGTTCGCGCGGGAGACCCGTGTTCGATCCTGGCTTACAAGCCAAATTGCTGTCGGTTTAAAAGTCAAGTACCACCTGCCCGTCGTTTTGGCACAGAGTACTGCACTCGCTTGAGCACCGCTCAACGGGCTGTGAGTTTTTTCCCAAGGGAAAATATCACTATCACTCAGTACAGGCCGAAGTTTTTCTCTTCACTCTGACTGTGTGTGACACTATTATAATGAATAGCCTTTCTTGTGGCTAAATTATTTGAGAATGATGCTGCTAGCCTCTCTTCTCGGACTCTCTGTGAGTTCATGGTAATTATGCACTATATGCGCCCCGGGCACTTGCCCCTTGTGACTTTGGTGTTGGATCCCTACATGCACGGCGTTTTGCATAGTGTTCCCCTAGCGTAAGATATTACGCAGTACGAGAGAACCTCTCGTAAGAGAACATACTCGGTTACTAACGTAACCTCAGTTCTCTGAGGATTGGACCGTCACCAAAGGGCCGCTCTCGATAGACTGCTGCAGTTGCCGCAGGACAGCCAATAGGCAAGCTAAGCATGCTCCCGCAACAAGTTTTGCAATAATTCAAAATTAAGGATAATTTTTTGGCTTCAATATCTCAAGGAAAAGAGGTTTTCCCCTAGTGGAATATATTACGCAGTACTCGTTCCCTCTTCTAGAGAGAACTGAGGTTACGTTAGTAACCAAGTACGTTTT